>CM076577.1:1103921590-1104110802 GCA_034641835.2 Pinus albicaulis
AGGGGACATCAACTGAGGTGATAGTGAGTCCTTGTCCCATTGTTGCCATTTTGTCTAGTAGTAGTCCCTTTGGAACCTCTCTTAGGACCCCTATTAAATTGAGCGGTAACAAAGAACTCACAAGATAATATCTAGACCAAGGAACAACAATGTGAGGTATGGCCCACTATCACCACAGCCACTACCTCCTGCTCTTTAGTGGCCTTTCACCACAAGGAGGCTTCCCTATTTTAGGTCACCTAAAGGATATTGTCTAGTCCAAGGGAAAAGGTGACAAAATAGGCCAAGGAAGGATGTCCTACTTAGGAACAAGGCTAAGCTAGCACAATAAGGGCAATGCACATCCTCCAAAAGGCCTAGTTAGGGCACAACATGACCTAGGGCTAGAGAATAAGCAAGGTTAACAGGATTATCTAGGATCACAAGGCCAAGAAAAGGCTTACAATAGGTATACACTCCCAATTTATGGCACAAGAAGCTTTCAATATACCTCAAGTTGAAGCTTAGGGCAAACTACGACCTTTCTAGGGCACAATTTACCTAGGGAAAAGGACGTCAGCCCTAAAATGGAGAAATTAGCCATGGGAAAAGGATGATTTTGAGGAAAATGCCTCACAACCAAGTGTTGAATCCCTCCACAAGGCACGACTCTATTCCTTAGTTGAAATTTATGCTCTAACCCTAGCTAACAACTTTCCTTTAGAGGCCAAAATCTAGGTTATGGAAAGAAAAGTGAAATTTAATGATAGTTTTCAAATTTCAAGGCGATCAACAATGTGACCAAGTCTAGTCCCTTGACCTTGGGTGATGGATTCTATGCAATGATTAACTTAGGAAAAAACAACTAAACCCTAACAAGGAGCAAGAGAAATATGAAACCATAGGTTTCAAACTCTAGCTATCTTTTTTTTTGGGAGCAAATTCAATGGAGAGAGCTAGTTGAAAGATTCACACATGGGATTGTCATACAAATTCTATAGGTGGGTAATGCATGCAATATTATTACTAAGAATCCATAGAATGATTTTAAACAATATATAACGCATAGAAACCCTAGATAATTAACTGTTACATACAATGACAACAAAATACAAAGATTTATCAAATACAAGGTACACTTACAAGATAGAATGCATGAAACAATCCTTTATTGCTCCAAAATCACATCTCCAAAGCCAAAGAATAGCTCCATAAGCAAAAATCCTTAATAGATCTTATCGCCACAAGATACAAGATACATTTCAGTTAGGCCCAATTCTCTAAGACAATTGAATTAGATCACAAGTGATGATGAAAATGAAATGCGGCTAACCTCTACTTATATGAGGTTTAGCTCACCTATTTTAGCCTAATGAAGCCCATAAAATCAAGTTTGACAATAAATGACCTTGGGTTACAGGCCAACCCATTAGCTAACAACAAAACAAGCCAAATCAGCCCACACGTGTGTATCGTAGCCTCTCAAAATGCTGACATCATGCCCTATTAGGGCTCAGAATTCCATGCCTAAGTGTGTTGAGGTGTCAAAATGTGTGCAATTGCTTGGATGATCCAAAATTTCAAGGAAGGCCCTCAAATCTACCTTAATATCTCATCTGGGGTTCCAAGTGCAACTAGTGTGCCATCAAGTGGTTTCCATGGGTCTCCAACTATAAAATAGGGCCTCCTTCTCTCCAATGTTAAGGCTTTCTCTTGTGCAACAAGCCCTCCCTAGTGTCTCGATGGGAGACCATCCTCATATGGATCTGAATCAATTCTTGCCCATCAAGTTGTTTCAAGGCCAACCTAGGGGCACATTAGGTCCAGCAGTCAAGGTTGACCAACATCCTGGGTCTTGGAGGTACTCTAGGACATGTGTCATCTGCTAATGCTGTCAGGAGGCCCTAGTGTCTCAATGCTGCATTTGCTTAGGCTATGTACTTCTCTGGAGGGCCTAGGTACTTGTGGAGTGGGTTACCAAAGCTTGGGCTATGTTGGAAAGTGTAACTAGGTTCGGTCTTCATATTGACTATGTAATTATGTATTTATGTAATAAAGAAGACAAAGATAATAAAATGTATTTTTGTTATGCTTGCTTCATGGGTTTCATGAGCAAGGATTTTATTATAGGTCAAACAACTTCTTCTTGATGTCATTTAGGGATTTGTCACCTTTTCATAAATGTACTAATTAAGATTCATGTATATGATGAGTCAAGTCAAAGAAATATGTCTCAAGACCTTGTCATATAAGCCTTGAAGCCATGGCTCAAAATGTGGCTCAAGATCAGCATTGAAATGCCTCCTCAAGTCGGCCTATGTGCAGTGTACAAGTCGGGTTACAATCAGCAGACAAGTTGACTCAATGAACAGTCACATCTATTGACTATCAGGTCGGCTAATATAGGGGTTGACCACTATATATACCCTTGTGTACTGCGCAGAAAAGACAGGAATAGAATCTCAGACTTCTGTGATTTTCGGTAAAGGTCTCAGTGATAAGATTGCGGTAAATTCAGGAATAATTATGTGATGAACTGTGAAGGGAAGGACAAAGATACAAGTGCGAAATTAGAACTGGAACAACGAAGTATTCAAGAGTGAATCTATCTGCAACAAGTGTGAGTTTCAGGACTGTAATATAATGCGAGAAAGGGAGAACAGAACTGCAGTTTAGAGGGACAGATCATCAAGAAAGATTTAGGATAAAGTTCTGTTATATAAATGTGTGGTTGCAGGACTGGTCTTTGATGCGGAGGAGGAACAAAATCACAATGAAGTGCAAGGTAGGATAAGGGCTTCTCAACAAAGTATACAATGATAGTAAAGGATATCTACATAATGTGAAGAAGGTAATTTGTCCAACAATAAGAGTCATGACGTATTGAAGACCAGCCAGCAAGGGTATGCAGAGGTGCAAGGTGTGCACAAGTCAATCTATGATAAGGTATTGATATCTTAAAGAAGAAGAATACAAGTAGAGACCGAACATTCTAGTTCTGGTGCAGAAAGGTGTCGGACGGTGCAGGACAGTGCAGAAAAGAAGGATCATCTTAAGGAGTCAAGGAAGAAGCAGTGACAAGGTCTTGGAGGCATACAAAGTTCAAGGGTTTGTGTCATGGTCAGGGTACTTGTCTTCTAAAAGTCTATAAGAACAATTTCTTTTGGGTTTTCCTCTCCAAGAGGGAGAGGTTTTGGCCCTGGATTGAAGAGCCTAAATTTATGTCTCTTGTGTTTTGATAATTGACTTGATGAAAGACATAATAAGTTAAGAAGAGAAGACATAAGTAAAAGAAGTAAGCTCACAAGTAATTATCAAGTAGAGAATTTGAATTAAACCTAGCCCTACCTAATTCTCAACATGGTATCAGAGCTAAGGTGTTGAAGACAAGGGCTACTTGACAAGGAGACACTCAAGGAAGTAAGAATCAAAGTCAAGGTCAAAGTTTGCATTGAAAAGTCAAATCAGTTTGCAAGAAAGATTCTCAAGCCATTTCAAGAAGACCTTCAATCTCATTCAAAGGATCCACTCATCAAGGAGATAATATTTTCCATCAAAGATTTATGACATTAAAGACATTGTAGGAAGACACATCATCAAGCACCATCCAACATTATCCAACACCTTTGAAGACATCTACATTGGAGAATTCAATCTAAGAGGGAGTTCCTACCTTCGTCTTCATCATCATCAAGGAAGTTGCTAGGAGGAAGTCACTCTACTCAAGTAAGTATGTATGACCTCATCTAAATTTGTCAAAATGACTTATTGCAAAGAGAGCAACGAATTGGTTAGGCCATCAAACTTTAGTGCATGGAAGAAGAGGACAGATTTGAATCTAATCGAAGATGTTGTTATGGGCTACATCAAAGGATCCACAATTCAACCCTCAAAAGAAGATGCTCCAGCTCATGCCAAGTACATGAAAGGAGAAATTAGAGCCCAGAGGATTCTCATAGAATCCATTAAGGACTCACTCATAACCCTATATATCAAAACTGGAAACTGCAAAAGAAATATATGAGAAACTGGTGGAGCTATTCTCCGTGAGTATTGCAGGAGAAGCAATCTCTCTGAGACAAGAACTATACTAGATGAAATTGTCAAGAGAGGAAGGAATCACTTCATATTTTATGAGGATTTCTGAAATAAAAGACCAACTGCAAGAATTGGGAGAAGTAATGTCTGATAGTGAGATGACTACAGTAGTGTTGAATGCTCTACAGGAAGAATGGGGAAACTTCACTTCAAGCTTATACGGGAAGAAAGAAGCAACACCATTCCAAGATTTATGGTCTTTATGTAAAATAGAGGAAACAAGATTGAAATCCAAAGCTGATACAGGATCAAGTGAAGGGAATCAAGCCTTTACAGCCATGTCCAGGAAGAAAGGAAGATTCGGTAAATTTGGTCCTCAGAATAAAAGAATAAATATGGACAAAAGTATGATGCTTTGGATGTAATGAATTTGGGCACTATAAAAGGGACTGTCCTAAATCTGGAAAGGGAAAGAGGAAAAAGAAAGAATCCCATGTCGCAAATGAAATGGAAGAGCCCAATGCAAAGAAATCTAAGAAAGAAGAAGTGAAAGATCTCTATTATGATTGAGATCATCTTCCTCTTTAAGTGATTTTTGTTGGTTGTAAAATAGTATGATAGGAAACACTGTATATTAAGAGCATCATGATAGAAGCATGAAAGGAACACTTGTCTTAAAAGAAGTGGCTCCTCGGAACCTTACTGATAGCATCATTGATGGAAGGAAGTCATCAAGATCAAGGGTCATCATTCAATAAATGGAAACACAATTCTGGGATTAGGATATGATGACATATTGATGAAGCAGGTCAAGGGAATGAAGTTTTTCATTCTAGTGAAATTGTTGTAGGATGACTCAAAAGGAAAAGGATGAGGTACATGTATTTCTATGCTGACACTGGATGCTGTGAAGTCATGTCATATGGTTGTAGGTTATGGACTTCTAACTTTAGAAGTATGATCAATGGAAGGAGGATCTCTTCTGGTGCACAGGTTGCCACTAACAGATGAAATTAAATATGTTCTCATATGGAATATGAGGTGGTTACATACAAACAAGGAACTAGGTACTGGAAGTTCCTGGGAATGAAGTTGTGTGGAGAAAGAATGGAAGAGATCATGAAGTGCAACCATGTCAAGAGGCAGTTATCATCGAAAGCCAAGAAGATGTGACTAGGAGATCTCTTGGGAAGATATGTGGACTCTGATAGAAGTATGGTAAAGAAGAAGACCCTTGAAAATACATATCTTTAGGAGATGTGTCAATCTGAATAGAGGATGTCGATGCCTATAGGAAGATGTCATAGTAAAAGATCATCACTGAGGTAACTTTTGATTTAAAAGTTCTTATGTATATGTTTATCTAGATAAGTTTACGCAGAGTTGCCAATCATGTGGAAGAATGTAAGATCCTTGGGAGATGGTTCGAAGGAGAGCAGCGTGGCATAAAGATGGACCAGATGAGAAAGATTGATGAATCACTTTCTGGTGGATGACATGACTCATGGATGAAAGTGATGGATGATCTATGCCCTATGAAGCCAATGTTGAAGATTCCTCAATATTGAAATCCATGACATCGAGGGAGGAATTCTTCATGAGCAGCTGGGTGTATCACCATTGCTGCTGCAGGTCCCTGGTTAAGAGGGAGCCTGGTGGTAAGTTTCTTACTTGGAAGAAACTTGAAGAATGTCCTTCCTGAATCAAAAGGAAGTGACGAATATGATTCTCTAAATTCATGTGTCATGCACTAGACTAGGACTAACAGCTGTAAGTCTTAGTGAAGGCCATGAGGAGAGAATGGATAGACACATCATTCTGGTCTTCACCTAGAAGACAGAATGGAGGATTGGATAATCATCTGGCATCCGATACTCTTTGAGAATGAGATAGGGCATTCAAGATAAGAGTAGTCAGGGACCGATATTCTTTGAGGGTTGGCTACCCAAGGGAAGAATAGTCCAAGAAGGTCATACTATGGGAACACCTAGGTGGAGTATGTACCTTGGTGTTTATAAGTCATGTGTCTCGCTAGCATTGTAGCCCATTGTCTCATTGAGAGATGGGGTTGTTAGTCAAAGCCTTACACTAGAACAATGTTGGTTGATATGATGTTATACAAATGCGATTACCAATCCGATTCTTCTTATAAGATTCTTCAAATTGAAAGTGACCATGTACAATTATGAATACCTCCCTAGTTAAGAGGGAGTGTTGGAAAGTGTAACTAGGTTCGGTCTTCATATTGACTATGTAATTATGTATTTATGTAATGAAGAAGAAAAAGATAATAAAATGTATTTTTGTTATGCTTGCTTCATGGGTTTCATGAGCAAGGTTTTTATTATAGGTCAAAAGACTTCTTCTTGATGTCTTTTAGGGATTTGTCATCTTGTCATAAATGTACTGATTAAGAGTGATGTATATGAAGAGTAAAGTCAAAGAAGTATGCCTCAAGACCTTGTCATATAAGCCTTGAAGACATGCTTAAGCAAGAGGCTCAAGCTCAGCATCGAAATGCCTCCTCAAGTCGGCCTATGTGCAGTACACAAGTCGGCTTACAATCCGCAGACAGGTCGGCTCAATGAACATTCACATCTATTGACTATCAGGTTGGCTAATATAGGGGATGACCACTATATATACCCATGTGTACTGCACAGAAAAGCTAGGAATAGAATCTCGGATTTATGTGATTTTCGGTAAAGGTCTTAGTGATAAGATTGTGGTAAATTCAGTAATAATTTTATGATGAAATGCAAAGGGAAGGACAAAGATACAAGTGTGAATTAGAAGTGGAACAACGAAGTATTCAAGAGTGAATCTATCTGCAATAAGTGTTGTGAAAATTTCTGAATTTAATAAACTTAAATCCTACAACAATAATCTAGTTTACTTCTCCTACTTGTTTTATTAACTTAACAAGTTATATTTCTGAATAATACAAGAAAAACATCGAAGTAAATACACTTCTACCTACACAAATATACAGATCAAGTACTGAAGAAATAAGCACATTCGACAAAGGACACAAGATTTTTCAAACAAATGTCCCTTGAAAAACCCAATGTGGGAAAACCGGTGCAGCAGCTCTTGAGGGTTTTATTATTATGCAAATTTCTGAATACAAACTAGAGCACCAATATTGGTTTACCCAACAGAGAAAATCCCGACAGAAGTACCTCTATCTCTAGAGAGAGATATTATGGTTGATTCAACTCAGAATGAAGAACCACACAAATGCCTACGCAATCCCTAGCAAGCTCTACATTGAGACTGTGTCACCCTTTCCGCTCTGCTAAATACGAGCCCGATCTACCCCACTGAAACCCCGGCGCTACCCCTTCCGACTCTGTGTCAACTCCTCTAGGCCTGCATCACCCCTCTAGGCCTACGTGAGCCTCTACGCTGGCTCTGCGTGAGCCTGGCTGGGACTGCATCACCCCTGCTAGGCCTGCGTCACCCCTCCTAGGCTTGCGCTACTCCTCTGGTGTTGATCTGCCTCTATGCTATTGTATTCTTCGCCTTGGATCAGAAATGCCACCGTTGAACTACCCCTCGCTGCACTGCAAGCTCACTCGAAAATTCTCGGCAAACCGCGCCCTAGAATTTCAACTCAGCTCAAGTGTTGCTACTCTGTGTGTGTTCTCCAACTGACCCCAAGCCTTCCTTTAATACTTTTCCAGGTGATGAATCAATGACCGTGATCTAATCTCTAATCGACGATTAAGATTAGAAAAGACTTGATCCTCGTTACTTAGAACATTCTCACCCACATGTCGAAATTAATTCACTTTAATTATTTAATTTCCCTAAGTTAGACTTAGGGTCTCCATTAAAATAATTAATTATTTGAATAACTTAAGCTCTGAGTGGAATTTCTCCAAATGATTTTTAGGTCTTGGATGTGTCCTAGCCCCTCCAAAAAGTTTTGGAGCTATAACACATCTGATGCTACCCAAAATCAACACTCCCTCTTAGCGAGGAATGTGCTCTAGCAACACTTCAATCCAGAAGCATTACTTTGATCCATGGCATCGGTCCTCTGTGTTGTTGATGCTCGATTGTTGCCCCTCATCCACTGCGCTGCTGCCTTCTTGTATTGTTGCCCATGACTTTGCCACAGTCACTGCCTCATCTGTATTGTAGCTCCCTCTCAAATGTTGCATCATGTTGCCCATAGCACTGCCATTGCTAATTGTTGCACTGCAACTCAGTTGCTGAGAAGTAAGAAACTGAAGGAAATCACCCAAAATCCTGACAGACAAGTCAGTCTGGATGCACCTTGATACTGAAGCACCCTCTGCTGCTAATCTGCGCTAACCCTCTAGAGCTCTGCGCTGTTGCTGCTCTGCACTACGTAAGCATTGCCTCTGCGCTGCTGAAACCCTATCAACCTCTGCACTACTACTTCCATGTTGTTGTTGCCTCTGCTCTGCGTTGCTCCAGTCTTCAGCGTCCGAGCTCTACCAATGTGCCTCCATAATCCTCCACACCAACTGACTCCAGTCATCCTGATACTGTCATTAAGGGCTCTCGTAGCTCGTATGTGATCCAAAAGTTTGGGCACCTCAAGGATTCTGCCCCTCGCCACCATTTGTAGTTCAATCTACATATCTATGTCGCCCCACCTCTTCTCTCAAGGCACATGAGCACTCATAGCCACATCGTCATCACTCCCATCATCGCGCTTAGCTGCTGCAGCCTTTTAATCCAAATCTTCCTTGCCCTTCTTTTTCTGAGGACAAGTTGTGGAGAAATGTCCCCGTTCACCACATCTGAAAGGTTATATTTGAAAGGTCTTTCTTCTTCTTCCCTCACTGCCCCTATTGTCCCTTAGATGCGAGAGTCGCATCTTCCTCCTCCTCCTTGATCTTGATTCCGTCGCTGGTGCTGCCCACCTTGGTCATCCTCCTGATCTCTTCTTGTCAAAGAGCTGCCCACATGTCTTCCCAATTTGGAAGTGTAGCTCTGCCCAAAATGCCTTGGACAAAGGTCTCCCACTCTTCAGACACTGCATTCAGGGTAGTCCTGACCAGTAGACCCTCATTAGGAGTGGCCCCCATAGCAGCCAGTTGATCAGGAATCACCTTCAATATAATGAGGAAGGGGTTGATTTCCTCTCCCTTGTGCACCTGAGATAACCGAAGATGATTCTCCAGAAGCATTCTCCTCTGGACAAAAGCCCCCTGATACAATGAGGTCAACGTCATCCACATCTCATTTGGTGTGTTCTTTTCAGCAATGTGTGGGACCACATGATCCTTGACCCCGTCCATAATCAAGCGCTTGGCCCTTGCTTGCGCTTCATCATACTTCTTCAACAGATCAGTGTCATCAAGAACAACTACAACTTTCTTGGCATGATCTTTGATGCAATATTCATCAAGAACTGACAGGACTCTGGCCTTCCAAACGATGAAGTTGGATGCTCCATCCAACCTGTCCCCGATCCCTCAATCCATGTGAGGCCATCTCTGCTCAAAAGATGTCGAAGCGAATACTCTTCTCCCTTCTTTTGTTGTTGCTCTTCAACAAAAGACTCGGATCTAGGTTTCTTGGCGCTAGAAACCCTCTAGAGAATATGCTCCCTCTGACAAGTGATTTCCCTCTCGAAAATCCTCCACCAACTATTGTCGAATCAGCCCTCTCCAATCACTCTGCTGATCAAATCTCAGACTTCTTGGTGAGAAATTTTGTTGAGGATCTGCTTCCCCTTACTTTGTCACACCCTGCTAGACATTGTTCTTCACCGACAGAAAACAATGCCCCACCAACAACTTCCAAAGAACAAACAGCACTTCCAGCCACGGAAACCGAAAGGACAAAGACTCGAACCCTCTATGTTGGTTCTACGTCACTTCCTCTCGGATTGCATCACCCTTTTGGGTCTGCGTGAGCCTCTGCATCAGCTCTGCGTGAGCTAGCCTGGCTCTGCGTCACCCCTCCTGGGCCTGCGTTGTCCCTACACTGCCTCTTCCTGGATCTGCGTTGTCACTCAGGATAGCTGCCTTCTTGCAGCAAAAAAATTCGTCTCTTCGCTGATGGCTTCAACTCTCCCAGATTTGCAATAGCTCTAATACCATATGAGAATTTATGAATTTACTAAACAGAAATCCTACAACAGTAATTTTATTTACTTCTCCTACTTGTTTTATTAACTTAACAAGTTATTTTGTTGAATAATACAAGAAAAACATCGAATTAAATACACTGCTGCCTACACAAATATACAGATCAAGTACTAAATAAATAAGCACATTCGACAAAGGACACACAATATTTTTCGGAACAAATGTCCCCAGAAAAACCCAATGCAAGAAAACCGCTGCAAAAGTTCTTGAGGGTTTTATTATTATGTCGATTTTTTAATACAAACTAGGGTACCAGTAGTGGTTTACCCAAGAAAGAAAATCCCAGCAAAAGTACCTCTATCTCTGGAGACAGATATTATGGTTGATTCAGCTCAGAATGAAGAACCCCACAGGTGCCTACGTAGTCCCCAGCAAGCTCTGCGCTGAGACTGCGTCACCCTTCAGTGTGGTTGTGTTACCCTTTCCGATTTGCTGAATGCGGGCCCGATCTGGCCCACTGAAACCCCAGCGTTCCCCCTTCTGGCAATGTGTCAACTCCTCTAGGCCTGCGTCACCCCTCTAGGCCTGCATGAGCATCTATGCTGGCTCTGCGTGAGCCTGGTTGGGCCTGCATCACCCCTGTTAGGCCTATGTCACCCCTCCTGGGCCTACGCTGCTCCTCTAGTGTTGATTTGCCTCTCTTCTATTGTATTCTCGGCCTTGGATCAGAAATCCCACTACCAAACTGCCCCTCATTGCACTGCAAGTTCACTCGAAAATTCTCAGCAAACTGCGCCCTAGAATTTCGACTTAGCTCAAGTGCTGCTACTCTGTGTTTGTTCTCTAACTGACCCCAAGCTTCCTTTAATAATTTTTCAGTTGACGAATCAACGGTCGTGATCTAATCTCTAATCGACGGCTAAGATTAGAAAAGACTTGATCATCATTCCTTAGAACATTCTCACCCACATGTCTAAATTAATTCACTTTAATTATTTAATTTCCCTAAGTTAGACTTAGGGTCTCCATTAATATACTTAATTATTTGAATAACTTAAGCTTTGGGTGGAATTTCTCCAAATGATTTTTGGGTCTTGGAGATCTCATGTATCCTAGCCCCTCCACAAAGTTTCGGAGCTAGAGCACATCTGATGCTACCCAAAAATCAACAAGTGTGAGTTTCAGGACTGTAATATAATGCAAGAAAGGGAGAACAGAACTACGGTTTAGAGGGACAAATCATCAAGAAAGAATTTAGGATAAAGGTCTGTTATATAAATGCATAGTTGCAGTACTGATCTTTGATGCGGAGGAGGAACAAAATCACAGTGAAGTGTGAGGTAAGATAAGCGCTGCTCAGCAAAGTATATAATGATAGTAAAAGGATATCTACATAATGTGAAGAAGGTGATCTGTCCAGCAATAAGAGTCATGACGTATTGAAGACCAGCCAGCAAGGGTATGCAGAGGTGCTAGGTGTTCACAAGTCAACCTATGATAAGATATTGATATCTTAAAGAAGGAAGAATAAAAGTAGAGACCAAGGTGCAGAAAGGTGCAGGACGGTGCTGGACAGTGCAGAAAAGAAGGATCATATTAAGGAGTCAAGGAAGAAGTAGTGACAAGGTCTTGGAGGCATACAAAGGTCAAAGTTTTGTGTCATGGTCATGGTACTTGTCATTTGAAAGTCTATATGAACAATTTCTTGTGGGTTTTCCTCTCCAAGAGAGAGAGATTTTGGCCCTGGCTTGAAAAGCCTAAATTTGTGTCTCTTGTGTTTTGATAATTGACTTGATGAAAGACATAATAAGTTAAGAAGAGAAGACATAAGTAAAAGAAGTAAGTTCACAAATAATTATCAAGTAGAGAATTTGAATTAAACCTAGCCCTACCTAATTCTCAACAGGCTACAGTGACCCACCTGACAAAAACAACATGGATTGTAGCGAAAGCAACCATCCATTAGAGACTAAGATCAATAATGCATCTAAGTGAACTAAACTTGAATGTTAAGGGCATATTAATACTTCATCTGAAGATCACCTTCCAAAATCAGGACTAAGTCTTTGTAAAAGTGTTTTCTCCCTTGGTAGGGGTGACTAATGGTCAACCCTATTAGGTGATTTTAGCCCCTAAGGGGAAGTGACATTTCCTTGGCCCACCCTTCAATTGATAAGTGTTAGTGTATGGTAATGTGGTAATAGAGGGGAGAAGACTTCATGGTCAAGTGCCATTGTGAAAGGGACCAACTGATGGGGTTGTCCACATCCTGAGTGTATAGATGTGAGGAGGGAGCATTCATAGATGCATGAATTACTAGCTCAACCTGATTTTTTCACCCCTCTTGTGCGCCTTTTACTTCTTCATTATTCCTTGTATTTCCGCATATATCTCAAGGGTTAGAGCTTGCTTTGTATGAAGTAGTAGTTTTATTACCCATTTTAGATGAGTCGGTTTATTGCTCATCAGGGTTAGGAGATGCAAGGGTTCCTTTTTGATGTAATGGAGCATTGTGTGCTTAGGAACCTGGTGTTGGTCATATAAGGGAGGTAGAGCTCATGCTAGGATTTTTCCCATGTGTTAATATTATGTCCTAACCATCTTTTGCATCTTGATTTTCTTTCTTTCATTTCATTTCATTGTGGCCATGATATGCTCTTTATTTTCTTTTAGTTGCATCAACCTCCCATGGCAAAGTTTCCGGGATTTACTCAAGGTATATGAACATGAGTGCCAAATCCCGAGGAACCAATGACAAGTTGTACTCAAAGAATGAAGGTGAGAAATGGGGCTTGTAATGTGGCATGGAAAGTGTTAAGTATGGTATAGGGAAAATGGAACATGCTATCTCAAAAAATTTCTTTTCAAGTAGCCCCTCCTATAACCTAAAGGGCCTTGAGGTATGTCCCACTGGATTAGGATCAAAGATTAACCTCCTCGGTAAGGTGAGAGAACAAAAGTCAAGGTTTGTTAATCTTCCAAATCACCGCGTTATCCATACTAAATGCCCAAAAAAAACAACTATAAGCACCAGATTGCAAAAAGATCAAAGTACATTTTGAATAGCAGTCCACCTTCATCCAAGTTTCAATGTCGGATGGTGAGCGGCACATGGCAGATGAAAATGCCAGAGGCACATGACATATCATTGTCTAATGGTGTCTAACAGGGGTTGTTGGTTGTCTAGCTGACCAGATGGTTTTCAAATGTAGGAGAACATTCCCTCCTATGGGGTTACCCATTTTTGTGGGTAACAACTTCCCAACGCCTCCGTCTGCACGGACATTGGTCGTCTCGTGTTGTCCTCGGATCCAGCCTTTGCCCGCCTTCTTCCTACCACGACTGCACCCATTTTTGTTTGTCCACAGCCTTGACTACGACGACTACCTCCTTTATCATTGGTCGGTGTCGATTCAACAACCCTCTGTTTTTCTTGCTACACGAGGGCTGGGTCTAACAACCCTAAGACTGTCGGCTTGGTGGTTGTTGACCACCTTCAGATTTTTTATTTCTCATTTTATAAACTTCATTTTTTTGAACTCAATTGCTATGTCGTACCATAGGACCCACAATTTTTATCAAACTTTCGACTCAACCTTAGTGTCGTATGACCCTCTTTGATCTTAGACTCTTTTTTTTTACACCTCGTATAATCATAGCTAAACCTGGTTCTGGTGATTACTAAAGGAACCTGACTTCCTCCATGATTTAGGGATCAATTTTTAGACTTTCTAGCCTTGATAACATGTTAAATTTACTATTGAACCTAGTACCCAACCCTTTGTTAACCTAGAAAATTCTAAAATCTATTGAATAAATGCACAACTAGGTTCTTAACACAATTAGTTGAAGCAAAAATTACAACAATCTAAATCACAAGTGACACAAACAGTTTCTACCCAATCAACAATTCTTCTTTAATAACTCAAAACTTACTTGGGACCCCATCTTGCGATAATGGCCCAACTGAAGAAAATACAATTAAAACATAGCTTGGATTTGATCCAGCAGATCAAGCCCTAGATCTATCCTCGATCCCCTTAGTTGATTTGGATCTCCTATGCTGCACCTTTGTACCTTCTTCAGACTCGGCATACTTGAGTATCACACTCCTCACTTGAGAAAATCCCTCTCTCAATGGCTAGTGTCATTGTATGGTGTGTCTTTCTCCTCTCCTTAGCTTTGTGTTTATAACTTTACATTGAGCTCAATCCCTAACCCTAATCTCCAAAATGTTTGACAACCAAGATTAGATATTGCGTCACTCAAGATCAATGGTTGAGATTAAAACATAATCACTAGAGTAAATTACTTTACCTTTCGTAAGTTTCTTTAGCTCAGTAACCAACATAGTTAATTATATGTTTTTCCTAAGTTAGAATTAGGCTAAGTTACAATAACAACTTGCTCACACTTGAGCAAGTGTTCTAAGGAGACCTTTGGGTGACCTCTGCATGTATGGACACTTGGGCCTATGCAAAAATACCTACCCGAGCTACAAACATCAACAAATATTCTAGTTTTTAAATTATAACCAAAATTGAATCTTTGTCTTTCACTTTTGTATGTGTAATTTATTTTATATATCATCTCCTTTGTGTCCTGTTTTCCTATTCCCAGGGTCATTTTGTCTCATGTCATAAACTCATTTTTTTTGTCTTTTGTGTCCCATGTCCCAATGTCAAGTGACTTAAGGTTACATCATTATCATTTCCAGCAATGAGCACAAAGATTATTATAAGGAGGTAACAAACAAAAAAATTATTTCCTTCATAACACATTTCATACAAGCAAATCCCAACATTGATATTCAGTAATATTTGCTACAAAGCATATGCCCCACAAAAGATAACACGTAGCTTGCACATTTACCTTCAAGAGAATGTTCAACTAAGCTCCCAAAGGGAACTCCCCAAATCCAACCATAACAAATGATGGAGAGAACTACTCTTTAAATAGAGTCTAGCTCCATCTCCTTTTGCAATAAAATAATAATAGTTTTCCTATATCCACTAGTTCTCCAAGGAATAATAATAAAATATCCTTCTAAAAGTAGCAATTACTACTTTACTAAAAGTAGCAATTAGTTCTTGAAATCCACTCTCTCCAATAAAATTAATAAAATAGCCAAGGAAAACAATACAATAATGTTGTCATTTAACCAACTCCATGAGACATGTTAATGATAAAAATTAATGAATTGGTTATGTTATTTGTCCTTATCCTCAAGCACCAAGATCATGCAATGTGCATGCAAAGTGCCACTTGTCCTCTTCATGTGTAAAATGTTCCTTAAGAAATAGTGTAAGTGTCGAGTCAATCATAACCACCTCTAAAAGAAATAGTGTAAGTGCCGAGTCAAAAATGTGAGGGCGCACTCCAAGAGAAGTGAAATAATGCCAAGTGTAGCTGAAATAACGATGGAGTTCTCAAGGAAGAACCATCTTTGACCATGTAATAATAAGGAAGGAATACCTAGGGAGGTGCACCCTACAAGAATGTGCAATGAAGCCACCTCAACCCACCAACAATATGAAATATTCTACTTGAGGAGATGCACCCTATTGACCACATTCTGTCAACAGTCCAAGGAAGCAAAATACAAAGACATGAAGAAAGTTTTTCAAAGTTCAAAGTCATTAGGCATCACCATTGTATCATTTTAAACCCAAATTTTGCATATTATATTGTAAATGATGCTAGTATGATTGTTTATTTATGTAACAACACCTAGGTAAGCCTCTAATTTTGGTAATGAATTCCATCCTAGGAAGTTTTTTAACCTCACCGAATTATGTGTGTTTTTAAACATGGATAATCGACCGAGTTTTTTTTCCAGCTTAAACTCCAAAGCTAGGGTGGAACCTCTTGACAAGGTCGTAGATGAGTCCTAGTGTTAGAACAAGTCTTTTGTAAAAGTATGTTTGAGAATAATTTAAACACATTTGGCTAAATTATTTTATTACAAACACATTTGGTCAATGCAATATCATATTGTGTCATAAAATTGGGTAGCGTCATAAGGGTCTATGGTAAAGATGCATTCCCCTTTGAGGGTTGAAATAATTGTAATATCTTGATGTAAAAATATTTTAGTGCATGGTCCCTCATACTTAAGACACCACGGCTAAAATATTTGAGGGTGGAAAAAACATTAATCCCTTCTAGTGTTAATTAATTAATTTTTTTGGCTAAATTAATTTAAAATCCTAAGCCAAAAAATTAATTAATTTTGAGTAGAAAACTAATTATAGAGAAATTGATTTCCCTCCAAGTGGAAAAAAATCAAAAATTTGTGGGTCAAAAGAAAGTCAATTTTTGGAGGTCCCCCACCAAGGGAAAAAAGGATAGTTTAAGAAAATTTGAGCCCTTGGACCTTAGTGGTTAAGTCAAAGTCAAATTTTTGGATTTATTAATCCAAACTATTAATTTTTTGATTAATTAAAAGTGGGTTTTAAGAAAAATTCGAATTTTTCCTCAAAATTAAAAATTCGACGATGGAGATTAAAAGATGATCAAACTATTTTTAACGGTCTAGATTATTTTCACGAAGATCAAGCCAACTAGCCGTTATTTTCCACTTAGAGGGGTTTCTCTATATAAAGAAGTCATTTTTGCTTCTATTGAATATCTTTGGATGATGTAATTCTTGAACGCTGGTATTGGGTTGTTTCTCTGTTGGGAACATTTTGTATCATAATACAAAGACTTGGGGTTCAGTTCATTGTATTTTTCTTCCGCTAATTTGTGCTATGTGTTAGCTATGTGTGATCCTATATTGTGCTAAAATTTGCTAAATAATTGTTATTTCATTTTTTGGTGATAATAACATTCTATTGGTACATGCTATCTTAGGTGATTTGATTCACCATATGTCTAACAAGTTTCTTGAGAATATTATAGAGATTTACAAGTATGCTAGCCCTTGGGCTCCAAGTTCACAGACTATGGGGAAGAGCTGACTATGTTTGGGCTCTGAGATTTCTTTATGGTATTTGATTTTGCAGGAGAGTTTCGACAATATTTACTTTTGGAAATTTGTTCATCAATTGTTATTTATCCAAAATTATTTCTCCAAAAAATTAAAATTTTGTAAATTATTTCTAACTCACTTGTTTTGCAGCACTTGGAGTTTTATATTTTTGTATATATAATTGGGGTTTTTGGCATTCTTTGATTCATTTGTGCAGGTGGATTTCAAGTTGATCAAAAGATTTTGTTGGGGTTTTAAGGCAAATCTAGGCCTAAGAAAGCAAGATCTGGCCTCCAAGCTCAAAATCCAGCTTGAAGAAGAAGCCATCCAACATTTTTTGCAGTGATTTGTGGTGAATTTTAGTATTTGCAGGGTTTGGAAATTTTTTTAGAGCCTAGGAGCCTCATAGGACCCTCGGGCCCTCTTTTCTCTTGGTCGCAGCCCTTTTAGGGTTGGTCGTCGCCTCTCAAGGTCCTCGGCCCCCCTCTAGAGGAGCCGTCTAGCCCTCAAACGGCCTCGAGCCCACTCTAGAGGAGTCATCTAGCCCTCAAATGGCCTTGGCCCTCCTCCTTGCTCCTTGTTATGGCCTCCAAAGGGCCTTCCTCCCTTTCGGCCTCCCTTCCAACCCTAGTGGCAGCCCTTTAAGGGCTTTTCCCTTAGCCGTAGGCCCTCTATGGCCTCTTCCTAGCCCTACGTCAGCCTCTAAGCGCTTGATGTCAGCCCTTGTGGAATCATCTTGGCTCATTCATCCCTTTTCCGGCCTCCTTTATCCTCTCTTTGCCCTTCTTTGGCATCTAGCCTTGCCTTGTGCTTCTTCTAACCTTAGTCTTGGGGTTTCCTAGCTTTCTAGTGGCTAGCCCTTGCCCTAGCCTTGTATTCAGTCATCCCTGATTTTGATATTATCTGAGTGGGCTAACATTGTGGTTTTGCATCAATATTAGAGCTAAATTGATGGTTGCAGGTTCTCAAGCTCATTGGAAGTCAAACTAGCCATCAACAAGGTCTTAAGGCCTCTTGGTTTTCTCTCTAACCTTCCATTTTTATCATTGTCCTAATTTAAATTTCTAAAGTATTTTATGACCGCAGTATAATTAAGGCCTATAAACATTTTTAAATAAACCTAAATTCATCAATAAATCACATAGTGCATTTGGAAATAAGTCTAAGTCAATTTGAGTGCATATAAGTGGCTTTCTTGTAGACTGTTTGGTTCATTTCAAATCTGATATGTTTGCTACAGCCACATAAAAACATCTACAGCAGTGATTAAATCTCATAATATTGGCATAATAATTCATCAGTAATTATATTTCATCATTGCATTGTCACTTGCACTCATTGGGCTTGCATCTCTATGCATATTTGATCATTTTTTAAAGGCTGAAATAATTATTTGAGGTCTGAAATTTGTTGCATGAGGTCTGCTACAAAAAATTACAGTGGTGTTAAGAGTGGTTGAAAGACATCTAATTTCACCTAACTCTTGTCTCTTGCATCTTGTGGATCTTGGATAAGTGTTTAATTGGGTAATTGGGTGATTTTCTTATTGCTGCAATCATATGTTTAGTGGTTGATCCATATTGTATTTCTTCATCATTGGCTATTTGCACTCTTGCATTAACACACACAAGTGCTCTAATCAAATTGGTAAGTGTTCAATGTGATTGGCTAATTGCTCTAAGTGACATTGTGGTTAAATGCTCTTAATTTCTCATTGTCATTATTGTCATTGGATAAGTGGATTCATTGTTCATTATTAAAATGGATATCTCTTGTAAGGCATCTAATTTTTATCTCGTATATCTAATTGGCATATTGGTGATTTGTTAATCACAATATTGAAGATTGCTAATTGTCTTAATAAGCATTGATCTTGTATTTTTTATCACTTGAGCAATTGTCTATTGGCAACATTTTATGGCACTGTTAAGTTTTGAGCACTTCTTCTTATGGTTGAGATTGTAATCAAGTACTCACCTTAAGAGCTCACATTTTGCACTTGCATCTTAGGATTAGCATCTTGCGTTAACAAATTTACTTCCAAGCATAAGATTGGTTGATAGAGATATAGGTCAACCTTTCTTATCTAGGTTGAGGAATTTAGCACCTCTTTAGTCGTTAAAACGGTGACCTTTCAATCGTCGAAGTCACAGTCTCTGCAGCGCCGGAGGCATCGGGTCATTAGAACCTAAGGGGAGGTATCGTTAACCAAAAATTTACTTGCTTCCCCTTGGCTTCTCTCTCACAACCTACTCTAGAGACTAGCTTCAAAACAATTAAGAGGAAGGATACATTTAGAATAGGCATATAACTTAAAATAAACCAAGACTCGGCATCTCACCTATATTGTAGGACTGGCATCTCATTTAGGATAGTGAAGCATCCTTAAGCAACAGTTGTTCATCCGGTGCCTTGGTAAATAATTCGTTTTAAGCAAGTAATTGACTACATTTAAGGCACAGATCTTCATAATATATATAATGAAATCATTTAACTTGCTAATTCAACCAAGTTGCTAGGCCATTCAGTTGTGTCCACCAAACTTGTTGGTTGCCAATAGGTCTCCCATCTTCACATTTCATAGGGACTATCCCCCATAGCTTGTTGTAGGGAGACAACTAGAACAGACAGGGCGGGGATTCGAGTGACAGCCCTCATCCTGAGTGTTGTCGCATCTTTTCTATACAGTTTTGGAAACAATATGTTTTGGCGTTGTTTCCAGAGAGAATTTTATCTTGTTCCTGACGCTTTGACATTTTTTTTCATCACTAATCCGTCAATCGTCGCCACATTTTTTGGCGCCATTGTCGGGGACCAATTCCCTGGTCCTTGGCGTTACGACACTTTATCATCACCCTTTCTTTTCTTCTAATCATTTTCATCTTCTTTATCCCGTAAATGCCACATTTCTTGGCACATTGACATCTCACAAATCTTCTCATCACTTTGTTCACCTTTCCATTTGCACCTTTAGCACCTGGACATTTGGGTTAGTTTCCTGTTTGGGTGGTGACTCCACTTATTTATCCATTCACAAGAGCTTATACTAGAATAAATCCCAGTAGCTTGGTTAACCCCGCTCCCGATCCTGAAATGGTTCTAAGGGATCGATTAAACAAATTACATTCTAGTAAGCATTTAATCTTTCTCAGACAGGAAGCCCTCCCTGATGTCCTCTTGCTTTTCCCTGATCCTGTTAGTCAGGACTTCATGGATTTCTATAGGGCTTGCAACTTTGCTAATATCCAGGGGCAACCCCATAATCTGCCAGATGTCGGTATGGACAAGATCCCTATGTTTCAGGGGAACAATGCAATCATTGTTGACGCTCACATCAGGAAGTTCACATCTTTCCTGCTAAGACAGGCTCACGCAGCTACCTACAATCATGAAGATGTAAAAATGAAAGTCTTTGTCCTCTCATTAGAAGATGATGCATTACAATGGTACCTAGACAAGCCTAATAACTCTTTGATTCTCTACAAGCTCTCATCAATGCATTTAAATGGAAATATGGGGATAAGAAAGAAGGAAGGTGTCTTTTCAAAGCCATCAACAACATAAAGAAGAATGAGAATGAAATAGTTGAGGAATTTAATCAAAGATTCAATGGCATTATCAAAGAAATGACTCAGGATTATAAGCCTTCAGACAAATCTCTGTTAGAGCAATATCTTGAAGCTTTTTGTGTCGACACATCTTATGAAATTAGACACGCAAAGCCAACTAATTTAACCACTGCTCAAGTTGTTGCCGAAGAATTAGAAAAGGATAAGAAAGGGTCTGGAATGTCAGAAATTCCTGGTTTTGAAAGAGATCCGGTCATAAATAAAGGTAAAGAAATAAAGGAGGTAGAGCATGACCCAATTAAGGAATTAACTCAAATGATTAAGGAAGTGAGAATTGAGCATGCTAGAGAAATAAGTTCCATGTAGTCTAGGCTGATTCAAATGGAACGAAATCAAACTCAAAATGTTTAGCCTAGAAATAATAATAATAATAGAGGTAATAACAATCCATGGCCAAGAAGGAATCCTATGAATGATCAAAGCCCCCCCCCCCCCCTCTCGAGTCTGCTAATATTGTTGACCAGCCTATTCCATTTTGTAGACCTTGTGAAAGTTTTCATGAAGAAAGTGCATGCGTCGTCGCTAGAAAACTCCTAGATGAAGGAACCTGTAAGCAAATAAATAATGTAAATCAAATTTCTTCTAAGGAAGGTCGTCATCAAGGGGGGAAATAATTGTTATGCATCATACAAAGCAAGCTCTCATTCCTTGAGCTATGAGCAGTAATACAAAGAAAAAATCAAGAAAATTAAAAGGCATAAGGGGGGTGGAAAAACAAAGGCCGAGTTGGAAACCCATACATCCGCGATTGCTCCCTCCTCACATCTATACACGCAGAATGAGGATCCCCATCAGGCTAGTCCCTTTGACCATGGAACTTGGCCATGAAGTCTTTTCCCCTTTGTTCCTTCATTATTCACATGGCACCTATCAATTGAAGGGTGGACCAAGGACGTGTCACTTCCCCTTGGGGGTTGAGAGAACCTAATAGGGTTGTCTATTAGCCACTCCTACCTAGGGAGGTAATACCACTACATAACCAAAGCCACCGTTTAGGAAGGAAAGCCTTGTATGAAGTGTTAATCTGCCCATTAGTCTCAATCCTAGTTCACTTAGATGCAATAATGATTAAATGTACATGATGGTGAAAGTTGCAGCACTGATATTGTGTGTAATTTGTATGTGGTTCCATCTATAGGTTTGAACAACGTAACTAGGGTCCAGGTCCCCTAGAGAGACATATTGACACCCATAGGTGAGGCGTTGAGAGCCATGGAACTTTAGACAGTTATAGAGCATCACTTGCATCCTTGGACACCTCCAGCACCCACAACATTCCAACACTTTTCCTCACATTGTTGACTTTTATGGGATGATGCACCTAGACCAGCATGCACCTAGTCGGCTTAGCACTGATCAGATGGGATGGCAGTCAATTTAGGGCCCAGATGAGGATGGTCTCACACATTGAGACATGGGAGGGCTAGCAACACCTTAAGAGCCCTCAACGTTGGAGCATAGATAGGCATTTTGGCCATTTGGAGACCCATGAGACCAGTATTGTGCCCCAAAGCCAAAATTGGGGTCCACGGAGGGATTGTGTGACAGATATCTAGGAGCCAACCCCTAGAAGATGATTTTATAGGTCTTCTACACACTTCATAGCACTCTTGAACCTCAACATCTGCCTACAAGAGCCTACACATGCAGGACGTCAACATTATTTCTCATACGGCTCACACGTGTGAAGAAATATTATGTTTTTGCATTGGCTACTAGGCCGGATTGTGACCTAGCTTATATTGATACATTATTTTATAAATTTTAGGGGCATTAGGCTAAAATAAGGATTCAAATTCCTCATATAAATAGAGTAGGGATATTTCTTGTCATTGATCATCATCACACTTGGAGATTTCGGTCTCGGTCTCTCTCTAGAGAAATTTCAGCCCTCTTTTCTTGTGGTAGAGATTGGATCTATAAATGCACTTGATGTTTAGAGTTGATTTTGGTTATCTTTGGAGCTATTCTTTGGACAAATGGATGGAATATTTGAATTTTATCTTGTAAGTGCACCTAATTGTTAAATATCTATTTTCGTCATGTCTTATGTATGAAATAATGTTGATTCTATGTTATGCTAATTGTTCCCTGATTTGTTGAAGATATACTTAATGCCGCCTAGATGATCTATTGCATGCATTACTCATACAACTTGTGAATGAATTGTCCTATTGGTGAAATCTTGGTAGCTCTCCCTTAAAAAATCCAATATCCATTGCATAGGAAATTGTTGATATTTTGGTTGCTAGGGCATCAAAATCTTGACCTCCTTGAAAACTTATTAGTTGACCTAGTTGACCTATCACATTATAGACTGCACTCACCCAAGAATAAGGCATTGGCCCTCCTTTTTTGGTGATCACTTTAGCTTTTATCCACAAATTTTCTCTTTTCTCTTTGCCCTAATTCAGCGCCTTTAAGGCCAAGCGACAAAGCTAGGCCTTGGTGCGAATTTCTAGGGAAGAGGAGTTTCTAGAGTTGGAGAGTCTAAATGAGGATAGTGGTTTCCACAAAATCCCTTATTTCGGTAGCATTCACTTCAAATTTGTCCATAAATTTCTTTTCCCTAGTTACTAGACCTAAGCTAACCCTAGTTTTGGATTTAGCTTCAACTCGGGGGCTTCTTGACGATTTCCTGTGCCTTGTTCTTGTTGAAAATTATTATTTGAAACCCTTTCTCCTCACTTGGACCTTTGGCTGCCCCATCTATCAACTCATTGATCAAGCCCTAGGTCTTGGCTTGCTTATATTAGATCTCTCTAAGGAAATTGTATTGCCTCCTCTTGGAGCCTTGAGCCTAAAATTGTGTCTTTCCATTGTAGATCAATTTGTCATCTCACATCTCAAACCTAGAATACCTATTAGGTGACCTTCCACATGTTGGGACTCCTCCCATCAGTGAAAATTCGTAAAGAGCAAGGGGTTTTGGATGTGGTGACAGTGGGCCATTACCCCATTGTTGACTCTTGGTCCAGTTTAAGCCTAGTAGGGCATCCCTCTCCTAGGCCTGCTAGATTTTGCGACAACAAACCCATCAATCAAAGGCATGGAAATATGAGAGGAGTATCAAATCATAAACCATCAAGAATGATCATCCAATGAGAAGTGAATCTCCTCCAACCAAAAAACTAACTCAACCTAGAAAAGCATTTTCTCCAAGCAAAAAAAGTTGTGTACCCTTATGTGTTAAAATTGACATCTAGGGCCAAATTCCACTTTGGACAGCTCATTTTATGGAGATAATTATTGCATTGAATTTTTCTTTTTGAGAGAACCAAAATCGACCTAAAGATCACTAAATTTGGACAAGGCGAAATGTGTTTTTGAAGTGAAGCCCACATATGTGTAAATTTTCAAAGTCGGTCACATCATCATGTAGGCTCATGAAGCCCAACATACATGTCTTTTGACCCTCATCGATTCATATAAATAAGAGAGACCTCCACCCTCATTTGGCATCATTATTACTCAACACACTTCTATCTCTCTCTCGTCTTCATATATCTGAAGTTTCTAGCGAAGGTACCGAACTAGCCGAAAGTACCGAACTAGGTGCAGAACTGAAAGTACCAATCTTGGTACAAAACTGTGGTACCGAACTGGGTGTAGAACCGAAAGTACTGAACTAGGTGCAAAACCGAAAGTACCGAACCGGGTGCAGAACCAAAAGTAATGATCTGAGTGCATAACTGTGGTACTGAGTTGGGTGTAGAACCGGAAGTACCGAACTGGTTGCAGAACCAAAAGTATCGATCCGAGTGTAGAATTGTTGATACTTTGACTTGAACTTTGTATTATTGTACTCTCTCTTCGCTAAACATTTGATATTTATAATAAGAAGAATTGATTAAGGGGTCTTCCCCATCTTGGGGTTTTTCCCTTGCAGTAGCCAAATATTGTTCTCTTGTCTTGGCTTGTCTTCTGCACTTTATTGTTTATGTTCTTTCTACAGTTATTGTCAATGTGATTAATGGTTTATGTGATTGCTATTGGAAACTAAGTGGAAATTATCATTAGGATAATAAAAGGACATTGAAGTAATTGTTGCAAGCATAGAACATACCATTGTTATCTAAAATTAACATGGTATCATAGCTAAGGTGAAGACAAAGCCCAAGCAAGAGAGAAAAGAAATCACTAAGAGATCTGTTGGACAAATATTATTGGACAAGTCTTCATGGCCTTGGCATCTCACTTCAAGACTAAGGACAAGCTCAATGACAAATCTAACTATCATGAATGTAAAATGACTTTAGACCTGACTTTGGAGGAGCATGAAGTATTGGACTATGTGCAGGGAAAAGTGGTGGAGCCTCCTTCAAATGCACCTGCTGTTGCGAGGACGAAGTATAGAAAAGGTGAGTTCAAAGCAAAGAAATTTTTGATTGACTCCATTCAAAAACATTTGGTTTCCTATATTTCTGATTTGGGAACTTCTAAGGAAATATATGATAAGTTGATTGGGATGTTTAAAGTGAACAATGCAAACAAAAATCCTCTTTCTCAAAAACAAGTTGAAGGATATCAAGATGGATAAAGGGGAGTCTATTCAATCCTACTTCATGAGAATAACTCAAATCAAGAATGACCTACTATCTATTAGAGAAGTTATTGTTGACAGGGAACTCACTCTCATTACACTTGGAGGTCTTTTAATACCATGGGATATATTTGTCACCACCATTCTCAACAATGACAGGATACTTGATTTTGATGAGTTATTGGCTAGATGCACACAAGAGGAGACAAGTATGATGGAGAGAGATAAGTCCTCCAATGGAAATGAACCTATTGCCTTCTCCACTCATGTGAAAAGCAAGAATGATGTTGGTCCAACGAGATAGGATCAAGGATCTAAGAAGGGATTCAAAGGAGGAAGAGAAGGAAGGTGCTACAATTGCAATAGGTTCGGCCACTATGCTAGAGAGTATCCTCACAAGAAGAATCCTCCAAGGGATGATGACAACAACAACAATTTCAAAGGAAATGGCAATCAAAGGAACAACAAGTTCAACAACAAAGGAAAGAGGAAGGCTCCTGCTACTCGAAATGGAAATGGTCGACCTCCCAAAAGGACAAGAAATGCCAGGTATGATGAAATTAATGTTGTAGAAAAACAAAATGAGTTTTATCTTCTTTTTGCTCCATCTACTGCATCTCCTCCAGATACTTTGGATCATTGGTTGATTCATAGTGGAGCCTCAAGGAACTTCACTGGATACAAGGAGGCCCTCTCAAATTTGATTGAGAAGAAGACTAATCTAAAGATCATACTTGGAGATAATGCCACCTACCCCGTGAAAGGGATAGGAACCGTCACTCTTCACTTGAATCAAGGTCAAACCATACATCTACAAGAAGTGTTGTATGTACCTGATTTGAAGAAGAACTTGGTGTCTATTTCAGTGAGGGAAGATAAACGCTTCAAGGTAGCATTCATTGATGGAAAGGTACGCATTTGGCATAGAAATCATAAAGATGCATTTACTCTTGGATTTAGGGTTGATGGTCTCTTTCAAGTCAGCGGAAGTCCTTTGGGAGATTTGGCAAGTGATACTTCTCTTCAATGTGAATTATGGCACTGGAGATTTGCCCACTTACATTACAAAGCCTTACTTGAGGGTAAGGAAGATGGTCACTAGTATGCCCGAGTTTAACATGAATCATGAAGGAGTTTGTCAAGGTTGTGCAGTTGGGAAAAATACAAAGGGACCATTCCCTTCTAGTGAAAGCAAGACTATCGATATTCTTCAATTGGTCCATTCTGACCTATCTGGTATCTTGCCCGTAACTTCATTAGGAGGATACCTATACTATGCAATCTTCATGGATGACTTCTCACACAAAACGTGGATCTATTTCTTGAAGAGGAAGGACGAAGTGTTCAAATGGTTTTGTTCTTTCAAGGCATTGGTGTGAAAATTCCAAACCGCAATCCTATTGCAGCAATTGGAAATTATTCTCCTAATTGTTAATTTTATTAATCAATTTATTCATTGTTTTCTATGGTAAATAATGAATAACTCACACTGCAATCTACACAAATAAAACTTGTAGAAATTTCAACCCCCACTCCAGTTATTAGTTTTACTTATCACTCCATGCATATAGTTTTAAATCTGAACATGAGATAAATACTAATATCTGGAAATGACTGAAATTTTTGAAAACACAAATTTGGAGATTTTTGTAATTGCTGAAAATGCAGAAATAAAACACAGGAAAAATATGACAGCCACACATAGAAAATAACACAGTGATTTTTGGTCAATATGACCCTAGAAAAACCCCCTACAACTCTTGGGAAAAACTATTTTGAGAGCTCTTTTTTATTTCTGAAAATGTTTTTACAGAGAACTGAAGTACATAGTAAAAATTCCAGCAACCACAAATTTTACTTATCTTGATTTCCGTGCTTGCACACCACCTAGGAAAAGGTGCCAACCAGCAAACTTACAAAACATAAATTTTTACAGCATTAATGACAACGGTAATGTTGAACTGTCATCCTCGAAAATCATGCCCAAATTTCAGCAGTACGTTCGTATAGCTTTACGGACTGTATAGAAAGTACAGATGTACTTCCTCCTCGAAAACAACACTGCCACTACTGTACATATTTCTCAAAATCTGTGTCAGAAAATAGCAGTGCCTCTCCTCGATTTTTGTGCCCAAAAACTGCCTTGGAATTCGTGTTGAAACTACTGTACAAATTTCTCGATTTTTGTGCATCCTTTCTCGAAAGTTGTGCAAACCTCCTACTGTATGGATTTCTGCCTTGGGATTTGTGCCAATAAATGTTGTTGTACGGATTTGCTAAAATGTCTCCTTGCTGCCCTCCTTCAACTTCTCACTGCTCAGAAATTTTATCCTTGCTCTCCTTCTCTCTCTCTCAATAGCTCATGAAAGACTGAAGTGATATTTTCCTCTTCTCCTCTCCTTTTACCCTAAGTGACCTTTTGGGTAACCCTAAGATCTAATGGCTGAGATTCATTTAGATCTAGGAATGAGAATAAATGTGCATTTAATTCTCACTTTCTATTTTTTAACTCACCCACTTAAATAAAGACCCACTTAGCCTTTTATTTCCATTGTCACTTTTTCACTTTCTAATTTTTCATTGACTTTAATAAAGTCGCTTTAAAATTAGAATGTAACTTTATCACTTATAAAGTCACTTTAAAATTAGATTTGACTTTACCACTTATAAAGTCACTTTAGGAGAAAAGTACAAATACATTTGGACACTTTTCCCTAGGCCAAAGATCAAAGCCTTAGGGAACCACTTGTCCTTTAGTACCCAAATTTTAACACTCCCTCTTACCGAGGAAAGTGTTCCTCACCACTCCCATCTTGTCTTTGAAGTAGACATGCTTGCCCCGTGGTAAGGTTTTGGTGAAAATGTCTACTACCTGCTCATCTGTGGAAATATACTCAAGCTTGAGAGCTCCTTTCTAGACATAGTCTCTAATGAAGTGATACTTGATCCCAATATGCTTTGACCTGTCATGAAAAACTGGATTCTCCATGAGTTTTATGCAACTCTGATTATCACACTAAATCACTAAAGGTCTCAATGCCTGACCAAATAGACCAAACAACATCCAGCGAAGCCATATGGCTTCACAACTAGCCAAACTGGCTGCCATATACTCTGCCTTAGCTGAGCTCAATGCAATTGACTATTGTTTCTGGCTGAACCACGACACAACTGTCGAACCCAACCCAAAACAACACCCTGAAGTACTCTTCCTATTAGAAGCACAACTTGCGCAATCTGAATCAGTGTACCCGGCTAGTCTCACTCCATCTCCCTGTCTATAATCCAAACCAAAATCCACTGTACCCTGCAAGTAACAAAGAATGTGTTTTGCAGCCACCCAGTGCACTCTCCTGGGCTCACACATGAACTGACTCATCGTGTTAACTGCAAAACATCTATCCGGTCGAGTATTGACCAAATACATCAATGAACCAATCAACTGTCTGTACAAAGTAGGATCCACCAACTCGGAATCTGAAGTGTGAAGCTTCTTCCTGTTAGTGATCATAGGTGTAGACATGGGTTTGCAATCCTCCATGTGAAATCTGCTAAGAATGTCCACAATATACTTCCCCTGTCCCAGGAAGAAATTCCCCTCTTTCTGCCACACCTGCAATCCCAAAAAGTAATGCAGCAAGCTGATATCCTTCATCTCGAACTCTAAAGCAAGATCTCTCTTGCAGCCCTCAATGAGTCTCTCTGCACTTGTAATGACGAAGTCATCCACATACAACACCAGAATGAGAGGCTCCTCACCTACCACAATAAAGTATAGGTTCGGATCAGCATCAATCTTTGTGAAACCCAACTCCTTCAAGTATGTATCAATCCTCGAGTACCAAGCTCTAGGAGCTTGCTTCAGGCCATAGAGTGCCTTCTTCAATCTGCATACATGGGACTCATTCCCATGCACCTCAAAGCCTTATGGCTGCTCAATATAAACCTCCTCTTGTATGAAGCCATTGAGAAATGCGGTCTTCACATCCATCTGGTGGATCTTCCAACCCATCTCTACTACTATCGATATAATGGAGCGAATGGAAGTATACCGAGCTACGGGAGCGAAGGTCTCCTCATAGTCAACTCCCTCTACCTGTGAGAACCCTCTCACCACAAACCGAGCCTTAAACTTCTCGATGCTGCCATCTACAACATGCTTTATCTTGTAAAGCCATCTGGAAATAACCACTGATTTACCTTCAGGCCTCGGCACCACCTCCCAGACATTGTTCTTCATAATAGAATAATACTCCTCCTGCATGGCCTCTCTCCAGACCTGCTGGCTAGCTGCCTCCTCATAACTAGAAGGCTCAAAATCAACGATGCTAGTAATCAATGCCATATAACTACAGAACCGCTCAGGTGGTTTGCTCTCTCTAACCTGTCTCTTTGGCCCAGCAACAGATGTGGCCTCGCGCAAGGTGTCCTAAAGCCACTTGGGCTTCCTCTTTCCTGAGCACACTTCTCCCACCGGAGTGAAAGAATCCTCATCATCATCAGAAGCCTGAACTCCTGAAGGATCCCTGTCGATCTGTTGTCACTGCTGGGAAAAGGGGATTTGGCAAACTTCCCCATAACACATCCTTTGCATACATCAAGGTGATCAGAACTGAAATCTGGCACACTAGTGGTGATCTCCTGCAATGTCCTCAAGGCCCCATGATACATGTGCCCCATACTGCAGTGCCAAATCTCACACAAATCTGAACTGCTAGATCTGTTGTTGGTACTGCTACTCAATGCCATCAGGGGCTGGAATGAGAACTTGTACACCTTGGCATGGCGCACACCAATCACTCTACCTGAATCATTTGGAGTGCCCCTAGGATATATAAGCACCTGCCCTCTCTTGAACAACACCTCATACCCTCTGCCCTCGAGTGTTGAAACGGATATAAGGTTCTTCTTCACTCCAGGCACATATAGAACATCTGACACTTTGAAGGGAGGTTTGGGTTCCCTATCAAATGTCAATGTCCCCACACCGACTGCTCTAACAATGTTATCATCTCCGAGTACTACCTCAATATCAGTGCCAGTCTCTGAAAGCTCTAAGAAGTACTCCCGGACTCCTGTCATATGATGAGAAGCCCCAATGTCAACATACCAAATACCAGAAGATGCTCTTCTAGTGGAGGGAAGTGCACACTCCCTCTAAACCTGTATGGCAGGGGATCCTACACTAATGGACTCACAAGTTATGAACCCAAACTCTTGATCAAAGCTCTCCAAGAAGTCCTCTATCTCTGCAAAAGTTGCCATGGTCTTGTCCTTTCCCTTCTTGTTCTTCTTCTCCGGACACACAACTGCATAGTGTCCTAACTTCTGACAATTCCAACATTTGACTTTGGAATAGTCCTTCTCCTTGTTTTGTTGCTTACCTTTTGTCTTTGCCTTTGCCTCCACCTCCACTTGTGGAAGCTTGCTTCTTTCCTTTGCCCTTCTTGCCTCTTGCTAACACTGCTACATTGTCATCCTCCTCCACCTATTTGGCTGCCCCAAGATGGTTCTTTCTGATCTCATTCTGAATGCAATCATCCCACAACCTCTCCCAATTGGGAAGGTTTTCGCATGCAACAATGCCATCCACAAAACTCTCCCAAGTCTTGGGAAGACCATTCAAAGTAATCCTAACCAACTTAGTGGGTGCAATGGTCTCTCCTACGACTGCCAACTTATCTCTCACAAAAGTGACCTTTGTGAGGTATGTTGTAGCACGATCAGTCTTAGCCATTTTAATGGCCTTCAGTTTCTCCCTTAGGATCAGTTTTCTGTTTTCATTGGAGCTCTGGTAAAAACTAGTCAAGGTTGTCCACATCTAATGTGCATAAGTCTTTCCTCTCACATGAGGAATGACATGATATTTAACTCCATCCAGAATCAGTCTTTTTGCCTTAGCATTCTTCTTGTTAAACTCTGCCAACTGTACAGGGTCAGCAGGTACTGCTACTGGGTGTTGTGTGATATGTACCATAATGCCCCAGACTTATGTTTCCTCAAAAATGCTCTGGATTCTCTCCCTCCATGCACTGTAGTTGCTCTGCCCATCCAACCTATCTTCCACCCTCAAGCCCAAAGACATGCTTGCTATCCTAACAAATTGAAATTTTCAAATCTGTGGTAAAGGTTCAATTTTCTGTGTAAAAATCAGCGTGCTGTGATTTTCACTTTGTTGTCCCAAACTGCACTTTTCAGCCAACCAAGCTCTGATACCATGTAGAAATTTTAACCCCCACTCTGGTTATCAGTTTTCCTTATCAGTCCATGCATATAGTTTTAAATCTGAACATGAGATAAATATTAAAAGCTGGAAATTACTGAAATTTCTGAAAACACAAATTTGGAGATTTTTGCAACTGCTGAAAATGCAGAAATAAAACATAGAAAAATATGACAGCCACAGACAGAAAATAACACAGTGATTTTTGGTCAATATGACCCTGGAAAAACCCCCTACAACTCTTGGGGAAAACCAGTTTGAGAGCTCTTCTTTATTTCTGAAAATGTTTTTACAGAGAACTGAAATACACAGTAAAAATTCCAGCAACCACAAATTTTACTTATCTCGATTTTCGTGCTTGCACACCGCCTTGGAAAATGTGCCAACCAACAAACTTACAAAACGGAAATTTTTACAGCATTAATAACAGCATTAAATGCTGAACTGTAACCCTCGAAAATCATGCCCAGATTTCAGCAGTACATCCGTACGACTCTATGGACTGTACGAAAAGTACAGCTATACTTCCTCCTCGAAAACTGTGCCAGAATCTGTGTCGAAAACGTGCTGCCATTGCTGTACGGATTTCTCAAAATCTGTGCTGGAAAATAGCAGTGAAATTCATGCTGAAGCTGCTATACGGATTCCTTGATTTTTGTGCCTCCTTTCTCGAAAATTGTGCCAAACTCCTGCTGTACAGATTTATGCCTTGGGATTTGTGCCAATAAATGTTGCTATACAGATTTGTTGAAATGTCTCCTTGCTGCCCTCCTTCAACTTCTCATTGCTCAAAAATTTTATCTTTGCTCTCCTTCTCTCTCTCTCAATAGCTCATGAAAGATTGAAGTGATATTTTCCTCTTCTCCTCTTTGTTTACCCTAAGTGACCTTTTGGGTAACCCTAAGATCTAATGGCTGAGATTCATTTAGATCTAGGGATGAGAATCAATGTGCATTTAATTCTCACTTTCTATTTTTTAACTCACCCGCTTAAATAAAGACCCACTTAGCCTTCTATTTCCATAGTCACTTTTTCACTTTCTAATTTTTCATTGACTTTAATAAAGTCACTTTAAAATTAGAATGTAACTTTATCACTTATAAAGTCACTTTAAAATTAGATTTGACTTCACCAATTATAAAGGCACTTTAGGAGAAAAGTACAAAGACATTTGGACACTTTTCCCTAGGCCAAAGATCAAAGCCTTAGGAAACCACTTGTCCTCTGGTACCCAAATTTTAACAAAACTGTGGAAGAATAAAACACTAGAAGAAATGCTAGCACACACACATAAAATTAACACAATTATTTTTTGACAAAAAGTCCCCGGAAAAACCCAATGCAGGAAAACCGGTACAGCAGCTGAGGGTTTTTATTATGCAGCAGTGAAATAATCTAAGTACAATCTGGATGCCAAATACTGGAAATCCTGCAGAGAAAATACTGGCAAAAATATCTGGAGGGAATTCACCCTCACTCCAAGCAATCCCAGCTCTTGACTACTTGCTGAAAATCAAGTCGTCCTCCTTGCTCTACACAACTACTATGTCACCTTTGCGTAGTCTGCTACACACTTAGCTCAAAACAACTGAAGATCAAGCCGTCTTGCCTTCTCCTAACTGGGAAACTGACCCTCCAACACTCTGGAAATACTTTCCGACCTCTGGAACTGAAAGCAAGCTTAACCCCAACAAAATCGAATTGCTCTCCAAAACTTTTGCGCTGCCTCTATGAAGCTTCCTGGAGAAATCTCAACCTTTCTCTGCAATGCACTCACCGGATCTGGGAAATCTTCCTCTGACTTCACTGTCTCTGCCCCTCTCTCACTGCTTTGATCTCTGACTCTCTCTCTGACAACTGACTCTTGCTATTCAGGAAATCGATCTATCAAGAAATCGAACTGCTCTAGTGTATTCTCCATCACCACATCAACCCCCTCTTATAAACCTCTATTGGAGCACCAACGACCAAGATTAAAACATAATTGATGGCTAGGATCATCGTGGAGTCGATCTGTGTGAGTTTCTAGACTATTCATGGCTTATCTCAATTACTACTGATTAATTAACCTATAATATTCCCAAATGGGAAAAGGAGGAATATAGTGCAAAACCATGGAAATAGCAGTGTAAAACATCACATCAAAGTATGAGACCAATATGGAGACCTTCCATTCATCATAACAACAGCATATATGTATAAAATAATGGGCTGCAAAGCATATAACAAGATAGAACAAGCCTCCAATAAAGAAAACCCTCAATAAGAGGTGTTGCTGCTATATCAAAAACGTCGGAAGACTGCTACAGCGCAATCATGGATGCACTGCTACAGCAAATGAATACACAAAATATCTATGGCTGTTATATGCCTTAAAAGATACAACAAATAAAGATCAAGGCTCTATACAACCTCCAATGAAGAACCCAAAAAGGGTTTTCAGAAATACACCAATATACAAGATGGGAACCCAAGCCCTAGGGCTGAAGATTCACTACAACAAATGAACTGGAAAGATGGGGCTGATCTGATATGACAAATAATGCAACCTCCTCCAATAGATCCTCTATATGAAAGGTTGATCCCTTCTCTAAAAACCCTCCTCCCCAAATGGTGTACTGAAACCACCCTGCAACTCCTCCCTGAAAATAACGCAGTCCAAGACAGAAACTGCGATGTAGGGGCAAATAAATAAGTGGCGTGATGCCAAATGCTGCAATAAGGCTCAAGGGCCTTCCTCATCAGCCTCCCAATGGAAGGAAACCTTCCTCCACTGAAAAACAGATCAGAAATCACCCGGATCTAGTCTCCACTGCCGCAACCTACAACTCAGCGCATCTCTCAACAGAAACTGTGCTATACCACAAAACTGAAGCTTGGCCTAATGCCTGAATGTGGAAATGTAGTGCAAAGCTCTTCCTAGAGGCTTCTCAAGGAAAGAGATGGGATTCCCGACCAGGAACACCCTGTGCTAAACAACACTGCTATCTTAGCTAAACAGCTGAAGAAAGCTATATGTCTAAACAGACCATATATCAAATTATAATTAACCAAAACATGAATGAATATGGATGCCATCATCTTCCTTATATAAGTGATGAGCTTCCTAACACTAGGCCCCACTCATTTAAGACACTACTTCTATGCAAAGAGTCTCCAACTAAAACTGCGTTGTCCCATAATGAATGCCACTCCTCCATGACAGCGTTGTTGATTTGGTCAAAGTTGACCCAGTCTATGTGTTTCAGCCCCTTTTCGCACATAAGGGTGCTCAATTAAGCTGCCAAGATGTCCTCCTTTCACATTGGCATTGGTTTTATTCATATTAAGGAGATTTATGGATCTCCATATCCTTTTATTCATTAAACAAGAAAGCAAAAACAAAAATTAATATTCTAACTAGCTCATGGCTAATTGGGAATATTACAGTCCTCCCCTCCCAAATGTTGTTTGTCCTCAAGCAACTGTAAAGGTGAGTGTTGCAACTCTTCTCCTCCACCATTGGTGACACCTCCATGTGATAATCTTCCCTCATAAGCCAAGTGCCTCCCAATCCATCCCTCCATGACATGCTCCTCCCAAGTTCTTATGAGATGCAAATGACTCATCCCACAAGGAAGCAATAGATCCAATGAAACAATCATGGTTTGCCCAATGTTCTCCCTAAAACATGTAGCATAATGAACATGGAGAATCTCTCTCCCAAAGGGCACATCCAATCCTTCCATCCTCCCTCCAATTATTCCCATAAAAAGAATAAGAACATCATCAATGTATGGGATCAAAACCAAGTGCATACAAACAGCAATATGCAAAAATGGAGGTGGGTCATAGTCCCACATGTGGAACCAACGCAATATATCTCCTGACTGCATCAGATAATGATATGGTAAGTGGTTTCCCCGCCACTTACTTGTTGCCATAGTTTTCTCACAAGTTTTGAAAAGGTGAGAAATGTTTGGTGCCTTTGGAGTGCACCCAGAGTGGTAAATCATCTCCCTATATCCTCCTAGGGAGTGGCCATGTTCAACAATGTTAATGGCCCAAAGTTGGCCATGAAGTTTATATGGAAGAATGCTCTTACTTGGAGCAATGGCTTGCATATACATGGTAAAGGAGTGCAAATAATCATCAAGTAAAATATTATGCACATAAACATGTTCCTTACCATAATCTCTGCTCATACAAATGGAGTGGTCCATAGATAGATCCCCTCTCATTCCCAAAGAGGAAAGAGGTGGTTGTGATAACTCCTTCAAAGAGTTATGTATCTCCTCCATCTCCACATGATCCATGCATCTCTCCAAATGCTAATATATCTCCTCTTCAAAGCCTTCTCAAGTGTATCCTCCCATGATGGTGTTGTAGGCTCTCATGGAATAAGTATGGCTGAAGAGAAAATCTTCATGTGCTCTTTGTAGTAACTTCTCCTTGAGCTTGGAAGCTCTAGATAAGAAAATCCTACCATGATAGTAAATGACCTCATCTTTGACTGAATATCCCTCCTCTTGTAACTGGTCATCAAGTATCATACATGTAAAAATATCCTTGGAATAATCTACCAATAGTTGAGATTTCTAATATAGAGCTATACTCCATAGTGATAGCGCTGATGATCTACCACATAAAACATCTCCCATGCCGAAGGTGCATATCGGGACGCTGCTATCCCCTCTCTGTTGCTCCTCTTGTAACTGCTCATGCTCAAGTAAAGGTTGAAGCTTTTGGAGGTTAGTCTTCCATTGGAAGCTATCACCTAACCAAAACTTCCTGAGTTTGTCCAAAGCATGCATGAGTGACCACCATCTTCTATATGTGGAAGACTTCTCCCCAAGTAAGAACATCTTCTGAGCCTCTAAAGTCAAGGAATAGTCTCCTTGCACCATGATGGTGTCATCCTCCAAACCTGTAGCATCCTCTCTCAGCGCAAACTGTGAGGTGAGAGTGGGTAATGATGATAGTGGGAGAGTGTCTCCCTCCTCCTTGAGTCTACCCATGACTCTCTGCGCCGTATCATAACTTCCAAATGTTCCCAATCCTCTTGGATCTATGAGTGTTGCAACATATTGTGACACATCTCTCACCAACTCCGGATCAGGTGGTCTCCCAGATGGTTTGCCACAAAACAGTAATGTCTCATGGGCCAATCTCATATGCATAATAGATGGGACTACCATGTCCTTGCTTCCACTGCGCAAATCCAACTCTGTTTTTTGTGTGGGAGCTTCCTGATATTTGGGTACCACTCTCAATGATGCAAGAGTCCCTCTAATGGGAGCAATTGCTCCATCCTCACCTCCTGGTGGTGGTAGATCATCTCTTGCTATTCCAGCGCTGTGACCCCCTACTGGTTCTTCTTCTTCCTCCTCCTCATCATCTGAGAAGACCTCTATATAGTGTGCTTTTCCTGCTGCACATCTATGTCCGGGTGCCCATGATTCTTGGCATGTGAAGCAAAGCTTCCTTCTCCTCAAGTCTCTTCGGACATCATCACTAAGAGGTACTTTACTTTGGCTCTCTTTTGAGAAAGGAGCCTTCTCCTCTTTCCCTTTGATGGAAAAGAGGGCTTTTGCTGAAATGTTGTCTTTGCTTTTGGCAAGGCATCTTGTAGATCTCTAGCCCTTTCAATGGCATCTTGAAGGGTAGTGGGCTTGGTAGACGTAACCAACCCATGAAGAGGTTCTGCTAACCCATCAATGAACATATAGACCCTTCTGGCTACAGATAAATCAGGAACCATAACAAAAAGTTTTAGAAATTCAGAAATGTAAGTTTCTGGATTACCTGATTGTTTGAGCTTTGCTAGCCCCATGAATGGTGCCTCTGGATCTCTTTGATCAAACCTCTCCACCAACCTCCTTGTGAACTCTGAATATGTAGTCACATTGGCATGACCCAATGTAGACAAGCCATGAAACCACCAATCATGTGCCTCACCCTCAAGGTGCAGCGCTGCTATCTTGATGGCCTCCATCTCTGGTACTTTGTTCAGCTGGAAGTAGATGTCAAGCTTCTCTACCCATGATTTGGCAGTGCATTTAGATGACCCATCAAAGTTGGGTAAGAAAAATCTGCCCATAGTTCAGTGTAGATCATGATTCTGAATGAATCCTCCACCTCTATTGTGATGCCTGGGTCTCCTATTGTCCTTGATCTGACATAATTCTTAAAAACTCAAGTGATCCTTGAATCTCTGAGATTGAGACTCATACTCCATGAAATAGTCTTTAAGAGTTTCTTGTTCTTGAAACCCTTCATTTCCCATTGCTAAGAATGTAGACATTGTAGAGCGTTGGAAAATTTGTTGCTGCTTCACTGGTTGATCACTCCAGTGATGAGAAGTGTCGAAGCCCTCACCATGCAGAAATCCTTTAGGGGATTCCTTGTATTTATCCATCCTCATCTCCTTTATTTCTCTAGCAATGTCTTGCATAGTTTGAAGAAGAAGCTTTGGGTACTCGTTCTCCTCATCTTCTCCTGATTAAGGGGTTTTACCCTTGTCTTCTTTATCATCTGTATAATCAAACTTCCGGTTTCTTCTTCTGAGATACCTCTTCTCTCTATATGTGAGAGGATCTCCTTCTTCTAATGACATATTGGCTTTCAAAATGCACAGGCTGAGCCAAGATTATGCTCTGATACCACTATAATATTCCCAAATAGGAAAAGCAGGAATATAGTGCAAAACCATGGAAATAGCAGTGTAAAACATCACATCAAATTATGACACCAATATGGAGACCTTCCATTCATCATAACAGCAGCATATATGTATAAAATAATGGGCCACAAAGCATATAAAAAGATAGAACAAGCCTCCAATAAAGAAAACCCTCAATAAGAGGTGTTGCTACTATATCAAAAATGTCGGAAGACTGCTATAACGCAGTCATGGATGCACTGCTACAGCAAATGAATACACAAAAGATCTATGGCTGTTATATGCCTTAAAAGATACAACAAATACAGATCAAGGCTCTATACAACCTCCAATGAAGAACCCAAAAAGGGTTTTCAGAAATACACCAATATACAAGATAGGAACCCAAGCCCTAGGGCTGAAGATTCACTGCAACAAATGAACTGGAAAGATGGGGCTGATCTGATATGACAAATAATGCAGCCTCCTCCAATAGATCCTCTAGATGAAAGGTTGATCCCTTCTCTAGAAAACCCCCTGCCCAAATGGTGTACTGAAACCACTCTGCAACTCCTCCCTAAAAATAACGCAGTCCAAGACAGAAACTGTGTTGTAGGGGCAAATAAATGAGTGGCCTGATGCCAAATGCTGCAATAAGGCTTAAGGGCCTTCCTCACCACCCTCCCAATGGAAGGAAACCTTCCTCCACTGAAAAACAGATCAGAAATCACTCGGATCTAGTCTCCACTGCTGCAACCTACAACTCAGCACATCTCTCAACAGAAACTGCGTTGTACCACAAGACTGAAGCTTGGCCTGATGCCTAAATGTGGAAATGTAGTGCAAAGCTCTTCCTAGAGGCTTCTCCAGGAAAGAGGTGGGATTCCCGACCAGAAACACCCTGTGCTAAACAACACTGCAATCTTAGCTAAACAGCTGAAGAAAGCTATATGTCTAAACAGACCATATATCAAAATATAATTAACCAAAACATGAATGAATATGGCTGCCATCCTCTTCCTTATATAAGTGATGAGCTTCCTAACCCTAGGTCCCACTCATTTAAGACACTACTTCCATGCAAAGCGTCTCCAACTAAAACTGCACTGTCCCATAATGAATGCCACTCCTCCATGACAGCGCTGTTGATTTGGTCAAAGTTGACCCAGTCTATGTGTTCCAGCCCCTTTTCACACATAATGGTGTTCAATTAAACTGCCAAGATGTCCTCCTTTCACATTGGCATTGGTTTTATTCATATTAAGGAGATTTATGGATCTCCATATCCTTTTATTCATCAAACAAGAAAGCAAAAACAAAAATTAATATTCCAACTAGCTCATGGCTAATTGGGAATATTACATAACCATATTCACTAAGTTTAGACTTGGGAAATATTTAAAAATCGGTTAATAATCTAATTGAGACACTTCTAGGCGGAATTTCCATAAACAATTTCTGGGTTTTGGAGAACTCGTGTATTCTAGCCTCTCCACAAAATTTTGTGGCTAGAACACATCCGATGCTTCAAAAACTAAGACTCCCTCTTAGCGAGGAATGTGTTCTAGTACTGCACCTATTGTCACAACACACTGTCTCTGCATCATCTCCTGTAACATTGCTGATGTCTGGATGTTGCTGCCCACCAACCACTGCGTAACTCTGATATGTGCTGCATCTTTGTTGTCGCTAACCCTATTGAACTGTTGGCAGCTACTAACACTGCAACTCTGTTGTTGTTGCTATTGCAACATCTGCAACTGAAAAACATCCAAAACTGAACCAACTATGTTCAGTATGATGCATATGTCACCCGAGTCCTTACTGCTACTAGCATCTACTCTATCACTGAGGAATTTGTGTTGTTGTTGACTTTGCACTGTGCCATCTGCACTACTGCCAACTCTGCACTGCGCTCCCCAGCATTTGACTGCCACTAGTCACTGCAACTGTCACTGTAGCATCTGACTGCACCAATTTCCATTGGTCCATCTTGCTACTGAATACTGTGGGCCCCCGTAGCTAGGTATTGATCCAAGAGGTGGACTCCTCAAGGATCCTGCCCATCTGTAGCTCTCTGGGGCTACAAAACCAAGTCACCCTACCTCACTCCTAGAGGTATTTCGGCGAACATCACGAAGTCTTCCTCCAATCTGGAGGAAAGTCTATCAATCTCTGCAGAAGATGTCTGTTGGTCTTGCTTCTCTTCCTTGTCCTTCTTCCTGAGAGGACACTGGGTACTGTAGTGGCCTAGCTCACCACATTTGAAACATTTGACCTTCAACGGGTCTTTCTTCTTCCTCTGCTCCCCCTGTCCCTGACTGGGACCCTTAGATGCGAGGGCCACATTCCCCTCCTCCTTCACTGTCTTTGATCCGCTGTTGTTGCCATTGATGGAACTCTTCAAAAGAGCTTGTCTCAAATCCTCCTGCTGTAAATCAGCCCACGTCCTGTCCCATCCTGGTAGCGTATCTCTGCCTAATATGCTTTGAACAAAAACCTCCCACACCTCGGAGACGTTGTTGAGAGCTAATCGCACTAACTCCATGGGTTGAGGCGCTTCTCCAAGAGTTGGCATTTGGTCTCAAACCTCCTCAATTCTGGTAAGGAAGGGGTCTATGCCTTCCCCTTTTTGCATCCGAATGCATCTCAGCTTCTCCTCGAGGTACATCTTCCGCTACTCGGAAGTACCCTAATACAATGTGGCGAGAGCATCCAACATTTGCTTGGCAATATCCTTGCCAGCTATATGTGAGACTACATGATCCTAGACTCCATCTAGGATCAACCGCTTCGCCCGTGCCATCTCCTTTCTATACTCCTTCAGTTGATCTGCATCCATGGAAACCGCTACTACTGCATCAATATAGACTTTCAGGCCATATTCATTTAGAAGAAAGGACATTCTTGCCTTCCAGATAACATAGTTCAAAGCTCCATCCAACCTGTCGTGATCTCTAAGGCCTACAGTGGCCAACTCTAAAAATGTCAAAAACTCCCTCTTCCCCTATGCTCGGTTGTTGCTCCTCTACTCACACTCCCTCCCAGAATGCGTGACTCTGGTAGCTGCTACTGCGGATATGCAACTGGAAATTTGAACTTCCGAGACTAGAAGTTCCCTGAGAGAAATTTCCCCTCAATGTGTGCTCTTCTTCCACTCGACGCAGGTTCTGCTCTAGCAAACTTTTGTACAAACCTTTTGCGTCCAGCTAGAGATTTGCCCAATGAAAATTCTGAGCTACTCCCTCTGCCTCTATGATCACTCGATCTGGAGAGATCGAATTTTTCTACCCCTCACTCAGAAAAATCGAGCCTCCTCAAGTAACTTGGCCTTCTAGCAAAGTGACTGTGTTTCCCCTGGGAATTTCGATCTGCTGCGCACACTGAACAACGAAAATCCTTTGTTTTGCCTATGAGCTCTCCGGTTTATCAACTACGCTCTGATACCATGTGAAAATTCCAAACCGGAATTCTATTGCAACAACTGGAAATTATCCTAATTGTTTATTTTATTAATCAATTTATTTGTTGTTTTCTATGGCAAACATTGAATAACTCACATTGCAATCTACACAAATAAAACTGCGGAAGAATAAAACGCTGGAAGAAATGCTAGCACACACATAAAATTAAAGAAATTATTTTTGGACAAAAATTCCCCAGAAAAACCCAATGCAGGAAAACCAGTGCAGCAGCTGAGGGTTTTTATTATTATTATGCAGCAATGAAATAATTTGAGTACAATCTGGATGTCGAATACTGGCAATCCTACAAAGAAAATACTAGAAAAAATATCTTTAGGGAATTTACCCTCACTCCAAGCAATCCCAACTCTTGATTGCTTACTGAAAAGCAAGTCGTCCTCCTTGCTCTGCAAAGCTACTGAGTCACCTCTGCGTAGTTTGCTACACACTTAGCCCAGAACAACTGAATATCAAGTTGTCCAGAACTTCTGCTGAATGGGAAATTGACACTCCGGCACTTTGGAAATCCTTTCCGTCCTCTGGAACTGAAAACGAGCTTCACCCCAGCAAAATTAAATTGCTCTCTGAAGCTTCTACATTGCCTCTGTGCAACTTCCTGGAGAAATGTCGACCTTTCTCTGCAATGCACTCACCGGATCTGGAAATCTTCCTCCGGCTTCACTCTCTGCCCCGCTCTCACTGCTTCTATCTCTGACTCGCTTTCCGGCAATTGACTGCTGCTACTCAGGAAAATGATCTGTCAAGAAATCTAACCACTCCAGTGTATTCTCCATCACCGCATCAACCTCCTCTTATAATCCTCTATTGGAGCACCAACAACCAAGATTAAAACATAATCGATGGCTAGGATCATCTTGGAGTCGATCCGTGTGAGTTTCTAGACTACTCTCACCTTATCTCAATTAATACTGATTAATTAACCATATTCCCTAAGTTTAGACTTAGGAAATACTTAAAAATTGGTTAATAATCTAATTGAGAGACTTCTAGGCGGAATTTTGAGAAACGATTTCTAGGTTTTGGAGAACTCAGTTATTCTAGCCTCTCCACAATATTTCGTGGCTAGAACACATTCAATGCTACAAAAACTAACAATTGGTGGAAAATCAAACAGGGAAGAAGGTCAAAACATTGAGGACCGACAATGGAATCGAATATGAATCAAATGAATTCAATGAATTGTGCAGAGACATTGCCATTAAGAAGGAGACAATCGTTCCATACACTCCTAAGCATAATGGTGTTGATGAAAGGAAGAACCGAACGATCATGGAATCCACCTGTGCCATGATCTATGATCAAGGTCAACTGAAATTCGTGTGGGGAGAAGCTGCCAACACTGCCATATATGTTCAAAATAGGAGCCCGCATCAAGCTTTGGATTTCAAGGCACCCAAGGAAGTCTTGACTTGTAAGCAACATGATGTTTCTCACTTTAGAATCTTTGGTTGTCTGGTATACTTTCATGTGCCTAAAGAGAGAAGGAATAAGTTGGAAGCTTCTGGGAAGAAAGGTATATTCGTCGGCTACAGTGAAAATTCTAAGGCATATAGAATCTATGTACTTGGTCAAAGATATGTGGAAGTAAGCCTTTGATGAAAACTCTGCCCTTGGGAAAGCCAGAGATCTCCCCATCTCAAGGAAGGATGATGATGACATTGCCAAAAAACAAGATGAACCTCTAACGGATGAGCCTATGCACGATGTTGATGGCCCAATGGATCCTATTGATCCACCTCTTGGTGATCCATCTACCTCAAGGAAATGATCAATATGGCTCAAAGATACTCTCGAAGATGCTGAAAGACATATTGCTTCGAGAGGGACATTTCACGAAAGTAAGAAATCGAATAGGTATCAAGGGTACTTGGCTGCCATGAGTACTATTCTTCAAGTTGAACCTTGCACGTTCGAAGAAGCCGCAAAGCATCATGGAAATATGCGATGAATGCGGAATATGAATCGATCATGAAGAATGATGTCTAGGACACGGTGCCTAGACCTAAGGACATGTCTGTGGTCCCCTCTAAATGGCTTTACAAAATTAAACATGGAGTTGATGGAAGTGTTGAAAAATATAAGGCCAGGTTCGTAGCTCATGGCTTCTCTCAAAAGGGAGTGGACTATGACAAAATATTTGCACCGGTTGTCCGATATACCACTATCCGATCTACCATTGCTCTCGTTGCCAATCAAGGATGAAGCCTACATCAAATGGATGTTGAGACTGCTTTCTTGCATGGATCCCTTAAGGAGGAAGTCTACTTGGAACAACCTTAAGGGTTTGAAGTACAAGATAGAAGGACACATGTATGTCGGCTGAAGAAAGCCCTCTATGGGTTGAAGCAAGCCCCTAGGGCTTGGTACGAAAGGATTGACAATTATCTTATGAAGCTGGGATTTACAAGAAGCTATGTTGATCCAAACCTAGACTTCAAGGTTGAAAAGGACATACCTCTTATTTTGGTCCTTTATGTTAATGATCTCTTTCTGACCGGTGCAGACCCTCTCATTTATCAATGCAAGAGGGAGTTGACTTCCGAGTTTGAGGTGAAGGACCTAGGAATGATGCATTACTTCCTAGGCCTGGAGGTCTAGCAAAAGTCAGCCGAGATGTTCCTTTCTCAAGGAAAATACATTGTGAAGCTGCTTGAGAGATGTTGGATGGTGGAATGCAAGTTTGTGTCTACTCCGATGGAACTCAACTTCAAGAAGCTATGTGGAAGCACTGTTGGGCCCGAATTGGCAAACCCTTCTGAGTATAGGCAACTTGTGGGGGCCTTGATGTTCTTGGTAAACTCCCACCCGGACATTTGCTTCGTTGTAAATACTTTGAGTCAATTTATGGTTGAGCCTCATCACGTACATTGGGTTTCTGCTAAGAATCTCTTAAGATATCTTCTTGGCACTATCAACTATGGACTGAGATACATTGTCGGGAATTTGAGGCTGCATGGATATTTTGATGTTGACTGGGTTGGTAGTGTGGTGGATAGAAAGAGCACGTCGGGATGTTGCTTCTCATTGGGATCTGCTTCCATTTCTTGGATGAGTAGGAAGCATAAATCGGTTGCTTTAAGCACCGACGAGGCCGAATATATTTCTCTAGTATGGCCTGTTGTGAAGTTGTTTCGTTGAGGAAGCTCTTCAGTGAGCTATTTGAGCATGTGCTAGATACCACCGTTATCTATTGCGATAACCAGAGTGGGATTCTCCTTTTAGAGAATCTCGTGTTCCACGACTGCTCCAAGCATATTGATATCAGGTACCACTTTATCCGAGATATGATATAACGGGGAGCATTAAGGTTCCATCACATCAGGACTGATGAGCAGGTTGCTAGCATCCTCACGAAGCCCTTGGTGAAGGTCAAGTTCTTAGCCTTCCGAGAGAGACTTGGAGTCATGGAAGGACCCTCCCATGAGGGTCTCGCTTGAGTTGGACATTGAGCTCTAGGAGCTCCTGGGGACCTGAGGTACTTCTTGGAGCAATGTGCGACCATAGGGTGTGTGGTTCACTTTCCCCTATAGGTGTTAATTTTTGTAGCATCGGATGTGCTCTAGCCTTGAGATTTTGCAGAGAGGCTAAGACACATACATTCTCCAAGACCCAGAAATCGTTTTGGAAAATTCCACCTGGAGATGATTTAATTAAAATAATTAATCATTTTTAATGTATTCCTAAGTCTAAACTTAGGAAATGTGATTAATTAAAGTGTATTAATTAAATCTGGTGAGAATCTTCTAGATAAAGACGAGGATCGAGTCCAGGTTATCTTAGTCGTCGATTATGTTTTAATCGTGGTCGTTGATACCTCAACAAGAGATTATAAGAAGGAACTCGATAGGCACTTAGAGAACACACCAATGCAGATACTCAGTTGCCCAAGTAGATTGATTTTCTCAGTGGCTAAAGTTCGGCAAGAGAAAATCGAGTCAGAGGGTGAGTTGCAAGAGGGAGAGAGAGGGCATCAGCAACAATCTGAGAGTGCAGGATAAATTTGGAAGGGACAGTGCAGAGGAGGGACGCAGTTCATCAGTGCAGAGGAGTGACGCAGGCACTGCGTAGTGGATGACACGGTGAGGCTAGCGTAAGGGCAAAGGGTCCTCTTCGAGGTCATAAAAACATTGTGAAGTGTGAGAAATTGATCAGTAAATTTCTCTCAGTATTTCTTCCTCTATTTTGCTATCCGGTATATTGTACATAAATTATTGTTGAAGATCAATAAAGAAACCCTCATCTGCTACATTGGTTTTCCCACATTGGGTTTTTTCGTGGACGATTATCCAAAAATAACAGTATCATTGTGCTTATATGTGTGCTAGTATTTTTCCTTGCATTTATTTTCCGCGGTATTTTATTTGTGAAGGCTGCAGTGTATATGTTTCGATATTTTCTGTCGAAAACTGCACATAATTTGTTTAATCAAATTCACAAATAGAAGAGATAATATCAGTTGTTGCAATAAAAATTCGAGAAAATGAAATTTCACATGGTATCAGAGCACAGACAAGAGGCAAGAGAGCTCTACTGCAGAAAGGAAAAGGAGCAGCATAGCACTATGTGAGCAACTGCGCGAAGCCCTCAGAAGGTTGTGCAGTCCATTGGCTAGGTGGGAAAAATTTCGTAGAAAATTTTAATTTTCTGAGTGAGTCGACAGAGAATTAGTTTCCGGATCGAAGGTTGTCAGAGGCAGAGGGAGCTACTGTATTTCTTTTTGCAGAGAAGATTTCCAGCTAGGACGCAATGTCAAAATCAACGTTGGGAAGGAAAAATAGCACAAAAATTCATGGATAGTTAGGATGCATCACAATTATCTTCCAGGTTGGAAGAAGATTTTGCATGTTTTTCAGGTTCGACATCAACGAGTGTTTGGTATATTAGTAGAGGAGCTTCAGCTCACATGACTAGAGTACGAGAGTATTTATCTAGCTATAAGAAGAGCAAATGGCCTTCCAGATAACTATGGGAAACGGGACTAAGTGTACTCCAGTAGAGAGAGGCACCATAGATTTTCAGAGAGAAACAGGAACCAACACCAACGCCACTAATGTGTTGTATGTCCTAGGATTGGGTATGAACCTAATTTCAGTGTCCCAGTTGCAGGACAAGGGGTATGATGTATACTTTGCGGGAAAGAAGGTGTATGTCAAACACCCCAACTAGAAGAAGGTGAGACAAATTGGAGCTCGAAGCAACAGGCTATATAGGTTGCAAATCGTTCTCCAATGGTACTGATCGACAGTGATAATAATAGTGGGAAGGAGTTGAATGAACTATGGCACAGAAGGATGGGAAACGTACACCATGGAGCACTTAGGATGCTCAGAGAGATTGTAATAGGAGTTCCAGTCCTCAGTACTGAGCACGATGATGTATGCATAGGATGCATACTAGGGAAGTACGCAAAGGCAGCATTTCCCAAAAGTGATAGTAGAGAAAATGGTGTGTTGGCGCTGATACACTCATATATTTGTGGCCCAATGTCCACCAGAGCTCTTAGCGGTGGCAAGTATTTTGTTACCTTTATTGATGATCACTCCAAGAAAACCTGGATCTATTTCTTAAATACCAAGGATGAGGTATTTGATCGGTTCAGAGAGTTCAAAGCTCTCATTGAGAACATGACAAGGAAAAAGATCAAGGTATTGCGTTCAGATAATGGTGGAGAATATACAAATAAAGACTTCATAGACTTCTGTGCAAGGGAAGGCATCAAAAGAGAGTGGACAACTCCATATAATCGACAGCAGAATGGAGTAGCGAGGCAGAAGAATAGAACAATAGTTGACACAACAAAGGTTATGTTATATGACCAGGATTTGCCTAGATTCTTATATGCAGAGGCATTCAACACAACAGTGTACATTCAAAACAGAACTCCTCATAGAGCATTGGGGAAGAAAACGCCAGAAGTGGTCTTCACAAGGAAGAAGTCGGAAGTAAGTCATCTAAGGATATTTGGGAGTGTAACTTATTGCCACATTCCAGACGAAGCGTAGTAAGTTGGATCAAACTGCAGATAAGGGGTACCTCGTAGGATATAGCGAGACCTCAAAGGCATACAGGATCTACATTCTTAGCAGCAGGAAGATTGTAGTAAGGCGAGATGCAAAGGTCATGGAAGATAGAGCTTTCAGAAAATCTCGAGAGATGCCTGCAAGTGATCCATTAGCGAGACCTCAAAGGCATACAGGATCTACATTCTTAGCAGCAGGAAGATTGTAGTAAGGCGAGATGCAAAGGTCATGGAAGATAGAGCTTTCAGAAAATCTCGAGAGATGCCTGCAAGTGATCCATTAGTAGATGTTCCATTAGTCCAACAGCAGCAGGAACAGTAGGTAGGGCCAACAAGAGAACAGTCACAGGGATCGAGTACAATGACCAGTACCAGTATTTCCACAGGAATAGGAGATCCAGGTAGTTGTCAGCAGACGAAACAACAGGAATAGGAGGAGGAACTGATTGAGCCTCCCACACCCAGTGGTAGAACCAGTAGGGAAGTACGTCAGACCTTAAGGGACGCAGAGGAGTTTGTCGGAGCTCCTAGAACCAACAAAAGGCAGTGTAGACAGCTTGACAGATACCAAGCTTTGGTAGCTCAAGTTGAAGAACCCTCCAGTTTCCAGGAAGCCGTACAGCATCAAGTGTGGGTGGATGCCATGGCAGAAGAGTACAGTTCTATCATGACTAGTGATGTCTGGGAAGTAGTGCCTAGACCAGAGGATAGATCAGTTGTAGGTTCGCGATGGATCTACAAGATCAAGTATACTGCAGATGGCAGTGTCGAGAAGTACAAGGCTAGATTTGTAGCAAAGGGGTATGCACAAAAGGAAGGGATAGACTATGAGGAGATCTTCGCCCCAGTTGCCAAATATACCTCTATCAGATCCATATATCCCTAGTAGCTCAGATGGAATGGGAGATTCACCAAATGGACGTCAAGACAGGATTCTTGAACAAGGTGATAGAAGAAGAGGTGTATATCGAGCAGCCTGAAGGCTTTGAGACGCATGAGAATCACACTCATGTATGCAGGTTAAAGTTAAAGAAAGCCCTATACGGACTCAAGTAGGCACCTAGAGCATGGTATGGTCAAATTGATAGTTATTTGTAGCAGTTGGGATTCATCAAGAGTGATGCAGATCCCAATCTCTATTATCAGATGATGGAGAATGAGCCTCTCATTCTGGTTTTGCGGTGGATGATTTGTTTTTAATAGGATCATCAGAGCTCATAAAGGATTGCAAAAGAAATCTTGAAGCAAAATTCGACATGAAGGATATGGGGTTGATGCATTATTTTCTAGGATTGGAGGTATGGCAAAAGAATGGGGAGATCTTCCTTGCAGAAAGGAGATATGGTACAGAGGTTCTGAAGAGATTCAAAATGCAGGATTGACGACCCATGGCAACTCCCATGATCACCAATTGGAAGAAAATATATGCATCAGGAGACAAGGAAGTCGACCCCACCTTGTACAGATAGCTCATTGGGTCGCTCATGTATCTTGTCAACACTAGGCCAAACATCTGTTATGCTGTCAACACCCTTAGTTAGTTCATGGGGGAACCGAAAAGGGTACAATGGGCAGCAGCTAGGCACATTCTTAGATATGTGCGTGGGATAGTCAGATATGGGTTAAAATATACTCGAGCAGATGACGTTAGATTGAACGGATTCACAAATGCAGATTGGGCAAGTAGTTCAGTAGACCGGAAAAGTACCTCCGGGTACTGCTTCAATGCTGGATCAGAAAAGATCTCTTGGTGCAGCAGGAAGTAGAAGTCGGTAGCACTGAGCTCAGCAGAAGTTGAATACATGGTAGTCAACACAACTACGAGCGAAGCGATTTGGCTTAGGAAATTGCTAGTGAGTTTGGTCAAGAAGAGGATGGGAGCGACCAGTGTTTACTGTGATAATTAGAGTTGTATTAAGCTCTCTGAGAATCCAGTATTTCATGATAGGTCAAAACACATTGATATCAGATGGCATTTCATCAGAGACTGTGTTCAGCGTGGGGCAGTCCAGTTGCAGTATGTTCCCACAAGAAATCAGGTAGCAGACGTACTCACGAAAGCTTTAGGGAGAGATAAGTTCATCCAATTCACAGAACATATGGGTATGGTAGAGAACCTGTTTCAATAGCAAAAACAGATGGATTCTTAGTTGCAGCAACAACATATGAGAGGGAGTTGCAGTGCAGATGTAGTAGTTGGCAACAGTACAGCAGGGTCAGCAGCGACACAAATGCAACGTAGAATCATAGTTGTGCAGTAGTTGCTGGGCAGAGGGGCCAGACATCAGCAACGCAGCAAGAAATGGTGCAGAATCAGAGAGTGATGCTTCAGTGGGTTGCATTACCAGAGAACATTCCTCGCTAAGAGGGAGTCTTGATTTTTGTAGCATTGAATGTGCTCTAGCCTCGAGATTTTGCAGAGAGGCTAAGACACATGAATTCTCCAAGACCTAGAAATCGTTTGGGAAAATTACACCTAGAGATGATTTAGTTAAAATAATTAATCATTTTTAATGTATTCTTAAGTCTAAACTTAGGAAATGTGATTAATTAAAGTATATTGATTAAATCTGGTGAGAATCTTCTAGATAAAGACGAGGATTGAGTCCAACCTAATCTTAGCCATCGATTATGTTTTAATCGTGGCCATTGATACATCAACGAGAGATTATAAGAAGGAACTCGATAGGCACTTGGAGAACACACCAGTGTAGATACTCAGTTGCCCAAGCAGGTCGATTTTCTCTGTGGTTGAAGTTCGGCAAGAGAAGATCGAGTCAAAGGGTGAGTTGCAGGTGGGAGAGAGAGGGCATCAACAATATTCTGAGAGTGCAAGACAAATTTGGAAGGGGCGGCGCAGAGGAGGGACGCAGTTCATCAGCGCAGAGGAGTGACATGGGCACTGCGCAAGGGATGACACATGGAGGCCAGCGTAAGGGCAAAGGGTCCTCTTAGAGATCATAAAAACGCTATGAAGCGTGAGAAATTGATCAGTAAATTTCTCTCGGTGTTTCTTCCTCTATTTTGTTATCTGGTATCTTGTACAGAAATTATTGTTGAAGTTTAATAAAGAAACCCTCATTTGCTGCACCAGTTTTCCCACATTGGGTTTTTCCAGGGACGATTGTCCAAAAATAACTATGTCATTATGGTTATATATGTGCTAGTATTTTTCCTTTCATTTATTTTCTGCAGTATTTTATTTGTGAAGGTTGCAGTGTATATGTTTTGATATTTGTCATAGAAAACTGCAAATAATTTGTTTAATCAATTTAACAAATAGAAGAGATAATATCAATTGTTGCAGTAAAAATTCGAGATAAAGAATTTTCACAATAGGTATGTTGTGTAATAGGTGAGTGGGTCACCTTCTGCTGTGATACCCCATGATGATATATGAGAGCATAGGGTGAGTGGTTCACCTTCTCCTGTGGATGCCCCAGCATACATCCTACCCATGTAGTCCAGGACTCTTGGGAAGTACCTCTCATCTGGCCAATGAGTTGGGAAAAGAGGATAGGGACAACAACACTATAGATGAACGCATTGTGTACTGTTGTACTCCCTATGTCTAGGATGCATGATGTTCACCAATTTGATCCAGGATCAAGTCTGATTGGTGTTTTACACCTAGTTATATGGACTGAATTTTGTCAGTGGAGAGTGGCAAGGTCTTGTGACTCACTCTCAATCGATTCTTCTTCATTATCTATATCAGAGATGCAGAGATGGTTCATGATGATAGGATGACATGATGATCGATGGTTAGATATTGGCAGGTGGAATTCTCCCTAGTTGAGAGGGAGTGTTAAAATTGGCTACTAGGGCCAAATTCCACTTTGGACAACTCATTTTATGGAGATAATTATTCAATTGAATTCCTCTTTTTGAGAGGACCAAAATCGACCTAACGATCACTAAATTTGGACAAGGAGAAATGTGTTTTTCAAGTGAAGCCCACACATTTGAAAATTTTCAAGGTCGGCCACATCATCATGTAGGCTCATGAAGTCCAACAGACATGCCTTTTGACCCTCATTGATTCATATAAATAAGAGAGACCTCCACCCTCATTTGGCATCATCATCACTCAACACACTTTTATCTCTCTCTCTTCTTGATATATTTGAAATTTCTAGCGAAGGTACCGATCTGGCTGGAAGTACCGAACTGGGTGCCGAACCGAAAGTACTGATCTGGGAACTGTGGTACCGAACTGGGTGCAGAACCGAAAGTACCGAATTGGGTGAAAAATCGAAAGTAACGAACTAGGTGCGAAACCGAAAGTACTAATCTGGGTGCAGAACTATGGTATCGAATGGGTGTAGAACCGAAAGTACTGAACTGGGTGTAGATCCGAAAGTACCGATCTAGGTGTAGAATTGTTGATACTTTGACTTTGAATTTGTATTATTGTACTCTCTCTGCTGAACATTTGATATTAATAATAAGAAAAATTGATCAAGGGTGTTCCTCATCTTGGGGTTTTCCCTGGCATTAACCAAATATTGGTATTCTCTTGTCTTTTGCATTCTATTGTTTATGTTCTATCTATAGTTATTGTCAATGTGATTAATGGTTTATTTGATTTCTATTGGAAACTAAGTGGAAATTATCATTGGGCTAATAAAAGGACATTGAAGTAATTGTTGCAAGCATATAACATACCATTGTTATCTAAAATTAACATTATGCCATCAAAATCTCAATGAGAATCGAGTATCGTGCTACAAAATATATCTTGTTATAAAAGTCAAAAGAGTAACACTCATGCAACATGAGGGGCAGCACGTTCCATACCACTCAAGAAGACTAGTCACTATGCTGCTTTGGTGTGACCTTGCTAGTTGGGCATGACCATTAACTAATTGTATCACTCGAGCTACGACCAACCAACATGCCTTGACAAAGCCAAACACCTTATACTTGCGGAATGCTAAAGTGCTTGTTTCACCATAGGAAACACTTCATTGCTACCTAACCATAGGAAACACTACATCATCATAACCTAACCATAGCAACCTATTATCGCATCCCTCAAGAAAATCATACTTAAACAATCAGAGACCCAATATGAGACCCTATTGTCATCCATCTAGGCCAACAAATGATAGTCCATGAAGATCATGTCACTATTTCATCAAATGTATAGATATCTTCAATACACTTATCAACATTGTTGCCTTGCTACAACAAACACACATAATCCATCCCATTGCCAACTCATGTTGTCTCCCACCAAATATTACTATGCAACAACTCATTGATCGTCCACCACTCGACAAGACATCCTTGGTCCTAGTGTATGTGTTAGTACCTCGTCCTAACTATCTTGTGATTGATAGCATAAGTCGGTCACCTAGGCTACCATAATCATATAGAAGTGTCATCCACCCTTAGTTATGTTTTCCCATTGTGCCATCCATCATGCCATTGCTAATGGTAGCTCAAATTGGGTCCTTACATTCTCCCTTACTTGAATTGTTGACGTTCTCATTAACACAAATCCATCGACACATCTAATAAAAGGGGTATCCGGTGGTGAAGAGACTCTTATGCAATTTCCACATTGGAACGTGGCTCTAATACCATTTTTCATGAGGCTAGACTTTTCATTTCAATTGAGCATCGCATACCACTTAAGAAGTGTAATCATCATGCAACACCAATGCAACCTTTTTAGTTGGGCATGACCATCAATTTTGCGTGTATCGCCTGGACTATGCCTAACCAACATGTCCTAATCAAACCTAACTCAAGAACCTTATACTTGTGAAATGTCAAAGTGCTCATTTCATTGTAGGTGATGTTGCATCATCACCACCCAACCATGGACAACCTATTAACACCTCTTCAAAGCCAAGCATACTTGAACAACCAACTACCTAACATGAGACCTTGTTGTCATCCATCTAGGGCAACACATGATAGTCCATAAATATAATGCCACTGCTTCGTTAAACATTCACATATCTTCGAGGCACTTATCAACATTGTTGTCTTGCAATGGAAAACACACATAATCCATCACATTCCAAAGTCACACCGTCCTCCACCAAATCCTACTATGCAACACCTCATTGATTGTCTTCCATAGTTAGAATACATCCTTGGTCCTCGTAGCCTAAGCACTAGTACACTATCTTAACTATCTTGCACCTGCCGCTTACGAGTTGGCCAACCAAGGCTACCAAAATCACATAGAAGCATTATGCACCCTCTGTCCTATTTGTCCAGTGTGCCATTTGTCATGCCATTGCCCCTGAAACCTTGAGTCAAGTCCTTACACGCCCCTTTTACTATGAGCAAGGAACGTCCTTTTGCTTCTCTTACCCAATAGTCTACTATAGGTAGTTCCAGCCACCAAGCTTAGACCACACCAATGAGTTAATTGTGCAATCAAAGAGTGGAGGGAGGATCAACACAACCTGCCACCTCTAAAGCACAACAAAATGACAAGTTTGAAGTTTCCTATGCTGGCTTTAACAAGCCTCCTAAGTTTGCCAATGATTGTTGGGTGTCGAGCAATATTTTGAAGGGCGAGATCTAAAGAATTTCCTTGTTGTTCCTTTTCGTACTTTCTAGGGCATTTGGCTGGCTCGCAATACAAGTCTTTTTGTGGACAGGTCATTTCAAGCCTTCCAAGTCTCCACACATATTTGTGCCATTGCTCAACATTATAAATTATAAGGGAAAGTTCCAAAGATTAGACATATTGGTGACTCTTACCACAAAATCTAGCAGGCCCTAGGGGGGAAAACCTATACGACAAAGAGCTAGACCAAGTGATAATAATGGGACAATGGCGCATTGTCACCACAGCTAGTGTCCCCTGCTCTTTACGGAATTTCACCAATGGGAGGAGTCCCAGTAGGATGATAATCACCTTTGATGGATTTTCTAAGGTTTAAGGTGCTAGGTGATAGAATAAGACCATTCAAGGGAAGCTTAAGGTGATGATAAGAGGCTTCCGAAGGTACGTCACTCCCTCTAAGAGACTTATAAGAAACTTGCGCAAGACCTAGGGCTTTAAGAATAATTGTGGGAAGAAGTGCTTCCAAGGTCAAGGCAAGGAGGACAAAGGGCTTATTGTGATTTACTTCAACGAGTACTAAGCTCATACAACCCTCAAGGAAGTCCCCAAGTTGAGGAACTACAAGCTAGGTTTTCCCTCTTAGGGTACACCTAGGGCAAGAGATTTTATGGATGAAAACCTATCGGATGCCCACCAAACTTCGAGGACTAGGAGATAAGGTCCTAATCTTGGTGTATGTGCTCCCAGAACCCACAATTCTTCCTCTAATGCAATTCACTCTATGCCCTAGCCTAGTCATCCTATTCAAGGGGACCGAAATTCAGAAGAAGAGAAATATGGAGAAGATTTGAAGTTGATCACCAAAGGCTTGGACCAATGCCTTGTCCTTTGGGCATATGGAGTCCTAGATGCTTTAGATTAGCCAAAATTGTCCTTAAGGAGGCGAAGAATTGATGCCATAGGTATCAAGTTCCAACCCTCAACAATTACCCACTCAAAAATTATGGAATTTTATGGAGGAAAAACAATATTTTATCCACTAGGAACATTCATCACATGTCATATAATAAATAACATATGCAATTGTCAACTAAATAGCTTTCAAAATAATCTTCAACAAATTAGGGCACAATATAACATTAATCTAGTTGCAACAATTCCATACATTAGACATATTTCAAGAGCAAAATTTCAACAAAAAGACTTACAAGATGACACATGATATATCCATCCACAATTCATGAGATAGCTCTAAAGAAGATCAAAATTTCAGCTCCAAATATCAAAATGCATCCAAGATCATCCAATAACCCATCTAAGAACAAGTGTGAATTTGCCAAGAAGGTCGAAATTCGCAAGTGTGCTGATGATCCAATACAAATGAAGTTATGTTCTATTTATATGAGTCCTACTAGGTCAAATTATGCCTATGAGCCCCCTAACATTATAAAATTGGGCAAGATACATCCCTTGGTCACAAGTTGACCAAGTAGCTTTTACAAAATATGAAATAGCCATCCAAATGCTAGTTGAAATGATGATGTCATGCTGATGTAGGGTCTTTGGAGGGCCACTTTGAGCCCTCTTTGTGCCAAAATGAGTGAGAGGGTTCCATAAATATCAAACAAGGGGATGGCCCCTAACTTTCCATGCAAGTCATCATGTGGGGCCACAATTTGTGTTTGAGGCATAGAAACTGGTCTCATGGGTCTCATGATGATAGAGTAGCTTGTAATGCTCCAATATTGAAGGCTCTGACAATGGTGCTTGCCCTCCCATGTCTCAAGGGGTGAGACAAACCTCCTGTGGGCCTTGGATCAACTACCATATAATGCTAGGCCGACTGGGGCACACTGGTCCAAGTGCATCATCTCGTGAATAATTTGGGGCAGTGAGCAGACTCTTGAGGGTGTTGAAGGTTCCCACGATGTGAAATGATGCTCTACACATGATGGGAGTCCCATGGCTCTCAACGCTTCATTTGGGGGTGTCAATATGATCCTCTGGTGAACTTCGACCCTAATTAAGTTGCCCAACCCATGATAAACCACCTACCAATTACATACAATGTCCAGTGTTGCACCCTTACCATCAGGTACAATAATTCATTAGTGCATCTAAGTGAACCAAGCTTGTTATCCAAGGGCACATTGAGCCTTCATATTGGGCTTCCCTTCCAAATTTGGGGCTTTAATCTCGTAATAGTGTTACCTCCCTAGGTAGGAGTGGTTAATAAACAACCCTGTTAGGTGTTCTCAACCCTTAAGGGGAAAAACAAGTCCCTAGTACATCCTTCAAGTGATAGGTGTCATGTGAATGATGATGAATGGATGGGGAACAAGGGGTCTCAAGGCCAAATGCCATGGTTTCAAGGGTGGCAATGATGAGAAGTGCCCACATATTGAGTGTATAGATGTAGGAGGGAGCAATCATGGATACATGAGTTACCCAACCTTTGTTTTTCCACCCTTCTTTATTTTCCTTTTCCCATTTCTTGATTTTTCTTTGTATTACTACTGGGGGCTCCAGGAAATGAGAGCTTGTTGTGGATGATGTAAAGCAGTTATTACCCCCTTAAGGTGGGACAGTTCATCGCACACTAGGGGTTGGGATGTGCATGGGTTCCTGTAATGATGTGGGGGAGCACTCATGGGCCCGAGGAACCAGGGTGATGGCCATAATGATAAGGGTAGAGCTCATGTTTGGCTTTTTCCCACGTGCTATATTAAATGTCCCAACCATCTTTTGCATTTTATAATATTCTTTTTTTTTGTTTCTTGCTTGTGGCTGTGATATGATTTTAGCTTTATTTTAGCTACATCAACCTCTGGGGCAACATTTCCAAGCCCGACCCAGATATGTGGACAAGGGGAGGGGGTGTGTCAGTGCCTTGTGGACCCAGTGATCATGTGGACCCAGAGAAGGAATATGATGGAATAGGGCTTATAATGTGCAAACGGGAGCGAAAAATGTGGACTGGAAAAATGGGACCATGCTACCAAAATCGGGGTTTCCCAAGTACTGTCCTTCCTAAATCCTTAGGACAATAGGGGAGATCCCATAGGACTAGGATTGAGGATTAACCCCCCATTTAAGGTGAGGGAATAAAACCACGGTCAAAGCCCTTCCTCCTTCCAAGTCTCCCAATAATCCATGTCCAAAATTCCCAAGAAAAACAAGCATAAGCACCTGATTGCACAATGAAAAACATACCTTTTGGGTTGGATTGCCAACCTTCTAACATATGCTCTCGATAGACGGGTGAGGGGACATATGACTGATGCAGGGAGCAGAATTGAAATGGCACAATGCATCAACTACACTGGTGTCTGTCAGGGGCTGCTGGCCACCAGCTGAAGAGATCTAGGAGAAAACTCTCTCCTATGGGGTCACCCACTTTTGTGGGGTAACAATGACTTAGTAATAGATAGGTCTCATTCTTCAAGGGATTTTTTGATGAACTTGCCAGGGCATTGAAGGTACATGTGGTATTCAGGGTGTTTTATATTTGCAGAAGCAGGACCTTATTCCTTTTAGCACCTCCAAGGGATGTGACACAAACAACAGAACTGAGCTGTTAGCTCCTAGAACTCTTTTAAAGCTGGCCAAGTATAAGAAACTTTTTCATTTGTATGTCTTTGGAGACTATTTTTTGGTGGTTAACTAGATGAGAGGGGAACAGTTCATACTAGATATAACTCTCCAAGCTTTAGCTTTGGAACTTAAAACAGTGTCACAACAGTTCATTCAAATCTCATTTTGATATGTTTATAGAGTTGAATATTATGGCATATTCATTATCCAAGCAAAGTTTAAAACGAACTTATGGTCTTCTTTGTCTTGAACAAGCCACAGGTTTTTATTGTAATAAATATAAGAAGATAACTCTGTTTTGACAGTTTTTTTAGCTTCGCATACTATTCTGAACAGTTCAGATAACAGTATTCGATATATCGATATCATTAATTTTTTGTAAGAGTGCTCCAAGCACCTTAAGAATGCAGTTTACTTGTGAATGAAATATACTGTTTTTTTTCTTCAGGACAAAAAGATCCCATCGAGATTATGGTGTCTCTGAATTTTTTGTTCTTTTGAAAATGCTTCATATATTACCTCAAAGAACAACTAAGTACAACTGGAATGGTTGTCAAAGTAAACATGAAAAGGCTGCATAACCTCCATTTTCATTTCTGTTTTGATAAGCACAAAAATATGACTCCACAGATATAAGTCCCTTACAAGTTGAAAGCTTCTACCTCCTGTAACTCTATCTACATCTGTATAACAAGTTGTCATTTCTGCACATAACATTACAGCATAAACTTTCAATGATTTTCTTTCCCAATAGCATTAGAAGTACTGATTCCATCCAATTGTCAAGATTTTATGCCATATACATTATTGTACAGATAGATAGTCATGTTGAAGAGTTTGGAAGGCAGAGAAAAACATTGCCAAACTTTGCACATGTTTTTTACTTTTGATCCAACAACAAATAGATTGTCCTTTTTCAGCAACAATATTATACATACCATATACGGTGAACCCCTGCAGTTTTCCACTCCTCCATACAAATAGAACAATGGAGAGCCTCAGTATCACTTGTAAGAAGCAGATGACTTCTAGCAGCTGTGCTCTTATCTTCATTCATATGAGAACTTGCACCCTTGTTGGTGCTTTGTTGATAAGGTTCCTCTGTGGAATGTTGAACATCTGGACTGATTACCAACATAAACTGATCAGGTTTTAACTGATTTTTTACTTTCCATTGCTGCCTCAACCTTTTAATCAGCTTTTGTGCTCCAACCACAAGATCTTCTCCTGGTTTCAGTCCAAGAACATCTGTCAAAGTGGAATGAATTTGAGATGTTTGTTTCTCAACTTCGACTAATATTTGAAACTCCCTCTGCCCCTGCTCAAAGCTTTCAAACTTTTCTAGCAGAGCTTGCACAGTTTCCTGCAAAGAACAAATAGTGTTCTCTTTCTGTTTCATTCCCAAGGTCTTCTCCAGCTTCACTTGTTTCAAAGCCCTGTCCCTTTCTACAAATGCCTTCGATAAGTCCACATTTTCCTCCTCTGCTATTCTCTTTTCTTCATTTAATTTTTCCAAGGCATCTACCATTTCTTGTAGATGGTCCTCCTTTTCTTGCAGCTTCTTTTCCAATTTGTCCTTCTCACAGGCCATGTTATGTAAATCACTTTTCACCCGATTCAGTTCCCTCGTAGATTTCATATCATCATCACTCTGTTTAATCAGTTCCGTCATATCATTCATGTTGTCATCCTGTATATGATCATTAAAACACGAAGAGACTTTTGATGAGTTTGCATGATTCACTTCAAGACTTCCTATGTTAGAAGCAGGTGGAACTGACTGTGAAAATGAGATGGTAGTTCTTGTGATGGGGAATTTTTGCCCAGTATTATCAATCTCAGGGCATTGAGTATTAAACACATCCAACTGAGAATTTGAACTTTCAGATACAATGCTTGGAATCATTTTCCAATTCTTTACAATTCCATGATGATGTGGTGGGCAACAGGTTGCAAACAAAGGACTAACCCCACCTTCTTCAAACTGACACGATTCCCAAGTGTATCCCTTCTCCAGGCCAAATGGGAAATTCTGTACAAATTCAGGAATACTTTGCACCGATTCCAAAGATTCAAGATAAGGCAAGAGATAGGTCTCCAATTGCCAATGAGAATCCTGCACATGATATTGGTAGGGAATGGGGCAAATCACATTTCCACCTTGATTTCTTAGCATGGCCACATTTGAAATATCAACTAAAACCGTATTCGCACTACCATAGGCTCCTAGATCTTCCCACACTCTAGTCAAATCTTTGTAACATCCGTGGGACGCATTGCCTTCTCGGCTGATTCTTGTCATGGTACAGTCCTCAATCGAATAAGAAAGAATCTGACCAAAACTAGTAATGCCTCCCAAAATGTGCTGCATTACTAAATCATGCACCTCTCTAGGCTTCTCTGACCACAGAACCACCTGGAAAACAGACAAACAAGCGCACAGAAATCTGCAGGCTTTGGGGTGCACAAAGACGACATAGGGGTCCAAATACAGGTCACCGCGGGCAAAAGGAACCTTACTTTTGTGAACGAAATGTGCCAATATATACTCTATACTTATTACCAGCAACTTGTCATATTTCCTCGTTCTCCTATTCGTCATACTCTCTCTCTGACTTGACTCTGCCAATCTAGAGAATTTCCTCGACACGCTCATCAGAAGACCATGCATCTGATTCTCCAAAACATGACCTTCTGAATGAAAGTTGAGATCACTGTAATATTGCTCCAAAAGTTCTGCATCTGAAACCTCTTGGACAGATGCTTTCTTCCATTTTTCATGATCAGTTTGATATAGGTCAACAGTTTCGGCACATTCCTCGGCTAATCCGACCTTAATCCTCTGCAAAACTGCCCCTGCAGCTTGATAATCAAAACCATTCAAGCCTTCCTCCTTCCTCTTCACTTCCTCTTGCATTTCTACTGCTTTACTATCTTCACCCCTGCCTTCCTCCTCAATCTCCAAATCCACCAATGGCGACAACTTCAACCTTTTCTCCCCATCATGATCTCCTTCTCTGTCTTCAATATTCCTCTCCTCTTTCAAATTCTCTAATCCAAAACCATTTCCATTTATTTCATTCATTTTCCTCTTCTTCACCAATTCAATATCCTTCAACCTTTTGTTCATTCTTCTCTTCTTCAGCTCCATATCCTGCACCTCATTGATTTTATTTATTTTTCTCTTCTTCAACAACTCAATATCCTGCTCCCCATTTTCTACAACTTGCTGCCACAAATCAGGTGCCTGTTCTCTCACAAGAGATGCAATGACAACACCATAGGGAAATTGGAATCCATATTGGGTTCCCATTGTGCGTGAAATGAGAGCCTTTCGCCAGGCCTTCTTATAACTGTTCATTTTTTTAGGAATATAGAGAGACCAGTTAGAGACATTTCCATTCATGCCTTCTTCAATAGCATCAAGAAATCCATGGCTGCAATGAGAAACAGTAGGAATTCCCGAGAGATGCTCCATAACCAGAGAGGCCACATACCTTACAGTGTCATCCTTGATCACATCCACAGGGAGCTCGTGCATGAACTTCGTCTCAACTCCACACAATTCTTTCAATCTCTTTGCATGCATTGCATTCCAGGCATCCTTTCCAATTTGCTTGAGGAGAGAGTTTTTGTTTTCAACCCAGTAACCCAACATACGGCCTTTGTTGGGCAGGCCCGTTGCCCTGGAAAAGTCTTGTTGCTCCACTGATATCCTGTAACCAAACACTATAGAACGCCTGTTTTCAAAATTTTCCCAGAACTTCTCAACGAGGAGCCAAATTTTTCCCAGGAGTGGCCTGATGGAATCGACCTTGTCGATGTAAGCCTTCAACCCAGACTTTTCCAATGCTTGGACCTTGTCTGGGGTATCAGTTTCCAGCCATCTTGTGGGTGGTGGTTGATGCAGTATGCATGGCTGGAACTCTTCCATAGCTTGGATTAATAATAAATACTCAACTGTACAAGCTTCCTGGGACCTTCGGACAAACAAAATTCAAAGGAGGAGGGTGTCTATCGGCTTCTCATCCCACAAACTCTACGGTGTTCGAATGGAGCTTTTGAAATTTACAGGGTTACGACTTTAGTTATGGTGTCACCTCCGTTTACAGGGACGACCCTTTACTTCTTGGTTGGCAGGTGACCACCGCTTGGAAAAAGTTTCATACAGTCATCAGAAAAATGGATACTATTGGACATATATCTTTAGAACCCATACCATTGGACAACATTTTTAAATTGTAAGCAAGACTGACAAATCTCGTCCGAGCGTTAAATTTTGTCAAAATGTAAATTAAAAAATATTCCAACTGAATTCACGTACTGGAGGGGGGAAAGAGTGTTACGAAAGGATTGTACACCTTCGAGCCTTTTTCCACAGTTAGTGCTTTGCATTACTACATCAAATTTTACGTGTTGGCAACGTAACGTTGTGACCTGTTTTGTTTTGTGCAAAAGGTAAGTGGGATTATGATTTGTTACCTATCCCAAAACATTCTTGCTTTGGTGAAGATTATGATTGAATTGAAAGGAAGATTGTTGCCCAATACACTGGAAATTTCTTTCCAAAAAGGGTATTACGAGGTAATGATTCTTTCTTTAATACAAATTTTTGTATTCAATATAATTTATATAATCAATGTTAGTTCAAAGTTTCACCATGAATGATCTTCGAAGTTTCATTATGGGTATTTTAGTAAGAGGGTGCTTCTTCATAAAATTATTCAAAAATGTATTAAAAAGTGTTGAGTTGCAAAATTAGTATTGCATTTACACTTCTTTTCTTTTTCTTTTCTCAATTCGCTACTTAAACCTATGTGATGGAGATCTTGAGAAGAGTTCTGTATATATTCAAAAATATTCTAAAATGCCATTATGTTTTCTATTTTTTTTTACAATTTCTCAACTAGTAAGGTCGCATAATTATCTTGCAATGTGGGTTGAGTTCTTTGGCCTTCCAACACATTTCTAATGGTGTTAGAATCCCACCTTGGGAAGTGTTATCTATCGTGAACCATAGTTGTTCTTCAACAATGGGCTTAAACATCACATTTGTGTCAATGTTACCTAATGTAAAGATGTTAAGAAAGCATTGCTCATCTGAGTTATTCTAGAGATTAGCGTACACCACACATGTTTGTGGTGCCAAAGCATTGATTGTTGTGTCTTAGACTCTTCATTATTGTCTTATGTCTACCCTCTAATGACCCAACCCCCACACACCCACCAAGTTGTGAATACCTTTTGGACATATGATAAAGGTTGGAATTAATTGGTTCAAGATAATAAGAGTTATTGTGAGGGGAAGAAAAAGTTCAAAAAGCCTAAACCCTAACCCCTAAGGCCCCATCCATGACTATTCCTAGTAGGTGGCATGCTTTAATGCCCAACAAAACCTTTATTAAGTCATTGCAACGAGGGCACGATAGTTGTAAAGCTTGCTCTCCTCCACTATGTCCACATTCTCAAGGTAAAGATTCTATGTTCAATGTCTATGGTAAGCCTAAATAATCAAAGCAATTTACTTTTGGGGTTTAGCTAATTTCAAGATAGCTTGCTATAGAGGAAAAATCTTTTAGTTTTCTCAATGACCTTGAGGATAACAAGGATGTGATTTGTGATGCTTTGAGTTTTTAATGAAAGCGACCTCATGGGTTGTTTGTGGCTTAAGTAACCTCAAAAGAAGACATATAATCGACTAGAGCTTGATGTCAATTTGTGAGGTAGATATTATGATTTTACAAGAAGTCAAAATATAGGGGTAGCTTTGTTTGTAATATCATTTGGTGCCAGGTTTTTTTTGCTTCTAATCATTATAAAGAAAAAAGTGGTGTTGTGATGTTGATTTATGCGCAACTTGCAAACTCTATAGTTGAGTGGGGAACAAATCCAACACAAATAGACTTCTCTAGATTTTTCTTAACTTGGATGACTGACTCATGGACCTAGCAATTATTTAAGCCTCTAATGATGTTGGGAAAAATGCAGCCTTTTCGTCTTCGCTAGTTGATGAGCTACATGATGTCTCATCATTGATTTGTGGAAATTTTAATATGGTAGAGTGCCAAGAAGACGAGGTGTGGGATTTCTCTATGCAATTGTTGAGGAAGAAAAAATATTGGTCTATTCTTAAGGCTTGGTGTGGGTTTTACAACCCTAATAAAAATCAACATCAAGATTCTACTAATTTATGGTTTACTTGGATGAACTTTTCAAAATGACCAAAAAGAGTTTGTTATTGACTTCTAAAATCCTTTTACTTCAATTCGATGGGCTATAGGTTGATGTCATGGGCACTCTCCCAAACCACTAGAGATTCTAATTCGTAATTCATGGAAAGTCCAAAAAATGCACATGGCACAAGCCAAATGCTTTTTAAATGTTTCTCACCTTAAAAGTCAAGATATATCAAAACTATGTGGAATATAATCTCATGTCCTCATGAGAACACTTTAATGAACCAAATTGGTTCATAAAGCTAATGTAATACATGATAGCTAATATATGGAATATCCAACATGAGAAGGGCAATGAGTTGAAGTTTATATGGGATGAATACTATATATAATAGATAAATGAATGAATAACAATACAATGAACCTTATAGTGATATATTTATATGCATTAACTAGTCATAAAAGTGAAGGGTTATGACCCTTGTTTATTCAACTATTATATAATGTTTATTTATGCACTTTATGTTAATTAAATTGTCTATCAAGGATGCTTTGTCCTTGCAACATTTTATAGAAAAAAATACATCTTTGTTCTAGGATGCAAACCCATCTCATGTTTCTTTGTTCTTAAATTTGTGGTGGTTGAAGACATGAGAATATATGAGTTATGAAGTGTTGAGAATAAATTTTGTATTTTGAAAGGGTTATACAATTATAATTTATTTCTTTGTGGCATTGTGTGGCGATGAATTGTGATTTGGTAAATTATAAGATCCCACAGATGAGCTTCTTTCGATATATTAGGGTCTTCAATTAGGTTTTCATATTGATTTCATTCTCAATCAATTCATTGAATAATAGAATGAACATTATAGTTAGCATGATAATAAGTCAATGTAGGTTGTTGCAAGTTCAAGCCATAGATGTTGAGGGTTTGATTGAGGAAACCCTAGACAATAAAAGAGGAACTCAATGACTACTGAGATGATCTAACCAAGGGATTGGACATCTTTGAGTACACGATCCCTTCACATGTCAAAGGGTATTTAGGGTTGTTAGATCATAGTAAACAAAATTTTTAGGGATGAAAATAGATCAAGGGTCCAAACCACAAAGGAGTTCCTAACCCTAGTATTAGAGAGGAAAATCCAAGCCCCTATCAAAACTCTTAAGGTGGATATTACTATTGTCATTACTTCAAATATATTTTCAAAGGAACATTCAAATGGAACAAGACTTAATGGTTGGAGAATTGAAAATAGTTTAATGGTGATATTTCTTCTATATAATCTTCACTTTTGCCTCCAAACAACTCGTTTCAAGTGCCCTCCCCACTGAAAGTGATAGACCACTTTGATATAATTAATTTTTGGGGGAAGAAGGGTCATCAAAATCCTTTTGGGTATTGGTTGTTTGAATTGTAGAATCCAGGTTCCTCTTATTTGAAGGGGAAAAATGAGGAGAAGCATCGCAAGAGAAGTAGAAAAGTGACAAATAGATAAGATAATTGCATTAATGTCTAACAAATGACCAAAAAGTAGGTAATGGCATTGTTTTTCCTACAATGATGTTTATACAAGGTAGGAGTGTTATAGAAACTCCTATATAAAAGTAGGAAGCAAGAAGAAAAATATAATAGAAATCTAAAATGAAAACCTAGAGACCTGACTCCCAAATGAAGAGGTGGTCCAAGAGAGAGATGTATGAGATGAGTAAATCTAAAATCTATGGCACTAGTGGTATGAGGCTACTCTGGCCCATTGAATCCATCTCCACCCTCATATGAGGGTGGGGATTGGAGGAGGAGGCGGGGGGAGAGGTGTGATATTATGTGAAACATAGGAAATCCTAACATTCTAGCCGAATGAATAAAACTAAAAATAGATGTATATTCAAAAGAAGAATCAGAATAGGATTTGGAATGAGTGTTGTGCTCTAATTTAGAATGAGAATCTTGTTGTTACGGTCTAGAAGATATCATCTGGTGACTGGTATAACTGTTAATATGAGGTATAGTTCGACGAAATTATTGGTGTTTCATAGAGGTATAAATAATTCCCTATGCCATCTTTGATCTCAAATCAACTCTATCCATATATTGATTGGTGCCTCTAGTTGGAAGCAACATAAAAGGGGAAGTGATCCATTGGGTAGGAGCTAGTCTAAGATGTCGATATGGCTCGAGGATAGAAGAGTGGAGATGGAGGGACTCCTAAATGTATATGGCCTCGAATCTTTGGTTAGGGTACCTAAATAAGTTTCCAAGTGTTTATAACTCTATGAAATGATAGTCAAATTGTACTTAGATCTCGTAGTAAACTAATCAACAGAAGATGATACGCTCCTTAGTCTCAATCTCTTAGACATGGCACAACTAGATGATCTTATTTAATCGATCAATTTGACTATCAATCTCATTTTGCAATATAGGGAGTCAACTACAAACTTTCCCCAGGGGATTTGAAGAGCGTTCATCTAATGGTAGAGTGTCTAATAGAGTCAAACAATGAGTCCATATCTCATAACCATGAAGTGCATAACATAAAAGGCCATATTTGGATGTATCCCACCCTGAGGTTTTATCCAAGTGACTTATACAAATTTCTTATAGATGTCCTCTTGAATGATTATATTCATCTCATGCTTGGTTGATAAGAGGTGGTTGGTTGAACATTGGGAATATCTAAATGGAGGGAGTTGGTCCATCATAATAATAATGAATGCTAGGAGACTTGGGATCGTGGTGTGCCAACACTGATATTGAGCTGAAGAATAAGCTACTGCAATGGACTCCAAGGAATAGTAGGCCAAGTGAATGTTATTAAAACTTGACTAGGCATTGAACCTGTTGACCCCAAAAATGTGAACTAGACATGAACTAGAAAAACCAAAACAAAACAAACTATTGACCAAATTCACATTAAATATTCCAATTATGTAAAAAAACATATATATGCATCTGCATCCATATGAATCTAAATCGTTATACACAAATATCCAAAGTTTCTAGTGTATATAGCAAGGGTGCATATAACCAAAATAATAGTGAGTGTACTCCATCTTTGAACAAAAAATACATCAACAAAGAGGCTCTAAATGGCCTCTAGAGTCTAAAAAAATCGTGCTACAACAAATCACTGCATATGATCAAAATCCTACATATATTGGGATCCTCATCATGAATATCACCCTCTAAGCATTAAAACAAGATAGAACAAGCTTAACATGCCAAATCAATTATTTTTCTTGAGTGAAGGGTGCATTTTTTACTAGGGTCATGAAAGAGGAGTTCAATAATCAATGCCACCAACTTCGAGGTACATAGAGGGCTTCATGCTATTGATAAAACTCCAGTTCCATACCCTCATACATGAGAGAATCCAATGGAAACATTACAATCTTGCTAATATTGAAATCTTAAAAAGTATTAAGTTAGTCGAATTTTGAATGGGATCTAAAATTCTACTTTCTCCATATGAAATCCAATGAGGTTGAAGCCACTCTCAAATATCCTGAAACAACTAATGGTGATGTTAAAATTTAAGTAAAAGGATGAAAATGAAAGGTAAAGGAGAATTCAAAAGATAAACGAGAATGTGAATGCCACTTTCACTTCAAGAATTTAATATTACCATTCATTACTAGGGTGAGTGCCATGGAGTGCGGGGGGTCTCTTTAAATAGTATTAGTAGGGCCCTAGCGTTAGAAAATATGCTTGAATTAACATAATTTATTTATTTTCTTCTAATTTTAGGTTTTCACGGTCCCTAGCCACGTGATACAACACTATATAGAAATCACTGGTTCAGTGAAAAAAGGTTGATTAAATATTGAACCAACCAATTACATACAAAAATTGGTTAGTCTCATACTAGATCAACCTAAAATAGTGGAGAGCATTGATTCAGACCAATTTTTCCTCTAATTTGATCAAATATGTTTGTTCCACCAATTTTGGTTCAGTTTTGATAATACTGGAACTAGTGGACAAGTTAGTTCCACCAAATTGGTTTGGTTATGATATCACTGGGCCAAGTACGAATGAGATAAGGATAAACATTGTCTTAAGTAAAAAGGGGTGAGCCCCAAACTCTACAAGGATGACGAGTTGAGGAATTGTCGATAATTATGGACCTTGGATAAGAGCGTCCATAAGCAACAATATGTCTTGAAAGTGGTTCCAAAACTACTACTTCTCAAGAAGGGCCAAGGAACCATAGCCCTTGTTGACTTGGGAATGAGGTGCATGCAACAAACAAAAGTGAGGTCCTATGAATAAGACCCCCATATAAGTATATGTGTTAGTGATCTCAATTTCCTCTCCTTTGAAAAATAAATGATTGTTAAAGATAATCTTCTTCAATCCATTGAAGATCACGACCTGGATTTCCCCCAACTTGACCATTGACAAATGGAGATAAAAAAAAAGGGCCAGGGAATATAATTCCCTTTGCAACCCATTAGGGGGTAATGATAGAAGGACAACAACACCTACAAACATTAAGATATAAATTAATACCTAGTGTAGAAGGCAACCATCTTCATCCTGAATGTGTTCATGCAAGGAGGACTCTAGCTTGTCAATGTAGATTATAAACATTTCGTGGGACAAGGTGCAACCTTAGCTGACCCCAATAACACTCCTAATAAAATTTTATATCCTATTTTTTTGTGTAGATGAACAAGGAACAACTCATATAAATGTATGATGGCTAATATTAAGGTCTTCAGGATGTCTATAAGTCTTTGGAATAAAGCATCCTTAGTGACATAATCAAAAGCTTTTCAAAAATTTATAATACAACAATAAAATTTCAAAGGAAAATGTTGTGCTTCCTCAATGATGGTCTTGAGTGTGAGGTTGTGATCAATAGTTTGGATCTCGGGTTAGAACTTATCATGTCCTTTGGCTCTAAGTTTCCTCCTCTCAAGCTTCACATAAAGCTTCAAAAGGAGGATTATAACATAGATTTTGGAAAATGTGTGTCCAACCATGATCATCCTATAGTTATTTAAATTCATACTAGATCCTCATTTGTGAATCGGGTAAGTAATTTGATGTGACCAAGACCATGGGAACCCCATACAACCACCTGGTTGATCAAGTCGACTAGGTGGTTTTCCATAACATGAAGACCATACTTGAAGAATTTTCCCCAAACCCTTCCTCATTCGCTACGCTTTTTGTTGTTCATGATTCAAATGGCCTCCTAAATATCTCAGTTTGAGAATATGCAGAAAGAGGGAGGGGTAGGGGGAGAGGTAACTTATATTATGCGTTACCTAGGGACATCACAGAGGGAGGAGGTCTGGGTGAACATGGAATTATTGGGAGGAATAGGAGATTGGTGGGGGAAGACGATGTGTCAAAATATTTTAGGGGAGTGAATATGGGAAGCACAATATTCACATCTTCTTTGGGAAATTAAGAGATACTTCTTATGGCACACCTTCTTCCTTCCCAAGGATAAATAGAAAAATATTCAAATATTGAGATGGTGGTTGGAGATGATTTCTAACTCAAGCGAGTGTTGGCATATGCAGTAATGTTTTAATTGGAAAAATTGTTCATCGAATTATTTCAGAAGAATAAAAAGGTCTAGGCTCCAATGATTGGTTACAAACCCTCTTTTTTTATCTTAATTGTGGAATGGATATTCACTTTCCAATATAAAAAGGGTGCATCATCATTCTCTAAGGTTCTTGGTTATGGGCCATCGCTTTCCTCTCTTCAAAACCTTAACATCCATGCTTTGACCCTAGGTTTGAAGGGTTGTCCAAAATTCTATTGTGGGTAATGTTGCCTAACTTGGTGATCGAATTGTGGTCTAAAACTATATTTGGGAAAATTAGGAATTTGCTTGGTTGAAAGATACTTATTGATACATATTTTAAGACAGTTGTTTACCAAATCATAGCCAGAGTCTTCGTTGAATTGAATATTTTTGAAGGTTTTATAGAAAATCTAGAGTTTGTTATTGGTAAGTCGACATATACTCAAGAAGTAGATTAATCAATATGTCACTATTACAATCACATATCGTGCAATATTGTACCTCTCTTTTTATATGAATGATTTGGAAAAGGAAAGAAATTCAAAAATGAAGAGGGCCATTAGAGAAGACAATTGCATTGTAGAAAAATTCAATGGATTTTTCAGGGTTGAGGCATGATGGAGAAGCTTTAATCCTCCAAATTGTGGATTTTAAAGTGTACAAGAAGGATTCAATAGAGGATGTTGGTGATATTGATAACAGTAGTCTAAATCCAATCCTATATGAAGGTAAATCTCCTTATTCTTTGGATGTTGAATGTCTAGAGGCCAATGGGATAGGTATATCAAATATGCCTCGAAGTTATCCCCTTATTAATTGTCAATTAGAAGAAAGTATGAGGTGTAAAGATGTGTGACCAACCCTTAAGGAAATATCTAGAAATCCAAAGGGGAAGAAGGTTTTAGATAACAAAAACATACTTTAACACCAATTAATGGTCAAAATCATCTTTTGGAGGGAAAGAAAGTAACCCCTAGAATTTCTAATAGTGGTAATGATTTCTCAATGAACTATAAAATCATCTTGATAGGGTTAGGGTTTGATTCAAATGCTAATTACTCTAAAATGGGAGTGTAGTATCTACTTCACCTATAAAACAAGAACTAAATGGTTGAAGAAATGGGTCGAGAGGATATGTACTTGACCCAATAAATGATATATCTCCTAGCTTGATGGGAAGAAACTTGTATTTACAAAAAACACAATAAAAGGATATTAGATAAATTCAACAAGCAAACAAAAGACAATAATAGGGATCCTTCATTCTGAACCTTGCGATTTAAAAATGATCAGAAACTAATAATCACATTTCGCTTCGAGGGGGAAACCTCCTTTTACAATGAATACAATCTATAATACAAGATTTGATGATCCTAAGAATAGGTCTCATTGGCATATTTATATGTGTGTGTGTGTGTGTGTGTGTGTGTGTATATACATATACATATACATATATTAACACACACATATATATACATATACATGTATATACACATATATAATAATATATATACATACAGATATATATATATATATATATATATATATATATATATATATATATATATATATATATATAGGGCTTAATAAGGGGTTTTAAAGTACTCTATTTGTTGAGTGCGTTTTTTTTTTTTTTTTTTGCTGCTACTAGCCTGCGCTCTGCTGTCGCGGCACCCTAGCTGCTACTCCTCTGTTATTTGCTGCGCGCATGGCCCCTCTGGAGTCCTCCCTAGAGGTGGCCTCTCCTCTAGATTAGGCCCAGGCCTTCTCAGCTCTGATTAGCTCCTTAGCTCTTCCTTGCCCCAGGCCGACAATCACTAAATTTGTTAAGAAGCTTGATGTCATTCAGGAGGTCGCCCTTCCTCCTACTATTCCGCGCATGGCTGCCCTCTCTCTAGCCGAGAAGGGTCTCATAGGTCAACTTATCGGATTGTGGCCCTCAATGAAGACTGTTCAAAAATGGGTTGAGCATAACTGGTCAGACAAAATCAATGGAAAAATTTCTATTCGGTTCTAAGGTAGAGGCTACTTCACTTTTCACTTTGAAACAAAAGAGGACAAGGATCTAATCTTCAGGAACGGAACTTACTTGATGGACACCATAGGTCTGTATCTCAACAAATGGACGTCGAACTTTGACCCGGAACTCAATGTGCCAAGCGTCGTCCCAGTGTGGGTGCACCTTCCTCACCTTCCCTTGCACTATTTGGGGGATGACTCTGTTCGAGCTATTGAAAACGCTGTAGGCAAGTTCATAGATTAGAGCGAACCAAAATACAACATGCAAGCCTGTGCCAGGATCTGCGTCGAGGTGGATCTGGGTAAAGGCCTCCTAGAGGCGATCAAGCTAAAAGTTGACGAATGGACACACATCCAATAGCTTGACTGCGAGAAAATCCCATTTAAATGCAAGGTATGTCATGAATATGGCCATTTTTCTAATAGATGTTCTAAAATTATTGATACTGAAAGCCCAGAGTTAGACATGCAATGGGAAATGGTAAAAAAAAAAGAACTCTTCTAACCCCAAAAGCACCATCATCTCTGTGCCCCCTCCCAAATCTAACCCCTCCCTCCCCACCTCCTCCTCCTCACAACCCCCAGACTCCTCCCTCCAGCTTGCTTGTACCTCCCTCCAATCCCTCTCTAGACTCCTCCAATCCCTTCTCCTCCCTAGCCCCTACCGAAGATGATCCTCCACTTCTTTCTATCATGTCTCAGCTTGCCTCCCTTCACCTCTCCCCCGTCAATCCTGATCCCCCATCCTCCTCTACTGACCCCTCCTCAGCCCAAATCACAAGGAACTCAGTGAAAGAACATGGTGTAACTTTGGAAAATTCAAAGAAAACTAGCCCTGGAAGGAAATCATCAAAGCAACATAGAGATGAAATTGCTCAAAAGGATATAGCCCTTGGAACTCAGAATCCTATTGAAACCTATATGTTAGGGCAAAATAGTAAAGACTCGGGACAAAAGGAGCAAGGAGGGAAGGCAGGTTCTCGCTCTGCTTTTCTGAAATGATGAAAGCTCTTTCATGGAACTGCAGGGGTTTAGGGCACCCCTCAAAACTTTAGCCCTAAGAGATCTAATAAATCAGGAAAAGCAGGACATTATTCTTCTGCAAGAAATTAAGCAAGGAGATCTTGACATGGAAACAATAATAGATATAATGAAGAATCATGCGGGCACCCATTCAGAATCTAGGGGTGCCTCAGGTGGATTGGCCACTATTTGGAATCAAAATATTTGGAAGCAAAAGATTCAACAAAAATGAAAAACTAGATCAAAGTGGTGCTATAGAACACTAAAGAGAGCAAGGAAATCATCATATACAATGTATGTGGTCCCAATCATTATAGGGATAAAGATATCTGTTGGAGCACTCTTAAAAAAGACATAGATAATGAAGACAACATCAACATCGTCATCGGAGGTGACTTCAACTTAATCCTCCATGCAAATGAAAAAAGGGGTGCCTGTTTTAACTCGGATCCCTCTAGAAATTAGCTAGAAACCATCATGCAAGACCATGATCTAGTTGATATTGTCCCAAAAAACCGCAGATATACTTGGAGCAATCGAAACATAGGTAAAGGGAATATCATGGAGTGTCTTTACAGATTTCTCGTTGTTGTCCCTCTCCTTTATTTTTATTCCATCGCCTCTTCCAACGTTCTCTCCTCCTCAGCCTTTGATCACTACTCCATCACCCTCTCTCTCGATGATCATCACTCCCTCAGCCCCCTCCCTTTCAAATACAATCCTCTATGGAATGATATTCTAGAAGCAAGGCAATTGGTTCATAATATGTGCTATCAACACATTGAGGGATCCCCTTCCTTCATTTTGGAAACCAAACTAAAGAAGACCAAAATGGCCTTAAAGGATTAGGCCAAACTGCACTATAAGGAGCCGGTCAAGATCAAAATTGACATCAAAGCTAAGCTAGATGTTGTCCACAACAACATTGATTCCCAAGGGGTAAATTAGGAAAACTCCAACCATGAAAAAGATCTTTATTGGAAATTATACAGAATCAATAGAAAAGAAGAGGAGAAGTGGAGAATCAAATCTAGGAATTTGTGGCTTCAAGTAGGTGACAAGAACACCTCCTTCTTCCACAAAAAAGCTATTGTCTGCAAGTATATAAATAACATCTCCTCCATCATCGACACTGAAGGAAAAATTCAGACAGATCAAGATCTAATCAAATCTGCTACCACCGTTCATTATAGAGATCTGCTAACTGAAACAAAAGTGTCGAAAGACTATTCTGATCTCTTAAGATATTGCCAAATATGATCACAGAGGAGATGCACAATACTTTGAATAAAGAGATAGAAGAGGAAGAAATTTAGTGCGCAATTTGGTCCTTGCATCCTGACAAGGCACCGGGTCCAAATGGCTTTTCTATCAGCTTTACAGGACTTATTGGGACTTAATAAAAAAGGATTTGACCAAAATGATACAATGGGCTCAAAGAAAGAAGAAAATTGGGGGTTACACCAACTCAACCTACCTCGCCCTTATCCCCAAAGAAAATTGCCCCTCCTCCTTCTCTAGGTTTAGACCGATCTCCCTCTGCAATGCTTCTTACAAACTTATTACCAAAATCCTTACCATGTGCCTCAAGCCCTTTCTCCACAACCTCATCTCAGAAAATCAAGGAGGCTTTATCTCCCAAAGGCAAATTTCTGACTCGATCCTCCTTGTACAAGAAGCTATCCACTCAAGTATGACTCGCAAAGAGAAAGGTTTTATCCTCAAACTCGACTTAACCAATGCCTTTGATAGGGTCAAACACTCCTTTCTTCTTTCAGTCCTTCAGAAAATGGGCTTTGATTCAAATTTCATCACCCTCATCAATTCTTGTATCTCAAACCCTTGGGTCTCCCCCCTCATTAATGGCATGCCAACATCCTTCTTTCAATCTTCCCGCGGCCTCAAACAGGGTTTCCCTCTCTCTCCCTACCTCTTTATCCTCATGGCTGAATCCTTCAACAGGGCCTTGGATCATATGCGATGAGTTGGCCTCATCACCAAAATTGAATTTGGCAACGATGTCAAAAATATGAATCATTCGCAATTTGCAGATGATGCTCTCTTGATGGGCGGTGCACCAACATAATCGCTCACAGGTTCAAAACCATCCTTGAAAAATTCATGCTTTACTCCGGAGGGCTGATCAATCTTCAAAAAAGCTGCATTTATGGTTGGAATACAACCAACCACACCATTCACAGCATTGCACAAATATTTGGAGTTTCCTACAAACTGAACTGGGATCACTTCAATTACTTAGGCATGCCTGTCAGTGCTAGCCCCTTAAATTCTGAAGTCTAGAACATTACCATAGAAAAAATGAAGAGAAAATTGCAACAATTGGGTTCTTCTTGGTTAAACCTTGCAGGGCGCATAGTCTTACTCAAATCTTCCCCTGTACCATTTCACTCTCCTTCAAGCCCCTGCCAGCATTCATCACAATTTGAAGCAATCCTAAGGAACTTTCTCTGGCAGGGTGGAAAAAATGAGAAGAAAAAATATAATCTTGTTAAGTGGAGGCAGGTCACTCAAGATTATGAACATGGAGGGCTTGGAATTCACTCACCCAAGCTTCTGAACAATGCTTTTGGTGGAAATATCGTGTGGAGGTTAATCAGCGGACAATAATCTTGGTGGAAAAGAGTTATGGAATCCAAGTATCTTGACTCTCCCCGTTAGCATCTCCTTGATAAAGACATCCCAAACATACCATTCTCTAAAATCTGGGCCCTCTGCAAGAAATCCATTCCTTTTCTAATTCACAATATCTCCAAAGTCCCATTTGGGGGCAGCAGCATCAATATTGGGAAAGATAAAATTATGGGGCAAAATCCACTCTTGGACAGGCCTGACACCCAACACATTCTTTCCCATTTTCAAAGTCTTGGCCTAAATCTTTTAAGTCATTTTTCTAAGTGGGATGAACAAACCCAAAATTGGATTGGATGGCTCTTCACCTCTGTCCCTGCTTATTCGGAAGCAGATCTATCCAATCGCCAAACTCTGCTACATGGCGTTGCTCCCTTGCGAAAAGACAGTATGGATAGCTTCCATTGGGATCCTACTGGCTCTACATACTCCATCAAAGCTGCTTATTGTCAACTCAGCCATGATCACTTCCCCTCTCCTACTTGGCCAACTTGGAAACTGGTGTGGAATTCAGAAGCCATCCCAAAGATAAAGATCTTCATATGGAATCTACTCAAAGGAAAAATCCTCACTTCAAAAAATCTAAAAAAAAAGGGTGTGAATGGTCCATCCAGGTGCCCCAATTGCCAAGGTGCAAAATAAACTGCACATCACCTCTTCGTTATGTGCCCATTTGCTGCTCGATGTGGGACAAAACTTACCTCTTCCTATCAGCCTCATTGGGATCACAACAACACCATTTCGGATTTGATTAAAATCTGGAGGAATAATTACCCATGGGGAAAAAAGAAAAGCAATCTGGCAAGAAGGGTCTAGGATACCCTGCCTTACGTGTTTGTGTGGAACATTTGTCTCTCTAGAAACAAAAATATCTTCAACGACAAAGAGCCCTCTTGTAGGAAGGTTTGTAGCAAAACATGGAGCCTCACTCTCGAAACTATAGCTTCCAAAAACAACAACAAAATCAATATTAGTGAGCTTCAAGTGGAAGAAAAGAACTTCCTTGGTAATCTGTTGGACAGCTCTGGCTTCCAAAAGTGATCAACCGATCAACAACATAGACCTCCACAGAATAGTCAGCAGATGTCGCAACATTTCAAAAGATATGAAAGACATATCCTTTCACCATATCCTCCAAAGGAACAATAAGGCCGCAGACTCTCTTACTAACAAGGCTTGTGCCTGAACATCTGGGAAAATATTCTGAAATGATGAACTATCTATGATGCCCCTACCATGATCTTGTCTCAGGTGGATAATATATCTCCTTGGATTCTCCCCACTGAATTTTTTGAACTTCGTAGGCCCCCCCGTACCCCCTCCCTCCTCTCTCCCGTGATCTTATCCTCTTGGGCTTGCTCCCACGTTGTCTCCCTCCTTTCACGCTACAGTATTTATCACCTTTCCCTCCATGCTTTTACGCATCCTATCACTACTTTCCTCCTTGTAGCACATTCACTCTCTGTTGCTGCTCGCTTGTTCCATACACCCCTCTCCCCTTGCTGGCCTCCTGCATTGCGCCTCCACCTTCCCCACATCATGTGCCCACCCTTCCTTTACACTACAGTCTTAGCATTCCACTCCTTCATTATGGCTCGCAGTGAGGATTGATTTCATTGTGCGGATCTGCAGGCAGAATTGGAGCAGATCCGAGCTCATCAAAAAATCCTTGACGAAAAGCAGCAAGCATATGTGAAAATCCTTGACAAAAAGAAGCAAGCATATGGGAAAGTATTTCTTCACAGGGTTACTTATCTCCAAAAACAGTACAATGAACTCTCCAACTGGTGCGCCCATGCGGAAGAATCAGTCCAAATACTCAAATCTATTCTTGAGAAACGCTAAGCTCCAAGCTCCAGCTCCAACAATGTGAGAAATGCTGGCAATGAGGACAACACAGATGCTTCAACTGGGCGCCCAATAAGCATCGACTGATCTACCATCTTCTATTATCAACATGGCTTTTAATTTTTCTTTTATCCTTTCTTAGTTTGTTCGAATCTAATCATTATCTATATTTCAGTATCTTCTGAACAACAAAAGCAAAGAAGGTGTAGCATTTTGTTGTAGCTACTTTCTTTGTTGCTCCTCAGAAACTCTTGCATGTAAAAAAGGAATTTCTCCTCTTCTTTTTGGAATATAACTAGCACCCGACACTGTTAAAGAAAAAATAAGGGGTTTTAGAGTAAACATGGAGTTTATATAGAAAATAACATGCCCCTCCCCTTCAAACAAGTGTTTTTCTCAACACTTGACTAACTGTGGGTGTTTCTACATGAAAAACTCATCTTCCCATGTTGCCTCTTCCACTAGTAGGTTCTTTTAGGTAATGAGATAGTCAGTCATTATTCGATTTATAAATTGTTTAATCCTTGTTTCCAAGAGTGTTTCTAGGTCTAGTATGATTTTCCCTTCTTCATTAATCTATGGTAAAATAGTTTGGGTTGGGATCTTATCACTAATCATTTTCTTTAAGAAAGAAACATGGAAGACTGGATGTATGCACAAACATGGAGGCAACTCCAAGTTGTAATCCATAATTTTGATCCTTTGCAACTGCCAACACCTTATAGGGGCCATAATACCTTGGTGCTAATTTATTGTCCTTTTTTTTCTTGAGGGACATTTTTTTATATGGTTGTAATATCATAAATACCCAATCCCCCACTTCAAATTTATTTTCACTACAATATTGATCTCCTTGTTGTTTCATCCTATTTTGTGCTACGACCAAGTTTTCCTTCAATACTGTAGTGCCTCGCTCTAGTTGATTGGCCCTAATATGACATTAGCATTGATATAGTTATAAGGCTCATACATTATTCTTTGAGGACAATCTAGATACTTGAATCTTACTATTAGTGGATGTGACAGGTGTGTTTGTTTTGTAGTCGATGTTATGATGATAATAGTTGTGATTTATGTGTTTGTTTCCTATTTGATGTTATGAGGATGATAATTGTGATGGATGTGTATGTTTTCTAGTTGATGTTATGATGATAATAGTTTCAATGGATGTGTTTTATGAGTGTGTTTAATCATGTAATGGATTAATTACCTTGGATATTTACATTAGTTCCAACTCACGGTGAACATTGATGTTGATGACTATGTCATGTTGATTATTTAGCATATGCTATTATATCACTGACTAATAATGTGAAACATTATTATTGATGATTATCAAGTATGGCAGGAGACCACTAGATGCACTTGCATGTGATGAGTCAACGACCTCTGGTTTGATGGAATTGAATACTTTGTCTCTAAAATTTTAAAGTTCATTTTGAATTTTTGTTGTAAATTCTAATGACATGTTAGTGGATGCATGCACAAATTATTGCTTGGCTGAATGACTCACACATGGGTGATGGGGCTATAAAAAGAGAGGGAACCTCATGGGAGGGGTGGGACAGTGTCCTTGATTCCACCTACTATTACTCCCGCCATGACTTGGGCTGGAACATTTGGTATACCTTCACCTTGAAGATCACAATGTCATGTGGGAAAGCCCCATATTGGTTCACTCACAAGGATTTTGTTGGGCACACACATCGAGGAAAATTTATTGATCCACGACACCATTAGTCTCACTACAGAGGGCGACATGAGAGAGGACAATGGTCTTCGTCATTGCACCTAGTTCTTCCCCTCGTATTCAGGGGTGCGGCCTGGTAAAATACCACACCGTTGACTATGTACTAATGTCAAGAGGGTAGTGCGCTGGCCAAACTATACGCCCCGGGGTGTATAGTTTGCTCAGCGCACCGCCGTCCTGACACTGGTCCATATTCAACGGTGCGGGCTGTTATACCACCACACCGTTGACTTTGCAACAATTCCAGGAGGGCGGTGCGCTTAAAATTTGCAGGTGCACCGCCTCTGGTGCGTTGAAAATTTTCTGGTGCACCGCCTCCGGTGCGCGACAATAAAAGGCGCACCGTGACCGGTGCATGCCTGTTTTTTGTGGCACACCAACTATTTTTTTTTTCAAAAAAAATTATATATGTATATTCCTAAATACATGTCTCATTTAATTAAAAAATTGTATTTAATATGTCAATCATTCAAAGATGTGAAAGGAGAGAAGAGAGGGAACATTAGCAACAAAAAGTAGACCAGTATAACATGGTTTGCCTATGGGAGGCACGAGAGAGGGAGAGAGATGCGTACCCTTGTCCTATTACAACAGCTACCGAGGGGCTCCTAAGGCAAATAGCCCTCTTCAAGTTCTATTAGGAGGCTACTTCCCTAAAGGGCCATGGTTTGTTTTTGTGACATCTTATCTGCAGGTGGAATGCCCACCTACAGGGTTTCCAGGTTGGTCCTAACCAGTGGTACACGCCCACTGAGGAGGAAATCTATTTCATTACAGGGCTATCGAGGAGAGGGGTGGATTTTCCCTTGTTCCTAGAGGTTCCAGTTGGCTCCCAGAGATACAATAGCACGGATATACTGTCTCCTTCAGATTTTCAGGTCTCTAGAGTTCAGTTACGTATTGCTGCATTTGGTAGTGAGGAGGTGAGGTACCTCTCACTTCTGATTTCGACCATTTCACACAACACCAATGACAGCCAATGTATTAGTTGCCCACTTCTATATTATGTTGATTATTTAGTATAGGATCCATGACTTGTCAGGTGGTCTACCATTTTTTTGTGGTGGTTATGTACAACCTTAGATAGATGTCGTGCTCATGCACAAGGGAGGTTCAACTTCCTTTTTGATTTAGAGCTATTTTGTTTATTTTTTGAGAGGTTTCCAGAGATGAGGCCTACTTTTGTTCGGCAACCTCGTAGGCCAATGCTGGATGCACGCATGCACATGTGGGGACAGATGATTCCCAAGAGAGGCAAGACTGATTTTTCTACAAGGATATCGCATGATGCACTGGAGTTGCTAGCCAATGTTGACGAGCATCCCTTCGTTATGGTCCCCTGTCCTTATGCTGGTTTGGATCAGTGAGGGTGTGCCAACATCCTCTTCACAGATGATGAGCCACCGGATGATAGATGTAATATTACTGTTTTATTTAAATTTATTCTAACATGTTCTTTAACTTGTTTTTATTAAACTGTTTAATGAAATTCTCTAATTATTGTTGTGTACTTGTATATATTTTTCAGAACTTTGGTCTTTTGACGGCGGTGACATGCCAACGCCACCAAATGATCCAGGTGTGGATCCTGATGACGATCAGGATATGGTAGATGCCGAGGATCATGAGGCCGGTGCAGACAGACTTGCTTCTATTGGTGTGCTGGTACTGCCTTTTTCTAGGTGCGATAGGATTGATAGTAGATTGAGGATGGAGTTGGGCAACCAACTCTGTATATTGTTTGTTGAGGTGGGATTCAGGCCGGCTACTATGAGAGGCATACAAGCCGATGGTAGGCTGGTACATATGTGGAGAGGTATGCCACATGACATGTACAACTTGATGCAACATGTCGTAGGAGCTACGACCTTAGTTACGCGGTTGAGGAGGGCCCTTGCACCTTATAGGCATGGTCGAGATGCAATACGTGATTGACAATCCGCGAGCAGCGATGCATCATCTAATGATCACGATCATGGGAATGATCATCGTTCACCTCATGCCACACCAGATGAGCAGCCTGCAACATTGAACAACAGTCATCATGGAGAGTAGGCTGGAGCATCGGCCACGTCGAGTCAGCAGCCTGCAGCATCCAGTAGTACTCATGATCATGAGTAGGCTAGACCATCGACCATGTCGAGTCATCACGATGAGCAACCGACAGTTGATCATGATCAACATGAGGCACCAATACTAGATCAACAGGCACATGATGATCAACATGTATCTGATCTTGTCAAGACTGCATCATTGACTGAGCAAGCCTCGATAAGTACTGCTATTGATGATGTACCACCAGCTGATATAGGACATTTATATTATAGTTGTATATTTTTGAAATTACACACACACACACACACACACACACACACACACACACACACACATATATAGTCCATGTATTTTACGTTCATGTTGCGATTGTACTTAATTTACATGTTGGTGATCATCATGATGTGTATATTGTTAGGTCATATTAGATATGTTCATATAATGTGCAGCTTGCAGATAGATGTGTATGTGATAACAGTTATTTGACATGAGATGTATATTCGATGTTTGTGTTGTGATGATGTTAATATAATGCTAATTGTGTTTTGTTAGATGATCACGATCACGATGATGTTAATGAATTTGAATGTGTTTTTTAGTCGAATATGATATTTGTACGATGGTTATCATGATCGTAATGTTTATTAATTAATTTAATATTAAATGATCATGATATTTATTAAATATTATGTTGTGATTGTAATTGAAATTTTAATTTTACTTGTATGTAAAATTGTAAAATTGTGTTTGTATTTGTAATTGGAATTTTAATTGTAATTGTATGTAAAATATTTGTAAAATTTGATTGTAATTGTAATATTTAATTTATTGTGAAATGATTGTAATTGTAACTTTAATTGTAGTTGTATATATGACAAATTGTAAAATTGTAGTTCTAATTCTAATTATATGTAAAATTCTAAAATTGTAATTGTATTTGTAATTGTATGTAAAATATTTGTAAAATTTTAATTGTAATTGTAATATTTAATTTATTGTGAAATGATTGTAATTGTAATTGTATATATGCAAAATTGTAAAATTGTAATTGTAATTCTAATTGTATGTAAAATTGTAAAATTGTAATTGTAATTGTATGTGAAATTGTAAAATTGTAATTGTAATTGTAATTGTATGTGAAATATTTGTAAAATTTTAATTGTATTAATGCGAAAATTTTAATTGTATTAATGTGGAATGATTTTATTAAAATTTTTAAATTTGTAAATTTGTAAAATTTTAAATAATTGTAAAATAATAAATCTAGAATAATATGAATTTTTGTAACATAATAAAGTTTAAAAAATAATGCAAATAAATTCATGTACTTTAGAATTATCATTATTTTATTATGATCTTACATACCAAAAAAAGGAACATTATACAGTATGCCATTGTTTTTGAGATCAACATAATTGCAAATTATCAAGTGAAATATTGATTTTAACATTAACACAATGCAAATTACCAATTAATTCAAAATACATATTATAATGTTTCGAAAAACCCATCTTAAAAAGTATAAATATTGATGAAATAACACATGTACTATATCACTCTTGGTTCTCATGATCACCCTCATTATCTTTCATCTCGCATGGCATGATAACACTATTGTGCTCAAAAATATGTTTTGCTCTAGTGTCATGTCTCAATACGAACCACCAATCCCTATCCAACACATTTGGGTAAAAAAACACCTAGTTGCAGTGTTTGGGGAAAACATAGGGCCCCTTAGCTTCATCCCACATCTTTCTAGAGTTGATACATATCAACCTACTATCACAATCTTCCTTTACATTATTCTGATCAAAGGTGTCCCACCACTTGCACCTAAAAATAACACATTGGAAAGAAGAGAAATCCACTTCAATGATCTCTTGTATCTTTCCTATGTAACCAAACGTCCCTCGTACTAGGTTTTTATCACTGTGGGTAGATCGACTAGATTGATCAAACTCGACTTCCACTCCACAGTCTTGTGTGATGTGTCCATCATCGACATTTTCTGTGCAAAAATGGTGTCCATATGCCCACATAGATGGGAACAAATGCACTTATAAAAAAGTTAAAAGATCATAGTGTCATGTGTCTTATAATAACCCAACAGTTAAAATATGAAATATAGATGTAATTACATTTAAAAGGTGCATTTTTAAGTTTCAAATGTACATATAAATCCAATAGATTATTACCAAGTTGTTGCACCTAATCCCTACATTTAGCGCATCCTCTTCAGCACGTGGGTAACGACCGGTTGCACCGTATTTCTCTCTAACTTGGTTAACAACCCAACCATTGGGGCATATTTTTGGCTTCTTCTTTTTTTAAATGTTCAGGATAAGGCACACTTCTACCATTCAATTGTCTGAATTATTTCCTGTCACTATCCCATTTCATCCTCTTTTGTTCGTACAATGCGACCCACGATTATGTCGCTTTGGAATTGTAAAGAACGAATTTATTGATTACTTCAATTTCTGCATTCGTTGATGAAATCAAACCGACATTATATAGTACATAGAGATCAAAATATACATTATATCTAAGTTCAACATGAATATTTACTTTGTGTAAATTTGAAAAATTATAAGTCGCTTACCCTTTATCAAGCGTTTTTTTCACTCATTTGGATCAACTCCCCTTCTCTTTTGTCTTCATCTCTTTCATCGTCCCAAATCACCGCACCTAGTTTGTTGTTGATCTGCTTGATGTACTCATTGGCATAATAGAAAGAATCATACGATATGTACCCCTCTGCCATAGACCCCTCAGATTTTTCCCTTTGTCAAACAAAACCTTTCAATTTCTTCATGTACCTCTCTAAGAAGAACATCCAACGACAAGAAACCACCCCAACTAATTCAACCTCATCTACTAGGTGGATTATAAGATGAACCTGCAAGTCCATGAAACTTGTCGGCAGTTCCTTCTCAAACATACAAACAATCTCAACTATCTCTTGACGCCACCGTGGAATGTTATCCACGTGAATCTCCTTTGACATGATCCAACATACAAATGCAAATAATTTAGATATGGCACATCCTAGGTCTTGAGGGAATTCATGTTTAACACACCCACACACGAACAAAGGATAATGACACTGCAAAGTTATAAACATGTGCAATAATATACAAAATTAGTTATGTTTTATGATCCCTGCATGGGATAAAATTTATTAATATAATAAATAATAAAATCATGTTTTTGACATTATATGTACTCTTAGAAGATTCAAATGGTCATGCGATTTCAACCCTGACAAATGGTCATCCACGGTGAAGCAACACCGTAGTGAAGATCCATATGAAGATGGCACCCTCACACCCATTATAACTTCCTTTGCCAAAGAAATATCATTTTTTTAAAAATCCATGGGACATCACCTTCTTTGAAATACCATGAATTAGAGGGACCAACGCCTGCCTCTGATCCTGTACTTTCTAATCGCCTTGGCCAATGTTTATTTTTAGTTTTTGAAGTAATAAGATCTTTCCTAATAGCCATTGTGTCACTTTGTTTCGATGATATGTTCCTCCATAAAGAAGATGAAACATTTTTAAATATATGCATGGGTATAATAAGTGGATAATCTTAAGATGCTCCCAATATGGGAGGTTATAAAAGATAGATTTCCTTTTCATCCCAATGGGCAATTTCTCAACATAGGTGTCGAATAATTCTGGATCATCGAACATAAGCTCTCCATTTGAATCGAACATTTCTATGAAATCCTTCTCCTTCTCTCTCTCATATGCTCTAAGCCATTTAGTTGGTGTCATTATTGGAGGCCTTTGGGTTCTCTTTCGTTTACGATTGAAAGCGGATGCTGCTCTTCTGTAAGGGTGTTCTTCAGGGAGGAATACCCTGGAGCAATCATACACTGGCTTTTGTAGGTCCTTGGATCATCTAGCTTTCAAAGAAGGTCCACAACATTTACATCAAAAATAACCTTTTGTCACAAGACCTGCAAGATTATTGTATACAATTTATATGCATGGCACGTTAAAGAATATCATGAAGATCAGAATAATTACAATGAATTAAATACTAATATGTGAAAGAATATTGTTGCGTATATAAAAAATTTAATAAACATGTAATTTACCATAGCAAATTCCTAAGCCTGGATAATCATGTGTCGTGTAAGCATAGATGCCATACAACGTAAAACTCCTCTCTACTGCGATGGGTATTGATACATCGTATACATTTATCCCATCCCATAATTCCTTCAATTCATCTACTAGTGGTTGTAAGTAGACATCCATATTCGTCACTTGTCTTCTACCAGGGACTATGAGAGCCAACATAAGATGTTAGTTCTTCACGAACAACCATGGGTGGATATTGTTATTGATCACTACTATAGGCCAAATAGAATAGTTTGTGTTTTGGAGGGAAAATGGGTTGATGCCATCCATGGCTATGCTGAGTCGTAGACTTCGTACTTCATCCTTGAATTTTTCAGGCCATGTATCCTCTATATGCTTCATGGCTATTGAATTGGTTGGGATTCACATAACTCCCAACTCACTTTTGTGTGAGGCCTTCCATCCCTGCGACATAGCTCATTCTTTACAACGAAAGAGCCTTTGAATCCTTGGGATTATAGGCATGTGCCTCAATATCTTAAAAGGAGTACCACGTGATTTACCCTTATTTTTTTATTTATCATACGTGTGATGCCTACATTTCAGACATATCTCTTTGTCTACATATTCTCCTCTATATAGAATACAATCATCTGGACATGCATGATATGATATGTACTCAACACCCAACATTTTCAACAATTTCTTTGCCCCTTTGGAGCTATCGGGCAAGACGTTATCACTCGGAAGAACATTATCTTTGAATAACCTGTAGTTGGTGATCATGGAAAATATTAATAAATGTACATTAACGCCGATATAATTATTAACGTTCATAAAATTTACCATTTGTAATGTTCATTGTGTACTGATTATATTTCTCAAATTTATATAAGGTAGGACTTTATGGTAACTTACCTCAAAATTTCCGAGAAACATGCATTCAACAAGCCAAGCTTTGCTTTCAAGTTGTACAGTAAAATCATTGTCCCCAACTGGGTAGACTTTGATTGACCGCTAGGTCCAACGAGAGGGGTGGTGGAAGCGAATTTAAGGCTTTCGAAAAAGGTGTCAGCGATATGAGCATCATCCCCTAACTGATCATCATTTTGGAATGCATCTAGAAACATTGTTTCCATGGCAGTCGTATCCCTTAAGTAATCATCCATACCAACCTCTATTTGATTGCCTCCATTGCCATCTTGTGAAGAACTACTATTGTTGTAGTCATTCCTAATTGGTGAATCTGGACGTAGTGAGAATTGAATCGGTGGTTGATTCAACCATTCTTGGTATCGTTCCTCACCGATTTTTTCTCTTAATTTAGTCTTCTCTCGATTTGACATTGTCGTGGGGTGCAATGGAAGATGGTAGGTTGGTTGCTCATCATCACTAGAATCCTAATAGTTTAAAATTAAAAAAATTAAACATGATTAGTACAAAATATATGATATCAATTAGCAAGCAAGTTGACAATATTACATGATTAATTGGTTTGACATTAAAATAATTACATTAATCAATATACCAAAAAATTATAATTATTACCATAATTGTCCCACGATTGTGGCTAGAAGATGCAATATTGTTACAATTGGCAGGGTGAAGCGGCTACCCATTTTCATCTACCAAATGCGCCTTGCGGTATGCTGCTCCTGATAAGAGCTTTCGACGTTTTGGAGCTTTTTGAATATTTTTTGCATCTGAACTCGATCTGAATCTGCATGAACCTACAAATTTATATACATTATAAATTTAATTAAGCTGTGCATGATTGACATGGATAAAAATCATAAATTCAATTAGACAATGAAAATATAAATAAAATCTAAAGTAAATATTACATCTCGAGATGGATAGGGAGAACTCCGCGATGGACTTTGAGAAATATTATGGAACGAGATGGATTTTGAAGAATTGTAAAATTCGATATAATTATGATATTTTCTCCCTACATTTGAGCAAAATCAACAATAAATTTTGGTGTACACACCTGAAAGTAATTTTGGTGCCTTAAAAATGGACTTCTTGTTAGTTGTGCTAATGTACAGATAACCGCACCGGTGCGTTTTAGTTATTGCACACCGGTACCGTGTTATCAACGGACGCACCGATGCGGTGCTATTAAGTGACGCACCAGTAACGAAAAACCACAAATAAAAAAAGCGCAACTATATTTTTTTTAAGTGAAAAAAAAAAAAAAACGTTAAATTGAAAAATGGGCGACAAAATATTTTTGAAAATCTAATTTCATAAAACAATTCTTTAAATACTAAACACTTTTCATTATTTCACTATTTTTACAAAAAATTTCAGCCAAAGATTTGCAGAAGACATCCCTGGAGCAAGAGAGCATGAGAACACTGTGGAGCAATGAAATACGTTCGAACATAAGTATTCAGACAATCAGAATTCCAAACCTCTGGTGATTCAAACCCTGTAGCACAGAATTTCAAACGATCTCATGATTAAATTTTATTGTTTTTTTTACTTTTTTCTATACTTTTTTTTACGTAGTAAGTAAAAAAATTTAATTTGTTGTTCATTTTCAGAAAAAAAATAAAAAAATAAAAAAATAAAATAAAATAAAAAATAAATAAAAAATAAAAATAAAAAATAAATAAAAAAATAAAAAAAAATCATTTTTACCCTAAACCCTTCATTCTTTTTGTTTCTTCCCTTTCTTCTCTCTATTTCTATGATTTCAGAATTAGGGCTTTTCATTTTAGATTTATAGGGTTTGTATTGCTATATATAGGCCTATGACATCCAACCCACGGGATGACTTGCATAGTCGGATCTCAATCCATGTCGGCCCTTGCGTGAATATTTAAAAAACAATTTTTTTAAATCAGTGCACTTGGCGTAACCTAACGCACTGCGCACGTACTGTTTGATAAATTTTTCATTTTATTTTATTTTATTTTTTAATCTGTGCGCCATATGTAAAATAGGGCACCGATGTGCTATTTCATTATGGCGCACCGTGCACATACTGTTTTGCAAAAACAATTTTTTATTGTGTTAATCTGTGCACCATGTAATATATAACACACCGCACCGGGTCTCCTAGTTGACAGAGAGCACCGTACGATGGTCCCTTGTTTGCGTGGGGCATTTATAAGAATAGGCCTCACCGCCCCCTCCATGACACCATATACTACAAAAACTAACACTAGATGATTTTTATTATTTTGTCTATGTTAATCGGTGCAGTGGTTAACATGTAATGCACCAGTGCTCCTTGTTGCAATACAACACCATACGATGTTTTATACTGTTTGGGCAATGCGTTTATAAGACCACCACGCACCGACGTCGGTTCGTACACCATGAAAATCACACTAGTGTCTTGATATTTTTTTTAACTTGAAAATTTGACAATTTATTTATAAAATATATTAATGAATGATATGGTACATGTTTCATATTGATAAATAAATGGCTGACAAGAGATCAAGTAACTAAAATATTGATAACGCATCAAGAAAAACAAAAAATGCAAGTTCTTTGTAAATTCTTTACAAAAAATTATTATTTTTGAACTATAGTTAAGTTTAACTAATATGTATTGTTCACTGTATATCATGCAAAGCCACAAAATGACGAAGCTCGATAATATTAGTTTTGATCTAGGACCAGAAGAGCGTAAAAGCTTGATGGAAAAATTGCAAAAGGATGAATCAGGTGAATGAAAAAATACTATCGATCCAATATGAGTTTATTTTTTTAATTTTCATTAATAATATACTTAAAATTATTAGATAACATGTTTCAAACAATCCATTGATTCATATATGTTTAATGTTCTACAGGGACCAACAACTCAGAAAATGAATTTTGTTCTAAGAAAATAAAAAAAATAGAACATGCAAATGAAAATGAATTGCTCCTTAGCTTATCTAGAGTGGTGCTGGAGGTTAAGGAAAGGGGGAAAAATTTTACAAAAATTTGAGGGATTTAGTGGAATCAATGTATAGACGTTCTTTCCACTTACAATACAAAAATCAATCCAATGATTTCAAGAACCAAATTTTATTTAAACTACAGGAAGAGTTTCCAGAGAATTGGCCAATGAGACATGTCAGACTTTTAATAGCAAAAATGTATAACAACAAAAAATAAGGAATGAAAATGTAATATTCCTTTAAATGTTTTTCTAGAATTATTTATAAATATCACTTTTGTTATATTTACTTTTCATATATCAATATAAAAATTAAATAGTTTATTGTCATGTTACATTTTTAGGAAGATTATGAAAATCTCAAAAGATGAATGAGCTAATATCAGAAATATGCCAGTAGGAATGTCCAAAAAGGTGTACAAGGAGATGGTCAAAGAAATGGACAAAATTGCATCGCGGGAGGAGCCATCTCAACAACAACGTGCTTCAAATGTAATATGTAATCATTGAATTTTTCGATCATTAAGTACAATAAATAAACAATTTAGCATTAAATATTAATTTTCAAGTATTTTCTTGCAGAAAAGAAAAGAAAATGGAACCCATTCAGCACATAAAATAGGACGACAAGGAAGAAAAGGGTTGATATCTAAGTTTGTGAGTAATTGTTACTTCCTTATAACAACTTAACTAGATTTCATTTTTGTATATTTTAAGTTGTTTTACAAAAATCATCATTAAATGTATTCAAACAAGTGCTAACATACAAAGAAGAACCATCAGACGAATTGATTGACATTGGGTTAAATATGGGTTATGAGTATATGTTGGCATATCAGAAATTAATTGTGGAATTTGTAAGCATCTATCGATCTTGTTTTACTTAGCTCCGTCTATAATTAATAGAATAAAAAAATATTTTATATTAAATATATGATTTGTTATAGGGTATAAAACTTGCAGGAAACAAAGTATGGAACTGTGCCAACAGATGAAATCTTGAAATATGGCATACTACGTGGTTTTGAAAGAATGTGTATAGTTCATGAGTCAATTGTTGCTATGGTACGTCATTTCTTTTCGATTTACATTGATGTATTATTTAATATTGCAATTTTCATTATTCTCACAAATGTATATACACTCATTACAGTTTATTTTTATGTTTGTAGATGGAAGGTGAAGAAGAAGAAAACAATCAACAACATGAACAAAACATTCCTAAAAATAACCCAAGTCATGGAAGTAGCTCGAGCAGTGACAACAGTTCAAGCGAAGAATGATGATCATTATGTTTGGATATCAAAGAAAGGCGTTGTATTTTTGAAACATTTGTCTGTGAAATCATACATTTTGTTTAATGTAATGGACATATTGTCCCAATTGAAAGACAAAGGGATACCAATAACTGTCCCATTTTGTATGACAAAGATTATCTTATATATATATATATGTGTGTGTGTGTGTATGTGTGTGTGTGTTTTAATCTATTCTATTGGGTTCTCCATTATCGCTGTGAAATGTAACACCATGTCTCATTAAATTTATGGATGATTAAATATTATAATGAAGAGATGTGAAATCTAATGATATGATATAACAAATTAATCCAAACATCACATTCAAATGCACTAATAAAAATTTAATTGATATGAGTACTGTTATAAGATCTGTGTCGTCTTTTGATCAATAATGAATTTCAAAAAATCACAATAATTATGATATTATATAAAAAATTAATCCAAACATCACATTCAGATGCATTAATAAAAATTTAATTAATATGAATAATGTTATAAGATGCGTCAACTTTTGATGAATAATGAATTTTAAAAAATCACAATAATTGCACTGTCACAAGTCGATGTTTCTAAAAAATACAAAATGAACACTGGTGCATGTCAGTTACTATACACCAGTGCGTTTGTATGATACAGTGCACCGATGCATTTCTACGACCTATGGGCACCGCACAAATACCAATTTACCAGTTATAAATCTTGGTGCGTTTGTGCGATACTATGCACCGGTGTGTTTATGTGAGACTACGCACCAGTGCATTTATACGACCTATGGGCACCGCACAAATACCAATACGAATTAGAACAACCAGTGCGTTTTTCTGATACTGCCCACCGGTGCACTTCAATAAGAGTATGTACTGGTGCGTTGATACGATATATGGGCACCGCACAAATCTCAATTCAAATTAGAATGGCCTCGTGCGCTATATCACCTACAGTGCCCTCGGTGCGGTTGTATACCTTTACGGCCCGGTGCATGCACCTTTGACCGCCCCGAGTCGACCGTCTATATGACACACATCGGTGCGTTCACACCTTAGTAGCGCACCTATGAAAAAAAACATCCGTAATAACCTCTGGCCACCCAAGTTTTTTAGTTGTATTGAAATTCTGTTAAAAGCTCCGCCAAAACCTCCGTTACCAAAAACGGATGTTGTAGCAAATTTTTTTTTTTACCATTTTGGCCAATTTTATAACACTATAAACCTCCTTTATAACCTCCGCTAGAGGGCCTTTTCCTTGTAGTGACTTAAAAAAAAAAAAAAACAATTATATGTAAAATAAACTAAAATTGTTCATGAACAATGCAACAATTAAATTATGATGAAAGAGTAACAAGGCTACAAATAAACAATGAGATTATGAATAAAGAAAAGTGTATCAATTAGTGCATAAACAAAGAAACTAATAATAAATGAAAACAATGATTAAGTGACACATTTAAATATGAAAATAAAAGAGAAACATAGAGATATATATCATAATTTTAGCTACAATGATCCACAATTATGCACAATGAAAAAGATAATGCATAGTGTTTGGACAATGGGGGCCCTCCAATGCCTCAACTTGCACACTTGGAAACTATCAACTGAAGGAACTCAAAATAATTGCATATATTGATAAAAAGGAAGCTTGAAATAGAGCCTCATTTAAGAACTTTTTTGAGTATGAATATAATAGTAAAAATTAAAAACTAAATCTAATGGTATCCTTTCAGGCCCTAGATGAATATTTTAATATTCATCTAATAAAAAAACTAATATTTTAATAATTACTCTAGATGAATTTTTACCTCCACAGTGGCCAAAATTATGGAGAAAATTGAGCACACAAATTTGGATGGATTTCCTTGTCAAAACTGCATATTTTTCTCTTGACTAGTTGAGTTGATTGCACATTGGTTGGGCTTGTGAGAGGGTTTTTTCGCTAAACCAATAGGAAACAAACCATCTAGGGAACATAAGGAACAAAATCCATGCTCTCATTTTTTTCCAACTTGTCTATATATACCTTAACGAAGTAGAAATTACCAAAATGCTAGATTCTTGTAAAATTTGTTTAAACAAATTAATAATACATAAAATTTGCTGAAATCCAAAAATTAAAAGGAAATGATAAAAATACTTTTGGGATGGTTTTATTTGTAAAAATAGAGACAAAATATGGTAAAAGTAGTGGGTTATAAGTTTGATTGGGTTGAAACCAAGTTTATAAACATGGCTAATTTTCACCAAAATTGAGGATCGAAAGTAAGTGTCCCACAAAAAAATTATAGAAAAAATGTCATCATGATATTGGATTATTCCCACAACTAATCCAAATTTATAGTACCATATGTTTATAAAAAAAGTTTTCCATGTTAAAGATATTTTTGAGAGCTTTCCAATGCAAATTGAACGAGCTCAAACAAACATCATATGTGAAATTTATGGCTTTTGGAAGTTGAAGGAAAAACATGGGTGGCACACCAAAGGACACATGGCACACCCAAAGGACGACACATGACACACTGGAGAATGACATGGCACCATCACAAGATGAAATTTCATGGTTGACATGGCTTAGTGGATGGTTACCATGCGACACTATTGAGATTGCAACAAGATGATGAGCTTAGTGGAAAGGAGTCGCCTTCACTAAGTGGGCCTGCAGGCTATTTTTGGCGAAAGTCTATTTTTAGACATATGGATCATGTTCTATGAGTTGCAGGATGCTATTTGTGGATGGTTGGTCAAGTCGAAAAAAATAGATGGACTTCTATTTTTAGACATATTGGGTAGAATCTATTTTTAGATTGCCAGTCTAAAAATAGATATATCGAATATTATTAGCTCTTAATAATATTTGGACTCTAAACATTATCTTATTTTCTTGGAGAACTTCAGTTAAGTGCACAGATGTGGCATAAGAGCTGACAGAAGGAATTACGCTATTCCCGAGGGTTATGTGGAGCTATTGCATGAAGACTTCAGTTAGAACTCATGTGATAGAGTTTGGTGGAGTTGATTGAGGAAGTTAGTGGAGTTGTATTCAGTTTAACTAATCTAAACATAGTTGAGCTATTTGTATTCAAATAGCTTCTTAACTAATTGATACAATTAGTGAGAGTGGTGTGAATTAATTATTAATTAATTCACTAATTATAAACTCATTAATCAACTAAAGAATACATCGCTTAACTTCAGCAGCATGGTCAGCCAGAGAGACCAAAGGTAACAGGTGAAAGAGCGGTGTTAACTATCAAGCTAGACTATATCACATATATTTGCAACACACGTATTGTGTGGAGAAGCCCATGAGGATTACGCAGTATAAGACAAGTGGTTTATCTATTTAATGAAGCCATCCCATAGCATTGAAAACGCAATAGAGGCTGGCTATCAAGTGGCAAAATATTGGAGCATGTGTTTTGCTAGATCTAGCTTGATAGTGTGTAACAATTGAGGGTGTGCATGAGAGCTTGTGAGGAGATTTTGTAATATGATTGTTACATGATCTCCATTACATATAATATACATATAGTTGGGGTTTTCAGCTTTAAGCTTTCCCATTAAATACTGTGTTCATATGTGTGATTGTTTGTGGTTTTAATGTGTGCATGCAATTGATTTTATTTCCACATGTAATGATCAATGGTAGAAGAGATTCTGTATTATGCATGAAGCTAAAATAGTGTGTGATCAGGAGAATCTCGGTGAATAATATCTCAGTTATTCAAATTTATACATGGTATCAGAGCAATATTGATCATTGGAGAAATTGCAAAACATTGAAGCGGTTGAGTTTTGCGCTGGTGGAATTCGAATTTGCAACAGTGTTTTCTTGGTGTCGAAGTTGAGATGTATTTCAACGGATTGCGATTGGAGTATGCCCTTGAGGGCAACTCAAATTATATTGCATGGAAGGACAAGATGGAGGTGGTGCTGGATGACAATGGGTTGAAGGAGTTCATAGATGCAGAAATTCCAAAGCCTACTTCTAGTGATGTTGTCGTACTTGACGCATGGCAAAAGAAGATAACAAAGTGTCGAAGGATTTTGTTGGAAGGTGTGAAGGATCGCATAGTATCTAGCCTTCATGGTAAGGCTTCTCCATTCTTGATGTGGAAAGCTTTGACAAATTTATTCCAAAGCAAGAGCGACCAGAGGAAGTTGGCGCTCAAGGATAAACTCAGGAACATAAAGATGGAGAAAGGCGACAGTATGCCCAAGTACCTCACGAAGTTCATCCAATGCAGGGATGAGCTGGGAAGTGTGGGGGTTGCTGTTGATGACGAGGACTTGGTGAGCTTGACTCTCCTTGGGCTTCCGAAGAGTTGGCATTCCTATCAGGACTCTGTCAATGGTTGGGAGAAATTGCCAGGATGGGAGCAACTTTGGTCAGATCTTGTGCAAGAGGAGATAAGGCGGAGTACCAGGGACGGATCTTCATCAAAGAACTCTGATGAAGAGAATTTCGTTTTGGCTGCCAAAGCAAAGAAAGGGAAGAGCAAGAAGCATGCTTCTCAATCCGGTGCGAAAGGCAAGAAGCAGGACATGTCCAAGGTGAAGTGCTTTCACTGTCACCAACACGGACATTACGCCACTAATTGTCCAAAGAAGAAGAAAAATAAGTAGGCTACTGGGAATGCAGCTGGAGAGGACTTAGCCTCGCAGTTTGAGTTGGATTTTTCGTTGATCGCATGCTTGGTCTCGAGTATGATGGGATCAGTGTGATTTCTTGACAGTGGTGTGTCTTTTCACATGACAGGAGATCGAGATTTGTTTACTGATCTAGATGAGAAAGATCTTGGAGTGCACATCGAGATGGGCGATGATGGTAGATATAGTGCGACCGGTATCGGTACCATTTCCTTTGAGAGGGAGTCTGGTAAACCCTTCAGATTGAAGGAAGTGATGCATGTTCCAGGATTGAAGAATAATCTTATCTCTGTGGCGATGTTAGAAGACAAGGGATATGATGTTGTCTTTAGCGAGGGAAAGGATTTCCTACGCCGTAAGGAAACTGGTGAGACCCGGAGGATAGGGGTTCGAGTTCAGAACCTTTATCAATTGCAGGTAGATGGTTGTGCAGCAATGGCAGGCAAGGCAGAAGGAGTGGTGAGTCGGAATGATGGCGAGTTGTGGCACCGGAGATTGGGCCACCTTCACCATGGAGCTTTGAAGATACTGCATCAGATTTCTATTGGGCTTCCTAAGGGTACTCTTGCACAGTTAGATCAATGCAAGGGATGTACCTTGGGAAAATTTGTGAAAGCCACCTTTCACGAGAAGGATAGTCGTGCCACGACGATCCTTGAGAGAATTCACACAGACGTGTGTGGACCTTTCTCGGTAGCTTTGACAGCTAAGCACAGTTATTATGAGATATTTGTTGATGATTTTTCTCGTAAGTGCTGGATCTTCTTCATGCAGAAGAAGAGTGAGACATACTCAAAGTTCTGTGAGTTCAAGGCACTGGTTGAGAAATAATTAGGGAAGAAGGTGAAGGCTCTAAGGAGCGACAATGGTGGTGAATTCATCTCTGGCGAATTCAAGGACTTTTGCAACGCAGAAGGAATTCGAAGAGAGCTCATAGCACCTCATAACCCATAGCAGAACGGGGTTGCTAAGCAGAAGAACAGAACGATCGTGGGTGTTGCACGGGAGATGTTGCATGATTAGGGCCTACCCATACACTTGTGGGCTGAGGCATGCAATACTGCAGTATATGTGTAGAACCGTTGTCCTCACAGGATACTTGGCATGAGTACACCCGAGGAGGCATTTTCTGGTAAGAGGTTTGATATTTCCCATTTGAGGATTTTTGGTTCACCTGTTTACATTCATGTGATGAAGGATGCCAGGAAGAAGCTGGAGCCGACTGCGGAGGTTGGGATATTTGTGGGGTACACTGATACGCCCCACAAATATCGTGTGTATCTGCTAGATAGTTGCAAGACTATTGTGTGACGGGATATCAAATTTCATGAGGAGAAAGCCATGAAGTGTTCGCTTGAGAGGGAGCCACACTTACATGCAGATGAGGAGCTATTAGTTCCTAAGGATGAGTTTCAGGATGTGGATCAGCCACAAGATGAGGTTCATGGAGTGGAAGAGACCACTCAATTAAGCAGCAATATGTGGGGGCGGAACGCACTACGAAACTGAGTGCACGGCTCAAGATGCGAGAAGGTTTAGAACACATCCACAAAGCCACAGAGACAAAAACAGTCCACTTTGTGACAGGTATCTTTTGGATACATGGCTCTTATGAGCAAGTGTATCGTGACAGAGCCATCCTCTTTCGAGGAAGCTGTGGAGAACCCCGCATGGGTAGATGCCATGGTGGAAGAGTATGATTCGAATGTCGAAAACAGTGCATGGGAGATTGTCCCGAGGCCGGAGGGGAAATCGGTGGTGGGTTTGAGATGGATCTACAAAGTGAAGCAGGCAGCTGACGGGAGTGTGGAGAAGTACAAGGAAAGATTTGTTGCCCGAGGCTTTTGACAGATTGAGGGGATCGACTATGAGGAGACCTTTGCACATGTCGCAAGGTATTCTTCCATACGGACGATTCTTTCTCTCTCAGTGCAGATGGGGTGGCACATTCATCATATGGACGTGAATACTGCATTCCTCAATGGAGTAATTGAGGAGGAGGTGTACATAGAGCAGCTCGAAGGTTTCGAGATCTTCAGCAGCGAGTCGCATGTGTGCAGGCTCAAGAAAGCGCTGTATGGGTTGAAACTCAAGCACCTAGTGCTTGGTACACAGATAAAACGATTATTTCACCGGACTTGGATTCTCCAAGAGTGAGGCAGATCCTAACCTATACCGGATTGTGGTGGAGGGTAAGTTGCTGATCATTGTACTTTATGTAGATGATTTGATTTTGACAGGTGATGAGCTGTTGATACTCTCATGCAGGCTGATCTTGCAAAGGAGTTTGAGATGAAGGACTTGGGCCTCCTTCATTATTTCTTGGGATTGGAAATTTGGCAGCGCAGTGGTGGACTGTTTATTTCTCAGGGTAAGTATGCCCGGGAGATACTGGAGAAGTTCAACATGCATGGATGCAAGCTTGTTGATACTCCTCTTCCTGGTGGTTGGAGGAAGGAGGATGCTACTTCAACGGAGGTAGTGGATGCCACTGTTTATCGACAGTTGGTGGGGTCACTTATGTATCTGATCAATACACGACCCGACATATGCTATGTTGTTAACCAGCTTTCACAAGCTATGGTTAAGCCAACCAAGCTCTTTTGGAAGGTGGGGAAGCATGTATTGAGATATATCATAGGCACATCGGGATATGGATTATGGTACATACATTCGGATGAGTTGAGGCTATGTGGCTTCACGGATGCAGATTGGGCAGGGAGCCCAACGGACAGAAAGAGCACATCTGGAGGGATTTTCAGTATCGGGTCGACAACAGTTTCTTGGTACAACAGGAAGCAGAGATCCGTGGCACTCATTTCAACAGAGGCCGAGTATATGGCAGCAATTTTGGGTGCATGTGAGGCTATATGGATGAGGAAGATCCTGGTCGGGTTGTTCGGTTCACACTTAGAGCCTACTGTGATTTATTGTGATAATCAGAGTTGCATTAAACTCTCAGTTAATCCAGTATTTCATGATAGATCTAAAAACATTGACATCCGGTATCATCATATCAGAGATTGTGTGCAGCGGAAGATCATGTTACTTTCATACATTCCAACGGAGGATCAGGATGCTGATATCTTGACGAAGGCGCTCACCAGGAGCAAATTCGAATACCACAAGGCGAGACGGGAAATGAGATGTCACTGCTACTAATTTGAAAGTGTTGAGATTGCAACAAGATGATGAGCTTAGTGAAGGAATTAAGCCTTCACTAAGTGGGCACATAGGCTATTTTGGCGCAAAGTCTATTTTTAGACTATGTCTATTTTTAGACATATGGATCATGTTATGGAGTTGCGGATGCTATTTTTGGACTCTGGTTGGTCAAGTTGGAAAAATATATGGACTTCTATTTTTAGACATATTGGCGGAATCTATTTTTAGATTTCCAGTCTAAAAATAGATATGTCGAATATTATTAGCTCTTAATAATATTTGGACTCTAAACATTATCTTATTCTCTTGGAGCACTTCAGTTAAGTGCACAGATGTGGCACAGGAGCTGACAGAAGGAATTGCGCTATTCCTGAGGGTTATGTGGAGCTATTGCATGGATACTTCAGTTAGAACTCATGTGACAGAGTTTGGTGGAGTTGATTGAGGAAGTTAGTGGAGTTGTATTCAGTTTAACTAATCTAAACATAGTTGAGCTATTTGTATTTAGTTTAACTAATTGATACAATTAGTGAGAGTGGTGTGAATTAATTATTCATTAATTCACTAATTATAAACTCATTAATCAACTAAAGAATGCATCAGTTAACTTCAGTGCATGGACAGTTTCAGTGGAGACCAGTGCAGAAATAGGTGAAAGAGCAGGTTAACTATCAGTTGTGACTATACTGTTGCTATTTGCAACACAGAGATAGGTGGAGAAGCCCATGAGGATTGTGTAGTACAAGCCAGTTGTTTTATCTATTTAATGAAGCCATCCCATAGCATTGAAAACGCAATAGAGGCTGGCTTTCAAGTGGCAAAAGATTGGAGCATGTGTTTTGCTAGATCTAGCTTGATAGTGTGTAGCAATTGAGGGTGTGCATGAGAGCTTGTGAGGAGCTTTTGTACTATTATTGTTACATGATCTCCATGACATATAATATACATATAGTTGGGGTTTTCAACTTTAAGCTTTCCCATTAAATACTGTGTTCATATGTGTGATTGTTTGTGGTTTTAATGTGTGCATGCAATTGATTTTATTTTTGCATGTAATGATCAATGGTAGAAGAGATTATGTATTATGCATGAAGCTAAAATAGTGTGTGATCAGGTGAATCTCGGTGAATAATATCTCAGTTATTCAAATTTATACAGACACCACGTGGACCAACAAGAGATTGACATGTGACACCACTTGGACCAGCGAAAAGGTGCCATGTGGACCAACCAGAGGCTACCATGTAAACACTCTAAAAGCTCTACGTGGACTATATTTGTGGCAGGTCAAAGTTGTATTACAAAATTGTAGCAATGGCGAGATTTTAATCATGTTACCAAAAAATATAATAAGCCTTGAAGAGGGAAACCTTGTAAGACATGGACTAAGTGTTGACAATGGGACAATGGCTCACTATCACCACAACCAAGGTCCCCTACTCTTTATGGAATTTCTCCAATGGGATGAGTCCTAGTAAGATATAATAAATATTCTAGGGTTTAGGGTGCAAGGTGTTGGACTAATACCTCTCAAGGAATGCCCAAAGTTATGATATAAGGCTTCAAAAGGCACTTCTATTCCTATGAGAGACCTAGAAATGGATTGCATAAGACCTAGGGTTTTATGAATTTTCTTGGTTTTAGGCACTCCCAATATCAAGGTAATTATGAGAAAAGGATTCTTACGATATGCGTCAATAAGCTATAACCTTCAAAGAAGTCCCCAATTTGAGAAAGACTAGTTAGGGTTTCCCTCTTAGGGAAACACCTAGGGCACAAAAATTTACAGAATAAAATCGAATATACACCCACCAGACTTGGAGAATAGGAAGCCTAGATCCTATGCTTGATGTTCAGGCTCTTGAATTCCCACAAAAATTCTCCCAAGGAAATTCACTCTAAACCATAACTAGACGTCCTACCTTAAGAGGATCAAAATTTTTAAGAGAAGATTTATGGAGAAGAAATGAGGTTGACCACCAAGGAAATGGATTAGTGTCTTTTACTTTAGGAATATAGAGTCTTAGGAAACTCAATATAAGCTAGATATTTTCTAAAGAGGGTAAAAATTGATGCCCTAAGTATCAACTTGTAGCATTTACGCACTTTTAAAGAGAATAGAGTTTGATGGAGATTTAAGATTTCCTCCACTAGGAACATTCATTACATGTTTTATAATAAAAAACATATTCAAAACTCAACTATGTTGGGTATGTGTTATATTCTTTCCTTAATTTCCGGTGGGTAGTCTGCGTCCATGGTTTTGTGCATGGTTTTGCACATGGTTTTGGGGTACGATGGTTTTCGGCCCCTGGTATTTTTGTAGATCCGGTCAAGGGAACTACGGTTATGTTCTAATCCAGGTTTTATGGATTGGGGTTTATGTATGCTTCGGCATGTATATATATGTGTGTTGTAACACTAAAAGGAATATAATGAAAAATCAAGCTGGTCGTCCCGATTTGGGATCCAGGGGAAAATCTCCGTGTTTATCTGTTTTATGTTTTATGCTCTCGCTATTGTTTATTTTCTGTTATAAGATTCGTGTGTAGATAATTTCTGTTCAGGGTTAAAACCTACAAAATAGATAGCCTTTTAAAATTAATTTTCAATAATTACAACATAAATTGACATGATCTAGAAGCAACAATTCCATACATTAGACAATTTCAAGAAATAAAATCTTCAACAATAAGCACTTACAAGGAAACATATAGTATATCCATCCATTATCTAAGAAGTATCTTCGAAGACAATAAAAAATATCTTCCAAACATTGAAATGCATCCAATAGATCTCCATAAGCCAAGAAGAAACAAGAACAAAATTTGTACCATATGTTGAATTTTCCAAGAGATGATGATGAGAGACTAAATGAGGCCTCTCGTATTTATGCATGTACAATTATGTCTAATTTATCCTAAAATCCCCTCTTATTTGTTAAATGATGGGAAAAAACTAATTGAGGTTACAAGGAAACCTCATAGCCAATGTTAAAACGTAAGAAAAAACCCACAAGAGGCTTAACATGACGATTTCATCCGTGTGTGAGCCTCTCATAGGAATGCGTTGAGCTCTCTTGGTGCCAAGCTAAGTGAAGAGGGCTCCAAAAACCATCCTCTAAGGGTTGGCCCCTATATTTCCATGCAAATCATCACGTGGACCCCATTTTTGTGTTTGGGTCACAAAATGGGTCTCATGGGTCTCCTGACGATAGGATAGGTTGGTTCTGATCCAACATCAAGGGCTCAGAAAATGGTGCATGAACTCCCATGTCCCAAAGGGTGAGAAAAACCTCATATGGGACTTGGATCATATTCCAAACCATGTTTACATTTCTAAGTCGACTGGGGCATGCTGGTACAAGTGCATCATCTTGTGAATAATATGTGGGTAGAAGCACAAAATATTGTGGTGTTGTAGGTTCCCATGGAGTGAAATGATGTTTTTCAAGTGATAGGAGTCCTATCTCTCTCAACACTTCACTTGCAAGGTGTCATATTCTCCTCTAGTGGACTTATGCCCCAGTTAAGTTGCTTAGCCCATGACAAAAACCACCTACCAATCACACATAATTTCCAATGTTGCATCTTCACCATTAGGTACAATTAATAATTAGTATATCTAAGTTAACCAAGCTTGTTAGTCAAGGGAAAATTGAGACTTCATATGGGGCTTCTCTTGAAAATTTGGGATTTTGATCTCGAAGTAGTGTTACCTCCCTAGGAAAGAGAGGCTAATAATCAATCCTATTATGTGTTCCCAACTCCTAAATCAAAATACATGTTCTTATTACTTCCTTCAATTAATAGGTGGCATATGAATAAATATGAAATGGATGGGGGTAAAGGGGTCTCAAGGCCAAATTCCATGGGTACAAGGATAGAAATAATGAGGGAAGTTTGCATATTAGGTGTACATATGTGAGGAGGGAGAAATCATGATTACATGATTTACCCCAACCTTCTTTATTTTCCTTTTGCTTTTTATTGATTTTTTCTTTGTATTATTACTTGAAGCTCTAAGAGATGAGAGCATGCTGTGAATAATGTAAAGCAATTATTACCCCATTTTGGTGGGGCATTTCATCGCTTGCCATGGGTTGGGATGTGCATGGGTTCCTTTAATGATGTGAGCGGCACTCATGGGCCCTAGGAACTATGGTGATGGCCATAATGATAAGGGGTAGAGCTCATGTTTGGTTCTATGCCACATGCTATATTAAATGCCCTAGCCATATTTTGCATTTTGTAATTTTATTTTTCTTTTGTTTCTTTCTTGTGGCCATAATATGCTTGTAACTTTCTCTTAGCTGCATCGACCTTCGAGGAAATGTTTCCAGGCCCAACCTAGATGTGTGGAGAATGGGAGGGGGAGTGCTAGTGCCTTGTGGACCTAGTGGTCATGTGGACCCAGAGAAGGAAAATGATGAAATAGGGCTTGTAATGTGCGTAGGGGAGTGAAAAACATGGTACAAGAAAATGGGACCACACTACCTTAATCAGGGTTTCCTAAATAGTACCCTTCCTAAAGCCATAGGTCAATAGGGGAGATACCATGGGACTAGGATTAAATATTAACCCCCCATTTAAGGTGAGGTAATAAAGCCATGGTCAAATCCCTTCCTTATTCCAAGTCAACCACTAATCTATGCACAAAATTCCCAAATTAAAAACATACCTTTTGGGTCATATTTCTCACCTTTTAACATAAGCTCTTGACAAATGGGCGAGGAAACATACAACTAATGCAGGGAGTGGAGATATAGTGGCACATAACATCGGCTACAAGGTGGCTTTCAAGGGTTGTTGGTTTCCAACTGGAAGAATATGAACACAAGAAAATCTCTCCTAAGGGTGCCCACTTTTGGTGGGCAATTACAAACACCAAAACTAGTCAACACAAATGTTGCACCTTATGGATAGGCTAATATGTGTGTCATGTTAAATTGGACAAAGGTTCTATTATTTATGTCGTTTGTTGCAAATGAAATCCCAAAAAATATGCTCCTGCAAGATTTGAACTATTGACCTCCTTTATGCTAGCCATGAGTCTTACCACTACACCAAAAGCTACAAATGTGTTAATTTATTTGCCAACTTATTTAGATAAAGATTATTTTTGGAGGTATTATCCAAAAACATCTTATAATATCCCACCATATCATGAAACAAATAGTTGAACTCACAATGTCACCTATATTATCCACAAGCTTTACCATTGCACCGTGTCTTGAAGTTGTGACAAATATTGTGCATAAATGATTTTAAAGTGTATTTCCAACAAAGTTTTGGGAAATAAAGGCCATAATGTATTTTGTTTTGTGGGAAGTGGATGGGAAGAGTATTCCAACAATCTTATAGTCTTCCTAGAGACATTTTTATTGTAGGTAGGAGATCAATGTTGATGTAAGAAATCATTTGAAGTTTTTTGCATCGTTTTAATGGATCGATTTCTCATTTGAATCAGACACAAAGACATATCCCAATAATGGTGAACTTTGTTATCAACTTATTATTATGGTCTTTGTATTGTTTTTTGTTTTGTTTTCCCTACAAATACGTTGTTTTGATTGGTTACAGAACTTTATTAACAAAGCTAAAAGAAGCTACAATAAGAATACAAAAATATTTCAAGCTTTAATTTCAAATCACATGATCACTCATTTGAAACTTATTTTAGGACTTTTCACAAACCCTAAATTCTACATGGTGCATCGAATCAATTTTTACGAAAAAGAATATAAAATTTACACTAGACATACCTAGCTATTCCTTCTCAATCTCCTCAAAATTTTACAATCTGAAACATGTCAAAAAAACAATTACAACAAAATTTTCAAGATGACTAGTTTGAAATAGATTTTAGGAAAAATACTAACCCTATTTTACACAATGTTTATCTCAGAAAGTGTAGCGAACCAAAATATGAAATTTTAACTAGATATTCTATGAGATCTATCCTCAATATGCTCAAAATTTCACCATATTAAATGTCCCAAGAAATGCTATAAAAAAAATGCCAAGATGACCTGTTTAAAGTAGCAAAACCCTAGGTTTGTATGCTCTGATACCAAATGCTATGAATCTTGAGCCTTAAAAATGATAAGAAGCAAATAATTACCCATGTTAAGGGGGGAACCTTCTTTTGTAATGAATACAATGTATAAAACAAGATTTGATGATCCCAATACTAGACCTCCTTAGTGTATATATATATATATATATACAGATATATGATACAAAAGGTACAATGAAAGGTTCTTGCCAACCTAACAACCTTACAATAGATATGAAAATACTCAATATCCAGGACTTAATAAGGGGTTTTAGGGTTAACATGGGGCTTATATAGGGTTTAACATCCTTAGAGAAAGACAACCCCAAAACATTGGCAAATATTAAAGATTAGTAGACATTAGTAGAGATAAAAATCCCTAATGTTATGCTTCTTCAAGAGACTATAGTTCATGAAGTTAAATTAGGCAGTGATTTGAAAATTTGTTTAAAGAGTTCAGATTTATCTCATGTTTATACATTTGGGAATTCTAGGGGATTGATCATTGTTTGAAGAACTTGTTTGGAATTATTAAATGTTTTCTATGTTGTTTCAAGTCTATGTGAAAAATTACTATATAAATTTTTTGGATAGAAAATAACAATGATGAACATGTATGGACCATATATTAATAGGCAATGGTTTTGGGAATTTTTTTCTCTTTGGAAGTGGTCAAGGAGGAAAGGCTCATTATAGTAAGTGATTTAAATTTCACAATTAATATAGATGAGGTTAGGGGTAGATTTACAAGGATAAATAAACTTGTATATTATTTAAAGCACATGGTAGATACAATACCACTGGTGGATGTAGAACCAATCATACTCGAACCTACTTTGAGGCATAATAAGCGGGTGGAGGGGCAGGTGATTTCAAAAGGATTGGACCAATTCTTAGCTTCTATACATATTTTATCAATGTATAACAAAAGGAGATCATTGATCAATGTAGAGGTCTCATGTGACCATAATACAATATCATTGTAGCTAGATTTTCAAGATGAAAAACCCCCAAATTCCTTTTAAATTCAATTTAAATTGGCTTGTGGATGAGGAGTTTAATTGTATGGTGAAGATATAATATAATTGTTTTGATTATGACTCGGAGCACTCTACTAGCTTTCAATTAGCTAAGTCACATAAGCCTATAAAAGGAAAAGTGGTAGTATCGACAACTAAAACTCATAAGAAGAAGGATATAATTATAAAAGAGGTTGAATCTAAAATCAAGGAGAAATATGAGAAAATTAATACCAATGTTTTTAATTTTTAATAGGCCTATAGAATTAAATATTTGGAGAGAAAAAAAAAGTAATTTTTTTGGAAAATAGGGGAGTTGAAGGGAGAATGAAGAGTAGAGCTATCTAGTTCGAGAAGGGAGATTAGAACATCAATATTATTTCACAAATTTGAAAATAATGAGATTATATATACTATTTTTGATCTGCAAGATATGGATGGAAATAAAGTAAATGATTTCAAAGACTTAGATGATATGGGCGTAATCATTGCTAGTTTATTTATTTAAAGCCAACAAGGAAAAAAATGGCGCAATCATAAAACTAGCTTTTTTTTTCTCCTCCCTTTGTGGCTAAGGAGGTAAATCAAAAGTTATATGGAGAGGTATCTAAGGAAGAGCTTCAATTAGTTCTCCACTCATTTTAGAAAGATAAATAGTATGGGACCAAATGGGTGTACCATTGAGTTTTTCTAAGTTTTTATGCTCTGATAGATAAAGATATTGTAAGGGTTATTGAAGAGATTAACATATCTAGATATGTTTTGGGGTCACTTAAATCCACATTTATTGCTCTACTCCCAAATGTGACAAGCTTGTTTCCTTTAATGATTATAGGAAAATCTCACTTTGTAAATATGATTATCAAATTATTGCCAAGTTAAAGAGGTATTTTTAGAGGTTATGTCCCTAGAAAAAATTGGTTTCCTAGTTGACACAAAAATTAGTGAAGCCATTGGGTTTATACAATAGGGCCTCCACACAATTAGATTAAGAAATTTTCCTATCATGTTTGTCAAACTAGACCCCTCAAAGATAATGATAGGAAAAATTAGTTAAACGAAGGATAATATTGAATTGTGTGGGTTTTATTTATCTTTTGGAAAAGAGGATTGTCAAATGTGTCACAATTTGATCTTGTGTTGTACTCTTCAATGGAGTAATCTTAACAATTTTTAAACCCATAAGGGATTTAAGGTAAGTTTGTACACTTCCACCCATTCTTTCCTTATTGGTTGTAAAAGGAATCGATTGAGAAATTATGGAGGATAAAATAATTAGTTGCTTAAAGGAATCAAGATAGGTAGTTCTATATTATTAACTTCTTCTTTCTTTCTTTTTTTTTTCTTTTTTTTTAAATTATCATAGATGATATATCTTATGTTATTTTTAAATGGTTCAAAAACTGAAGCAAGGAAAATTCAAGATATATTTAGCATCTAGTGTAAGGCCATGGGGTAAGTGTCCATAAATTTGGCATTAGCTTCAATTGATTAAGGAGGCTATCACATGTTTGAAAGAATTTTTTCCCCTTTTATACATTTTTATATTCAAGAGGACTTCAAATATAACATCTTCAAAAAGGGGGATTAGGGATGGTTGCTGGGAAAAGTAGAGAAATGGATTCACTTATGGTATAATAAGTGCCTCTAAAGAGAGGGTAGATCAACACTTGTTAAAGTAGTGTTGGAGGCCATTCCAATACATTGACATTCTTTAGCTTGGATTCTAAAAGGTGTGTTTGATAAGATAAAAAAAATATTTGCTTCAAATTTTTATGAGGTGGAAAAGGAGAAGGTAGTGGTATCCCTTGGGTCAAATGGTAGTCTATAGCCATTTTGGTGCACTGACATTCTCTAGTTGTAAAGAGACATTGTAACTTAATTACAAAAGAAAGTCTGTTGAAATCCATGATACTTCAAAAATATATTACACCTACTATGTTGTTGAGTTGGATAAGGAATCCTTATAAATTTGTTAACGACATTTCAAATCACCGGAAATATCTAGTACTAGCATTTCCTATTATTGAAAATTTTATAATTTTGAAGGTTGTTAATGGGGAAAATGAAAGGATAGGATTGAATCCTATTATGAGTTGTGGAGATCAAATGTTCTTATATCCAAATTTGATAAACCATCTATATGAAAAGTGGTTTATACTCTTCATCATATGAAGATCTATTTACAAAAAATGTGTGGCAATAGGGATGGAAATCAACTTCATCTATTGATTCATATGAGGCTTAGACAAATAGTTGTCAATTGTATTGGAATGAGATAAAAGGAAACAATGTTATAGTTAGAGATGAAGTGGGCTCATTGATGCTGACAAAAAATAAAGTTACATGAATGTACTACAAAGATGGGATATGAAGTTATAACCGCTACTATTGGCCAATATGTAGTGTGGTAGTGGTTTAAAATATGGAAGATAAAGGACCTAAGAAAACGAGAATATTTGTCTAGCGAACACTTAGGAATAAGGTCTTAACATGGGATGGTCCACACTTGTGGAATGATATTGAAATATGATTAAAATTTAAAATGTATAGAGGGGGCCCTACATGGAGGAATGGCTCTAAGCATGGTTTCAAAAGAAGGATCTAAGAGTATTTATAAAAATTATGATCATTAATATTATGGGGTATGCATAGGCTTTTCAAGGAAAACCAATCCCCACTTTTTAGATATATAATCGAATCTATGGTGTTTTTATTGGATGCAAAATTACTCCAAAAAAAACAACGAAGATAGGTAGGTGATTTATACATTAACAAATCCTTTCCCTCAGGTTTATTTGATGGTGAAAGGTAAGGTCCAAATGAAAAAAAAATTGCATAAGAGGTGTTCTGTACATTTCAGAACACTTCATTAAATTCAAGGTTGGACTAGGTGTTGGAATATGTTTAGGTTCAACAAAGATGATGAGCTTAGTGAAAAGAGTCGCCTTCACTAAGTGGGTCCGCAAGCTATTTTTGGCGCAAGTCTATTTTTAGACTATGTATATTTTTAGACATGATGATCATATTTTAGAAGTTGCAGGATGCTATTTGTGGATGGTTGGTCAAGTTGGAAAAATAGATGAAATTCTATTTTTATAATATTGGGCGAAGTCTATTTATAGATCGCTGATCTAAAAATAGATGCATTTCAATTATTATTAGCTCTTAATAATAATCAGACACTAAACATCAACTTATTCTCTTGGAGCACTTCATTCAATGCACAGTTGTGGCACATTAGTGTACTGAGGGAATTACGCAATTCCCAAGGGTTTACTGGAGCTAATGCATGGAGGACTCAGTTAGAACTCAAGTGGCAGAGTTATGACACAGTTGGAAGAAGTAGTTATGGAGTTGTATTTAGTTTAACTTATTTAGACTCAGTTGAGCTAGTTGTATCTAGTCTAACTGAATGATACACTAGTGAGAGTGGAGTGAATTAATTAGTTAATTATTTCACAAATAATAACACATTAATCAACTGAACGATATAGCAGTTAACTACAGTGCATGGCAGTTTCAGTGGAGACCCAGTGGAGAGGTAGGTGAAAGGGAAAGATAGACTATCTGTTGTGACTATAGTGATGCATTGATTGCATCACACACACATTGGAGTTGCCAATGAGGATTGCGCAGTTAAGGCAAGAGTAATTTGAATTCATTCAGAGCTATTCTTCAGTAGGGATTGCGCAGTGGAGGCAGGATAACAGGAGGCAGAGATTGGTGCATGGATTTGCAAGATTGGTCCTGATTAGTGTATGATGATTGTATTGTACTGAGAGCTTGTGATAAGCTTTGTATGAGGATTTTCATATGATTCCATGATACTTAATATATAGTTGGGGTTTTCATCTTCAGGCTTTCCTGGTTAAAAACTGTGTTATGTGCGATTGATTATTTTTGTTTATGCTTCACATGTGTGTTCAATTAATTGTTTCCGCAAAAGATTAACAAGTGGAATGTATTCAGTATTTTGCATAAAGTTAAATAGTGTGAGATCAGGTGAATCAAGGACATATGCATGCTTAGTGCATATAATTTCTACAGAATAAGCAATTTCACATAATTAAAGATTTTTAGCTCTTATTAAAACTTGCAAAATATAGGAAGGGGTTTTGAGAGTACAAATATTTGGGGACTCTACCTTGGTTATAAATTGGATAAATGAGGAGATGCAAATTCATTGTGTTATGTTAGAGGATTTGGCAAGGCAACTAAAGAAGGCAACATAATATACTAGTAAATTCCCTTTGAAAATAATCCCAATAAGTGGAAGCTAGTATTTGTTTGTTGGAAGAACTTATCAATGGATCCTTGACACAATCTAGATCCTTTGTTTTTTCATTGTGATACTTAGTCTTTTAGACATTACTCTATGTTTTTTAGTTGTAATTCCATAATTTTTGTTTGTCATCTGACATTATTTTTGTAGATGTCAATACAATTATAGTATGTTATTGGGGCGAAAAAGGTAGCATAAGAATCAATATGTTTTTATAATGGTTTCTTTTTGTTTCAAATATATGTAGAGTAAATTATGAGAGACTTTAAGAGAATTTATCTTTCATCCCCTTATTTATTTGTGCCAATAACATATAGAGAATGTGATTTCATTCTTTCTTTTGAATATAAATTGCAATATTTTCCATGAAACAAAATTAAGATGACAAAAAAGCATCATGGTATCTTGTGTTTTGTTTTTGGAGCATTCATCTTGGGATACGTCAGTGATTTGTTGACAGACAACATTTCAATATAAGTGTCTTTTTTATTTTTTGTATCCATTGGATCTATATAAGTTCATTTCTCCCTAGGATTTTTACATCTAACGAATTATTTAATTCAACCAAATTAGCCGTTGTTTCTTTATCAATCATTTCTCCTTTAATGATATATTGTTCTAGATTTTCTTGTGTAACTTCTCATTCTTCAACATCTTAATTTATGCAAACATGATTTGATTATGGTTCTTTCAATGAGAACTTTCTTAATCATTCTTTGATAATTCCTATTTATTTCTTCTTAATATCTTTAATTTTTTTGTTGCAATACTTTATCATAATCAACTACATACATTCAAAATAGACCTACACAACTAGCAATCTAAACTATCACAAAAAAATAGGCAAACTTAAAGATACATGTTCCACCACACTGTATGAGAAATGATGCATGATATCCCAAGGGAAAACCCCATTTAACATCAAAAAAGATATGTGAACCACAATGTGTTCTCCCATTTGTGGAAATGAATGACATAAGTAGGAAAGAGTTGAAATAACCGCAAAGGTAAGCCTATAAATATCGGCCAAACTCCTGGACAAGACCAACCCTTGATTCCAATGCAAATTAAGCTCCAATATCGAATCATAAAATATCTTTTGAAAGATAATTTTCATCATGGTTATTTCCTCTATACACATGAAGGAAAACCATGGAATTAAATGCAATCTAAAATTGATGTAATTCCTCATTTATGGACCTTTAAAACAAATTTAAGACATTTATTTTCCCCTTCAAACCCTTTGATAATCAACATAGAATCACAAAAAAATTGAATATGGGAGACTCATTTTTCCGCTCCAAGCATTAAAAACCAATTTAAAATAAAACAACTCAACAAAATTACTTGTCCCCTTCCTATTCCGACTCTAAACATGAAAAATATATTTTCATTCAAGTAGTCCCTTCAACCCCGCATCTAGAGTGAAAGCCTTGGCTGGCGCATAAAAAAGGCCCTAGCCTTTATAATTTTCAATGTGATTTGACCAATTTTCCCAAGTCTAAGAGAAGTCGGCTAAGACCGATAAATTCCAAATATGACATTACTTTGGTAAGCACATTGGAAAGGACGAATGGTTTTCCATTTAAAAATACTTGCATTTCTTGCAAGCCGGATGCCCTAGATTATTATTACAAGGAGAACACTATATTCTTTTGGATATGAATTTGAGATCCAATTTTTTAGACAATCAACTAAGGAATCCCATTTCAAGCCCTATTTGGACTTTTTGAAAAATCCCATTTATGCCAAACATGCTTTTGCATACTCTAAATGAATTAAAATATTACTAGTTATTTCCTCATTCTCTTTACATAACATACACTTGTTAGGACATTTTTCCTCTTCTATAGCACTCTCTATATTAAGTCCTTGTTAATAATAGTCATCCACATGAAAATTCTAGTCTTAATGTGAATCCTAATCTTCCATGGTTAACCATAATTAGATGTTTTTAGATTTTCCCTTACCAAACATTGCTTTATATCTTAATTTAGGAATGCAAAAACCTAAAGTTAGGTTTTTTTTCCATGCTAAGAAATACTCCTCCTCTTTTAAACTCACATGTCCACTCTTTATCATGCTTACATAATCTTCCCATTATGTTTCATCATTTCCTTCCAAACCTAAAAAATATGTAGTTTGTCTCATTCTTGTTGCCAAATTGTAGTCAATTTAGAAGAAGAAACTTGAGCAAGATTGTAAATCTACTTTGCAAGAATAGAATCTCATAGGTCTCTAGATTCACTCTCCTCCTTACTAGTGCATAGGAATTTGAATCAAATACCCTAATTTATCCAATGCTCCTTTTGAATAATTAACAAGGAAGGTTAAAATACTGGAATAACATCGAATGCAACTTTTACCAAGACTAGCCTCTCACCTCTTGAAAATTCCTATTACACCATAATTCTTTTTTTGAATTTAGAAATAATACACTTCTAATCATTAACCCCATAATCATTTGGCTTAATTAAAATACCAACTACTTGAATCCCTCTTGAAACTTAACTAGATGATAAAGAACTAAGTCAATTCCCTAATAAGATCATCTTCCATTATGTATATTTACCATTATGCATGTAGTTAAACATTATAAATCTAATATTTCTTTAATATTCCCAACATTTGTTACAGAACCACCAAAAAATAACAAAACATCACGTACAAGAAACAAGTGAGACAAACTTAAACATACTCCTATATTTATACCTTTCAAAGCACCATATATTCTTAAATACAAAATGGTCTTTTTAAGTCCCTTTGCAATTATAAAAAGGAGAAGAGGACATAAGTAATCCATATATAATCCCTTAAAAAGATGTGAAGAATTAAAAGGTTGATCCATTAATCAAAATAACAAAAGAAAATGATGTCATACTGTTGGGAAACCAACTCCAAAAATAGAAGAAAAGAGAGATCAACACCTTAGAAATCAGCCACTTTGAGGAGGCAACCTCCAATACATTACATAAATGAACAATTATTGGATGATACAAATTAAAAAACCTCCTTTCTATATATAGGAGTCCATGGGGCCACAATGTAATCCTAGTGGGGCCACAATGTAATTCTAGCCGACCTAACAATAATAATTTAATGGTACAATAATAACAATATGGGGGTTACAGGGGTACAACAATAACAATAAGGGGGTTACACTAACAACAATAAGGGACTATACTAGTAATATAAAGACCCAACATGCTCCTCTCCTTCAAAAAAGTGTTGTCCTCAACGCTTGAGTAGCTCTGGGTGCTTTTGTATAAAATTCTCATCCTCCCATGTAGAATCTTCCGTGGGTAAGTTCTTCCATTTGATGAGATAATCTAAAATTGATCGATTTTTTAGTTGTCGAGTTCTTGTTTCTGTGACTGCTTCAAGTTCCAATATGGTTTTTCCTTCCTCATCAAGTTTTGGCAATATTTTTTGAATTGGAAGTTTGTCCCATATAACCTTTTTTAAGCATGAAACATGGACAACTGGATGCACTCGTGAAGAAGCAGGAAGCTCCAATTTGTATGCCATAGTACCAATATTTTGCAAAACCTTGTAAGGACCATAGTACTTTGGTGATAATTTATTATCCTTCTTAGCTTGCTTGAGGGACATTTGTTTGTATGGTTGTAGCCATAAAAATACCCAGTCTCCCACATCAAAACTTCTCTCACTACGATGTTGATCTGCCCTTTGTTTCATTCGATTTTGTGCCAAATTTAGGTTATCCTTTAAGAGTTGGAGAAATTATTTTTGATGCTCGATGTGATCCTCCACTGCTTGAACCTTAGCATTTTCCCTCAAAGAATATGTGATGGATGGTGGATGATATCCATAAAGTGCCATAAATGGGGTCATTTTTGATGCAGTATGGAAAGAAGTGTTATACCACCATTCAGCTAGAGGTAACCACTTGACCCATTGTGCTTGCTTATCAGATACAAAACAATGAAGATATCCTTCCAAACATTTATTCACTATCTCTATTTGACCATCGGATTGAGGAAGATTAGATGAGTTATGAGCTATTTGAGTACCCAAACAAGAAAATAGTTCTGTCCAAAAATTTCCTGTAAAAATGGGATCTCTGTCACTTACAATAATCTATGGGTTTCCATGGAGCTTTTGAATTGTTTCCATAAATGCAGTAGCAACTGTACTCGCTTTAAATGGATGAGATAATGAAAAAAATTGTGCATACAGATAGATGTAGACCATTTTCTATAGAATATTTTGCTTAAGAATTACTAATTAACTATGGAGAGATGCTGATGCGGGAGCATCAAGCTCAATTTTCATTATTTAATTATGTAATAAGGGGGGTGAGACATTTTAATTATTTTATTAATTAAATTGCTTATTTTTAATAAATTAGGAGAGAAATTATAAATGTGAGGATTATTGTAAATATCCCTTTAATAATTAAAGGATATGAGTGGAATGGGATTAGGTAGATAATCTAGAGAGTAGGAATTCTATATACGAGACTTTGTTGAGTCCAAAACTAGAATAAATCTAATTTAAATTTAGTTGAGATTTGTGTGGAGGATTTTATGGAATGGAACAAATTCATATTTTTGTATAAATAAGAGAGTTGTGTAAGGAAGAATTCAGAGAGAGTCAGTGAGTGAGAAGTGAGGAATTCAAAGAGAGTGAGGAATGATTTGAGAGCTTTTGTAAAGGGCCAAGAACCGGGAAAGGCTCTCCATTGTAATATTTGGCCGAGGATTTGTTGTATTATTTTATATCAGTAATTTGTGTTTGGATAAGCTCTCTTTTATTTTTGTATACTTTGAGAAATTGCAAATGTGTGGTTAATGAAGATTTGATTTTATGAGAATTTTAATGTTGAAGGCAGTACATGTGTTTTTATATGCTGGGATCTTATTTAACCCAGAATCCTTGCATCATTTTGTATCAGAGCAGGAAAATATGCATGTTCTAAATTTTGTTTTGAATCTGCAAGTTTATATATACATAGACTGTGTATGCAAGTTGTGAATGCAGGAAATCGCACATGAAGGAAAGGCAGAATAGCCAATGCCAGAGATTTCTCTCTACGTTAGCCCGAGGGAGACAATTTTCATTTCACATAAGACAAGTTAGCGTAGTCGAACTGTAAATATCGACTTCAGTAAATACAGGAAGTCTGCATACGTTGAGAAGCTGTGACTCCACAACAAAGGAGGGATCGCACCCAGCAATTAGAGATAGTCGACACCAACTATTGCAAAGAGTGAGAGCTGTGACATTGCAATGGGAAGCAGAGTTTATGAATGATCGTGGAGAGGACGACCAAAGCCTGCGAGAGTTGAGAGTTAAGTCAACGCCATAAGCAAATGGGGGCAGCTAACATTACAGACCATCCATCATCATAATTTCTTTGAAGCATCGTTGAAAATATCTAGACAGAGGATCTGGGTTGGTTGATGGTAATATTGAATGGTAACTCCCAGAATGTAGCCAATAGATGCGACATCAACAGAGCTCGACCTTGCGTCCTAAAAATTGCGTTGCAGCCAGCAAGGGAACGATGGCTGAAGCACTGTGATTAAGTGGACGCTGCTAACTGTGACTAAGCATCGCAGCAAGGAAGCCGCTAACCGTGGTTCAACGCTTTCAAAAAGTAGAAGGTTACAGCCATAGGTTAAATATACAAGGCATTGAAGCACCCTTGCATTGACTACAATGCATTATACCGGTGCCCTAAATCAAAATGTGAGTTGTTAGAACATTGCGTAAGTTTCCATTTTGGTAAGTTAAGAATCTGCGTGCGGAAGTGGTCGAATCACAACATGGAAGCAATTACAGTACCAACGTTGTATCATATCAGTGCTTATGTGTTGTATCATATCAATGCGAGAGGATAACGCAACATTGTTAAAGTATTTGCATAAGTATTGAATGGTAACAATGTCAACGGTGGTGAATTAATAGTTGGTTTGCGTTATATGAAACTGCCCATTTTCCAAGGGAATACGTAGTTTAAATGCAATGCTTGTGGTGATGCATAGTTGCAATTATTCCATGTGGATCTAACAACCATATTAATGGAATAGCATGGATAAGAGAATATTTGTATTGAAAATACAATGATAGAATAACGAGTTAATCAATTCCTTTGGGTATGAAGATAAGCCTAGGTGTTAACAGAAGCAGACAATTTCAATTATTTGTGCAAGATGCATGGGAGAACGAGCAGGTTATGAAAGGTAACTTTAGTTTGGGGTTTTTAATTGAAAACACATTTTTATATGCATAATATGTGGGTTTTGACATTTGCGTGAAGTTGGGTGAATGGAAATAACTCTTTTTTGAATATTTTTTTTAATTAAATGAGAATTGCAGAGAATGCACGTTTGATGAAGAAATTAAAAGGAGATCGGACTTTGAGTCTGAAAGATGATAGCACATAGAGATACAATGTAGATGAGAGATGGAACAATATCACACAGATATCTTGAAGGTGAGCTTATATGTTTTATTTTAACTCTGGTTTGAAGATGATATTTGTAGAATTCAGGTTGCAGACAGGTGAAGATATCAGCAAACGAAGATCATAGTTTTAAAAAGTACTGATGAAAGAGACTAGTAGTAGTTTCTGGATGAAAGCAAAGTGTGGAGCAGAACCTTGAATAATTCCAACAGAGATTGGATAAAAAGGACAGTTGTGTTCATAAAAAGTGTAGATGAGTTGAAGCCTAAAGGGAGAAAAGAGGATGCTCAAAGAGGTTCCAGAGAATATAGAACCAGTGCTTGCCAAAAGACCAAGTCTAGAGAGGGGACTGGTGAGGTACGTGGCAACAGAGATGACTTGCTTTTATAGAGGCTTTAGTACAGCTCATGGTGAATGAGTGATGAAATCATGAAGAAAGAGATAAAGATGACTATTGAAGGTCATTGCAGAGGTTCTGAAGAAGACCATAGTAGAAGAAATGAGAAAGAAGATGCCAAGTCAAATGGCATGAGAATGAGTCAAGAGCAGGTTGATAGAGAGAGAGCTGAGATAAATTTCTGTCTTGAATTGTTGATGGAAATGTTACGGAGAATTAAAGTAGACCAGAGATATGGATGGAGTATGAAGAGGAAAGTCAAATGGCAGAGATTGCAAGTGAAGTGGGAGCATAGAGTGAATGTTCAATTAAAGGCAAAGTTTCTCAGTTTAAAGGAAGATTTGATATGTGAGTTAGAATATGGTCCATTACTTTCTGAAAGTAATGATGTGACATAAGAGAAATATACAGAGGAACTGAATCAAATGAAGGATTCAGAGCAGCGAGAAGAGATGTTGATTGAAGCATCAAGTGAGACCACAAGATTTTATGTTTTTAAGACTAATGATTTGTGTGTGGTTGTAGGTACATCACAGGATGTTGAACAAACTTTAAAGTTTGTTAAAGAAGAAAAGTTGAATCTGAAATCCGTTCAGAATGATGCTGAGATAGCCAGTTCTCAGAAAGAAATGAAGACAGAGGGGTCTCATGGAAATATTCAGCAGAATATTGAAGCAGATAAAGAAGGGCCATCTGATGATTGGTCAACAACAAATGAAGGTATGTAAAGTTGTGTAAAATTTCCAATTTCTACTCTAGTTGAGTTTGTTAAGTTATATAAAAAGTTAGATCTTCAGAGAAGAGAGTTGGAAAAGCAGAGGATATATACTCAGGGTAAGTTGCTGAAAGAGAAAGACAAAGAAATTGTCCTAACTAATAATCAGGAAACAGAGGATAAGGATGTAGGGATGATTCAGCAAATTGAAGAAGTTCATTATTGTGAACCAGAACAGGGAGACATTCTTGAAACAGATGATGTGGAGGAGGGACTAGATGACAGTCTCATGGAGGATTTAAATCAACATACTGATGTGCTGATGGAAGAAGAAATTTCAGAGCAGCATACTGAAATGTTGCTAGAGAAGAAAGAGGCACTGATGCCTTATGTTTTTTATTTTAATAATTGTTTTGTGAGTACAGGTTTTATTTCATATGCCGGAGAAGATATATTGGATAGAGGAATTAGACTGATAAGGAGGATAATGATGAAAGTATCCCAGAAGAAGACAACAACAGTAAAACAAAGAAGAAGCAACAAGAGGAAGACAACAGAAGACTGTGAAAGCATAGCCAGTGGGGCAATACAGCATAAAGTGTGGAGACCTGGAGAAAACCAATAAACAAAAGCAACAACAAATGGAAAATTGCAGCACAAGATATGGGATCCAGGAAGACAAAGATCCGAAACACATGATCAGGCGATCATGGTTAATTTCAACCTTGGGAGTTTGATGCAGGAGCATCAAGCTCAATTTTCATTATTTAATTATGTAATAAGGGGGGTGAGACATTTTAATTATTTTATTAATTAAATTTCTTATTTTTAATAAATTAGGAGAGAAATTATAAATGTGAGGATTATTGTAAATATCCCTTTAATAATTAAAGGATATGAGTGGAATGGGAATAGGTAGATAATCTAGGGAGTAGGAATTCTATATACGAGACTTTGTTGAGTCCAAAAATAGAATAAATCTAATTTAAATTTAGTTGAGAATTGTGTGGAGGATTTTATGGAATGGAACAAATTCATATTTTTGTATAAATAGGATAGTTGTGTAAGGAATAATTCAGAGAAAGTGAGTGAGTGAGAAGTGAGGAATTTAGAGAGAGTGAGGAATGATTTGAGAGCTTTTGTAAAGGGCCAAGAGCCGAGAAAGGCTCTCCATTGTAATATTTGGCCGAGGATTTGTTGTGTTATTTTATATCAGTAAATTTGTGTTTGGATAAGCTCTCTTTTATTTTTGTATACTTTGAGAAATTGCAAATGTGTGGTTAATGAAGAGTTGATTTTATGAGAATTTTAATGTTGAAGGTAGTACATGTTTTTTTTGTATGCTAGGATCTGATTTAACCCAGAATCCTTGCATCAGATGCTCCTACCTGAAGTCAAATGCTTACTCGGTCTTCAATCCAGTTGTTCCAGAAGGTATTGATCCAGGAAATAAGATCTGCAATCAAAGACAAGCAAACAAGATCAGAAGCATCTACAAGATATGATAATTAAAAAGCAATAATCTATCTTTTTTCTTTCTTTCTCCGTAAAATTAATTCTATTAAGAGAGCACATGGTACAATAAGAAGTTACAATCAAGAGAAGCAAGTAAACGGGAAGCTGGAAAGGATAAACTATCCACCTCGGCCCCTAAGAGAAACCATGAAGAGAGCATTGCGATAAGCAAAAATGAACAAGAAATAACAGAGTGACAAGAGCTGAACAAAGGATTCTACCCATCATGGGTCGAACCATCCATTCGGCATTTTTTCCCTTTATTTTTACCAACTTTGACCCAGCCAAGATGATGCGGCTGAGCTGATACGATTTGCAGATTGAGATGCGCTGTCAGAGAGGTTTCCTTGTCTGAATCCAAGGGAGAAGACTCATGAGTTCTTTTCTGTGAGATTGGAGTAACATTAGATTCCTCGGGGCTTGTCGAAGGCAGGTCCTGTGATTGCTTTTCATTTTCCCCTTCTGCTCCCCCCTCCTCTTCATCCGAGCTGAAGGAGTCAATATCATCCATGGGGGGAGGATCATGAGGTTTCCAGCTTTTGGATTTCGACTTATGATTGACTTTATTATTTTGGGAAGGAATCGAGGGGCAAGAGCTCTGAAGGTGCCCTGTTTGATGGCAATGCCGGCAGCGGAAGGTTGTGTTCTCGTAGTCCAGGGTCTGAGTCCAAAGGAAGTCTCCAATTTTGAGATTAATCTGATCAGGCAATCCTTTTCTCATATCTATTTCTACACAAATTCTGCCAAAGGTATATATGCCTTTTTCCCCCTTCGAGGAATCTGAGGCAAGAAAACGGCCTAGAGTATTTCCAATCCCTTGGAAGACAGTGAAGTGCCATAGATGTGCCGAGAGATTAGGAAGTCTGACCCAACTGGGTAGCTTGGTGATGACTGCTGTATATGGATCAAAATATGGGAACCAGGGGGTGAGAAATAAACCTGTTGTGCCCCAGAACCATGGGCCTTCTGTTAAATATTTTTGGTAATCTTCACTGAAAGAAAACACTACAATGAAAAAGCCCTTTGAGCAGAATAAAACCTTGCAATTGTTGGTCCAGTTGGAGTGGATCCATTGGTAGAGATCTGTCGTGCGTGGCCATAGTCCATTAAATGTGCAAATGATGGCATGCTCTGCATACTTTTGGATTTGTTCATCTAGCGTTGGATGCGATATTTCAATGGAGGGGATTTCCTCCAGTTTGTCCACCAAAAAAGGCTTGGGAGCCTAAGCTGGTGGAGTTGATTTCTTGGGTATCTGAGCATGGACAGCATCTTTGAGCAATAATCTATCTTAGTGATCAAGGAATCCAATAATTAAATTATTCAAAAGATAGATGAACAACTCAATGAGGAAATACTATCCATTTGTATTAACTTTGAATAAAAGAAGAAACCTTACAATCTTGACGCCTTGATGTTTGTACAGGTTCTTCCGGGGTCCCGAACAACTGTTTTCCTTAGTTTGACAAGACTCCAACTCTCTAAATTAGCATAAGACTATGGCTATGAGTATGTAATCTTTCTCATGCCAATGATGCCAAATGTGGAGAGTAAAATTTCTTCAGCAATTCTCTTCTACAAGCTAAGAAGTACCCTTGAGACTGAAACATGGTCTCAATTTATAGCATAAGGGAGGTAGTTTCAGCTCCAATAAGGAAGGGATAAAGCCCTCTCATCATGGGATTTCAAATCCAAAAACCAAGGGATAGCTCCATTTATTAAGGGATAAAGGTTCATGAATGGGAGGGGCGAAGCTTGACCAGATAACGCTTCTAGAAGGCCCCAGCTGGGCTTCTAGAACTTACTTTTCTTTTTAATTTATCTTTTACGGGGGTCCGCAGTTTTAAAGAGCGGAATGTGCGGGATGTGCTACAGTTTTTAGAGCAATAAACCGCGGTACCGCATGAAATGACTAGGAAAAGTGCGGAGTTAGGCTTTTTAGGGTTTTAATAAGCTTTTTCCAATTTCAAGACTTGATTTAGGAACTTTAGGATTTTGGACCTCTAAGGGAGCAATAAATGTGATATATAGATAAGTATCATTGAGTTAAATTTAGTGTATCGTTACCCTAGTCTGAGTTGAAAGTTCTAAAGGATTTCTGAAGAGTGAAGTGCTTTATCATTTTACAGGGATGTGTGTGGCTCTTGTAGTTGAAAACACAGAAAAACATTCAATTACACAGCATATATATAACATTGCTGAGGTAGGCATTTCCATACTCAGATCAAAACTAACTACATGCTCTAATACATAAATGATTTTAGAATTAAATTAATAGTAGACACAACATGAACACAACCATCTGTCATAAGTAGTCTATTGCATAATGAATAATAAAACTCCTTGCAGCCTGGATGGTGTTGAGTCACGAAATGGGTATGTATTTACTGTTGAATTCACCATTGTTTTCCATAATTCTTATCTCTTTCATATCCTAATATCCTAATATGATAGAACTATTAAGGATAATGAAGGAATCATGTGCTGCTATGGTTTAACTAACTTCTATATTTCTTTATACAGGGAAATGGTAAGGGACGATTGCTGTTCCCTAACGTTGGAACAAAGGAACCCAATAGAACAAAATTAGAGCAGCAGAATCCAACCAATGGAGAAAGAAGTGCGTCGGTTACAGCCAGAGTTAAGAATACATGAAGAAGATCAGAGCGGGACATGTCTTAAGTTAGGAATTGATTACGAATCCCTCAGGATCGGAGATCCTGAGGGATCATATTTACTATTTAATTTTGATCTCTGCTTGACTATAAAAGCAAGTGATGATAGAAAGGATGGGGAGAATCTCTGTTATTTTCTAATTCGTAAAAAATAATTACAGACCATGTTTTGGAGAGCACGACTTATTGTATTGTTACTTCAGTTCAATGATTAATACATAATTGAGTTTTTGTTCTCTCGCTTTATTTTAAGTAACGTAGCAGTACCTGCTAGTGGCTAAGGGCCCGACCTCTGGTGATCCAGGGTAAAATCTTGATACCCCTTAACCAAGACCTTTTAATTCGGCTGATAAATAGAATTGCATTTAATTAAAACGTTAAAGAACTTAAATGAACAATTGTAGCTGTAAATAAGAGGAACATAAATGAACAATATCAGCAATCATAAGAACACGTCGTTTGATGACGGAGTTCGTCCAGGAGGGACTACATCTCCGGGCCTCGGTGTCAAGATGGTGTAGGCCGCTGCATTATGTGTTGTTTGAAAAATATGTACATGGATGTGCTTTCCTATGACATACAAGGAAAAATCGCCCTCACGCAGGAGTGGCTTGACTTCTTTAAGAGATATTCCACTGCAGAACTCTCATACATAAAGAAAGACTCCTATCAGTATGACCATAGCTGACATGTAGCAAATAAGAGTATCCCGCCAATCCTGGAAAACAAGGGATCTCAAAAATACACATAGCAAATAAGAGCATCCCTCCAATGTGGCATAAAAGGGGCTCATACATGACACAAATCCATAGCTGAAAGTACATCAAAAACAACACAAAGCAAGATCCCACAACTCATGTATCAACCGGGATCTGCAAGACATAATGCATCTCAACGATAAATAAATGAAGAAGTACATGGAATACACATCATATACCTCATGCTGCCATTTGCTGAAGGCTGAGCAGCTCTGCGGCAGAATCTGAAAACACCATCAATCTTGTGGCGTCGAGAAAGTGGAAAACGACTGCTCACATGTGCAAATCTGACACCGGCATAACCCACTTCCAAAAGTGGCTGAAAAATCGAAAACTCAGATGCAGAAACTGAGCACGCCATCAGACTCGTGGCACTGAGTAGTGCTGAAACGACATAAAATTTGTCCCATTTGGACAAAGTCGAAATTTTGCCCTCCTGAAAATTGAGCTCAATCAAGGTTCCGCCTGCCTTTTTTCTGGCTCATGGTTCCACTGCACCTGCAATTAAAAAATAATAAAACCTTGATCTGCGTGCGCGCTCTTCCGCTCCTCCATGGCCTGGGCGCACAGTAAAAATCTGAGTTTATATAAGTTTTCGTGGGCGGACTTTACAAGTCACACCGTTGCCGCATTGGTAAAGTTTAGAAAACGTTGAGGAGAGGTCGGGGGGTCAAATCCCGCCCCTCCCAACATAGCACGACAGTTTTAACCGCATCATATATTTTAACATAGCGTTTGAACCATATTTATTTTAAACAAAGTTGATGTTGACGTGGGGGCCGACCCGTATGGAACCGTGCCAATTGCATGTGTGAGAGGTGGGGTTAACAACCCCCACCCCATTTTAAATGTATGACTGTTGTTTAATTTTGACAAATGCAGTTGGGGAATGCCGTGGGTTTTGGGTTTGGTCTCATCGAGTTGTGGCAGAATGTGGGCGCGTGGCGGACCGTGAACCACCAGGTGGTGGGTTAAACTCCAAGCTCCAATACACTGTCTAACTTATATATTTTGTTTGAATTACACAGTGCGTAGGGTCGGCGGGAGTCTGCGCAGCCAGATTTTAATATATTTTTTGTTTTGTATAACAAAGTGTACCTCTTTTCCGTTGGTTTTGGACCGGGAAATTAAACGAACACAAATTTTCAAGATACGGCACAAAGATAAAATTGGCAGAAAAAGTCCAATTTGTGTCCTCTTTAAGGCTTCCCAGTCACCAAGTCAACCTGGAACTTTGACCGCTTATAACTTCTTCATACGGACTCGGAATTGAGTGCCGTCTGCACCGTTGGAATCAGAAAGATGAGATCTACAACATGAACCTGGTTTGAGAATATTTTGAACACTTTGATTTTTGAGCCTTGTACTCAAGCCATTTGTACCTGTACCTGATTATTCCACCTGGATCAAACCTCCCCACTGAGGAGCTTTTGGTCCTCCAAAAGCATCAAGCTTTACGTATCATCAACTGTCTGCAAATGTTGTTGAAAGGTGCATCCCCATATGATTCCTTCACCTGGCGTACTTCAGAATCAAGATGCAAAGCCATCATGTACAACTGCTACAATGTGATGTCTAAAAAGGCACATCCCTTGAAGACTCCTTCATCTCACGTACTTCGAAATCGAGATGCAAAGCCAACACCTGCAACTGTTGAAATGCAAATTTCTGAAAAGGCACATCCCATGAAGACTCCTTCACCTCACGTACTTCGGAATCGAGATGTAAAGCCAACACCTGCAACTGCTGAAATGCAAATGTCTGAAAAGGCACATCCCATGAAGACTCCTTCACCTCACGTACTTCGGAATCGAGATGCAAAGCCAACACCTGCAACTGCTGAAATGCAAATGTCTGAAAAGGCACATCCCTTGAAGACTCCTTCACCTCACGTACTTCAGAATCAAGATGTAAAGCCAACACCTGCAACTGCTGAAATGAAAATGTCTGAAAAGGCACATCCCTTAAAACTCCTTCACTTCTGTCCTTCGGAATCGGAATGCCAACACCTGCCTAAAGCTGCAATGAACATTACATTCTCAATGTGACCAATAATGACCCATATGTTTCCATACTTGCCACGAGTTTATAACATGTACTCGGTGGTCAAGCTTACAGCAAAATGGAAATCATACATCAACAAAATTACAAGACCAGACCTCATCGTCACATTTCGAAGTGATGGAAAAACTCCTCATCACTTTTACATGAAAGAAATGCATCAGACGACTCATACAACATGACCAAAACATAATCATCGCATCTCAAAGTGATGGCAACACATCATCACTTTTTACATGAAAAGGATCCAACATACGACTGATACAACAAGGCCAAAAACAATATCATGGTCGCTTAAACGAGTGGTGGAAACACATCATCACTTTCATAATAAAATGCGACAAATGACTTACAACATGGCCATGACAAGCTTAACATATCTAGAAAAAAACAATCTAGAAGAACCACTGCTCATTTATTAAAACGAGTGGATCATTTCCCTGTGGCGAACTTGCTTGTCGATCAGCTCTTTCGACTGGTGTATGCACGGGCGCCTTGGCTTTACGGCGCTATTCTGGATGAAGTTTCCAGCATGTGGCTCTTTGGTGGCCACTTCGGTCACAATGGGTGCAAAAGTTCTTTTTCCTCCAAACCTGCTTAACTGATTTCTTTTCCTGTTGGGGAGAAGGCTTTTCGTGCCTCTTCCTTTTTTGTGCTGCCATCCTCTTCCAGCACTTAGAAATCACATGGTTATTTAAACCACAAAATAAACAAGTTTTACGATGCCATATTTTACGACCGTGGTTATCAACATTCTTATAGTCAAAATGCACTCTGGAATAATGAGACTTAGTATACCTTCTGGGGTGGTCTCCGGTGCCATCATGATGATGGGAGCTCGCCTCGGTTCCCTTACTGCAACGTTCACTGCTGTGGAACGATGGCGAAGTGTCCCTATCATTCCTCTTCCTTGGAGAATTCATCATTATCTGTTTGCCTTTGATGTCCTTCGAACATCCTTCGTCAATGTACCCCAAACGTGCATAACGAGGTCGTTGCACAACCTCCAATGGTTCGGTGATGCCTTGGCCACGAATGCCAAGTCCTCCTCCTCTGTACCCCATTTTAGTGAGGAGCCTCATGCCGGTACCTATGATTGGTATCTCCACACTTCCAACTGAAATGACATCATGTGAAGAAACTGAAGAAAAATCAACACTATTTACCTTAGGTGTTGATTGCGAAACAGATGAAGAAAGCTGTTGTAAGCCTTCATCGCGCTTCACTTCTGTCACTGCCTCTGACACGGCTTGTAGCTGAAGCTGCATCTGATGCATCTCATCCTTCTCTTTCTGTAGGAATGCTTTTAAGGCATCATGATCTCTCTGAAGAGTTTCGTTTTTTCGTTTCAAATCTTCCCACGCCTCTGTCGTGGCTTGTAACTGAAGCTGCAACTGCTGCTTCTCCTCCTTCTCTTCATGTAGGAACGCCTTCAGGGCATCATGATCTGCTTGCAGAATTTCATTGTTGCGCTTCCAATCTTCCCACGCTTTTGTTGTGGCTTGCAACTGAAGCTGCAACTGTTGCTTGTCCTCCTTCTCTTTGTGTAGGAGGGTCTTCAATTCTTCGTTCTCTGCTGCTTGTTTTTCGTAAGCCTCATATAACATGTCCGCTTCTCGGACACCCTGAGCATGGTTTCATAAATGTCCTTCACACTCTCCATGGCTCGACTCAGCAAACGTTCAATGTTCACGCCCTGCAATCCAATCAGCAAGAATACCTGCTTTGATACCACTTGATCCAGGGTAAAATCTTGATACCCCTTAACCAAGACCTTTTAATTCGGCTGATAAATAGAATTGCATTTAATTAAAACGTTAAAGAACTTAAATGAACAACTGTAGCTGTAAATAAGAGGAACATAAATGAACAAGATCAGCAATCATAAGAACACGTCGTTTGATGACGGAGTTCGTCCAGGAGGGACTACATCTCCGGGCCTCGGTGTCAAGATGGTGTAGGCCGCTGCATTATGTGTTGTTTGAAAAAGATGTACATGGATGTGCATTCCTATGACATACAAGGAAAAATCGCCCTCACGCAGGAGTGGCTTAACTTCTTTAAGAGATATTCCACTGCAGAACTCTCATACATAAAGAAAGAATCCTATCAGTATGACCATAGCTGACATGTAGCAAATGAGAGTATCCCGCCAATCCTGGCAAACAAGGGATCTCAAAAATACACATATGAAAGGGAGCATCCCGCCAATCTGGCATAAAAGGGACTCATACATGACACAAATCCATAGCTGAAAGTACATCAAAAATAACACAAAGCAAGATCCCACAACTCATGTATCAACCGGGATCTGCAAGACATAATGCATCTCAACGATAAATAAATGAAGAAGTACATGGAATACACATCATATACCTCATGCTGCCATTTGCTGAAGGCTGAGCAGCTCTGCGGTAGAATCTGAAAACACCATCAATCTTGTGGCGTCGAGAAAGTGGAAAACGACTGCTCACATGTAAAAATCTGACACCGGCATAGTCCACTTCCAAAAGTGGCTGGAAAATCGAAAACTCAGATGCAGAAACTGAGCACGCCATCAGACTCGTGGCGCTGAGTAGTGCTGAAACGACATAAAATTTGTCCCATTTGGACAAAGTCGAAATTTTGCCCTCCTGAAAATTGAGCTCAATCAAGGTTCCGCCTGCCTTTTTTCTGGCTCATGGTTCCACTGCACCTGCAATTAAAAAATAATAAAACCTCGATCTGCGTGCGCGCTCTTTCGCTCCTCCATGGCCTGGGCGCACAGTAAAAATCTGAGTTTATATAAGTTTTCGTGGGCGGACTTTACAAGTCACACCGTTGCCGCATTGGTAAAGTTTAGAAAACGTTGAGGAGAGGTCGGGGGGTCAAATCCCGCCCCTCCCAACATAGCACGACAGTTTTAACCGCATCATATATTTTAACATAGCGTTTGAACCATATTTATTTTAAACAAAGTTGATGTTGACGTGGGGGCCAGCCCGTATGGAACCGTGCCAATTGCATGTGTGAGAGGTGGGGTTAACAACCCCCACCCCATTTTAAATGTATGACTGTTGTTTAATTTTGACAAATGCAGTTGGGGAATGCCGTGGGTTTTGGGTTTGGTCTCATCGTGCTACGGAATGTGGAGCCGCCGCGTGGGCGGACCGACAGACCCGCCGGTGGTGGGTTCGACTCCCACCGGCTCCAATACATATATAACATATATTTTGTTTTGGTTGCCCGGTGCGTGGGGTCCGGCGGGGGTCATGGCCCGCCGGCCCAATTTTAATATTTTTTTTTTTGTTTTAATATAACAAAGTGTGCCTCTTTCAAAATTCGGTTTTTGGACCGAAGGAGGAAATTTAAACAGGCCACAAATTTTCCCGGAATCTGGCCTAAGCTTGCCGAAATCCAGTGGCCGGAAAAGGTCCAATTTGTGTCCTCTTGAAGGCTGCCCAGTCACCAAGTCAACCTGGAACTTTGACCGCTTATAACTTCTTCATACGGACTCAGAATTGAGTACTGTATGCACCGTTGGATTCAGAATTACGAGATCTACAACTTCAACTTGGTTCGAGAGCAATCCGAACACTTTGATTTTTGAGCCTTTTACTCAGGCCACCTGTACTTGTACCTGATTATTCCACTTGGATCATCTGGTGGAGTTTTGCTGCTTCCTTGTATCATGTTCTGATATTTCCTAGCGCTTAATCGGTTTGATAATTTCTTTCCCGTGTGAATTATTTTATTTAAGTTGTTCCTTATTTATTGATTTACATTCTGTTCATGTTTTGCATTACTATTGGATTGATTACATTCTGCTTGTGATTCATATTGTTATGCTTTGTGAGATTCCTTAAATAAGCGCATTATATTCTGCAAGAGTTTGATTACTACTTTCGGACTCTCAGAATGATATTACCCTTGTCTTGATTGCATTTCACAATAGATTTAATAGAATTTAGATTTAATCAGCTAAAGTAGAGGTAAGTTATTACTACTATGCTCTCAGCTGATGATATTGTTATCTGGATTGATGTAAGCTTTGATTTCAATAGAAGACCACATTTTGATTTTTCTTTAATAACTGCCATTAGAGTCTATTAGATATTCTCATTTACATTTGTGTTAAGATCTATGCTACAAACCATTACTCTTTAAATAATAGCAGCCACAGACTGTGTACACTCTCGAAAGTAGAGGACTTACTCGGATTGATGATTAATGTGAGATAATTAGGAGTTTTAAGAAGCACCTTTTATCAGTCAACATTTTGACACCGTTGCCAGGGAGAGTGTAGCGATTTAGAAAGAGTGATGCATATTTGATTTTTTTCTGCTAAGGAAAAACTGGGTATTAGAAACAGAAGGTAAGAACCTACGTAACGAACGAGGAACATGCTCGTTTATCTGCCCGCTTTATAGCAGAAATGCGTAGAAGTCTAAGGTAGGAATGTATGCTTGCATTTATTTTAAATGAATAAGAGATCTAAACAAAAAAAAATTCCTCCTCCTAGACCTGAAAAACCTAAGGGACCAGTGACCCTTGGGCGAACAACCTTTATCGACGAAATCATAAGAAAAGCTGAGTCTCAGCCATCTGTAGGACCCCGAATTTTTGCTGCCAAACGTCCTATTGAATTCCTTCAAGCCACATGATCACCATCTATAGCTAACGCTGAGATTCACGGTGAAATTGAAGGGATAAAACAAATTTTTCAAGATACTGAAAATTTACAAACACCCCTTCACAAGAAGGAAATTCTAACAACCTCCGTGAAGGAGAGGGAGAAACAAGTGATTTAGAAATTTATCTGTCAGAACCGAGATTTCCTGAAGAAGTAATTGAGCAGAGTTTCCTAGACACTGATAATTTACAAGCCGACCCTTTACAAGAAGGAAATTCTAGTACTCTCCATGAAGGAGAAGGAGAAACAAGTAATCTCGAAATTGAACCATCAGAACCTAGATCTCTCGTAATAATATTTGAACAGAGGACACCCAATATTCCAAATCAAGGTAGTACTGTTAGGATTATTCCAGCCTCTCCTAGACATCCTAGGAAAAACCTGCCAACTCCGGAGATCCCTGAAGGATATTGGCATATTTTTGATCAAATGGCTCAGAACCAGCCAACTCAAACTTCTACATTAAAATATCCTATCATTGACACAACTGTCAACGCTCCCATGAAAGCTATTCCATTGAAAAATATCCCTACTTTCCATGGGCTAACTTCAGGAGATCCCGATGCATTTATTTTTGAGTTTGATGTCTTATGTAGAGGATATGATTACACTACCGACCCCCAAAAGCTGAAGCTATTCCCATCTACTTTGAAGGGAGAAGCTCTACGTTGGTTCATGGGACTTGGTGGAGGTACCATTAATGATTTGGACCAAATGAAAGAATCTTTTCTTAAGAAATATCAAGATTATTGCCGAACGAGAGAATTAAAAGATGAAATTTTTTAGATGGTAGCCAAACCCAGCGAGACCTTGGAAGAATATGTAGAATGTTTTCAATATAATTTTCAAAGATCCCCTTATGAAAATATGCCTGATAATGTTCTAAAAGCTACATTAATTAGAGGTATGAAGGATCAATGGGTGGAAACATTAAATATAATGGGCAAAGGTGATATTTATCAAGAAAATTATAATGATATTGTGGATTTGTGCATTAAATGTTCCAGAGGCAGTTCAAGACTCAAACCAGCTGGATGAGAGGTGAACTCTAGAGATAGCAAGGCTTCAGGAGAAAGCATTACACAAAGTGAAATCGACAATTTGTTGGAGGACTTCAAAACTGATATCGTGGGAACTCTGACAACACAACTAGATGTTATGCAAGCCAAGCAAAAGCAGGCCATAGTAGAGAAAAACTTGGCTATCTTTTGCCCGTGTTGCAGACAAAAGCACAGTCATAAGGAATGCCCCCTATATGCAAAAGTAACATGCACCATATGCACCCAAGAACACACCACAGAAAGCTACCCATCACTCCCAGGACTAAAAGAAGTTTTTAAGGAGGTAGAAGAAGAAGCGGAACCAATGTATCAGTTAAACCAACGTCTGTAGGTTTTAACCTTGAACAGAAATTATCTACACACGAATCTTATAACAGAAAATAAACAATAGCGAGAGCATAAAACATAAACAGATAAACACAGAGATTTTCCCCTGGATCCCAAATCGGGACGACCAGCTTGATTTTTCATTATATTCCTTTTAGTGTTACAACACATATATATACATGCCGAAGCATACATAAACCCCAATCCATTAACCCTGGATTAGAACATAATTGTAGTTCCCTTGACCGGATCTACAAACAATACCAGGGGCCGAAAACCATCGTACCCCAAAACCATGTGCAAAACCATGCACAAAACCATGGACGCGGACTACCCACCAGAAATATAACACATACCCAACAACGTCGACAATGGCAAGCACACCAAACATGGATGCCCACTGATCCATCTTCATTTTTTCCCCTTTCGCAATATAATTCTCAACAATATTCAAGGGGAGCATGGCAGAATCAACCACCTTTCTTTCCACCTCAAGCATTTTTTATGCCACCTTGGCCAAATCAATCAAATTTAAACAACAATAGTTGGCCAAATCAATCAAATTAAAACAATAATGGTTGGGTGAATTTTCCTTACCCACAACAATTCTGGAAGAATAACCCTTATTCATCCCAGTGGTCCCCCTCCACTTCACAAAATTCAAATTGGCAATCAAACTGGCAAAGAGCCACAAACCAGCCTATGGGAACAGGCCCTCTGCCTCAACCAACCTTAACGTTGCAAAAAAATCCTCAAACAAACATACGACCACAACTCCCAGCTCAACCCAACCCAAACCCAAATAACATACCAATTCAGTCAATACAAATCATAGAAGGTCTAGACCCTGAAACGGAGTTGAGAGAATGTAACGAGCTTAAGTTAAGATCTGTACGTATAATTACTCCAGAGCAGGATAAAGACTTGCAACCTGAATAACTTCTCACAAATAAGTCTCTGACTGTAGACAACCAAAAAATAAAACAAGGGGAAGATACAATCAGACACAAAAATCTTGAACAAATTATACTCACTTCCCCCCATTCCCAGAAAGACTGTTGATACCGCGTCCAATTGAAACCCCTGACTTTGATCTTCTGGGAGAATTGAAAAATATTTGTATAAAAACCCCCCTCCTCCAGGCTATCCAGGACATTCCAATATATGCTAAAACTATCAAAGAACTGTGTATAAATAACCTGTGAGGAAATCAAGAATAAACCCCACCGTCCATGTTGTTGGAACTCTGTCTGATTTATTATTAGGCAGAGAAACACCAGTGAAATATGAAGATCCTGGAAACCCCATGGCTACAGTCCAGATAAATGGATGTTCTTTTCCCAACTCATTAGTCAATTTAGGAGCAGCCATTAATATTCTCACGACAACAACCTGTCAAAAGCTTGGCATCACAACCTTAGATCCAACCACGACTGTACTAGAATTGGCTGACTGCTTAGTTGTCAAACCAGAGGGGACATTACAGGATGTAATGGTGTCTGTAGATTCTTGGGAATACCCAACAGATTTCTTGATCATTAATCCCAGAAGTTAGCTTGATGGGCATCCTTTAATATTAGGAAGACCTTGGCTAGCAACTGTTGATGCTTATATCAGCTGCCAGACAGGCAATATGACAATAAATAGGGGAACATATGTAAAAAATTTAGCTTTATATCCCCCTGCTCAGCCGAGTCTGACTATTCTACAAACCAGGAAACAACCTACAACATATTTCACAGAAAACATTCGATCACCATTAATTGTGGTAGATGCCCTTGAATTTAAAAATCAAACAGAAGATGATGTTATTAATACCTTTATCAATCATCCTACCTCCACATCAAGCTTCAAATGTCACATGATTGAAGCAGTTCTTGATAACGAAATTGAAGAGGATCCCCTCAAATAAATCAGTGACCACACGATACCAACAACCACTGTTTATCATAGAAAACCTATAGAAATCGAGCCAGGGAAAACCCTAAACATTAACAGTAATCTGAGTCATGACCAACAGCAAAAAATTACTCAAGTTATTTTAAAACATAAAAAAGCTTTTGCGACTACTCAAACATGAATGGGATTGATCCCCAACTATGCATGCACCATATCTACATTGAAAAAGATGCAAAAACCATTCGACAACCTCAACAAAGATTAAATCCTCATTTAAAAGACATTGTTAAAGAAGAACTTCAAAAACTGTTAGATGTTAAAATTATTTATCCTATATCTGACAGTAAATGGGTCTCTCCATTAGTTATAGTTCCTAAAAAGAATGGGAAATGGCGAATATGTGTTGACTATAGAGAACTCAACAAGGCCACACAAAAATACCACTTTCCCCTTCCATTTATTGATCAGGTTCTAGATACACTGGCAGGAAAGAAATTTTTCTCGTTCCTAGATGGCTTCAGTGGCTACAATCAAATCCAAATTGCTCCGAAGGACTAGGACAAGACTACCTTTACCTGTCCCTGGGGAACATTTTCCTACAGGGTATTACCTTTTGGATTGTGCAATGCACCCGCCACATTTCAACGAGCCATACTCAGTATTTTTGCAGACCTAATAAATGAAGGATTAGAGGTATACATGGATGATTTTACACCCTATGGAGATGAATTTGACCAAGCATTACAGACATTAGAAAAAGTTCTGGAACAATGTATTGCTACTAGCCTATGTTTAAGTCACGAAAAGTGCCATATGATGATGACAGAAGGCCTGATCTTGGGACATTACATTTCAGCAGCTGGAATTCAGGTAGATTCGACAAAGATACAAGTAATTCTTTTATTAGCTACTCCCTGCACTCAAATAGAGGTACATAGTTTTTTAGGATTTGCTGGATATTATCGTAGATTTATCAATAATTTTTCACAGATTGCTGCACCACTATATGCCTTAACAGGAAACACTGATTTCATATGGACTGACAAATGTGATATTGCTTTTTCAGATTTGAAATAGCTCGTATCTACATCACCAGTACTACGAGGACCAAACTGGGATATACCCTTCCAAATCTCATCAGATGCATCAAATACAACCATTGGAGCAGTTCTTGGCCAAGAGGAAGAAAAGAAACCATATGCTATATATTACATTAGAAAGAACTTAACTCCTGCTGAGTTAAATTACACAGTAACAGAGAAGGAGTTTTTAGCAGTCATTTATGCTATTAACAAATTTAGACACTATATAAATGGATACCTTGTAATTTTGTATACAGACTTACTCTGCCATTAAATATTTAGCTAATAAACTAGTTACGAATGGAAGAGTGACACGTTGGTTGCTTCTTTTGCAGGAATTTGATATAACTATAAGGGATCGACCAGGGAAGGAAATCCTTGTAGCTGATTTCCTTTCCTAAGTACCAAGAAAAGATGATGCAATAGTAGTGGAAGATCAGTTTCCAGATGAACACGTGTTCGTTGTTACCATAAAAACACCATGGTATGCAAATGTGGAAAAAAATTTAGCAGTAGGAAAGCTACCTAAACATTTGACATCCAAAGAAACGAAATCCATAGTACAACGCAACACTCGGTTCTCCTGGATTGGAGGATATATTTTTCACACAAGGGATGATATGCACATCCACAGGTGTATCAGGGAAGATGAAATCTATGACATCTTAAAAGCTTGCCACGATGGACCATGCGGTGGAAATTTTGCAGACCGCAGAACTGGACATAAAATCTTACAAATGGGCTATTATTGACCCACGATATTTAAGGATGCTAAGAAATTTGTCCAAGACTGCAATGGCTGCCAACAGATGGGCCGCCCTAGCCAATCTGATGAGATGCCCTTGCATCCACAGTTGATTATAGAACCTTTTGAGCATTGGGCACTAGATTTTGTTCGGCCGATTAACCCATCATCTAATCAGAAGTCATACATATTAGTTGCAACAGAATATGTGACCAAGTGGGTGGAAGCGGTTGCATTACCTAGGGCCACAGAAGAAACCGTAATACATTTTCTTTTTGAAATTTTTCTACGATATGGGTTACCCAGAGAAGTAATCACTGATGGAGGACCGCAATTTGTGGGCCACAAGATTGCTGCTACACTGAAAAAACACCATGTTATTCACAGGATTACCTCTCCATATCACCCATAAGCCAATGGGCAGGTAGAAAGCACCAACAAGGTAATTGAAGCTATCCTAACAAAGACGGTCTTGTCACACAGACGAGATTGGGCTACTCGACTGCCAGAAGCCTTGTGGGAATATCGTACAACATGGAGGAACACTACTGGATACTCCCCATATCAACTGGTATTTGGTAAGGAACCTATCTTTCCTATTGAATTTGAGATACAAACGCTAAGGACAGCCCAGGCAGTAGGACTAGAATTAACCGAAGCCCAGACTAATTGATTACAGTAGATAAATGAATTAGATGAAATCCAACTATCAGCTGTTCATCATACTGCACCGATCCAACAACAAAGAGAAAAATGGCATGATGCCCTCATCAAGAAAAAAACCTTCCATGAAGGTGATTGGGCACTTTTGTATGATTCTAGGTTCCATGATTTTCCAGGCAAACTTCAGACCAGATGGTTAGGCCCCTATGAGCAAGAGGTGCATGAAAATGGTACCCTTACATTAACAACCATTGATGGGTCTGGCCACTCTTTTAAAGTAAACGGACATCGAGTACGCCTCTATCATAAACCGCTTACAAGGGAATCCTTTTGCCAGCAAATACGGGAATATTCCACAATACAAATTCTTGCTGAGGAGGGTAACCCTTCCACATCACTAGCCCAGTGAGATGTATTCTTTTTTGAATTATGTACATAAATTTGTTTTTTTGATTGATTGGATTTGTTTGAAAAATAGTTAGTTTTGTTTTTCTTTTGTTGTTCCCTACAAGGAACAACACATTTCCTTTACATACATTGACCCTTTTCTAAAAAGAACATTACTTTTTGTATATTTCGTTTTGTTGTTCCCTACAGGGAACAACTGTTGTTCCCTCTAAGGAACAACAATTTTTTATATGTATTTCTTCTGTTCCCTACAGGGAACAACTGCTGTTCCTTACAGGGAACAACAATTTTTTTTTTCGTGTGTGTTTTTGCTATTCCCTACAGGGAACAAATTTTTTTTTCATATGTATTTTTGTTGTTCCCTACAGGGAAGAGTTGCTGTTCCTTACAAGGAACAACAATTTTTTTCTGCATGTATTTTTGTTGTTGTTCCCTACAGGGAATCACTACTATTCATTTTAAGGAACAACACTTTTGTGTGCATTCTTTTTTGATGTTCCCTATGGGGAGAAACTGTTGTTCCCTTTATGGAATATCACGTTTTGTGTGGATTTTTCTTTTGTGAAACAACATCTGGTGAATATTTTTGAGAACGTAATGGAATGCAAGATATAATATGTATGGAAGATCAGTAGACCAGGAAAAATACCGTGTATATTATCATATTTAATAATACTGTTTCATGATAATCTAAACAAAAGAGAAAAGGACACAATATCTATTTCATTTTATTGTCCTCAATTCCACTCTGAAACACATTGATTTATTATCTTTACCATGTTGGTTTCCCCTTGTTTATATAATTTTCTCTATATATTATCAATAAGATTATGGGTATATTTATTTATATATTGATATCTCAAAACTTCTTTAGCCATCCCTAATCTTAAGGAGTGGTGAATCACCCGCTATGTATAAATGGGGGACTGAATTTAAAAATAATAAAAATAAAAGAAGAGAATGTTTCACTGATGAGTTTATGATTCTTTTTCCACAGATGGAGGATAGGGGGTATGATCACGAGCCAGCCTACCATGATCATAAGGAAGGAACGAAGTGGCATTCCCATTATGGCTACCACACCAGGGCTATGATCCAATAGATGTAATAATCATCCTTGGAAACAGGAGGTCTCATCACGAGCCGACCTAACCACTTTCGATACTTCCCAGTGAATGGAAATGTGTTCACCTGGTCACCAAACCAACACATTGGTCTCTACTATGGATATCATCAGACACTTCCCCAATTATACATAGAGGACCATGGTTCCCAAAGGTTAAAAGCAAATATTTTGAGGCTATGGACGCCTACGGGCAGCAAAAGCTCTGCTGATGGCATTGAAGCTTTACTCTACATCAATAATCTCTCATACCCTCTTCTTATAATTTTTTTTTCTATGGAGAAATTGTAATCCCAACATACCTTTAACCTTTATACATGAATATCTTTTTAATCAATCACAATGTTTCAGTGGAATAAAAGCACTAAAAGTTTTGATTTCTTGTGTTTTTGTGCATGCTGTTCCTTTTCCTTTCATACATCATATCACGACAACTTATCACTTATTTATAAATCACGGTACGAGCCTTGATATTATTTCTCCAATATAGTTTATAATCTTGTCATGACGACGCGTACCTCATTACTTCATTACCACTGTACTTTGCTGCTCGCGCCTTACCTTTTCATTTATTTTGGTCAAGGACAACCTATCATTTTGAAGGGGGGTTGGGACCTCTAGTGTACTTTTAAGTGCACTGTCACTTTTTCATTTGATTTTGCAAGAACGATATGATTTTCCATGATTACAGAAGCATGTGGTATGCTAACGATCTCAATAATGGTATTTACATTTATAAAATATCACATAACCATTTGTTGTTCCATTATTCCGCTTTGTGTGTCCCTGCGTTCTCCCTGCTACTTTTATCAATTACAGAGTTTCAGCGCCATGGGAGGAATATCTGTACGTAGAAAACCACTAGTACTGTCTATTTCTGATGCAGCTAAGGAAATTTTAGCTCAAGCTGGATGGATAGTCTATTTCAAACGATTTCAGGCACCCAATGAAGAAATTGCCATTGAGTTTCTACGGAACTTACGGAATGAACAAACTATGGTAAGCGGTAGACAAATATCTGTATCAGACACAGTGATAGCAAAAGTATCTGGTTTACCAGCAGAAGGACCTATGTGGACTGGCAAGCGATTGAAGTTGCAGGATGTCATCGAAATCTTCAGAGATGAAGGACAGGAGCTGGTCAAGAAAAGCGAAGGTGTTCAACCATCTTATCTTGGAGAGCCATGGGGATAATTAGAGAGAATTGTCTAGAACTACATCACCTGCGATGGGCGAAAAGATGTGGTAAGGCCGTGCCAACTTAAACTTCTGGCAGTTTTAAAACAAAAATGCTTTGTTAATTTACCAGCATTGTTGAAATCTTTATTGCATGACACTGCTGAGAGGTTGAGACGGTCCCAACATGTAGAAACAGTAGTAAGCCACCACTGCCTGATTAGACTAATAGTTATCCATAATCTCACTCAGCAGCAACTAAGCTGGGATGATTTAGTATCATCTCGGGAAGAAGGCTTAGCCTTCCCTGTCCCTATCCCGGTTCAGAAAAGGAAAAGAACTTCCCTTTTAAGAAATATACCTCTCAAATGCAGAAGGTATAAAAGAATAAGGTCAAGGCTAGGGGCAGCCAAAAACCCTCAAGGTCGCACTAGCCAACCCATAGAGATATCAAGCCTAGTTAGAGAACAACCCTTGTAGCTAGAAAGTGAAGGCTAGGATAACCCCAGTGAAGAAACAAGGCAGTCTCGGGAGGAAAAAAGGAATGAATTAGGACTCACCCCGACACCAAGTATGAGCCCCCAAGGCGATTTATTGCATTATTTTGAATTTTCCCAGGTTTTGGCTATTATGAGTGATTATATGCAGCAGGAAAACCCGCTTAACCTGAACGAAGAAACAATCCAATCTCCCGAGAATACTGAAAATACTGAACATCTATATCCTTTAAGGGAATCAAGCCTCGAAGCTGAAATAAATGAAGAAGCTAGTCAGGAAACAGTGCACCAATATGGTGACACACTTCCAGTGGAAAATAGCCAGATAGGCCTAACTACAGAAAGTATAGGCCACGAAGAAGAAGTAGAAACATAAGTGCTTCAGGAAGCCAAAACTCAGTTCGGAGACACGGTCCTATTAGGAAAAAGCCAGGATGACCAACCCGGATCATTGGAAGCAGAAGCTATTCATGAGACTGACAACAGGATAGTGGCTCTGCCGAGAAACTATAGAACTAAGTTGAAAAATCTTAGGAAGGAACGACAGAAGCTGCGTAAAAAAGTGAAAATACTTAGAAGAAAGATCAAGGAAATCACCATGGAAAAGGCACCAGATAGAACTTTAGAGATAGCCAATGTGGCAGTCCAAACAGAAATATATGAAGAGAAGACTACCCAAACTCAAACTGAGCCCATGTCCCCTCAAACTGCCATTATTCTAGAAGAACGACATGTAATCTTCATAGATACAACAACTCAGACAGAGGCTTGGACCTCTAATAATAAGGAAAATCAGATAGAGCACATTTTCTCCCATAATGTGGGCACCCATACCAGTTTATTAGCTAAAGACATCATATCGTACAATGACCCCACTATTATGAATCTTCAAGAAGAATTAGCTTAGGCACGACTTGCATTAGAACAAATGGAACAAGAAACTGTTCCATGGAAAAAATATCAAGCATTGCAAAAACAACTGCAGGAAATGAATACAACAAAGAGTGAGACCTTCGATAGATGCAGGCAGGTAGAAGAGAAAATATAAAAAATCAAGCTCAGATTGGATAAGACCATAGCTTAGACAGATTCTATCTGCTCGTTATATATAGATGTTTTGACATGTAGGGCTCCTGCCAATAATTACGCTTTGTTTCTGTTAGAGCGATATCTGTTGTTGAAAATCAAAGCCATAAGGTCTGGAAAATCGATTGAATTGAACACTGCTGAAGATTTTATCAGCTGTTAAAAACAACATGGTATAAAGGTTCAAAGATTGCTTTGTGAATTCTACTTGCACAATTTTATATTAGCAGATGAGGTAGAGAAGAATCCCAGCTCTTTTGTGGGAGACATCCAGTTCCAGGCCTTTATCTCATTTGCAGTCAATCAAATCAAGTGGCTCAAAGCTCATAGCGCCTTCCAAAGGCAAGAGCATGGGTTGGACCTTTGGGTAAGAAGCGAACCCAAGCACCCTTTGCAAATGCTTGCTAATCAAAGGAGTTTAATGAAAAGAGTAGGGGTAATTCAAGTCTTGGGGCCTATTCATAAAGGAATTATGCAGAATGGAGTGTCATACTTCCAATACATTCAAGAAAGTGCGATGACTGCGTCCAAACTAAGGTGGGTGGTCTCTACCCGTAGTGTGTAGGACAGGAAGCCATTTAATTACAAAAAATTTAAAGCAGTTGCAGCCCGTTTGATCACCTATAGCAATCTCATTTTGAGAGAAGGACCCTTTTGGTTAGGCTGTCGATTTCTTAGCCCCATCATTTGGTACCCTCTTGAAGGTTACCGGGCCACCTATGAATTAATCGAGGGAGAGGAAAGAACTGCTTTTGCACTCTTAGCCCAACACCATGGTTTCAGACCGATCTATGATATTCCTTCTCCAGCTTACTCTTTAACAACACTTCATCAGAATTATTTGTTTTCATGAGGACATGAAATAGAGTAAGTAGGGGAGTATGTTGAGTCACGAAATGGGTATGTATTTACTGTTGAATTCACCATTGTTTTCCATAATTCTTATCTCTTTCATATCCTAATATCCTAATATGCTAGAACTATTAAGGATAATGAAGGAATCATGTGCTTCTATGGTTTAACTAACTTTTATCTTTCTTTATACAGGGAAATGGTAAGGGACGATTGTTGTTCCCTAATGTTGGAACAAATAAACCCGACAGAAAAGAATTAGAACAACAGAATCCAACCAATGGAGAAATAAGTGCATCAGTTACAGCCAGAGTTAAGAATACATGAAGAAGATCAGAGCGGGATATGTCTTAGGTTAGGAATTGGTTATGAATCCCTTAGGATCGGAGATCCTGAGGGATCGTATTTACTGTTTAATTTTTATCTCCGCCTGACTATAAAAGCAAGTGATGATAGAAAGGATGGGGAGAATCTCTGTTATTTTCTAATTTGTAAAACATAATTACAGACTGTGTTTTGGAGAGCACGACTTATTGTATTGTTACTTCAGTTCAATGATTAATACATAATTGAGTTTCTTTTCTCTCGCTGTATTTGAAGTAACGTAGCAATACCTGCTGGTGGCTAAGGGCCCGGCCTTTGGTGGAGTTTTGCTGCTTCCTTGTATCATGTTCTGATATTTCCTAGCGCTTAATCGGTTTGATAATTTCTTGCCCGTGTGAATCTATTTTATTTAAGCTGTTCCTTATTTCTTGATTTACATTCTGTTCATGTTTTGCATTACTATTGGATTGATTACATTCTGCTTGTGATTCATATTGTTATGTTTTGTGAGATTCCTTAAATAAGCGCATTATATTCTACAAGAGTTTGATTACTGCTTTCAGACTCTCGGAATGATATTGCCCTTGTCTTGATTGCATTTCACAATAGATTTAATAGAATTGAGATTTAATTAGCTAAAGTAGAGGTGAGTTATTATTACTGTGCTCTCAACTGATGATATTGTTATCTGGATTGATGTAAGATTTGATTTCAATAGAAGACTACACTTTGATGTTTCTTTAATAATTGCCATTAGAGTTTGTTAGATATTCTCATTTACATTTGTGTTAAGATCTATGCTACAAACCATTACTCTTTAAATAATAGCAGCCACATACTGTATACACTCTCTAAAGTAGAGGACTTACCCGGATTGATGATTAATGTGAGATAATTAGGAGTTTTAAGAAGCACCTTTTATCGGTCAACAGATGGTAGAAACTAGATCTAGGGTCTTGATTTCCACTACCCGAACTAGTACGATTCTATCCATGCGATTGATTGTGTCGAAGTCGAACATGGTAGAAACCACTTGATTACCAGTCAATGATGTGAACTATTAACAAGTGTGAGAGAAACCACTAATAATGACAATGGCTCTCAAAGTACTTAGTACAAACTATGAAGTGTGAATAAATTATTTGAAGTCGAACACTTCACAGAATCGTTCGATCGAGGGTCAATGATGCAACCTATCGTCGAAAGTGAGAAATATGCCATTAGGGCAGGCAGATCCCAAGTTACTGATAGGATTCTAGATCAAATTTCTAGATGATGAGCTGTTGTCGATAGAAAGTGATCCATTGTAGGAAAACCCATGACATGAAACCATTAGATAAATTTTTGAATAAATATTTGCAAGGACTAACTTAGGGATGGTCAATGCGAATGGAGACAAATGTTTGCAATGAATAGTTTATTGAACTGATCTCTTGAACACATAACAACACTGCAGATGGTGGCGATTGACCTAAAGATAATACCCAGAAACAGGTTGAAGACTATCAATATGGTTCGATTAACTGTTTGGCCAAAGGATTTCCCAAACCCAAATACGAATGTGACAAAAGTGTCGTGTTCAGTAGTGGTATACAATTTTTTAAAACGAAGTGTGACAGCTGGATTCATTTTCTCTCTTTTCTCCCACCTTTTTTGGCAAGTACCTCTTTATTTTTGACAAGCTTGAGGAGGATAACATTTGCTTGTAATGTAAGCTCACCCTTTGGATGAGTCCAACTTAGTATTATAATCGAACCCTAAGAAGGAGTGGTTCATTCCTGTTTATAATTGACAGGTCCTTTACTGTTAAGTTTTAACGATTCTAGTATGGGTGAAACTCAGTGTTTTTCAGTTTTAGGGAGTCAGAAGAAAAACTTAAGAACACTCCGTGGGTGTACTTTTTCGTAAATTTAGTCTCTCAAGCCCGAAAAAGGATAAAATAATGCAAGAGAGAGCTGTATTGACCATAATTAGTCAATGTATACCTTTTTCTTAAATAGTCCATTTCAGTCTGGAAAAGGGGTAAACTTATACTGAAGGGACGACTGTTCATTTCCTTTAACGAGTTCGAATAGTCAAGTACTCGGCAATATTTTCATATTTAGAGAGTCTGAAAAGGGCTTAAAAGGGAACTACAGGGTTACACTTTTTCGTAATTTTCAAGAGCCCGAAAAAGTGATAAAAGTGTACTCATTGTAGCCGACTTTCAATTTAATTTACGAGTAGGAAAAGACGGAAAGAACTCGAAATTTCATATGTTTTACAAGAATGAAAGATAACAAAATAATCTTGGGATTTTCATGAGTTTAATGAGTCTTGAAAATAATAACCGAAATGGACTCAAGATAGGTTTCATTTTTATACAAGCTTGAAACATAGGAAAAATTATGCTTGAGAGTGGTTTCATTTTTACACAAGCTTGAAACGTAGGAAAACTATGCTTGAGAGTGGTTTCAATTTTACACAAGCTTGAAACGTAGGAAAACTGTGCTTGTAAATGGTTTTAATTCCCCCCAAGTGTAGCTTGCTAGAGCATATGCCCCCCAAGCTTCATTTAATTCAACTAAGTAGATTATTGGTTACTAATATATGGATGGACTGAAGGTTCATTTACAAGATCAGATGAAAGACTCAACTTGACACTTACGAGATCTAATCAAAGACTCGACTCAATTAGGAGAGGATTTGTTTCATTTTTTAACGAGCTTGACACAGTAAAAGAACTATGCTCATGGTATCTGTTTCATTTTTAACGAAGTTGACACAGTAAAAGGAACCATCCTCATGGAAACTTGTTTCATTTTTTAATGAGCTTGACACAAGAAAAGGAATTATGCTCATTACTCAATTCATTTTTTAATGAGGTTGACACAGTAAAAGAAACTCTCCTCATGGGATATCTGTTTCATTTTTTAACGAGGTTGACATAGTAAAAGAACTATCCTCATAGTGACATGTTTCATTTTTTAACGAGGTTGACACAAGAAAACAAACTCTCCTCATATGAATGTTTCATTTTTTAACGAGGTTGACACAGTAGAAGGAACTCTCCTCATTGTGACCTTGTCATGGATTCCAACTAGAAGAAACACATCTCAAGGGACACTCATCGATCATGGCTTCTAAGAGGTCTTCATCAGATGGAAGAAAAGTTCTATGGAAGGAACACATGTCAAGGGACTCAATAGGGATAAGAACATTGCGTTCAAATAATCCCATAGGGTTTTCCATGTCAATTAATAGATCTAAGTCAAATTAAGTTGAGAAAACAGTGAGAGGCTTGCTTGCATTGGTAACTGAAAACATGGGACTGGTTGCCACATAATTAACCCATGCTAGGGTAGATACCACTTCCATATAAGGAAAATTCAGGGGTGTCAGATTATTGGTAGTCGAATCAAGACTAGCCAACGGAAGTTGGTCTACAGTCATAATGTTTCCATTGTGAGGGAAAGACATCACGCGAAAGAGTGTCTATACAATAGCTTTCATTGCATAGATATAGTCTCGCCCAAGGAGCAAATTGAAATCCAAAGGGCCTCGGACTACCATAAGATCAATACATAAAACTTTACCTTCCAAGGTGATAGGAAACTTTGGAAGGATCCCTAAAGGTTCACTAATGGTTCTGTTAAAAGTTGACAGATTCTGTGTAACAGGCACAAGCTAAGGGGAACCCAAAGCTTGCCAAGCAATTGAGGATAAAATACTGACAGAAGCACCTTCATCTACATTTGTGCAGCGTACATTCTTACCACAAACCTTCACAATGATTTGGAAAGGGATGGAGGAAGGAAGACGAGGTTCTGCCAATCTATTCCAATCAGAGGAAAAGACCTCAGTACTTGGAGGAGGTTCTGAACAAACAGGTGAAATTCCCCCTGGCGTAGAAGAATCTGATGTAACAAGAAGGCCTAAGCGGTAGGAATTTCACTCTCTACAGGGAGAGTGAGATCGACAGGATGTGAAATTGAGTCGACCACATGATCAACTAATGGATCATCAACCTGAGTGATATGAGTTTCACTCTCCAATGGAAGAGTGGGATTGACTGTACTTGGAATTAGATCAATGACTTCCTCAGTTAACGATAGGTTGGGAGAAAGTTTACGGTAACCAGTTGGAAGTTTTTTCTATGGAACAGTAAGGTTTTCCAATAATTTTGAGGCTTCATCCATGTGAGGGAAAATGTGAGTTTGATGACTCCCTTTGCATAACCTACAAGGAAACCTGACTTTACCCTTTTTCCCATGCACCTGACAATCACTAGTTGATGGATCAATGGTAAGTTGATGACAATTTTCTGACCATACTTCCAAGACCTTCGGAATACCAGGACAATTGATAAGGAAGTGGTCACCCTTACAAATCTTGCAAAGGTATTTGGGTTTACGATGCATGTTGGAGGTTTCCTCAACACTACTAACACTTACAACCATGATTGGTTAGTTGACTTTTTTCTTATTGTGCTTATTCTTCTTCTTCCCTTTCTTCTTCTTCTTAGCCACCTGGTTACAAGCATCAAGGCTTTTACCAAGCGAAGAGGAAGAAAGGGAGGAAGACATGTTGGGCGAAGAAGGTAAAGGGTCAACATGAGGTTGGTGATGTTGAGATGGTGAACTCTTTTGAGGTGAAGCATCCTGTTGAGGTGGAAAAATTGGAGTATTCGAGGCCAACGAAGTTGAAAATAACCATCCTGGTAAACCTATTGTAAATCCAGGTGGTGAAAATGTAGCCATATAAGGAGGACCAACATTTCCAAAGCAAGGAAAAGCACTAGGATTCTCATAAAAGGGGTTCCTTGGTTGGTAAATTCCGGAACATTTTCCATTATATTCAACTTCAGTGAATTTTATTAAAAATTTAAAAATATTCACAATTCACAGCTAACAATTAAAATTCACAATTCACACCTAAGGTCTCTAAAAAGTAAAAACAAACAAATGAACACGCACTAACAAATCTAGGAGTCAAACCACACACAAACAATTTGTTTTTACAGCGAAATCACTAGTTGGTGATGAAATCCAACGTCGTAGAGATCAATGTGAAAAAATAGCGGTCGAAACAGTTACCCTGACAACCTGCTTAATGAAACAGTCCAGTGAAAGCACCTCCACTATGAAATCTCGAAGTGAAGTGCACCCTCCGGAAAGTCCAAGTGAATCTAGTCAACATCTGTTCTAGGTACAGTGGGACCTTCCCTCCACTGTCACCTTGGGAAAAATCCTAAAGATTATGGCCACTAAGGTTACCAACTGAGACAAATACACTTAGGGGAACAGTCTATGATCCGATATACATGCAAGGACAGAGTAACAAGCTCAATCCCCTTGAAGGCTCCTTGATACAATCCAAATTTTACCAACAAATGACCCCAGGCTCCTCGACAATGGTCTATCCGAGGTTTACCATTTTTGGTACGTGCACATCTGCTATCTTTCCCAATGAGATAGGTACGATTACCTCACTGGTTCCGACATGATCTCATGCTTGACTCTTTTAAGAAGAGCTTTCCAGAGCACAATTGCAACAATTGGAATTTTTCCTTACCACAAGATGCTACTTGTTTGTTTAGTTTCTTTGGAAAGTTAACTACAACCTATTTCAAAGCACTAGCCTAAGCTAGATTGGTGAAAAGAGCCCTATAAAATGTAAAAATTTCTAGATGAATTTTAATTAAGTGTTGTGTTATTTGGCTGTTATTACTCAAAGGGTAAATGGATATGAAACCAATGGTGTTATGACCTGACCCAAAACTGAATGCAGTCAAATATGATAATGTAATCTTTTCAATTCGATGAATCCTAATAAAGTAAGGAAAGAGGTTCCATTCACTTCCAACAATGCAAATATTGATAAATAAGAGAAAATATAACAAATTCTCTAATGCATTAATTTTATGAAGAAAAACTACTGCTTTTTCCAGAATGTAAACTATGCAAATGTAATCTATGCACAATTCACTTGAAAACTATGCAAATGTAATCTATGTACATTTTTCATTAGTATTCTGAAAATGAGAATTCTAATTATGCAAATGTAATCTATGTAAGAGAAATCTTAGACACAAGATGATTCCAATGTAATCTAAAGAACCAACCAAGTGTAAGTAAAGAAAATTGGGTGAGAATTCCAAAGGTCAAAAAATAAAAGCACTCAAAGGCGATTAACACTCAGACACAATTTAGTAAAAACAAAAGCAAAATGATGCAAAAACAAAAGCAAAAAGATGCAAAATTGTTAAGAGACTGAGACACTCCTCGAAGTAATGACCAAAGGAAATAAAATTAAGAATTTCTCAAAAAAGAGACTCAAAACACCCAATTGACTTTACAGAGACTGGCACAAAAGTTGCTAAAAGAAATTCACACATAATACTTTGACAATCAAGAAAATTTGGGGCAAACACAGAGAATCTGGTAATCTAGCTCCTAAAAAGAGAATTCTTAAATTTTGTAAATTTTTCCACAAGTCTGTAGGTTTCAATGGAGAATAGTACGGTACCACATTGTTCTGAACTAAAAATTGTGGAGGCTACCGTGCTGTCTTTAAATAAAAACTGTGGAGGCCAGGAAAAACATAGAAAAAATAAAAATTCAGATTTACTTTTCATAGATTCTGGCAAGTTATCTACCCAACCTAGTTTTAAGACTAATAAAAATTAGAATACTCTTAAAATTCAAACTAAAAACAAAAAGGAAAACTAAGTTATATTTCCCCAGCGGAGTCGCCATTTTGTTAGATGGATAAATCCCTCTTGCGTACAAGAGCGATCTCCCTAGTATCCTAAGGATATCTAGAAACAAACGGACATATGTAGACCATTTAATCTAGACTATTTTGCTTAAGAACTACTAATTAACTATGGAGAGATGCTCCTACCTAAAGTCCAACGCTTACTCGGTCTTCAATCCAGTCGTTCCAGAAGGTATCGATCCAACATATAAGATCTACAATCAAAGACAAGCAAACAAGATCAAAAGCATCTGCAAGATATGATAATTCAAAAGAAATAATCTATCTTAGTGATCAAGGAATCCAAGAATTAAATTATTCAAAAGATAGATGAATAACTCAATGAGAAAACAAAATCCATTTGTATTAAATTTGAATAAAAGAAGAAACCTTACAACCTTGACGCCTTGATGTTTGTACAGGTTCTTCCAGGGTCCCGAACAGCCGTTTTCCTCAGTTTGACAAGACTCCAACTCTCTAAATCAACATAATACTATGGCTATGAGTATGTAATATCTCTCATGCCAATGATGCCAAATGTGGAGAGTATGATTTCTTCAACAATTCTCTTCTACAAGCTAAGAAGTACCCTTGACACTGAAACATGGTCTCAACTTATAGCAGAAGGGAGGTAGTTCCAGCTCCAATAAGGAAGGGATAAAGCCCTCTCATCATGGGATTTCATCTCCAAAAACCAAGGGATAGCTCCATTTATGAAAGGATAAAGCTTCATGAGTGGGAGGGGCGAAGCTCGACCAGATAGTGCTTCTAGAAGGCCCCAGCTGGGAGAATATTCGACCAGCTTTGCTTCTAGAACTTACTTTTCTTTTTATTTTATCTTTTACAGGGGTCTGTAGTTTTAAAGAGCAGAACATGTGGGATGTGTCACAGTTTTTAGAGCAATAAACCGCGGTACCGCAAGAAATGACTAGGAAAAGTGCGGAGTTAGGCTTTTTAGGGTTTTAATAAGCTTTTTCCAATTCCAAGACTTGATTTAGGAACTTTATGATTTTGGACCTCTAAGGGAGCAATAAATAGGTAATGATGAACCCATATAGATAGCTAAATGTCATGGTGACAAATTTTAGTGTAACAACACTAACAACAATAAGAGACTATACTAGTAATATAAGGACCTAACACATACAACTCATGACCTAATTAACAAAATGTACCCGATCCCTAACATAAAATAGGATTAATGTGAGATAAAACTAGTTTGCGATGTCATAGGCTTTGGAAAAATATAAATTTAACACGATAGTAGATAGTCTCTTAGTTTTAATGGTTTGCATTCCATTTTGAGCCACACCAATAACATTGTGGATTTATTCCATGTAAAAATCCAAACTATTCTTTTAAGATTGAATCTCACTACAACTTTTTGACACTTACAACAATAATTTATTCTATGATATTTTATATGTAGTTCCACAAATGGATGGGCTTAAATTCATTAGAATAACTATTCATTTTCATCTTTAGGGTTAACGTCTATAATAGTGTAGTTGGAGTCCCATATTAATGAACTAGTGATCCTTGGTTCCTCTACCACTCCTAATAAACATTCTCTTATCAAATCCTAAAACCTTGGGAAAATATCCATTGTTCATCCATCAAGCCCATGACTCCTCATCCTTTGGAAGATGTGAACAAGCATTTGCAACTCTTCTTTTGAAATCTCCTTTGTAAATCCCTCATTTCCTATCCCATCAACAAAACTAGGGAAGAATGATGTAACCTTAAAAAATTCAATGATATTCACTTTATCATCATCTTTATAATTTGACCAAAGTGGTCCACTCCAAGTTCAATAATGTCATTAAAATACCAATCCTTTAACCTACAATTCCTATATGTATGTATGTATTCTTGTAATTTGTAAAATTATGTTATACCTTTGGGTTCCCATATCTTTTTAGAGATCCCAAAAGTTGCACTTTTCAATATCTATATTTTTATTTATCTACAAGAAGTTTCCTCTTAATTTTCTCCAACAAATTCAAGCTTTCCTTTAAGGATTCATTGAGACCTTCTTTAGTTTCTCAAGCATAAGAGTGATTTGGAGTTTTGCAAAAACCAAATAATTTTCATCCTTGACTCCTTTTTGATGGGTCCAAGGAGACACCACCTTATTGACAAAATTGATGTTTTAAGCATATTGAATTGATCCATAAATTGTCATGGATATTCCACTGGACAACTCGTCACAATAGATATGTTAACATTATACTTAAAAATTCCAAAATATAAACTATTACAATTTTATATCTCTTTGTATTTATAGATATGTAGATTATTGTTTTTCACAAAGGAAAAATTCGTAACTTTTCATTAATAGATAAGTTACATGTTACATGTGTTGGTAGTGTTCACTACTAATCAGGCTTTTAAAAAACCAAATACTTCCAAACAGGCATCCAGGAAGACCAAAACAAAACAGAATAGCTGATACAAAATTAGATGCCTATAACATCACAAGTAAGTTCGGGTAGATTATTGTTAATAACGTATACATGTGAATTAAAATTATGTAGAAAATAGAATTGAAAAATAAAATCTCACTGTTGTGGAGGTAAATCCCCTCTGCAGACAGAGGCGATCCCTACTAGCCCAGACCAGGTCTAGAAACAATCGTTCACGCTATAGTGCAGGTTCCTAATTTCAAATAAACCAACTAGCGATGAAGGCCTACCTGGAATCCAACGCTGTTGCTTGTAGAAGAGGTAGCGCTCCCGTTCCTTAGCTCTGGCAGATCATGATCCCCACGATCTCCGTGATAGGACACCTGCACATGCGAGAAACAAAACAAACGCAAGCGTAAAATCCAGTAGATGCAACTATATGTCAGTCAGAAAGGACATAACTCATCATCATACACAATAACAAGAGTGGAACCATAACCAATAGTCGCTTATTATTAATCAATCAAAGGAAGAATACAACCATAGTTCTGACGCTGAATTCTCCTTCGACGGGTCGCCAGCAGAACACGTCTTGAAAAGCTTGTCAAGGATGGGAAAAACCTCTCTCTTCGGATCTTGACAATAGTCTCCTTGCTTAGATTTGGCCTTAAGGGAATTATGGAGGCTCTTGCAGCATAAGGCTCTTGAAAACTTGGGAACTTGAAGACTAGCTTGCAATGGAGATGGGCAAGCTTTTATAGATGGAGGAAGGGGAGTTGGGATCCCTATAATCATGGGATTGGCCCTATCCTCAAGGAAGCTTCCATGAGAGGTGGCAAACCACTTCCTCTCTATGGAAATCCGTAGCCAAACCTCCCAACTCAAGATAGATAGCAGTCCAGGAATTTGTTAGGACAAAACTTCCGCCATTTATTTTTAAAAAACACTCCTTAAATTGGCTGGCGCGAGTGCGACTCTGGGACAGAGCGCCAATTGGCGCGACCTCTTTGAAGGATTTTCCCCATTGGTGTGGGTACTGAACTACCTGCTCACGCCAATGCAAAAAGGGCCATTTTTAGGGTTTTCCACAAGGAGATGTCTTCAGGGCAATGAAAGCTCTTGTTCAGAGGGATGTCATGAAAGTGGTTTCAAGCCATGTTACTGCTCACAGGTCATGAAATGAGCCCTCCAATGTGCGGGACGGGATTGCAAGGGACAAGGACAAATTACTCGTACAGATGTCCCCAAAGCATGAGGCCCGAGAGAGAGAGAGGGGTGAACAAGCTACGAGAATGTGTCCAATCGAAAATCAAGGCCGAAACCCGCATGGAGGAAATACAATTAATATCTCGTATACATGATATATATAGACATGGGTGCAACCATCCATACGAGTATACAATAATCCATCCGCGATGGGCGCAGCCATCTGCTGAGGATCCGTAACAGACTCGTATGGCTGTACCATCCAACCGCGAGTCATAACCAATCATGATAATCCACAAAATCGAATTGATTACAACAAGACACAATCCGTGTCTGCACCTCCATCTCGACCCGAACACAGTACAAGTCCAAGCATGTGAATAAATGAGCTGAAGTCGAACATGCAAGAACATCATCTGATTACCAGCCAATGATGAAAGCTGTTAACAGACGCGAGAGGTACCACCAATAATGACGATGGCCCTCAAGGTACTACAGGTACAATCTACGGCATGTGAATCAATGAGCTAGCATCAAACACCCGTAGAATCACTCGATCGGAGGCCAATGATGAAAACCTCACGTCAAACGCGAAGAACCTGCCATTGAGGCATGCAGGCTCCAAGGCACCAAAAGGGAGTCTCTAGATCAGCTTTCCGGATAATGAGCTGAAGTCGATAGGAAGTGACCTTGACTGAAGGTGGGCCATAATGTTTCCCACACCATCGACACGAGACAGAGGAATATAATGTCTTGTGAATTAGGATCAGATGAGAATCAAAGGAAGGTTGGTATTTGCAGAGGTCAACTTCTCTTGAACATATAAACGACACGACAGTGAGTTTGGCAGTATTTGACATCAAAAGATCAGAGGTCATGGTGACAAGGCAAAAAGCAGATGAGAGGTCAAAAGGGATCACCCAAACCCACGGAGGCAAGTGGAAAACGAGATGAGATGTCCTCAACCCGACACGAATGCAGACAAGTGCCATGTTCAAGAGCGACATATTGTCGACACGACAATGATGTTGGTTCCATTTTCCCCACCATTTCTGGCGAGTACCTCTTTATTTTTACACAAGTTTGAAGAGGATACCATATGCTTGTCATATAAATCCATCCTTCGGACGAATCCATCCTAGTACATTTAACGAGCCCTAGGAAGGAGGAACTCGAATATCATCATTACGACTGGATCCAATGTCATTAGGGTTTAACGAGTCTAACAAAGGAAGAACTCGGTGTCTTTTCATGTTTAGAGAGTTTGAAAAGACAATGGAAAAGTAAACTCCAACAGTCCCTTTTCGTAAATAGTTCCTCAGACCCGAAAAGGTAGAAAAATTTGTCTGAGAAAACCTCCTAGTCGCAATAGGCTAGGGTATTTCTTTTTCGTAAATAATCTATCCCAGCCTGAAAAAGGGGTAAACGTATATTGGGTAGATGTCGTTTCGTGGCCACTTTAATGAGATCGAATCGACAAGGGCCTCGACAATATTTTCATGTTTAGAGAGTCAGAAAAGAGCTGAAATTTGACTCCTCCTGGAGGAACGAGTGGTATAATGGGTAGCTACTGGTTCCAGTAATGGTGGAACTACTCAAATAAAAAAGAAGGTCAAGAGGCTGGCTAACAAGACCACTCATCGCAGTGGTTCCTCGGGAACGGGTAAGAACAACCAAGTGAAGGCATATGATTGGCCAAGCAGATAGTGACGATGGAGTGAGAAAACCAAGGCTCATCTGGAAAAAACAGGTTGATAAAAATGGAAATCACAAGAGGTAAAATGGGAATGGTTTCATTTTTACACAAGCTTGAAATCATAAAAATATGCTTGAAGTTGGTTTCATTTTTACACAAGCTTGAAACAAAGATAAACTATGCTTGAAACCGGTTTCATTTTTACACAAGCTTGAAACGGAAACAAACTATGCTTGAAAAAGTAAGCATGCCCCCAGCATGGTGACTCAATTCGAGGTACATGCCCCCCCAAGCTTCAATCCATATGAAAGGCAGATGGAGTGAAGGTTCAAGTTACGAAATCTAAGAAAGACTCGACTGGGATTTTACGAGATCTGATCAAAGACTCGAATTGAAAAAGAACATGTTTCTTTATTTTAATGAGGTTGACACATTAAAAGAACTATCCTCAGGACACCTTGTTTCATGGTTTAAGGAGCTTGGCACAAGACAAGGAACTCTGCTCCGAAGAGCTTGTTTCATTTTTTAAGGAGCTTGACACAAGAAAAATGAAGTCTGCTCCAACTAGACCCAGTTTCATTTTTTAAGGAGCTTGACACAGGAAAAGAACCATGATCCGACCAGCTTGTTTCATTTTTTAAGGAGCTTGACACAGGAAAGCGAACTGTGCTCCAACAACCTCATCATAATGAACAAGAAGTCATCGCTTCCAAGAGTTCCACTCTCGATGGAAGGAAAACATCCTGGAAGTCAGGACCCAATGCCTCCAGCACACTATGTACGACAGCACTATCACTGAGTACAGGCACAAGGTAGGTAGCCACATAGTTGACCTGCGGTGGGGCAGATACAACGGGTGGATAAAAACCAGGAAGGGATGATGGCAGGCCAGCTGCCACATCAGGACCAAAGAACGAAAGCTGATCAATGGTCAAGATCCGTCCTTCATGTGGAAAAAAAACCACATGAAAAAAAGGGGAGACAAGTGCTCCCATGGCATAGGTGTAATCGCGCCCCAAGAGGATATTGAAATCCAAGGGGCCTGGAACAACCATCACGTCCATATGGACGGTTTTACCTCCCAAAGTAACAGGTAACCTTGGAAGGATCCCTAAGGGTTGACTCGTTCTTCTGTTAAATGCCAACAGATTCAGCGTAACAGGCGCAAGTGGCGGCGAGCCAAAATCTTGCCAAGTAGTTGAGGATATAATATTAACAGACACACCTTCGTCTATAATGGTGTTGGGTACGACTAGACCAAAAGCCTGTACTGTGATCTCGAAAGGCACATAAGACGGAAGGCGGTATCCTGTAAATTGATTCCAATCAAAGGAAGCGACCAAAATACTCAGAGGGGCTACCATCGAACCAAGATGGTCTTCCCCTAGTGTTACGGAAGAAGAAGGAGCATCCTTCACAACCTCCATCTCGAAGGCGGGAGGAGTATCCTCCGGGACCTCCATCACAGGAGGCAAAGGAGCAGCTTCTTGAGGTATAGGGACAGGAGAATCTTTCTCCAAGTCTGAAGAATCTAAAGAAACAAGAAGAACCTGAGGGATGTGAGGTCCACTCTCAATGGAAAAGACCTGGTGCACTGTAGACGGGGCCAGCTCGACCGATCCCACGACCAATGGTTGGTCGGGAATGGATTCCTAAATGGGAATTTCTGGGGGAGCGGGATTGACCAAGGATGACTCTTGACCAACTGTAGGATCAACTGGCGGAGGACTCAAAGACAACTACTTGTAACCAGCTGGAAGGCATGGTGCAGAAACAGCCGATTTGTCCAAAACTCGCTTGGCTTCATCCATATACAGACAAAGGTGAATGGCATGGTGCCCTTCACACAACTTACAGGGATTGGTAATCTTACCCTGCTTCTTAGGAGCCTTACCAGCAGCAGCCGAAGACGTGCCCCCAATCTGACTCCCAGAAGCCAAAGGCAACGGTGGGCGACCATTGGACCATACTTCGAGCACCTTGGGAATGTCAGGGCAGTCTCGAAGAAGATGATCTCCTGTGCACAACATGCAAGGGAACTTGATTTTCCGCAAAAGTTTGGGAGATTTATCAATGGAAGGCTTCTTAGGCGCAATAGCCGCAAAGCTAGCCTCTCCTTTATCAGACTTCTTCTTCTTGGTCTTCTTCTTCTTCTTCTTAGTCACCTGGTTACTCGAATCTAGACTTTCACCAGGCGAAGTAGAAGATGAAGGCGCAGACACAGGCGAAGAAGGGGAGAGGTCCACCTTGGAATCAACATGATGTTGTTCAGGCGGAGGAACTGATTGAATAGTAGCTGGGACATTCAGAACCACAGAGGTTGAAAACAACCAAACAGGAAACCCAACAGTTAACCCAGGAAGGGACAACATTGCCATGTAAGGAGCACCAACATTCCCAAAAGGAGGAAAACAACCCGGATTCCCATCAGAGGGGATTCCTTGGTTGGTGAACTCCGGAAAATTTGCCATCAGAAACGATCTTCAGAACAACACCCTAAGGAAACTAACTTTAACCAGGAATATTTCGTGGGCAGTTAATTTTAAAAAATTGAAACAAAACTCTACCGTTTCATCTTTTAAGAGTCGAGAAACAGGAAAAAGGTGACTCTATCACTTTCAAATTGGAAACAAGCGTGAAAGGACAAGCGCTTGATGACCTTTTCAAATTTAAAGAGTCAGAAAAGATCAAAATGACTACTCTGGAAATCTAGGCAAAAGGGTGTACCAAAAAACCGTGAACTGCAATATACACCTTGGTTTCAAAATGAAAGAGAAATCAACCAAGGACTTAACGTACGTGCATGCAATCTCCCCGAATGATGTGTCCGGTGTATCACGAATATAGGGCGGCAGACTCGGCTTCCTATGGATAAAGGATAGAAACCTAGTGGGGTCTCCCTTTATATACTCGACGGTACGGGGAGCACAAGTCCATACTAGTGTTGTCTAAAGCCAAGAGGCGAACGACAGCTACTAGGTTTAAAGACGTCGGAACACGTCTCTAGCCTAGACCTCTAAATGTGTTTCATTAAATTTCAATGCTGCCTTAGTGTAAATTGAGTAAATTTTAAAGTTTATCTTCAATTACGTTTCAGTTTCAAGGCCCTACCGTATGTCATCTGACAATCTCCTGTATGCAGCTATATGAGAAAAGAAAACTTTTCAATTCGATGAATGCTATGTAGTTAAGGGAAGAGCTTCAAACAATGATGCGACATAAAACAACACTGCAAACGAAATCTTTTCCAAACTAGATGACTTTCACTATCCAAAAGTACTTTCAAACATTCAACAATGCGAATAATGCAATGTAATCTATGCAAAATCCTCTTTTTCAAAAACTATGCAATTGTAATCTATGCACAATTTCCTTTTCTTTCCAAATGATAAGAATGCACTCAATGCATTTTTCGATGAAATGAGAATCTACTTAATGCATGCTTGTAATGAAAGAGAATGCATTCAAAGCGATTTCTAGTTTTCAATCATTAAACAATGTAATCTAAGTTCAATGATAAATCTCAAAAGATACTTTTCAATGCAATGTGATCTAATTCATTTTAACGAAAAGCAAACTATGAGATGAAAACTAAAAGAACACAAAACTTCTAAATGAAGGATGAATGCAAAAGAGATGTAAACAAACACTATGAATGCAATCGTTGTTTCAAACACTTTGTCACGAAATCCCTCAAAAGGCGGCAAGACATATGTGGTCAAACACAAAGAGGACTTCCAAAGTAAGATATCAAAACAAGGCATTCATTCCCTTTTACATCAAGAAATCATGGAAATAAGACATTTCAAACAATGAGCACTGTAATCTATGCTCATATAGAGGAAAGACTGGAAGGGAAAGACACACTGGTGAAGGATTCAGGGAAAAAGTCTCAATTTTCACACACCCTGAAATTGGCCCGACTTTGTCATTGACAACTAGCGCCAACTGGCGCGACTTGCTCACTGACAACTAGCGCCAATGCCCAATTGGCGTGGGTTACTAACTGAAAACAAGTGCCAACGCCTGAAAATGAAAAAACAAAGAATTTTTCCTAACCAAGACCAGACTCACCACTTCAAGCAAGATCTAAAACAAACCCAGAAGCAAAGTACTGACCAAAAGAAACTTCTAAACAAGGGTAAACCCTAGCACCTACAGGAGATGGCGTGACTGTCTGGCCGTAATCCACGCCGGACAGGGGATGGTGCGAGTGATGAACTGGCAACCTGCGCCAATTGGCGCGACTGTCAGGGTGGAAACCGCGCCAATCAAGCCAACCATGAAAGGATGAAAACTCGGAAAAACAGAGGTCAGATCTGATCCTCTAGGGCTGAACCAAAAGCCAAACACAAAAAAAGAGCCAGCCAAAAGAGCTGATCAAGCAAGTAAGGTCAAGAATCAACCGAAAAGACAAGATGACACTCCAAGCGTTCAGTTCATAAACTAAACCAGAGATTGACTGAAGCAGCGTTGATCTACTTCACTAATGCAGAACAAAAGCGTTTTGAAGGCTATTTGGCTAACTTCAGGCTATGTCTGTAGCTTATAAAGCAGAACAACAACAAGCTAGACGATCCCCAACGGAGTCGCCAATTTGTTGTGGAGGTAAATCCCCTCTGCGGATAGAGGCGATCCCTACTAGCCCAGACCGGGTCTAGCAACAATAGTTCACGCTATAATGCAGGTTCCTAATTGCAAATAAACCAACTAGCGATGAAGGCCTACCTGGAATCCAACGTTGTTGCTTGTAGAAGAGGTAGTGCTCCCGTTCCTTAGCTCTGGCAGATCACGATCCCCACGATCTCCGTGATAGGACACCTGCACATGCGAGAAGCAAAACAAACGCAAGTGTAAAATCCAGTAGATGCAACTATATGTCAGTCAGAAAGGACATAAATCATCATCATACACAATAACAAGAGTGGAACCATAACCAATAGTCACTTATTATTAATCAATCAAAGGAAGAATACAACCATAGTTCTGACACTAAATTCTCCTTTGGCGGGTCGCCAGCAGAACACGTCTCGAAAATCCTGTCAAGGATGGGACAAACCTCTCTCTTCAGATCTTGACAGTAGTCTCCTTGCTTAGATTTGGCCTTAAGGGAATTATGGAGGCTCTTGCAGCATAAGGCTCTTGGGAATTTGGGAACCTGAAGACTAGCTTGCAATGGAGATGGGAAAGCTTTTATAGATGGAGGAAGGGGAGTTGGGATCCCTATAATCATGGGATTGGCCCTATCCTCAAGGAAGCTTCCATGAGAGGTGGCAAACCACTTCCTCTACATGGAAATCCAAAGCCAAACCTCCCAACTCAAGATAGATACCAGTTCATGAATTGGTTAGGACGAAACTTCCGCCATTTATTTTTAAAAAACACTCCTTAAATTGGCTGGCGCGAGTGCGACTCTGGGACAGAGTGCCAATTGGTGCGACCTCTTTGAAGGATTTTCCCCATTGGCGCGGGTACTGAACTGTCTGCCCGCGCCAATGCAAAAAGGGTCATTTTTAGGGTTTTCCACAAGGAGATGTCTACAGGGCAATGAAAGCTCTTATTCAGAGGGATGTCATGAAAGTGATTTCAAGCCATGTCACTGCTCACAGGTCACAAAATGAGCCCTCCAATTTGTGGGACGGGGATTGGAGGGACGGTGACAAATTACTGTGTAACACTCACAAACACATTTGACACATGATATGACCTGGGAAACCCTTTCGGGGGAAAAAATAGCTAGAAGGTGAGGCCGCTCTGCGGTCTTTCTTTGAATGGAAATATTGTTACGAGTACAAAGAAGTATGGATTGTGGCCCGTGGGGTACACAATGCACAAGTCCTCTTTGTGTTCTTTGTATCCTATCCCTCTTGGCTATTTTTTCTCAGCTATGGAACAAATGCACTTGAAAGAATCAAACCCCTTTTCTTCCTAGTGGTTTGGTTATAACACAACCCAATAACCTGCTAGTGGTTAGATTTGACTACCTCAAATCTTAGCCAAAGTTACACCACTGACTCTTCTAGAGTATTCTACATCCTAATCACATGTCTAGACCCCTTTTCATGAATAATGTGGGCTGACATGGTATCCTCTCGAATTATGGCGGTGAAAATATGAAGGTCAACTGATGAGTGACATAAATTTCACATACAAACCTTTATTAACGTAATTCTTGTGTCATTGGAAAGGTCTCTATGTGTAGAATAGGAATAAATGGTGCAACATTAAAGCGACAAAGTTTACCCTCCAAAATATGTCGTTTGATGCCTCAAAACGCTCACGGAAGGTTTCAGACCCCTATTTGCCAAATTGGGTCCCGTTGGTAAAAATGGTCCTAGGAGTTTATTCCTCCACTTTTTCCACTCTAAAAGCATCGATATGGATGAAAAACAATATAATGATCTAATACAGATCATGAATACATGTTGATTCTCTCTTAGATGCATCTTAATTCTCCCATTCTTTTTTTCCTTGATGTATAAAACCATCATCCTCAAACCAATATTGATTAAATTTAAGAGGGCTTGTGGGATCCTCTTTTGAAATTTGAAAAAGCATAAGTATATGGTATAAGTACTCTCAACTTATAATCCATGACCTAACTTTGTACCGGTCATGGACCAAATCTCATGAAATAATAAAGTAATCAATCCTTTTAGCAACCCATGCTTCCCCAAACCTTAGATTCTTCGATGTTGGAGGCATATTACTGGGATCAACATCCACCCAACGCATTTCCTTTATCATGTTGACAAAAAATTCTATCAAATTATTTTCCCTTATAACAAATCACAAATTTCAACTCTACGAAAGATACAATTTAAATAACCTCCTAAAATAATATTTATCATCTTAAAGCATCACTAGCAAGTATACTCTCCTGGAAATCATCCTATTTTTGTAAGGCCCATAAATTCTCACCACCAAAAATAGGAAAAAAAAACTTCTTTAACCTCCAAGGAGGTGAGTTCCACTCCAATTCCTAAATAAAGAAAAATAAAACTAGTTATACTCACAACCTCGTAGTGTGTTTCCTTCACCTTGAAATCAACACTCCTGGCATACATACAGAGTTGATTGAAAGAAGATATCGACCTTTCAAGAATTTTGAAATCTCCCCAACAATTTTGTCCCATTCTCCAACATCTCCTCCTATAATATTACATCAAGCTTATGTAATTTGACAAACCTTATGAGGGAACTTTTTTCTTGTAAGGTTTCCCACCCTTACCACATTGACATTCATAATAATCACGATAAACCATCCTCTAAGGCAATATTTTTAAGACCCTCGTGGATAATTTATGCTTCCATAGTGTAATTTCTTCTTTTCCTTGCTCTAAGCTAAGGAAATATGAGACTTCCATCCCATCCACATATTTTCTTTCCATTATGATTCATCTAAAATAAGTCCCCCTTAAATCTTAGAATCCACCCTTCCAACTCTCAATCTTTTAGGTCTTAGAGAATATCCCCATACTGTAGAAGAGTTGAATGAATCTCCCTGAAACACAAGTATAGAAACATTAAAAACTCTCCAATTTCCTTAAAAGACATTAATAAGATGAGGATTTTCATTCTATTTAACTAATACATCCTCACCACGAGGTTCTTGGAAAGGACCTTCCCTATTAACAAAATTACCAAATTTAAAAGTCAAAGGGGAAAGATATATCAGATTGGGTATTTCTACCCTTTTTCACCCCCCAATCCTTTATGGAATCTATGGGAAAGACAAAATTAGGATGAATCATAATAGACATACTTGAAGAAATTGGATCCATGAATGAATAAAATGAAACCATGTCTTGTAGCAGTTCTTTAGAGCTCAGTTCCTTAAACTTTAGATCCTTAGGCATAGTCTTAACACAAGATTACTCATGAACAACCACCTTGTTCCCTTAATTGACCAAAACCCTCTCTTTTATAGGAAAATTATATGTCTCCTTTGAGCTTCCTTCACCTGCCTTCCCCATCTCCAAAATAAATAACCCAACTCCAGTTCCCCTCCTCTCTAACTACAAGAATTTTCTACCTCATCCTTCCTACATACTTTCTTAGTCAATTTTAGAGCATAGTTCAAAACCAAATGGCCATAGGCATGGTACCTTACACACTGAAAGGAAACCCTTGTGTAATATAAAACATAGTAGTGTTGTCTTCTCTTGAGCTATATCACCATTTCAATGTGTCACTTCTTCCAATTGTTGATGCAAGATGATTCATTGCACTTTCCTCATTGTTGTCCTTCTATAATCTACTGTAGGAAGGTTGCAGTGGTTGTTTGTTGTCACCCTAATTCTCTACTACTCTTTCTTCTAATGAGTAGGTTAATTACACCAATTTTTTGCCTTCACAAATGTGATATTGGTGTTCATGGCCTTTTCCCCTTTACTATTGAAACCTAGGGCTTCATGCTTAACCCTCTGTTCAAGTATAATGGGGCTTAGGATGCCTTGTCTTCTTTTCCCTAGACCTTTTTCATCATAGTCCATTTTCCATAATAATTTTGAACTAATGTCATTGGTATGCTTTTCAAATTCACCAAAATATTGCCAAGAAATGTCTAAAAAAGGTGATCTTACTAAAGTTCTCTTGACCATGGCGCCAATTTCAATATTAAAAATGGAAGGATGTCTTTCTTCCTTGTGTTCTTGGAAAACCACTTGTAGTTTTGGAAATGTCTCCTCCTTCTCTAAGAACTCTTAGTGCAACCAAGTCATCATCTAAGTGAGTATGTATGTGATGCCTAAATTAAGAAATTTAACCAGAAAATCCCCTTTACCACAATTTAATACCAGATTGAGTCTAAAAATCGCTAATTGTGTAAGTCCGACTAAACAACATAAAGACTTACTGTGAAATTTTAAACAGACAGAAAAATTAAATCTCAGAAGAATACTTGGAACTAGAATGAGTTGGAGGTGTTTTGGACTGTGGCTCTTCTCGCATATTCAACTGATGTGGTTACCAAACCAACCTTTACCTCCTAACCTGTCTGGGGTCTACCTATATGGTCCCTAGATCCAGAAGACAAATCTACTGGCCCCGGTGTCCAGAATTCCAAGAACAATCGAGTTATATGTTTCCTTTTGTGACTCCTTTGTAAATTTATTCCCCCTTCTAAGAGCCTCTTTGAATCCCTTATATCCTCAAATTCACCGTCTCTCAACCTTCTTGTTGTCCATCTCTTTCGCCGTCTCCCTTCTTTGTTGACACATTTCTGTCTTCTTGACCCTTCCTTTGAGTGAAGGCGGTTCCAAAATTAGAAAAGTGTGTTGAAATGGTTTGGTCACTTTATATGAAATTTTGATAAGATTCACGAGTTGTTTTTGTAATAACAATTTTAATAAATTACTTTATTTTAATATATTTTGTATTTTATTATTTTAATTAGTTCAATTTATTTACTTTAGTTAATTAAAATTTAATTAGGTTATAATTTAAATTTAATTATCTTTGTCACACATATAGATGTATGTATATGTTTTAATTAAAACACACACACACACACACACACATATTTTATAAGGTGGTACTCATATTAATGTCTTGCCTGGTATACTTATTATATTCTCGTGAGTTTTAAGGATTTATTTCGATAATTGATTTATCAACCTAAAGTTCAACTTCTATTTCAAGATTAGCTAGTAGGTATAGTAGTGCAATACATGCGATCCATACATATGTAGCTATCACATGGATGTATCGCATGTATGCTAATATTCACATCCCGTTTGTATTTGTACGTGGGTCATTATAATGTATTATTGTCAACTACTCATCTGGATGATCTTCTTTACCAATTTCACAAGTTGCACTGCTATGATACACAATGATGAAGACTAACATTGATATTTGCCTTAGATGTAACCTCTTTATCACTCATAACACTTAGAGGAATGACTTTAGACGAAGAAAAAACTAAAATACAAGATGATATGTACTTCCAAAACATGTCATGACCATCAAACTTATATCAAATATGTAGATATTGAGTTCCTCCATGCCAAAGCGTCTTCAAAAAATGAAGAGTCTGTAACATATTATTTTTGAAAAAAATAAATATAGCAACTTATCATATAGTAAATGATAGATGTTTTTTCATTCATAAATGAAAAGACAGAGGAGACTCATGGAAAAGGAAAAGAATAGTAATAATTTGATCTTAGGTTTCCAATAAGTCGTGTAGAATTGTAATTGACCTTTCATAAAAATCTCACAGTTATGTAGATATCTCCTACTATGATAGTTGTGAGGGATTCATGTCGTTTATAAAACCAGTTCTTGATCAATGGTGATAATCTTACCGAGGTCTCCACATTCTTCTCCATTTTTTCCATTCTTTGATCATACATTCAAACCTTCTCCTTCAAGCGCTTGTTTTCTATCTAAAACTAAATATTAATGGTTTGTAAGTCTTCCAACCTTTCTCTATTTGCTATACATATGCCAAGTTTGCTCGGTCTTCAAATTTTGACCACTGTATCATGGTTAATGATTCAACTACTCTCATATGTTAGGATTAGTAAACAAGGGACTTATAACCCACTCAGTTCATCGACACAAATATCTTGTGCAAATAATTTTGCGTGTTATATTATGAACTCTATCTTCGTAATGGTTATTAGGTCTTTATTCTCGATGTAGGTCTAAGTGGAAAACTAGTGTGCAATGTTATTATGGATTAGTGATATGGAATATTCTTTGGTATAACCTACACATAAGTAACTAATTGACAATCCCAATATAACCTAAATTTCGTAATTGCTAAATATTGTTGATACTTTGTCTTCAGTGCACCTACTTTGCACATATAAAGTAAATGGATTGAGGTAATAAAGACTAAGATATTTTTGTGACATTATGTGGATTTAGTGATAAATGTAGTGGCTTGATTGATGAATGGTAAACCTGTCCCAAATTGAAAATGCCTTGGGAAATACCACCCAACCAATGGTGCCAACTATTGGTGCAACTTGTAAGAGTTATCACCCCGCCAAAATTAAGCTAACTCCATTTATTGTCAATAGTTGAACAACAAAATAATAAATTACTTTAACCTTAAGACAAATCAATAATAATCACAATGTACTGTTGTAGAAAGGAAGAAGAAAAGGCTTCAACTTAAAGATTGGTGCAATTTGTAAGGATTATTACCCCACGAAAATTGAGTATGTGGAGGTTAACTCCATTTATTATCAATAACCAATCAAAAAATGGTTAATAAATTCAACCTTAAAGACAAGTCAACAATAATCATAATATGTTTTTGAACAACAAAATAGCCAATTATTTCAACTTTAAAAACAAATCAATAATAAACACAATGTATTGTTGTAGCAAGGAAGAACAATAAGATAGCCAATTACTTCAACTTTAAAGACACATCAATAATAAGCACAACGTATTATTGTAGCAAGGAAGAAGAATCGACTTCGACTGAAAAATCGATGCAACTTGTGAAAGTTATCATATGCACAAAGTTAACTTCATTCATTATCAATAGTGAAACAGGTCGATTACTTCAATCTTAAATACAAACCAATAGTAAACACAATATATTATTATAATAAAGAAAGTTCAACTTAAGTATTGATGCAACTTGTAAAGACTATCACCCCACAAAAAATTGAGTATGCACAATGTTGACCTCATTTATTGATAATAGCTGAACAACTAAATATTTAATTACTTTAACCTTAAAAAACAATGTATTATAATAAGAAGGAAGAAAAACATGATTAAACTTAAGTATTGTTGAAGCTTGTAGGAGTTACCACTCCCCCAAAATGTTGACTATACATTAAATTAATTCAATTTGTTATGAATAGCCAAACAACATAACTTCAATTATCAATATAAATTAATAATAACCACAATATATTGTTGTAGCAAGGAAGAAGAACAAGTTTCAAACTCAAGTTTTGTTTTTTGGGTTATTTATTTAATATACAAGTATATATTTTTCTATAAAGAAAGTAGTTGAATTAATTTTTTAAAAATAAATAATAGATAATAAAGATGTTTAACTATTTTATATTTTGGTATTTTTTCTCTCAATTTTTTTGATTATTTAATATACATTTTTTATTATATAAATAGATTTAAATATCTATAAAAAAAAGGCAAATTACAGAGTTAAAATTTATAATTTTATAAATCTCTGCCCAAATTCATTTACCATTTTTTAAAGCTGTATTTTAAATAGCTTACTTTTTTGCTCTGAAAATTATGAAAATTTCAAGTAAGTTTTATAAAATCAAGTAGAGATTTTTTAAATTGCAGTTGTCAAATTTCAAGATTTTGGATGCTTAAGAGGTTTTTAATAGTGCTGAATCTATTTTCACCATCAAAATCATGATTTGCTACTACAATATTTCTTAATTTTTTTTGTCCAAATTCTAATAACTTTTAACAGTTTAGACAATTCATCTACCTCAATAAACTTCTCCTCTTTAAATGACAAAATTTCACTGCCCAACACAACCCACCAATTTTCCCACTACCCAACATAATACAATACCCATCCATCATCTTCAGGCTACACGCTAACAAGAAATGCAAGTCGACCTCTTGGCTACAGACCATTTAATACTCTGTGTGCCGGAGTCTGCACCATCGGATCTAATATTTAGTGGAAACATTTCAAATCCTGATTATCCCTCCCTTTAAGGAGCCTGGCCATTAACCGATGCACCATCTCCCAGCCACGATGGTACAATGGGGACACTCGCCAGGTTGAAACAAGTTCAAAATGAAGTTGTCTACCTATCATACGAAATAGTCTGGACGACAGTTTTTTGTAAGAATTCGGTAAAAAACAATTCAAAAAATCAGGTAGTTGGACTATTTGAATTGAATTTTTGATAGTGGAAATGGATTCAGCACTATCAAAAACCCTTAGAGCACCCAAAATACTAAAATTTAACAACTATAAACAAGATTCTTATAAATCTTTACTAAATTTTTTCAAAATCTTCATGGAATTATAAACTATTCTGTTGCTTTTTTAAACTACGGCTAAATGAAAAGATATTGTCAAGCAGGCACCTTCTTCTAGGAAACAGGCACCTTCTTCTGGGAAATAATCAGGCATCAGATGATGCGACACCTTCCAGTAGGTCGCAGTACGATTTGAATTCCTTGACATTGGCTGCACAATGCATACAGGTGCTTGGAATTTGACTTGCCCCAAGTTTTTTTTTTTTTTTTTTCGTGAATAAGCTGGAAATGCACCTATTGCAACAATTTCTTGTCACCGTATTTTATTAGATATGTTGAAAATGAAATATTTGTAGGCACAAAAGAATACTTAGAAAGATTAGAGTAGTCACATTTACTAATTGAACACTATTATATACATTTCATAAAAATAAATTGTGTTAGAGTTAAATTATTGAGTGATTATGTTAAAAATATTTAATTTTAAGTATTTGTGATGATGATGATGATGGTGGTTAACGTCCATTGAGACCAATCTTTGGTCTATCGGACCTAAAGAAAAGAGTTATTTAATTTGATTTAAGATTTTATTCCTATGCTCAAAAAACTTGGAGAGAAGCCTCCCCAGCTTACTATAATTTTGACATCTTAAAAGACTAGGAAGGTCAGTATTGCAACAAAGTTTACTTCAAATTCACGAACTTGTATAAAATTTAAAAGGACATACAATAAATGATCGTCATTAAAATTCTATTTGATAGATAAGATAAATTTGAAATTTTAGGCCTACATACAACTTACCATTAGGCTGGAGTTTCGATTCATCTTGTCCGGAAATTTGATGTTGGTCGTTTGTTTTTAGTTTTTCTTTTTTTTTTGTAAGTCAAAGCCAGGTATTATATTAGCATCTCAAAAAAAAATTTTACAAGAGGAGCCACCATGGCTCGATTACATTCAATCACCCTCAAAGATATACTATGCTCATAAAGCTTGGGTGTTGGCCAAGGCATTCGAAGCACTTGGTTACTTGCTGCAAAATTACAAAAAACAAACCGAAAGCTATCATCAAGGAGGAGGATGCAGGGGACCTGGTAGAGGAGCCACGAAGAGACGATCCTGATGGTGCAGGTGGTAGCTGATGTGATCCATTTGAGTCTCTAGGGCTCGGAGGTGGTCTTGAGAGCGCCTCAGAATACGACACAAACTCTCCAGGGCCTCTAGGGTCTCGCTTTGCAGGCTTTGAACAATGTTAATTTAAGCCACTATTTCATTACGGTCCTTGTACCTCTGCTCTCTCAGGGTTTCCAAGTTGAGTTGAATCTGCTGAAGCTGGGTGGAGATGGCGTCAAGGGTGGTTGGAGCCTCAATTTCGCTAGGCGATTGGGCTGGGGAGACAACCATGGCCACTATTAAGGGCAGGCTCTTCGTAGAATCCGAGTGAGAACTTGGGTCTTCTGGAACCACTTGATGATCCATTCCTCGGCCAAAACCACCACGATGGGCCCACCCGCGCTTCTCGGCATGCAATATTCTTTCTTTGCCTCGTGCTTGGCTGTGTTAATGCTCCAAGTCGCCTCAAATCCACCCGTCTGGGAGCTAATGCTCCACCAACGAACCCTTGGCTGAGATTAGCTCGGACCACAACCTATGTCTCTTGGGTCCCGTAGAAGAGGGACACACAACCACCCCTGGTCTTTCTGCTGTTGCACAGGGAGGTGTAGAGGCTCCACGACCCACAGATAAAAAATGCAGGGAGGCTAGATTTCTCCGCGAGTCCGAGGCAGAACCACCCAGGAGTTGCGACGTTGTGGGGTTGTTGATGCACAGTCCCAAGATTTGGAGCTGGTGCCCAGGCAACAAACCCAATTCTTCTAGTCAAAAACATGTCCACTGTCTGAGTTTCCTGCCACCTCCCTCGTCCTCCTCCTGGTGCAGCTCGCGCGCTCCGGAGCCGTTGCTAGGATACCTCCTCCCTACCCACTGTTCGCCTCCACTGCCCGACGGGCTTGCTCCTCTACTCTGTCCAAGCAAATAGAGCTCAAGCTAGGCTTGAGAGCCAACAGGTGATCATCAACACAGACCGCTGCTCCAACCTTCACTATTTCCTATAGAACCGAAATGCGCAGAACAATGTCTCCATGCGCCTTAACATTACCGCCTTGCCTTGAAATTTCCTGCCCCGAGGATCTTTACCACTTGCTCGTGCGAGCATGCTGAGTCGGGGGGTGTGTGGCTTGGGGTCGGGTGACCCTTAACTGCCCCCCACCCACTTGTCCAAGTGATTGGACACCCCCAACAGGGGTTTTAGTTTTTCATGTCCCGTTACTTAAAGTGCTTTATGTAAATCACTATTGTTTTTTTTTTGTTATGCAATTTTTTTAATTGAGAGGTAGACTTAAAGGTAGTTGTATTTAAATATTGCCTTAATTGGGAGGACTACAGAAAGAAAAGAATCATAGGAGGGTGGAAAGCATTATATGCTCTTCAAAACAGATGTAGAGAGGCAAAGTTATGGGATTGGAAAATGATTAAAGTGCTTTTTGGACTCCTAGTTTGTCCAGTGATGCTATATGGGTGTGAATTGTGGGGTAGCAACACCTCTGTCTCAAAATGGAAGCAAATTGAGAAAATCCAAAAATGCTTGATCATGAGCAAGTTCAAAATAAAAATTTTGGTACCTTATGAGATAATGTTGAGTGAAACAGGAGAAACTCCCATCGAAGCAATTGCTATGCTGCGGCTCATAAGATATCTAAAAAGAATTGAGCAAATGGGAGTAGGTAGATGACCTAATGTTATTTTCATGAAAGGCATGAGTGAAAGAAAGAAAACATGGATGAGGCAAAACTACACATGGATGCAAAAATGGAATATCTACCTCAATGCTTGTCCCACAAATAGCAAGGAGCTACAGAATTTGTTATGGAGAAGTTTCGTAAACATGTATGGGGAAAAGAGTTGGGTAGAAAGAAGAAGTACTACATTGAAGAATTCAACCCGACGTATGATCTCCAACAAAAAGAGTACATTGGAGCTAACATTCCGTGGAGGGCAACGATTATTATTACTCAATTAAGGACCAACTCGCATCATCTTCGGTGTGAAACAGGACGGTGGAAAAAGCCCAAGGAAGCTTGGGAAGAACGAGTGTGTAAATTTTGCACGTCAGGGGTAGTGGAATCTGAAAAAAATTTTATTTTGGAATGTGATGCGTTCAAAGACATCAGAGAAAGTTATGGAAGTATGTTAGCATCGATTTCTTGGCATTGTATTTTCCGCGATGAGATTGTTGGAAGGATGGGCCAGATCATCATCAATTTGAATAAGAAAAGAAAAATGAAAAGACAAAAAATATGGAACTCATAGTCCCATAGATTATTTTTAGTCTCGTGGACATTAAAATTTCATTTCATTATTAACTCGCTAGTCTAGCTCTAAAACACCAAAAAAAATGTTGAAATCTATGCCAAAGGTGTTTAGCTAGAGATTGTGACAGGAGGGTTAGCTCAATTAATTGAGTTCCGATTGCTAAAATACCTTGCTATTGGGAGGTCATGGGTCAATTCTCCTCAATGCCCTCAATTTCTCATCTTCCTAAATTTTCTCCCAAATCTAAAAACACTGGCTGGATAAACGATTAGGGAGATAGACTGATGCGTGCATGTGAAGGAATCATATTGGGAAAGACATCACATCTATCACACTGCATGAGTCTATACCCCTTTGTTTCAGTCATTCAGGGACGCATCAGACTCATTCCTCCACATCTCCCTCGCGATAGAGATTGGATCCCTCAGCTAAGACACCTCACACGACGATGCAGACCCCGACACACTGAGCATTCATTCAATTCTTCGTAACAGGGTGCCTGACAGAGCACGTACCTACACACTCTCCATAACGAACCACACAACCTCCAATGAATTTTGAGAGCTATAATTTAGGGCCGTAGTCTAACCAGCCTTTAGTTTTTCAAGGAAAATCATGAAAATTCCAACAATATTTTGATAAAATCCAGTGAATTTTTTTGTAAATCCAAGTTACAATTGTCGAACTTCAAGATTTTGGGTGCCCATAGGTTTTTGATGGTGCTGAATCCATTTCCACCATAGAAAACACGATTCAAACTCTCCTATTGTGAGAATTTTTTTTGCCGTATTCCGTCGACCATTTTTGGCAGCCTTTCCGCCTCTGTAGACGACAACTAATTTAGGACATTGTCTATCGAGGCAACAATTTTGCGGGGATGGCAAATTTCTTGTTGGGATCTGACCAAAAAAATTTCAAAAAATCTGACTGCGAGAGTGTTCGAATCACTTTTTTGATGGTGAAAATGGATTCAACACCATCAAGAACTCTAGGGCACCCAAAATCCTGAAACTTGACAGTTGTAACCCAAATTTCTAAAAATTTCCGCCAAATTTTGTCAAAATCTTGCAAAAATTTCTATTATTTTCTTAGCAAAATTGTGGCCTAAACTAATCTATAATTTAAGGTTGGAAGTGTCTACAACCTCAAACTTAAGGTCTTTTACTATGAATGGATCATTCAACCACCAACCTGATATTGTCTAATTATTCTATATTTCAGATTTTTTAAGTTGAAATAGAGAACAACTTTTTTCAATGTACGTCTAATTGTTTTATATTTTTGTGAGATTTCTATATTTTAAAGCTTTTAGTCAAAATTCTAAAAACAATTTTTAATATTTTTTTATAGTTTAAAATCTATTTTTGAATATATAAATTAATTAAACATTTTAAAAATTATATAAAATCCATACTTCAAATTTGTAATTCCTACCAAATTTCAAACAAATTTAAAATAATTAAATTACAAGATGGCTGCCTGCCCGTAAAAAGACAGCCATCGAGCAATAATAAACAACAGCATTTCGTGGAAGGGCATAAACCATGGAAAAATGGGAAGATAATATAATACGTAAGTTTTCACAGTTGTGCTGAATATTATTTCTAAATTGTGCGACTGTGAGGAAAAATCGAAAGTAAAACCATAATGTAATCCTATACTCAATTGTGATTATACATCTGGAATAGTAAGAGAGCTTTTAACCAAATATAATATGGGGAGGTGTTTAATTTTAATAATTTAATATTTAAAAAAATATTATTAATAAATAAAATATTTTAATATTTATTTTAAATAATATAATTTTATTTTAGATAAATGTTTTTCGGATTAATTATATCATTAAGATTGACCTTTTCAACCAATTAATATAATTTATTTTCAGGACAAAAATCTTGGATTTAACAATATAATTTTATATAAAAAATAAAATAATTGTTTTTTAATAATTATATTTATTTAAAAATTAAAAAAACATTCAATTGAAATTATAAATAAAACAATTTTTTTTAAGGTTTATATTAAATAAAATATTTTAATATGATATAAAGGTAAAAAAAGGGACAAATTTTATAACAAAATATGTTATTTTTGTTTTGTATGAAAAAACAAATATTTAATGTTGATGATAAATAAAGTATTTCAATGCCCAACTTAAATAAAATATTTTTTTCATCAATTTGATATATATTTTAGAAAGAGATATTTTATTATGATATGTATCAAGAGGGATCAAATTTCTTGAGGTACAAACCTCTTAGAGATTTGATCTTTCTCAAGACTTGATAAATCAGTGTAAAGTAATTTTTCATTATTTAAATTGCATTTTTCAATGCATAAATTGATTCAACTCTTTGAAAATCTTTTTGAGAACATGAATTGTGTAGGGTAGACAACTTAAACTTACAATTCCCACAATATATTTTCACCATAAAAGTTTTTAACCATATATAATATATACATAGTTAGACATTGAAATATTTCACATAAAAATATTTTTCCTCTTATTTTTAAATATATGTTAATATTACTTATTGAAATATTTTATTTATGGTGTATATTATTATTATTATTATTATTAAATGTCACATACTAGTTTTGTTTCTCATGTGCAACTCACTTGACGATAATCTTGATATGAAGTATTGTGTACAGTAAGAGATTCAATGTTCAAATCCTAACCTAGTATATGGAGAGGAGGGCAATCTTAGGCCAGATGTGGACAATCGTAAGCCAAAGGTGGACGATCATAGGCCATAGGTATAGTCGTGGACAACTTATGCCATAGGTATAGTGGTGCCCCGTTCTAGGCGAGTACGACCCAACCCAAGTGCCAATTTCTTCTATTACAAATCAAAAAATAAAGAAAGAAAAAATTGTAGCATATTAAAAATTAAATGAGTTACACATCTTTCTCTTATTACTCTTTTTATGGAGCAAAATAATTATTTTATTTTTAATCACTTCTTTCTAGTTGTTTTTTTTAAGCTTTTCTATCTTTATATAAAGGTGATATTAAAATATACCTCTTTTCTTTAAATTTTGGAATATTTTATAATAGATAGCATGAATATATATATATATATATATATATATATATATATATATATATATATATATATATATATATATTGGAATAGATTAATTAACATGAATACTCAAATACTTTAATTAAATCCTATATTTTTTTTTTTTTTAAATATAATAATTATACATCTTACACATATATACAATATCAACATATTTTATTTATATTTTATTTATGGTTGAGAATGAAAATGAAATATTTTTACCACATTTTCTTTATACTAGGTTGTAATATCAAAAACCTAAATCCATCTTAACTTTGGATTGACCAAGTGTCGAGAAGGATCAAATCTCTTTCACTCTAAGAGTGTCTACCAAGTGCTCAGAAGGATCAAATCTCTTTTCACTCTAAAAGAGGTTGAAAAGAGGTTTGCACCTCATGAAATTCGAACTCTTTCGAGGCTTGGTAGATCCAAAGTTGATACATTTAAGCTAGTTTAATTATTTATTATAATTATAATTATATTTTTATTTTTGTGTAATTTAACACAGTCAAAATGTTTTATTGATAATTACAATTATTATTTATTTTATTTTATTTTTATTTTTATGTAGTTTGACCTTGTCAAAACGTTTAAGAGGATAAGGCATTACAACATTTATATGATACAACCAACCTGTCACAATAAAGTGAGATTATTGATGTTTTATAATGAATTTCATTATATATATATATATATATATATATATATATATATATATATATATATATATATATATATCCAACATTGTTTTTTATTTAAATAATATTTTATTTTCATTTTAAAAGGGAGGCATGGCACTTCTAAGTGGAGCGCAAAATGAATTACACATCTCTCTCCTATTGGGTTATAGAATTAGACTCTTAGGGTTTAAAAAACATTTAATGTTTATAAAAAATAAAATATTTCAATGGCCACCTTAAATAAAATATTTCTTTATCAAATTGATATATATTATAGAAAGGGAGTGATTTCTTATTGTGATGATGTGTATTTTCTACTTCTCACTATAACAAAGATGTGCATTTCATTCGATTCTTAATATGGAGTTAACGAAATATATTTAAAAAATTTCAATAATAAACAAATATTTCAATGTCGATTGTAAATAAAATCTCTCTCTCTCTCATTTCAATGGATTAGAAAGGTGTCTAATTCTAATATGTGCTCGATATGAAGTTGACATGTGGCATTTTAATAACTACTGTAGATCCACAACTTGATATGAATTTGAATGTTAGTTTTTTTGTGCTAATTTTATTTTAAGATATAAAACTTATTTACTGATCCTATGCTTGATGTACAACTTCCCTTGTTGCTTATGTGTGTTAAAGAGGTAATTAAAACTGAATTTTATGAGTGAATTTGAAAGCATAAAGCATGAATTTAAATGGTTGAATAGAAGCAACATAAATAACAACAAACCATAACAACTTATCCATTAAAATAGAGTTTTGATGAAGGAGTCCCCCTCTTCTGGGCTACATCTCCTTAGTCCAGCTTCATAGCTCGGGTCTCTGTATTAGCTCAATTGTGCTCAAATTGGTGTTTACATGCATCAAATGCTCTTGTAACCTATTCCAATGAGTTCAAAATGTCAAAATATATCAGAAATGATTATTTATTTACTCAATTTGGTTACCAGATGATCTAGGCATGGCCTTCACTCCTGGTGGCCATAGGCTTCAAAATTCTTCAAGACAGAAAAAACCTTTGTAGATGAGCTCCTCTGCCTCTGCAACATATTCCAATGGATTCCTAGCATGCCAGTTAGTCAAGAATGACTCTTTCTGAGCTCAATTTGGTCGAAAATTGACTCAGTTATGGCAAAAGCAAACTTTCCCCCAATTTCTCCTCCAAATCTATAATGGCTCCAGCTAACTCCAATAAATTGGTAATTCCTGCCGAAAATGGTGGTGCCCGCTAAATCTGCCACCAGCTAAGAACTAGATTAATTATGGCTTAATCCATAGTTAGTTGGATAAGTGCGCTTTAAATTCACATTGCCGTTTTTGGTTTGGAGTTTGGTCACATTGCTAGGTCACGTGGAGGAGGGTTGGCCCTCTCCTTCCACCATTAGAGTCAACAACTGCATTTAAATATAATGTCTGCAGATATATTTCAAGAAATATGGCCCTTGGCACAATGGTGAAAACACACCGTGTTGGAGAGGAGGTCACGGAATCGAACCCTGACCTTGACTCTCCATACACTATTTTGCCACATTTGAATATTGCGTTGTTGCCACCGTTAATGCCTTTGAAATATTGCATTTCCATAATGCCAACGAAACTATAGGTTTGTAATGCCACCATTCAGATTTCAACCGTTAATGTATCCACCATGTGAATAGGTTAAATTAATATGTGCACGGTGATAATGAAATGCCAATGTAATTCGAACTTAAAACTTAGGGTCATAAGATTAAGATTAAGATTAAGATATCATATGATAATAAAACCATACAATATATTATATAAAACTGAAGAAGATTCTCTGAATGCTGACTGGGCTCTCATGTCATCAGTCTGTCCCTGTTCTGCAATTTTTTTATTATAAATTTTTTTTTGTTCTAAACAACGATCAACAGACCATAACTCCTTCATTCGAACTCGGTTTTCAACGAAACAAGTTGCGTTGGATTCCTTGCAACGGTTTGGTCACGGTCATTCTAGTTTATTTCAATTCTGAGCACCTTAATTTTTGAGCTAAAATATTGAGCCTCTGATCATTCCTCCCCACTAGAAGCCTTTTGGACCCCAAAATCTCTCTGATTACTGATCATGTGGATGAGGGTACTGTTTCCTCACCCTTCTAGTCTCTATCCATTGAAATTTTCTCAATTTCATCATTTGAAGCTTTTCACAAAAAAGTCAACTTTTTCCTTGATTCTTGCAACCTACTCTTGCTGTCATTGACACTGTCATACTGCACTATTTCTGAATTTTCAGAACAACAATCTATTCTTGCAGAAACCATCTTGTTCCTACCTTGGCCAACAATCAAAGGAAACTTAAAAATTGTCTCACCTTGCACACTGTCACCATGGCGATTTTTAGCTGCTTTTTCCCTGTACTTGCGTCAACTCTTGACCAAGTATCTTCGCCATTGCCATGTACCTTTTGGAAAACATAAACCAACATTTGTGGAACCCATGCCTTCTTTTCCAAGCTGCTTTGTCTCTTTCTCTTTGACCTTTGCACCCTCTTGCACCGTTATCTTGTTTCCAACACTGCTCAACACTAATGTTGATTGCTGCAAATGTTTTCATCTTGTTCACCTTCTTTCAAAGGCAACCTGTTAACATCTTGAAACAACGCTTACAAGCGTAAACATCTTTTTGAAAATTTTGATTCAATACATATTTTTTTTTTTATCACCAACAATGTCAAGTTCTGACTTGCATTCACTATCCTCTTCATTTCACTTGCATGTATAAGAGACAAACCTATCTTCTTCTTATGCGCTCTAATTATGTACTCAATACCATCCTTAAACAAGTGATACTTGTTATCATGGAGATGAAATATTTCTTTCCTATCATACAGATAAGGAATTTCCAATTCAATATCTGAAATCTCAAGCGGCACCACATCAAGCTCAACTTCATCAAGTAAGTTTGAGTTTATGGTGAATCTTAGTAAGCACTTCCTTGTAACCGGCAAGTTTTCATTCTTGCATATCCAACCAAAGGATATGGTCTTGGATGTCTAATAGTTTCAAGGCCTAGTTGCTTAACCAAGTATTCGGAAATCGAGTTAGTTTGTGACCCACTATAAAAAAGTGTATCAATATTGGTATGTTTAGAGACGACTCTAATATGGAAAAGTTAGATTCTTGTATCTTCATCATGAGTATCATTTGAACAATTTGAAGAAATAGTGCTTGCAACATGTTTACCTTTCAAACCCATGGCTGTAATTATTGTCTCATCTCCTAAATCTGACCCTTATTCTTGTTCAGCTATAACAACAATTTTACCCTTCTCTTTGGCTTTCAATATGTTTGGTTTCAATTATGGATGAAGTTGCCAACATTGGTCTTCATCATGGCCAGTCTTTGAACAATTTTTCCATGTGAGTTTTTCCTTCTCTCTTTTTATAGAGCTATTTCTTTTTCCTCTTCCATAAAACTTTCCTTTTCCTTTACCCTCACTTTCACTTTTCTCATCTATGTTTGTTTCCCCCTTGCCTCTAAGTGTGTGGCTTGTACACAAACTTCATCTAAATTGCTTGGGTTAAACATAAGAATAATATGCTTCAAATAGGAATGTAAACCCCCAATATATTTCAAGAGTGTATCTTGGGAATTCAAATTTATTCCTAGCAACAAAGCCCTTTTTCTAAACTTCTAGGTATATTCTTAAATTGTTTGACCCTTGAGTTGCTTAAAATTTTTCCAACTCATAATATCTTTTTTCATATAGGCTAATGGATAAAACTATATTTTAATGGAAGAAATAAACTCAACCCAAGAAATTGATATCTTTCCATGGATTCACATTTCCTCTTGAGTCTTTGCTTCCCACCAAACTAGTGTTGCTCCGTCTAGCCTTAATGAAGCCAACAAGATCTTTATGTCGTATTCATGAAGGTTATGAATTCTGTAATACACCTCGAATTGAGTATCCAATTGTCAAGCCTCTCTGCATTTACCTCACCATTGTACATAGGAAGTTAAAACTTAATGTCCAATGTGAGTAATGGATTTTTTCCTTTTGTGGCTTTTGAGTGAGTGTGAGTGGTTTTTGTGGTGGAAGTAGAAGATGATGCTGATGGATGATGAGGGTGATGAAGATGGTGGAGATGGAGGTGGCTTTCCTCCACTGCCCTTTGAAATCTTCTCTTCACCCTTCTTACCATCTAAATATCCTTCTCCATATGGAGGCTTAGAACCTGTTAGTTCCAGTCTTCGCAGCCTATCACCAGGGATCAAAATGGGCTCTTACTATGTCTAGTTTTGTTAGATATTTTTCACATGATCTTCAATGAAAAACATGTCATAAATGTTTCCATCAGAAGGACCTCAGAAAAATCTTTCCAACAGTATGTCACACTCCCATAACCGGTTTTTGGATCAGAAGATATGATCGAAACGAATGATTGATTCTTGGTTATGCATGTTTTGAGGTCAGTTGCTGCACACAGGGAAAAGTTTACTACAAAATCAGTTTGGACAAGAATTTTACAAAAGTGAAAGAGGTTTTTGTCCATCACATAATAAATAACAAAAACCTCCTTCATTTTATGCACAAATGTTACTATGTGGGAGATATGCAGTGATATTTGAAGCCTACATTAAAACAAAACAAATTTTGCAGTTATTTTACTGTTTTAGTCATTTTAGTGCGGTGCTATGTTACAATATATGGAAAGTAATTTTGAGAAACCCAAAGAGGTTTTTGTTAACCACGAGCCATATGAAAAAAACCTCTCTTATTTTATTCACAGGTGTCGTGAATTGGAATATTTGACTAGATCTTTACAGCTCATTTTTACAGATTTAAATTTTTAATGATTTTCTGTTTGAGAAATTATTTTGTGGCACATATTTCGAGCAACTGGAAACGAATTTCCAAAATTTGAGAGAGGTTTTTCTCCAAAATGACCTTATCTACAAAAACCTCTTTCAGTTTTGTAACAGGTGCTATGGTTCAGGAGATACGAGTTCATATTTGAAACCTAATTTCAGAAATTCAGTCCAAATTTAATGTAACTGATTCTATTTTGAAGAAGATGGTTGAGCTCAATTCCCTTAATAAATGGATGAGAAAATTGTACATATTTGATGAATTTCAGAATGTAATGGTTGGATTTTTGCAGTAGATTGAGGTTGCTATTGTTGTAACAGTTTGGCAGGGAATTAATAAAGATATGCAACTTTGATTTGTGGGATCCACGTAGTATGGATTTTAGCATTGTTCTTTCTTTTGTGTTCATCTGTTAATTATTGTTCATATATTAATTGTTATGTTTTCCATTCATTCACTCATACCTCTAGTTGAATGCTTTCAAGATAGATAGGTAGAATCCATTATTAATGCTCTGCCTTGGGAAATCATTCAATACTCTATGTTTTCTTCTGTTTGAAAAGGATCCATCTCCCATGCCCTTTTCAGCTCCTCACCAGTCTTTCCATTCCATCATTATTTAAAATTAATTGTTAAAGTTCCTGCCTACCTTTCCCCATACAATACCCTATATCTCTGATTTAATTCCCCAGTTTCAAACTGTCCCATCTGATCCATACAACCCTGAAAAATTTATAAAACATTTCGAGCTACTATACCTAGCCTAAAATATTTGTTGTTATATTTCATTGAATATTTTTCACGGAGAGAGCCCTCTCTTGACCTTGTAGGGCTAGATACAAGGTTGAGCGTGGTATGTGGTTACCTCAGAGTTGCTTCTTCTCAGTCGTGAGGTTCATTCTGAGTGCTAACATTTTGGCGTCGTTGCCGAGGACGAGGTGACAGATCTTCTCTGGGAAATATTGTTCAATTTGCAGATCTGATTACTGATGGTGGATAGTAGTCAAACACATATGAAGGCTGAAATCATCTACCTGGTGACTCCATTGTTTGAAATCCCGAGTTTCAAAGTATTTATGGTGGCTCCACTGGCTAAATGAAGGACTCAACTGTTGCTTCGATTTGTTCAAGGTATTCATGTATTGATTTTTCTAATCTTCCTAGTTTTCCTAATCAATTACCAAAGGATGCATATATTTTGAGCAATGGCCCTAAATTCAATGGGACAGATCTGCCTTTGACTCTTGAACATGTAGCAATTTTTAAAGCATTTGTAGAATCTCTTAGAGTAAAAAAAGAGGATGTTTTTATCAGATTGTTCTATGATTCCTTTCAAGGCAAATGTAGACAATGGACTGAAAATTTTCCTGTCAGATCTATTAAGTCATTTGTAGAGTTGTGGCGTATCTTTCTAGAAACATGGATGGAGAAAGAGGAAGAATTCAAAATAGAGGTGCCCTCTATTCAAGGCTTCAGAGAATGGGAAGATATGTGCACAGATGATGAGGTAGATGAGAACTTTGCTTCATCTCTTTCTTCTTATTTGAATTCTTGTCGTTGTAGCCATGAAGTTAAGCTTAATTTTTTGCAAGAGTTTGCCATCAAAATTGAAGAAGATATAACTGAATTGGAGACCCAAATACAGTCCCAGGATTTGGAATGTCAAGTCCCATTCTTTGGGGACCTTTTCCAGCAGAAGGAAGGAAAGGTAAGGCTGCCCTTGGATGTTTGCATTAATAATTTGCAGCTGGAAAAATGTATTGAGGAGTTGGGGTAGAAAACAGAGTCTGGTTTCTTTGATCCTGTTGCAGTAGATATGAAAAAAAATTCAATTTGAATAACAAGCCAGATTTCCTTTTATACAACTAGACTCCTTTTGGGCATGTATGGATGCCAACATTTCCAGTTGTGTCCTGGTTCAAGCACTTCCAAGCAGCATCCTTGTCACAGTTACTTGATTGGTTGGTCTGGCATTACAACATTACTTGATCTATCAATTTTTCTGCAAAGTAGGGTAGGTTTGTGCATAAATAAGCTGCCCAAAGCAACATTTCAACTTCCGATATTGGTTTGTGTACATATTGCAGCATGTATATGTTTTTGGATTGGTATGAGTTTTTTGGGTTTACAGAGGTTTGCTGACCATATTGCCCAATGGATGAGGCACTTGGTCTACAGTGTTCTTGACACCTCCAAGGAGCTGCCATCCCCAATAAGGCCGATGTTAGTTCCAATCTTTGCAGCCTATCACCAGGGATGAAAATGGGCTCTTACTATGTCTGGTTTTGTTAGATGTTTTTCACATGATCTTCAATGAAAAACATGTCATAAATGTGTCCATCAGAAGGAGCTCGAAAAAATCTTTCCAACGGTATATCACACTCCCGTAACCAGTTTCTGGATCAGAGGATATGCTCGAAACGAATGATTGATTCTTGGTTATGCATGTTTTGAGGTCAGTTGCTGCACATAGGGACAAGTTTACTACAAAATCAGTTTGGACAGGAATTTTAAAAAAGTGAAAGAGATTTTTGTCCATCACATACTAAATAAAAAAAACCTCCTTCATTTTATTCACAAATGTTACTATGTGGGAGATATGCAGTGATATTTGAAGCCTACATTAAAACAAAACAAATTTTGCAGTTATTTTACTATTTTAGTCATTTTAGTGCGGTGCCATGTTAAAATCTATGGAAAGTAATTTTGAGAAACCCAAAGAGGTTTTTGTTAACCACGAGCCATATGACAAAAACCTCTCTCAGTTTATTCACAGGTGTCATGAATTGGAATATTTGACTATATCTTTACAGCTCATTTTTACAGATTTAAATTTTTAATGATTTTATGTTTTAGAGATGATTTTGTGGCACTAATTCCGAGCAACTGGAAACGAATTTCCAAAATTTGAGAGAGGTTTTTATCCAACATGACCTTATCTACAAAAATGTATTTCAGTTTTGTAACAGGTGCTATGGTTCAGGAGATACGAGTTCATCTTTGACACCTAATTTCAGAAATTTGGTCCAAATTTAATGTAACTGATTCTATTTTGAAGAAGACGGTTGAGCTCAATTCCCTTAATACATGGATGAGAAAATTGCATATATTTGATGAATTTCAGAGTGTAATGGTTGGATTTTTGCAGCAGAGTGAGGCTGCTATTGTTGTAACAGTTTGGCAGAGAATTAATAAAGATAGGTAGCTTTGATTTGTGGGATCCCCGTGGTATGGATTTTAGCATTGTTCTTTCTTTTGTGTTCATCTGTTAATTGTTATGTTTTCCATTCATTCACTCATACCTCTGGTTGAATGCTTTCAATATAGATAGGTAGAATCCATTATTAATGCTCTGCCTTGGGAAATCATTCAATACTCTATGTTTTCTTCTATTTGAAAAGGATCCATCTCCCATGCCCTTTTCAGCTCCTCACCAGTCTTTCCATTCCATCATTATTTAAAATTAATTGTTAAAGTTCCTTCCTACCTTGCCCCATAGAATACCCTATATCTCTGATTTAATTCCCCAGTTTCAAACTGTCCCATCTGATCCATACAACCCTGAAAAATTTATAAAACATTTCGAGCTACTATACCAAGCCTAAAATATTTGCAGTTATATTTCATTGAATATTTTTCACGGAGAGAGCCCTCTCCTAACCTTGTAGGGCTAGCTACAAGGCTGAGCGTGGTCTGTGGTTACCTCAGAGTTGCCTCTTCACAGCCGTGAGGTTCATTCTGAGTGCTAACAGAACCTTCTTCTGCCATCCCAACATTAAATACATCAAACATAACTTTAACCATCCTCTTTATGTCTTTGAAGTCTCTCTTGACATATTCCTCTTCTAAATGTCCTTGAGTCTCTCCAATACCTGACATGATGGCTATGGATTCAAGCTCAACTTCTGATGCTTGCACCTCTTCAATCAACTCATCTTCTTGTATAGTTTGTACCTCTTCAATCAACTCATCTTCTTGTACAACTTTTACCTCTTAAATCTCATCTTCTTGAGACAAAAATTGAGGTTCTTCAAGTGCAACTATGAGTGGAATTTTGGGTGAAGATGATTCTCCTTAATCTCTCCTTCTTTTGGTCCTAATCTCAGGACATGAAACCAACAAATTTCCTTCACCTTTATGCAACTTTAACCTTGTTAGCATCAGAAACTTTCAACCATTAAACTTGCACAAATATTCAAGCAACTATCAAGCAAATAACCTTGTCTTTCAACCTTGCTCTGATACCAACTTGATCTGAATTTGAATGTTAGTTTTGCTATGCTAATTTCATTTTCAGATATAAAACTTATTTACTGATCTTATGCTTGATGTACAGGTTCCCTTATTGCTTATGTGTGTCAAAGAGGTAATTAAAACTGAAGTGAATTTGAAAGCATAAAGCGTGAATTTAAATGGATGAACATCAACAACATAAATAATAGCAAACCATAAATCCACTAAAGTAGAGTTTTGATAAAGGAGTTCACCCCTCCTAGGCTATATCTCCTTGGTCCAACTTCATAGCTTGGGCCTCTCTATTAGCTCAATTATGCTCAAATTGATGTTTACACGCATCAAATTCTCTTGGAACATATTCCAATGAGTTCAAAATGTTGAAACATATTAGAAATGACTATTTACTTACTCAATTTGGTTACCAGATGCTCTAGGGATGGCCTTCCCTCCTGGTGGCCCTGAGCTTAAAAATAATTCAAGGCAACAAAAACCTTTGTAGATGAGATCCTCTGCTTCTACAACCTATTCCAATGGATTCATAGCATGCCAATTAGCCAAGGATGACTCTTTCTGAGCTCAATTTGGTCAAAAATTCACTCAGTTATGGAAAAAAAAACTTTCCCACAATTTCTCCTCCAAATTTTGGAAGGACTCCAACTAACTCTGAAAAATTGGAAATTCCTGCGGAAAATGGTGGCGCTCGTTAGGTGGCTAAGCGTGCTTCAAATTCACATTACCATTTTGGTTTGGATCTTGGTCACATTATTGGGTCACGTGGAGGAGGGCTGGCCCCCTCCTTCCACCATCGGAGTCAACAATCACATTTAAATGTAATGTTTGTGCATGCATTTCAAGGAACATGGCCCTTGGCCCAATGGTTAAAACACGCCCTGTTGGAGGGGAGGTCACGTGGTCAAACCCTAACCTCGACCCTCCATACACTATTTTGCCACATATCAAAAACCTTTGAATATTGTGTTGTTTCCACCGTTAATGCCTTTGAAACATTGTGCTGCCACCAACCTTAATAAATTGCCAACACAAAAACCTTTGTAATGTATTTAACACTCCCACCAAGGTTAATGAAATGTGGACTATGGTTTGCATTAATGCCCATAGTTTATAAAGCCATCCGCATGAAATAAAATGCCAATGTAATTCAAGCTTAGGGTTATAATATATATATAAAACCATATAGTATATTATAAGTTTATATATAATAATAATATAATATCAATCCAATATTAATAATAATAATAATAAAATAATTTTGAGCATATAATATCATAAACCCAAATTCAACTTTAGGAGGTTATTGGACAAATTTTACCTTCACAAACCAAACTGGTGAATCCTGCAGTGATACTTGTTACAGTCCCATTGGAATGAAACTGAAGAAGATTCCTTGAATGCTGACTAGGCTTCCATGTCATCAGCCTGTATCTTTTTTGCGATTTTTTTTTTTTAATAAAAATATGCTTGTTTCCTGTATCGTTTCTGCAATTTTTTTATAAAAACATGCCTGTTCTGAACGACGATCAAAAGATCATAACTCCATCCAAACTCAGTTTTCAACGAAATGAGTTGTGTTGGATTCCTTGTGACGGGATGGTCATGGTCATTATGGTTTCATTCAATTCCAAACACTTTCATTTTTGAGCTAAAATACCGAGCCTCTGATCATTAAACATTAGAAATGAATCCAAATTTGAGAAAATGTTTGCACCTCTAAATATTTTATATAAATTTTAATAGTATGTTTCCTAGTACGAGTGAGTTGGGTAAATTTTGCTGGCACGTGCATATTAAGAACCAACCTAGGATCATCTTAAATCTAGATCTATCATGTGTTGAGAGGGGCCCAAATTTGATGAAATGTTTGTTCGGCTAGGGATTTGATCCCCCTTGGCACATGATAGATCTGGAGTTAAGATGAATCAATGTTGGTATTATAAAATATCAAAAGAATTGGAGGGACAATATTAAATTGTTATAAGATTTAAATAGTGAAGTCTAATTGTTCTATGTTTGTACATTTTTTTGTTGGAATCTAGCAATACAATTCTTGGTGACATTAATTTCAATTCTTCAAATGATTTTTGAATGCATAAACAAATTTATAGCCTTGAAAACTCCCATGCATCCAATTTGTGTAGATTTAACAATTCAAATTTTCCATTCCAACCATTTTTAACTAGATATTGTGCAAAAATCATCTAAAGATATTCTCGGGAAAGGACAAAAATATAGAATATTTAGATTACATCATTTTAAATTACTTCACAATTTAGTTAAGAAAACATCTCAAGGAATATGAAATTTATAAAATAAAAATTTATCAACTTCCGATACATCTAAAAGTTCTACATTTTTTACTTTTGCTAAGCCAATGCTTTAGAATAGAACATGGACTATAATTTAAATTAGAATTTAAGCATTTGTATTTGAATGTAATGGTCATCTGTGATTTTATTTCCAACGAAGCATAACCATGTTTTCTAGTGGATTTAGTTTTAAGTAATAAAAGTAGCATTGCTCCTAAGAATGGAAAGAGAGGCATTGAAGAATGTAACTAGTGTCGGTCTTCATAATTGTATTTGTCAAAAGAAAAAATTATTGTAAAAGAAAAATATTATTGAAGCATGAGTTTCATGCTCTTTCATTTATTTTCTAGGTCATAGCCTCCATTGAAGGCTTCTAGGTTTTGTCAAGAGTCAAAAGTGTCACTGTCACATTTATTAAACTCTTCTTGGGCTTTTGCATCATGTAAAAAAATTTATTTTTGGGTCAAATTAGTCATTTTGTTCCTCCTCACCGAGTTAACCCTATTGGAGGAAATTCGACCTCATGGAAGAAATATAAATAGAGGGAGTTGGACTCTTTTGAAAGTACAATCAACAAGTTTGATCTACAAAGAGAAAGAGGACGAAAAAGAGAATGAAGTGCAAGAGAAGAAGACCTAATCCAACAAAGAAGGAATATCAAAGTTTATGGGAATATCTCTCTCACACTTACAAATTTTTCTAGGGTTTATGGACTGAGGATGGGGCCAAAATTTCTGAATTAATTGCAGGTTAGAAATTTTGAAGCCAGGGGGACGAAATTCTAGATTGAAGTTGCAATTGAAGAGCTGGAACTTTGGAACCTTGACAAAGATCATCTACTTGAAGGAAGGGCCAACTTGGTGATTGGAGTAGGTATTTGTCTAGGTCTAAAGGGTATTGTATTGTGTCATCTTGATTTGAATATAATAGTGGAAGAGTTGGACTAAGATTTCCCCTATAAAGGGGTATTAGACTTGGATGAGTGCTTACATCTTTTGTCCCTTGTTGTGATATTCATTGTTTGTAATTTGTCTTGATGAAGGGAACATAATAAATTGAAAGAAGAACTAATAAGAAGAAAAGAGAGATCACAAGAAAATGTCAAATTTTAAGAGAAATCTACCTAAAGAACCTAATCCATATGATGCCCTAAGTTTCTCAACATGGTATCAAAGCTTGGCTCATTAGCATAAGGGCAGTTAGAAAGTCACAACAAGCAATGAAAGGCTTCAAGACAAGGGATAGAAGCAAGTTATATAATACCAAACTCCTACAGAAAAGAAAAATGATTTTTTGGAACATTTATAAGTGACTAGGCCGCATGCCTGAAATAGGAGATCAAAAAGTTTTAAGGAAACTAAAGGCTTTGTCCTAGAGGGTTGAAGGGATAGTATTGCATGCCATGGAACTATCTGGATAAGAGAGTGAAGGTGTAAGGATTCTCTATAAGGCCTCGAATCACCATTCAAGAGTCATTTTTCTGCTACAAATATGTGAATATACCATCATATATATCAGTTCTCAAAGGAGGGAGTTGGTTAATGATATTATCATTTTTCATCCATCATAAATTTGGAGAGGAGTTGATCTCATTCAAAATTCTGAGCATAAATATAAATTGGAAGCCCTAAAACTGATCACTATCACCTTTAGAAAGGAACAAAAAATCCGAGCATGGTTGAGTCCTCAAATTTATCTATCACCCTCCTTCACATCATCATCTTGGAGCAAGTTATACATTGATTTTATAGTGATATATCAACTCAATTTTGGTGGTAAAATATTCTTCGTTTTGAGTATATAGATACATAGTTTGATCCTAAACAAGGAGACAGTATGCCAACCTATGGAGCCTCCTCTCTTAAACATTATTAGAATCTCAATTTTAAAGAAAGAATCAAAATTATGCATCTATATTTATAACAATAAAAATAAAACATTTCTGACTCAAGTAAGGAAGAAGTATTCAACAGTAAATGTGTCATGCACTAACTCATGGAAGAACCCTTGAAGATTTCATTAAGATCAGGTAAGCATTGTTTTCATTCTTTTTACATGTAACATAATGTCTACAGTTTGCAAAAGGATCAATAAGCTCAATGGAGTACCAAACAAAGGTATGTATGTCTTAAAGTATGTATAACCCGCTCATTTATTAAATTTGATATACTAAGGTTAGTTGATTGTATGATTGGCAAAGATTGTTAATGTCTAAGATAGAAATCACTCTCATTCAATTGGTTTCCATCTAACAAATGTTTAGGATTTGTAAATAGTTCAAGATATATACCAATCGTTGTAAAAAATGAAATTAAATAACGTCCAAGGATTCATTCTCTAAAGGGTAATGGAAATATTAATCACCATGTTAGTGTAATTGTATATTTTGATTATGCTTGTTAAGAAATATTGAAGGTATATATTAAGAATTGTAACTTGGTGGACTAATAAGGACGAACTATGAAGATGCTATCATATTTCAAAGGAGGCCCTTCATTAAGGAAAAACATACCAGGTTTGTAAAAGAAAAGTAACTCAAGGTACATGTATAACTATTTATAGTAAATATTCTTCATATTACAAGGAGAAGTCATTTTGAAATTTGTTCATTATTACCAAATCTTTCATGTCTAGGATTTTGAATCATAAATATTTTTTTTAGGGTGATTAATCGCTAGATTGAATCTACCCTTATCATTCTATATTTTGTCTTTTTTCTAACCTTAGGGTTCACTATAAAACCCTAGACTTTCGATTCTTAGGGTACACTAGTAATGAAACCCTAATATTCTTAAGGTTTATTGATAAAGTTTATATCTCTTGTCAAAATCATACTCTCTTGATGTTTGGGGTTTTGGTAATGTTATGGTGAAACCCTAGCCTTCCAGGGTTTGTTGTTGATGTCTAGAGACCCTAGTTTTCTTAAGGTTTGGTAAATCAGGGTTTATAACAAAAACCCTTGTAATAATCAATATAAAACCCTAGAAATGGATTATGGGTGTATGTGATTTCGTATAATTGAAACCCTAGCCTAGTCAAATTTTTTTGTATATCTAATTTTAGATTTTGATGTTCATATCTAGGGTTTATAAGAAAATTGTTGGTATGATAACTTGATTGTTGTTATTCATGATTTAGTCTAGGGTTTGTAATAAAACTTTAGTAGTTTATTTTCTAGGGCATGCTACTAAAAATATATAATTATAATTTTTTTGATTATTAATATGATGATGAGATCTAGGGTGTGTGAAGAAACCCTAGTAAATGTTGCTACAAGAAGTCGAATGGATAAAATTTTTGATTGATAAAACCTAACTAGGTTTAGGTATTGAATGTCTAAAATACCATTTATTATGCTCCTATTATAATGAAATATGGATAAATTTAACTTCATGCTCTTGTACATACATATTTGTGTTTGGTTGTACTTGTTGTTAAAGGTTTTCAAGTACATAGTGTTCAAGATGAAGAAGATGTTTACCTCATATTTGATAATAATTTGATAATGAGGTGGAGCATGATGTTAAGAGGGAGCTATGAGAACTTTGATGATATGACCATGTTACCATGTGGAGGAATGATGAATTTTTGGAAGGTCTAAATTCTCTGATGAATTGTTGATGTAAAAAGGAAGAGCCTGTGTAACTGGAAGAATCAGATAGTTGATGAAATTGTCCTCTAATTACTTGGATAAAGGAAAATGTATGTCTCCCTATTTGAGAGGGAGCTTGAAGAGAATTGAATGATATGATAAAAATGCAATGAGTATGTTTGAAATCAAATCATATTTGAAGCAATATTGATGGTTATTCGTGATTGATAAATTTGTGAACAAAACTTGGATGTTTTTGGAAGAAAGTGCTAAAGATGAGTTTGGTGCTGTTGAAAATTTGAAGAAGTAAAGCTTTCAAGTAGACGTGTTTGATATGATGATCTAAACAACATCAAAATGTTTAAGAACAAAACAAATTTGTGTTAAATATGTATAGTGAAAGTTTATTACTAATTGGGGTTGTATTTGTGCATATATCTCCATAAAGAAGGTTGAAAGTTCGAAGCATGCTTTTATTGGTGGGTATATCTGGTTTCGTTGATAAGGAGGGATGAAGAATCTTGGGGCGAAAATATGCTTGGGAGGAAACCTATCCAACTTGTGGTGATGTCTATATCTCAAAATTAGGAGTGTGGCGTTGGTCTTGGAGCTCTGACCTTGGATACACACCTAGATCCCCGGGTTAGTGTTAGAGCTAAACCCTGATGATACTTATAGAGGCTAAATATTGGAACACACCTTAGTACCACCTAATTAGGTTACCCTGGTCATGTATCTAATCTGTAGCACTACATGTGTTGTGACTCTTCATAGAGGTAACCATTTTGAGATATTCCACGTGCCTCTGTATATATGTAATTATGAATACCTCCCAAGTTAAGAGGGATTGTTGAAGAATGTAACTAGTGCCGGTCTTCATAATCGTATTTTTCAAAATAAAAATTTATAGTAAAAGAAAAATATTATTGAAGCACGGGTTTCATGCTCTTTAATTTATTTTCTAGGTCATAACCTCCATTGAAGGCTTCTTGGTTTTATAAAGAGTCAAAAGAGTCGTTGTCACATTTATTATACCCTTCCTAGGATTTTGTATCATGTAAACAAATTTATTTTTGAGCCAAATTAGTCATTTTTTTCCTCCTCACCAAATCATCCCTGTCCTAGAGAAGTTGTCCCTATTGGAGGAAATTCGACCTCATGGAAGTAGAATAAATAGAGGGAGCTTGACCCTTTTGGAAGTACACTCAACAAGTTCAATCTACAAAGAGAGAGAGGACGAAAATGGGAATGAAGTACAAGAGAAGAAGACCTAATTCGAGAAATAAGGAAGATCAAAGTTTCTGGGCATCTCTCTCTCACACATACAAAATTTTCTATGGTTTTTGGATAGAAACTATGGAACAAATTTTTGAATTAATTGTAGGTCCAAAATTTTGAAGCTAGGGCGCCGAAATTTTGGATTGAAGTTGTATTTGCAGAGCTAACACTTGGAAACCTTGACAGAGATCATCTACTTGAATGAAGGGCTGACTTGGTGGTTGGAGGAGGTCCTTGTCTAGTTATAAAGGGTTGTCGCATCTTGATTTGAATATACTAGTGGAAGAGTTGGGATGGGTTTTAGCCCTTACTAAGTGCCTACATCTTGTGTCCCTTTTTGTGATATTATTTTTTAGGAATTTGTCTTGATGAAAGGAACATAATAAATTGAAATAAGAACTAATAAGAAGAAAAGAGAAATCACAATAAAATGTCAAATTTTAAGATAAATATACCTAAAGAACCGAATCCATATGATGCCCTAGATTTATCAACAAGAGGAAAAATCAAAGTAGAACTAGTTCTTGTAACTTTTAATCCATAATTGAAAGCCACATATTCAAAGACACAATTTTTAACATGGAGTTTCTAGTAGATAGGAAATTTGAGTAGTTGTTTACGATAAATCTAGTAGTGCTAAATAGTTTGATAAAACCATAATACATCATCGTAAATCACACAGTTCAAAGATAATATATACAAGAAAATTATATTCATGTTTAGATGTGATCCAATGTAAAATCAAAAGAGCTAAAAGAGTTAATAATAAATATATGAAGATTCATTCAAACATTAAAAAATGTATTTCTTAATACACATCCAATATCATATCTCTAACTTATACAACTAGCTTGTGACTCAGGATAGAGAAATTTGTTAATCAATATGACCAAATTGATGTGTGGTGATGTGGTCACAAAACCTTTCAAAAGATACCAAGTGAGGTTTGCCTCATTATTAATTTGTGTACCCTACTATCTTGGATTTGGAAATGTTAATGAGTAGGATATATGGAGAGATAAATGCTACAAGAATATTAGGTACTCCTTATGCATTAGATACTTTACAAATG
>CM076577.1:1104110902-1104276528 GCA_034641835.2 Pinus albicaulis
TTGTAATTGGGAAGACATAATCTCATGTATTTTGGCTTTTTAACAACCCTAGGATGACCCCTTATATGTACTCAAATACCTTATGATTAGGTTGGTGAGTCAGATTGTGTGGGGATTGTATGCCATTAAAGTATATTTAATTGATTTTATGTTTTTTGGCATGTGTTCCTATGATTATTGTTTTAATGCCAACGAGCTTGTTGTTGTAAAATGTAATCTCACACATGATAATAAAAATGCATCACAATTTCAGACCACCCAAAGAAAAAAGTGTGGGGGGTGAGAAATCCACAAGTGGGAAAGGTGAGAAGGCATAACCTTGACATGGATCCTAATCATGGTAAATGAAAAAATCTTCATAAATTCATTTAATGAATGAATCCCATATTCATGAAAATATATTATATCATAAGTCCAAAGTTATGGGAGTGAGTCCCTCATGTGCTACTTGGAAGAGAATTCACATGCACATATAAGTCATCTTTTCCCATTAGGTTAGTGAAGGCCTCATACCATTCGACACGACTTCCTAGAGATATAGGTAAAATATACTTAGTTTTATTTGTAGATACCTTGTTGTTGGATTGGGAGATGAGTTATTAGCTCATATGACGCTCACACCCCAATGAATGTGACAGTCATAAAATCGTTGCTCTGACTTATCCATTACCCTATGACTTGATTCAGTCTTCAACCGTATGGAATCACAAACATTTTTGCTAGTTATCTTAGGGATTTTTTGACCCTTGTGTGTATTGTGGTAGATTGGAATTTTGGTAAGGGAATTATTTATCTCAAGCCTTGTGATCTGAGTCAATATTTAACCTGTGACCTGAGTTAGCCATTGACCTGTAACTTAAGACAAAAATTTAACTTAGTGAATGGAAAGTTATTGTGAATACATAGTGGAATTAGATAATCAATTATTCTTGCTTATATTGGGTGAGGATTTAACTTGGAGGGAGAATTAATTGGCCAAAAACTTTCCTTTCTCATCTCAGGTGAGGCTGGAGGTTGGTAGGGAAATTAGTTGTGTTATTTAATTAATTATATGACCAAGTTCTCCTTGCTTCCCTAGGAAAAGGTTGGAGCTTAAAGGGAGAAATGGTCAAATTGGTATACCAGAGTGAGGCCTCCTACCTAAATGGTATTGTGTGTCCAATTTGGCTTGAGAATAAGCCTTTCCCTTGTGAATTTATGGCCTCAAATCAGGGTGAATTGTTGTTAAGAGATAATGACAATGTGGTCTATGGTTGGGAGGAACATCGAAGGTTGGCAACTAGTTGGTGGAAAATTTCAAAAGTTAAGTGTTTCCACCTTGTATTTAAATTCTTAATGTTTATATATTGATGTGTCTCTCCATGTTTGGATTTTCTTTGTGAGTAATTATGATCAATGTTATATTTATTTTTAAGAAATCATGTTTTTATGTATTATGTATGCTTATGCATGCCTATAAGGCTTCCCTGAGTATAAAAATTGATGTGTAATTGTGAAATTTACATAGGAATTTATTAACACCAACCAGACAAAGGACGCCTTAAATATGTTTCCTATGAGCAATGAGTTTTATTGATGAAGATGACCCAAAATACCGAGTAAAGGCTTGAGCCTTAGAGTGAAGATTCAATGTAAGGAGTCTTCACGAAACATCTAACCTTAAGATTTAAAGATCCCACTGATAAACTTAAGAAGCCTATTTAAATATGAGAAGGGTTTGATTTGGTTGGTATAACCATTTTAAATGAATGTGAATTCCTGTATTGTTCCAATATGAAAATTACATTAAAACAATGAAAATTAAGTTGGGTGGGCCTAAATTTTGGTTGGATTTTCAAGATAAGCAAGATTTCAGACTCAGAGGAAATTGGGAAAACATTCACCCATCAAAGTTAAAATAAATCAACAAGGAACAAATTTGTAAAGCCCTTTTGGATATTATAAGTTCTCAGAAATTTGAGGATGAGAGTTCTTATCCCTAGCCCCTAATCACATGAGCTAGCAAGGCAAAGATTGTAGGTGTCACTAGAAGAGGGTATAGGGGAGGAGGTATAAAACTTTGGATTTTCCTAAAATAGACACTTGAAAATTTCTTTTGATCTAGATATTGGAAGTCTTTTACCCAACATTAGGTCATGTGGGTCAATAGGGACAAGACGACACACTTAGCTGGAAGAGGGTTGAAAAGGTGGAGGTCCAAGAAGCTAGCTTTCCTAAAACTGACAAATATTTTTGTGAATTTGGAGGTCATCCATTGACGGATATTTCTGTATCACCCAATAGAATCATGATTTTCATTATATCCAAATTATGGTAGTTTCCCTTTAGTCAATAATTCCCATCACATAACATAATTCGAAGGGAATTAGATACATTCTTAGTTATATTGGTATCCTAGGGATATAATTAACAATGTTGTCATTTGAATAAGGTGTGTTCATGAGTTAACTTTTGTCAACCAAACCAGGGAAAAGAGACAACGATCATTTCTCATTTCTTCTTATGGTCAGTTGAAAGTTTTGTGAGTTGGTGGGTATTGTGATGTTCAATTGATTAATGATCGATCCATTAAACTATTGAATTTTTAGGGATCTTCTGAACTGATAATTATTTCTTATGATTTCTTCAGTTAATCTTTTTTTCATTCACATTCATCATAAATTAATTAGACAAAATATCTCAACAATATAAATAAAATGCTAGTAGGATCATAAAGAGGCAACCAAATAAGATACATAAGAAATTATCCTAGGAAAACACACATGGGGGAAAAACCCAACAACATTTTTCTTAGAGAAATCATTAAGTTCAACATAGATACATCACGTCAAACATAAAGTCAAGATGATTAGTAACATAGCCCTTGTCACACCTAGTCAAACTTCCCTTTAGACAAGTAAATTTGTTTCTTAATGAATTCAACCTCCTCTGATCTACTAGGGATGAATTTTTTCCTTCTATTGTGCTCATGAATCTAAGTCCTACTATCTAGAAAGACCCATAAAACATTGTCTCATATTTTTCCATACTATGTGTTAGATTCATCCAATTCTTTGCTTAAGTGGTCAGAATTCTCTCTACCTCAGATGATCTGATTTCTCTATGTATAGAAGATGATAGAGTTTCCTTTTGGAGGATGTTTAAGCATTTATTTATACTTATCTAGGAGGCCAAACGGGTGTGACCAAAGGGGTGTGCCGACCTGACTTCTTGGAGGGTCGACTTATTTTTTTGGGGGGGAAAATTAAATATTATAAATTCAAAATTTCTCTCTTTTGCAATCGACATGAAGAACATGCAAAATATTAATTATATTTACAGGTATAAAATAAAAAAGACATGAAGAATATGTCTTACATAATTCAAGGGATAAAATATTAATTATGAAGACTGGCCATAACTACAAAATTCAACACTCCTTATCTAGGGAGGTATTCATAATGATTATCTATATGTTCTCTTGTTGAAAAATTTCTCTAAGAAAAGGTTATAAAAATTCATCATCAACTTCAACATCATTTAATTACTTGGTTAGCAACTCTAACACATTAGAAATCAATAACATCAACTAATTACCAGAATTCTAGTTGCTACTTCTAACCCATGGTGCTCCTGACACATGGTACAACATTAACATAAAATAGTCACCATAATGTGGATCCCTATGACGCATGGTTTACAGACTAGTCTTAGTTCACCATCATTCCGGTCGGTATCTTTGACTCATGGTGAATCTCCAAAGACCACATTATTCATGAGTAATTATGGGCCTGATGCTAAATGTACTCACTCAACCTAGCTGGAGAGTCTAAGTCTGATGCTGAAAGGCACCCACTCAACTGAGTGATTATGGGCCTCTAGGACCATTCTTCCTAATTATTGTCAACATACTTGACACAGGAAGAACGATTGTCCTCTGCTAGAACATTCTCGATAATTTTGGTCAACACATTTGACACAGGGAGAATGATTGACCTTAATGTTATACATCAAAACTCTAGAAAATTCTCCCTAATCTTGGTCATCCTGACCTAGGGAGAATGATTTTCCTTGATGCTGCAATTTCATCACCCTCTTCAGAGATACATGCTCAATCACTCTAAGTTTTTATTCAATGTGTACATACTTCATCCCAGGACATAATATTTGTCAACAATATACTTTACTATAGAATAGTTTTGAAGTAACATTGCTTCCTTCTGTACCATGTCTTGGTACCAGATTTCACTGTGCTTTGACCTATCATCATGGTCATCACCTATGTTTGATCAAAAAATATTGCAAGTATTTTTCTGCATCCATACTACTACTTAACTTTCCAACGAAGCTACAATATATTCGACCCCTGCAATATTGAGTGCGATAGATGTATGCTTATTTCTCATCCAATAAATCATAACGGAACCCGACTGAAGAAACATCACGGTGAAATCTTCTTTTCTTATGCACTCTCTACCCAATTAGAATATGTGAATCCCTACAATTTTACTTCATCGTTTGATACATATCTCAAACCATAACTGGTTGTGCCATAACCAATTACACTATGTTGGTATTTCAACAAATGTTGAGCTTCTTACCTTGGCTCAACGATAAGATAATTAACTACTTTTTGGTTACCCTAACTAGGTGCTCTTTCTAAAACAACTTATGTTGTGGTAATATTTTTTTCTCCCTCTACCACTGTTGCTTTTTAGCATATCAACTATATGGCCTGAGAATGTCAATGTATTCCATCATCTCAAACTCAGAGGTCAACTTCGTTTGAAGCTAAAACAAGGCTCCCTGAATGCTCCCTCTTTTACAAAAGAAATTCATATTACCACAATTTCTCCCTCTAACACATGAGTCCTTATTTCATTATAAACAAATCATATAGGATAAAATTTGATCCATCAATCCAAATCTTAGGTAAAATCTTATATATGCAAGCAGGACACTTCTTCATGGTCCTTAAAGCCTTGAGGTGATTCCATGTACCATTCTTCCTCAAATTTTTCATGGAGAAAAACAACCTCTACATCCATCTGATATAATTACATAAAATAAACAACAATAATTCGAATAGAAGTGTATTTGGAAATTGGAGCAAATATCTTTTCATGATTATGTCCCTCTTTCTAGGAGAACCTTCTCAAATATTTATTTTATGTTGCCTTTTGCTACATGCTATATCTTGTCTATTTATTTGGAAGTGACCATTGACTTATATTTCACTTAATCAAGGTATACTTCAAACTTGTTGATCTTCCTCCTCCCTCTAAGATAAAATCTCATATAGTACAATATCTCTCAACAAAAGTCACCGATTTTGGGAGAGTCCTCTTGTCACAAGTTTTTCTTCATTCTTCCAATAATTCCATTTGCTACCAAAGCCTTGGAAACCTTCACCATGTACCTACAATCCTAGGAGGTCATTGAAGAACAATTGCAACCCAAAAAATGAAAAACAAAGACAAATGTATAAATAATAGTAAAAACAACATCAACAATAATAATTAAGAAAGAGAGATGTGAAGTAGTTGTATTTTGAGAATTAGAGGGAAATGTCAACTACCTCTTGATCTTCGCCTTATTGCATCCATATTGTAGTTTTTTCAACCTTTGTCCTCATCATAAACATGATGTCATTCATTCCTTGGAAGAGATATAATTTCTTCTTTCAGCGGAAACATCAATCTAGGTCTAGCTCTAGGGTTTTATCCACAAGCTCTAGGGACTTTTAATCCAAGTCTTCTATGGTTTACAAACCATAGATTTTTCATTTACATATTTTTTAGATCCACCAGAATTTGACATATGCAAAGTTCTCCAAAAATCCTTAGTGCTCTCATGCCTCAATTGCTACCTTTTATATAAGTAGTACTCATCGAGTATTGTAATTCTGCCTTCTCATAGATATTTTAGTAGTAACAAAAATTTTCCTTTTCAAGGAAAACTTTTGTTCTATAGATGACTTGATTTCAAGATAAGTTTTGAATAATTTTCTTGTTGTATTAAAATTATTTATGAAGGCATTCTAATAGCATCAATAAGTAAACAATATTTGATTAGTCCAGACTTCCTTTATGCATTAGAAAGTTATGTAAACTAGATAAGTCTCATCATTGAGATGCTGAAGCTGTTGATGACACTTGTAATAAGTGTATCAAAGTGCATTCTACCTCAACAAGGGACTTCAAAATATATGCTTCACATTTGGTAGACTTTGTATTCAATCTTCTTCTTTTTTAAATAAGGATTGAATAACTTATTCAAAGAATCGTAACCATTTGACCTGATGGCTTAGTTCATTCCATTTTTCTTTCTTAACTCCTTTCGGGTCAGAGAGAAACTTCCTTGTTTGATCACTCTGAGATGTATCCTTAGATTTCTAAAGCTCTTCCATTAGCTAATACAATCATACACATACCAACGTAATGTAGGACATATAATTGTAGTACATGATATTACAAACTTTGCAACTTTAGGGTAGCATTTTATTGAACTTACATTAAATGATATGTTTTATACATGTTATTGATATCAACCCATATCATATTTTAGTAAATCAAATATACTTTTTTCATCTTTCTTAGCCATCCAAATGACTCAAATCATAGATCTATCTAAAAATTTTCACAAGCACTAATGAAGGTCATTGAAATTGTTTTGCAGAAGTAGGTGAAGGGTCACTTTATACATAACTATCCTTGAAGGTTTCTTTAAGGATAACTTCATGTAATGCACATATTTTGTAAGGAATTTATTTTAGAATATTCGAATAGTCCTTTGATCTTATTAAGGAACAATTCACAATATTGTTTTTCAAAAATGAGTTTTTATCTTTCAAGGCACATTGAGATCAACCTTACTTCATCAAATTAGAGATCAACAACTTCAAATAAAAATTTGATACAAGTCTTAGTACATAATCTTCAACCAGGCCTATAATTGTTCCTCATTTTCCAAGTGATCATAGTCTACAAGAATTCTTGTCAAAATAACCTTGATATCTCAATAATACATACCTTGCAATGCAATCATATTTTAGTAGAATTTTGAAGACACCTTTGTTGGCTTGAGGAATCTCAGACTATTTTGGATCTCTTGAGAATTGGTCTTCGTATATTTCATCTTAGGTGTTTCATCCTTACTAATAGCCTCGACCTTTATCCTTCTTCCATAGATTCAAACTAGATCTTCTAGTGGTTTGAACTGAGATAGATAACCCTGAAGTATAAAATTTTCTTAAACCATGAATCTCAATGTTGATAGGTAACATTCCTTTTGCAAAGACCATTAGTAACTTATGTTTTAGTATTCTGAGGCATCTTAGTCTTTCATAGATTCTTCGATCCTCCTTCGTCCTCCTGTAATAGGTCATGAGACCTTCTCGACCTATTATAAAAAATTGAGGCCAACCCCAAGGCATATCAACTGTTTCAACCTACCTGATATTAACCTGAGACATTTTCAACCTAATTTAGGGCTTGAACTTACCTCATAATTCTCAATGCAACCTATTAAGGAACTTCGGGAATAAACCCTTCACAACAAAGTAATTTGAGGCTTTATAGGTCTTATTCCATGGCTCGACAATCCTCTTCTCGTCACAGAAAAAAGACAAACTTCAAAAAAAAAAATTGCTCCTTTTCATGGCCTAGATAGACACTTGTTAGGTCATGGATTGCACACAATACTTTGGTGGCATCTCTTTTTAAACTTTGCCTGGACATAGTCCTAACTCGACTTCTCTTTGAACTTACACCTTTAAGAATGCTCTTCAACTACAACTCTGATACCATGTTGAAATTTTAGGGATCTTATAAATTGATAATTACTTCTTATGATTTCTTAAGCTATTCTTTTCTTTCATTCACATTCATCATAAATAAATTACACAAAATATCTCAATTGTATAAATATAATGCTAGTAGGATCATAAAGAGATATCCAAACAATAGACACAAGAATTTACCCTAGGAAAACCCACATGGTGGAAACCCAACAACCTTTTTCTTAGAGAAATCATTAAATTCAATAGAGATACATAAAGAAAAACATAGAGACAACTTGACTAGTAACATAGCTTGGTCAAACTGCGCTTTAGACAAGTCAAACTATTTCCCGATGAATTCATCCTAGTCTGATCTACTAGGGACAAATTTTGTCCTTCTACTATGCCAGAAATCTCAGTCTTGCTATCTAGAAGTCCCTAGAAAACACTGCCTCATAATTTTCCATATTATGCCTTGAATTCGTCCAATAATTTACCTTGGATGGTCTGAATTCTCTCTACCTGAGATGATCCGATTTCTTTCTGTATAGAAGATGATAGAGTTGCCTTTTGGAGGAGGTCTAAGAATTTATTTTTACTTGTCTAGGAGGCCAAATGGGTGTCACCAAAGGGGCAAGCCAACCTGACTTCTTAGAGGGCCAAATTATTGTTTTGGGGCCAAAAATTCAATATTATAAATTCAAAATTTCTCTCTTTTGTAACCAACATGTGGAAAATTGTCTTATATTAATATATTTCAAGGGATAAAATAAAAATTACATGAAGAACATGCCTTACATAAGTCAAGTGCTAAATATTAATTATGAAGACTAACCATAGCTAAAAATTCAACATATACTAGGTTCAAACCAAAGGAAGGAAAGGAGTTCAACCCATTGGCTTATATCACCATGTGGCCAATTAATAGAGTTAATGTGATTTGGCTATTGATTTTCCATTGGTGTCATGTCATGTTTCCATGGAAATATGAGGGGGCTAGATGATGTGGCATTCTGACATGGCACGATTGCTAGAAATTGTTTGATGTGGAAATTGAGTCGATGCATCATATGGAATCCAAAGGGATCCAAAAGGTTGACCTATTGAATCTAGTGGAAGTTTGAAGATCTGTAACTTTTGTTAATGATTACTTTTGGAAAAAAAATTGTATGTTAATTGAATCCATATCAAAATTTGTTAGTTGACCATATTATAAGATGCTAGATTCCTTCCTCTTCATTAGAAAGATTTTGGATAGTGGGTTTTCCAGAATCTACTAGTTTATGTTCCTGTTAGTGTTTTCTCATTCTTGAAGAGGATCTGGATCCAAAATCCATTAACCCAAAACTTCTTGAAAATGCACATTATTGGAACAACCTGGATCTGGATGTTAGTATGATGCCCCAAACATAGGTCCCATGGAAGGACCATTGACATGGTATTGATGAAATGGTATTATGGATTATTATTGATGATGTAGCTGTTAATTTTCTAGTGTTATATGCTTAACACAATCACTTATTCCAATTCTTTCTTCAATTAGTAATAAATTTATCCAATATAATTAATATTATAGCAACAATAGGAAATTATAGATAGAACAACAAACTAATGCACAGTAAAAGACAAACAAGAACAAGAGAGACATAGTATCTGGTTAAAGAGCAGGGAAAAACCCCACAAAGGGGAAAACCATTTCAAAATTATTCTTCTATTAGATTGTAATCAAATGTTCAACAGAGAGATACAATGTTCCAATTCATCAACAATGAGTCAAAGTCAAACCCTTTGAATATCCAAGAAATCAACCAACCAATATGCAAAAGATGAGCCCAAAAGTCAAATCTGCAATTCTGGTCAAAGTCAAGAACAACAAAAACAACCCTAACCAGTCAATGGTCGATGATCAACAATCCTCCAAATAGTTCAGTCAAAGAAACATTAAATTTAGCCTTCCAAGATTGATCAAAAGTAGTCAAAACAATCAACTTTTAGCCCATGCAGATTCAGTCAAAGTTAACTCTTAACCTGTAGAACCCTAGGTTCATACCTGTAGTCAATGAGGGCCAAAGTGGAAAAAAAAATGGTCAAAGGAGCATTCAACTCGACCTCCAAGAATAGATCCAAATTCAGTCAAACCATGCTAATTCAATGCTGGTGAAACTATCCCAATCAGAAAGTCAATGCAGAAAACACAAAATGCCTCTTTTGCTTCACTCGTGTGAGCTTGGACCTCCTTGTTTCAGACCTATACAAAAAAAATCGATCAAGAGAGAGAAGATGTGATGTGTTGATGATGCTCCACAGTGATGTGACATATACTTTATTTATATATGTCTCAAAGGGGTCAAATTAGCTTGCCTAGGGTGACTTGTACTTTTGTGCACTTGTGGGTTTCACCTTAAAAACAATATTTTTCCTTGACCAATTAAATTCTTCCAAGGGATAGGAGGGGTTTATCTAGATGAGGAAGACTTCCCAATAGATGGAATTTTTCCCCGAGCTACCAAATTAACAGTAGCATGAAAACAAGGCATGTTAACATGGAACATAAGTGCTAGGAAGATGATGTGGAGCCACATGGTGGAGGTTACATGGATTATGGGAGTTTAGGATCCAAAAATTTATAAAAAAGAGTGTTTTTTTTTTTGTTTTCCAAATATGAATGTCACATATATGCAAATGTTTCAGATATCCAAATAAGCAGGAGTTCAAGCCACATAGACCAAAATAATGTGGTAAGATGCAAACAAAGATCAAAGAAGTAGTAAATATGAGGTGGAGACTCAGGTGGTTAGCACCATGGAGATGATGTGGGTTAGTGGAATATCCTGATATCGAAAATATGGAGATTCAATTTTTTGAGAAGTAGGGACTTATTGAAAATTCCATATCTAGATATCCAAAAGGTTGACCTATTGAATACCAATAAGAATATAGAAATCTAGAAGAATGGGAAATAAATGATAAATGAAAATCCATATTTGGATATGACGCCACAACTAATGTGCTTAGCCTATGGAGGTGGCTCAATATGGTGGCAACGCATGAGCACAGTTCCACCATGTGTCAGATGACATGGCATAAAATGGTGGTGACACACAGACATAGGATTGTCACATGTTAGCCACGTCTTAGTCACATGGATGCTAGCACAACATAAAGTGGAAATGCTTTATAGGGCCATAAATTTGTACCTAGAGTTTAGGAGAAGAATTTTATATCATAAAAAATATGTTGATGAGCAAAAGATGATTGTGACTTCTTAAAAGAGGTCTTAGTTAGTTGTAGGAAGAGAAAAAAAATTGTACCCCGTTGACCTTGCTGCCTACACCTACCTACAATTAGTGAGAAAATCCTTTAGCCCCATAATGTGTGGTTGGTGGCAAGGAACTAATGGGAGGGGCTGTCACTTATTCCCAACGTCTCTCTCCGTTTAAGCTATCTCCTAGGTTAGATATGGTGTATGTTCCCTAAAGGAAAACTAAGTTAAAGATGTGAGTTTTCTAGGAGAGTTGTTAGAATTAAATAGATTGCTTCTTAAGATTTATAAGCAAAAAGTGATATGAGCAATAACAATCCATACATAAAATAAACATAAAGCATATGAAAACTAGTGCCTTCAAAGTATTTCTCTTTAAAATTAAATTGTAATTGCTTAAATGAAGTGAAATGCTTTCAAATGGAAAGAAAAAGTAATCCTAAAAAGTTGAAACAAGAAATTTTTAGCACGAGATATTATAAATGATTTTAAGATAAACAAATTTACGAGTTAAATCATGTGAAGCTATCTTGCTCAAAATGAAATAATTAGTAATATACTTATGAGAATTTAAATGAGATGATATAAAAACTCATCGTTAGACCAAGATGGCAACATGACATTAAATTTGCAACCCAAAATAATAGTACTTGAAAGTGAAATCAATCATCCATGACCATCAAAATGAAAACATGCAATTAAGTTACAAAGGTAAGCCAATTTCCAAGTATAAGAAAAATCACACTTGTTGCAAAATTAAGAGATTACAATGCTTTCATCCAAAGTGCTTCTTGAAATAAGATTTGCATGTGAAACTTTAAACCATCAAGATAAGAAATTTGGGAACTTTTCAAGTAAAGTAAATGTGATGAAATAGTGCTCTTGGTTTATTTTATTAATTAGCTCTAAAGAAAGGTGACATTGTAACTCTAATCCTCATATCTCACCCTTGCCCAAAGATTTGGATCTCACAGTGAGGAGTCTATAGAGGTAGAGGGTCCCTAAAATCTCTATTCAACTAACTTAAGTTGGAGGTAAATTTTAGTGATGCTTGGGGCATGTAAGTAAGTTGACCAAAGAATAAAAATTAACTTCAACTTGAAATCTAGGTGCTTTACATGAAATAAAATGTTGCTTTATGAAGAAAAAATTTCCACATGTAAGATGTGTTTAATGGTGAAGCACAAGTAAAATTGGAACTATGTTCAAGCAAATAATATCAAGTAAAAAGTGCTTGCATGCAAAAAATCTGAACTCGTTATGGACTTAAAACATGTAGCAGATCAAACTAAAAAGCATGCAGAATGAGTGTGATCCATGATTGTGTTAATTACCCAATTAAATGAGATGCATGCAAGTGAAATAGATCAAAGCTCAAGCCACAAATCCTCTCCAAAAGGCAGAGAGATAGGGATACCATTGGGTAAAACCCATGCTCTCAAAATAAAAAAATTTGTTAGTTGTTACAAGAAGGAAAATACCATGAAGTCTTATAAAAAATCCAAGGAAAGTCTTAACAATTTGGCTTCAAACCATAGACCTTTACTTGCTGAAAATTTCTGTAATTTGAGGCCTAAATAGGCTCACAAAATTCATATTTTGAAGAAGGGTAAGAGAGGTTAAGCCTCTTATATGGCCATGATTTTAATTTGAATGTTAGTTTTGTTGTGCTAATTTCATTGTCAGATATAAAACTTATTTACTGATCTTATGCTTGATGTACAGGTTCCCTTATTGCTTATGTGTGTCAAAGAGGTAATTAAAACGGAATTTTATGAGTGAATTTGTAAGCATAAAGCATGAATTTAAATGGTTGAACAGAAGAAACATAAATAACAACAAACCATCATTGTCGATCCATTAAAACAAAGTTTTGATGAAGGAGTTCACCCCTCATGTGCTACATCTTCTTGGTCCATCTTCATAGCTTGGGCCTCTTTATTAGCTCAATTGTGCTCAAATTTATTTCGACGTGCATCAAATTCTCTTGGAACCTATTCCAATGAGTTCAAAATGTTGAAATATATTAGAAATGACTATTTATTTACTCAATTTGGTTACCAGATGCTCTAGGCATGGCCTTCCCTCTTGGTGGCTCTAAGCTTCAATATTCTTCAAGGCAAAAAAATATTTGTAGATGAGCTCCTCTACCTCTGCAACCTATTCCAATGCATTCATAGCATTCCAATTAGCCAATAATGACTCTTTCTGAGCTCAATTTGGTCGAAAATTGACTCAATTATGGAAAAAACAAACTTTCCCCCAATTTCTCCTCCAAATTTGGAAGGAATCCAGTTAACTCCGACAAGTTTGGAAATTCCCGCTGAAAATGGTGCTACCGCTAATTCCATCTCCAAATTAATAGGATGATTAATTAGTGTTAATTCATAGTTAGGTAGATAAGCGCACTCTTAATCTGCATTACCGTCGATTGTTTGGAGCGGGGTCATATTGTGTTGGTCACGTGGAGGAGGGCTAGCTCGTGGGGTTGACCCCCTCCGCTCCACAACCAGATACAAAACAGTATTCAATTATGATTTCAACGTGAAAGTTGCAATGAATACGGCCATTGGCCCAATAGTAAAAGAGCGCGGTGGAGAGGTGGAGATCATGGGGTCGAGCCCCGACCCCGCCCCTCTTACCAAGTCTTTTGCAAATCCTTTGGATATATGCGTTGTTGCCACCGTTACGATTTCAAAAATTTGGATATATGTGCTATGGCCAAAATTTAATATGCCATCCAAACCATTATATATCGCATACCTTCGAACCTTTGTTAACCGATAACCATAGTCGGTCTTGCAAATACATACACGCCACCAACCTTAGCATATATAAAAAATGTGTGACATATAATAAGTTAACAATTAAATAAAAAATTTTCCAACGAACTATAGCTTTGTAATGTGCCACCGAAATATGATTAAAAATCAGACTTTAGGACTTTCGGATATAATATATATGCGAAAATTAAAAATATTAATTAAGATTTAAATTTTATATTAAATATTAATATATATCTATAGATATATAATATAACACATGATAATAAAATCATACAATATATTATAAATATATAAATATTAATCCAATTACTTAAAATTAAAAAAATAATTTCCAGCACATAAATATCATGAATCCAAAATTCACCCTTAGGAGGTCATTGGACAAATTTCTCCTTCACAAACCAAACTGGCAAATCTCATAGTGACAATTGTCACAGTCCCATTGGAAAAAAAATGAATAAGATTTCTTGAATGTTGACTGGGTTTCCATGTCATCAGCTTGTACTTGTTTTGCAATTTTTTTATAAAAATTTCCCTGTTCTGAACGACAATCAGCAAACCATAACTTCCTCATCCGAACTCGGTTTTCAAGGAAACGAGTTGCGTTGGATTCTTTGCAACGTGCCGATCGTTTTCGTTCTAGTTTTATTCAATTCTGATCACTTTCATTTTGAGCTAAAACACTGAGCCTCTGATCATTCCTCCCCACTAGAAGCCTTTTGGACCCCAAAAGCTCTCTGATTACTGATCATGTGGATGAGGGTACTGTTTCCTCACCCTTCTAGTCTCTATCCACTGAAATTTTCTCAATTTCATCATTTGGAGCTTTTCACAAAAAGTCAACTTTTTCATTGATTCTTGTGACCTTCTCTTGCTATCATTGACATTGTCATGCTGCAATATTTCTGAATTTGCAGAACAAAAATTTATTTTTCAGAAACCATCTTGTTCCTACCTTGATAAAAAATCAAAGGAAACTTAAAAATTGTCTCACCTTACACACTGTCACAATGGCAATTTTTCGCTGATCTTGCTTTGTACTTGCGTCGACTCTTGACCAATTATCTTCACCATTTCCATGTACGTTTTGGAAACCAATAATAAGCATTTGTGGAACCCATGCCTTCTTTTCCAAGCTGTTTTTTCGCTTTCTCTTTGACCTTTGCACTCTCTTGCACCGACATCTTGTTTCCAACACTGCTCTACACTGATGTTGACTGCTGCAAATGTTTTACATCTTGTTCACCTTCTTTCAAAGGCAACCTGTTAATATCCTGAAACAAATCATTACAAGTGTTGATCATGTTCCCTGCTCTTTAAACTCCTTTCCCTCCTCTGTTCTGGAGCCAATGAGCCTCACTGACTGCAAAAATCTGTGCTCCAAGGGCCTTTATTTACCCCTTGTACCTCTGCAGAAATCCTTATTTCACCTCTTCCCCTCTTCCACTATCCCCAACCACTTCCCCACATATGCTCGATACCCAAAGTCCAAGCGCTTAAGCCTCAAGAGCTAATCGCATCGGAGAAATAGAGCGGAACGTTTGAATCCCTTTGCAAGGCTCAAAAACTCCGATGCGATCGCTTTTTGTTGTTAAAGTCCTCCACTGTGTTTCGCACCGTTGATCTACCACATAGATCGGACAGCCCATGCTAATCACAAGTCTTCGCAATCACAACACTTATATGTCGTCCCCTGATCGGTCCATCGCAAACATTTGTGATGCGATTGATCGCATCGCATGTCTTCCGTCGATCGCTCCATCGCGACTCATCTCCCAATCCCTTCGATTAAATGTGAGCCGTTGATCCGGTCCCCAGATCCAACGGCCAGCGCTCAATCGCGCTCCCCGCCTAATCACAATCGCAAATTCCGTCACGCCTCCCCTTTGCTCCTTGCGATTGCGATTCCCCGACTACATTCGAGCCGTCCATCCCTCCGCCATATCTAACTGCCCTAATTCAATCACATCCCGCCCTCAATTGCAATCGGAACTTCCGAAATGTGCCACCACGGTCTTTCCGCTCCGATTTGCGATTGCGATCTCCGAATTGGGTCCCACCTCATGCGGTCGCGTCATCACATTCCATTGCATTTCGCTGCATTTTCGTGTATTTCCGTGTGTAACCAAAGTTTTGCATTTTACTTTAAAGTCTTATGTCTCATATTCATTACACCCATTTTCATATATCATTTCACTGTTTAATCCCCGCCGTCGATCTACGCCTCCAGATCTAGATCGAACGTTCCATACACATTTTTCCGTCAAACCCTATTGTTCGCCATTTACACCATATCATTATGTTTTCCACTGTTATTTCACATAAACCACTGTTTCACCGCCGCTGGACTATCATTTCTTCCGCCCCCATAACCAGTCTTCCATTTGCATGGATTTCATGACCAAGTTGTGTGTTTTTGCAGAGTACGAGCGACATAAAGCTATCATGATTCAGAGTCTCTATTGTTGTGATAGAGAGCACGTCAAAGACCATGTTTCAGAGCTGAATTATGAAGAAAGGCCCGGGAAGATACACCGACAAGACTTCCATTAAAGCAGTAGGGTTAAAATTTGTCAAACCCTCCCAGGGACATTCAAAGCGCAGCTTGGACAGGTGAAGATATAAATGTTGCGGCAGAGAGTATCAGTGGAAAATCAGAGGAATTCGATGATCAGTATTGAAGGTTTCAGGCCTTAATTCAAGTTTAGAAGACATAGAGTACCATGCACAGGGAACAATACCCTCCAGGTTTCATTTCAGCAGGATTTTCTTTCAGGAAAGGACGGAATGTTCATGTGGTTTTACTCTCATACCGTGTCCCTGAAGAGACCTTCACCCAACGCATTTATTTTAGAAAGCCGGCGGCAGAGTACATACAATACAACATAATCATTCAGTAGTTTGGGCGTGAATGTTTCCGCCTTTTTGTCTTAATGAGGCAAATTAAATGCTCATCACCTACTTCTTTTGCTAGGTTTTCTGTTTTTCCTATAAAACTCTAGGAAAAGGAATGATTGAGGGTTCCATATTTTATCAGAAAATTATGCGGTGAAAGGCTTTTTGTATACAGTTTGTAAAACTCTTGTATGAAGGCTCAAAGCCCATAGGGTCTCAGTGAGGAGGAGTTCTATCCGTTTAAGAGGATTCTGGTCTTTGATATTTCACAGTATGTAACCTTCCCTTATGTGTTATTTTAATACAAAATTTCATTTCATCCATATTTCTTATATCATGTTTTTGCAATGCGAGTGGCTCACTGATTTTTGGTAAGGATTTATCCTAGTTGATACCCATACTCGGATCAGTCAAGCGCTTCAAATATGGCTCAGGCATGATATATTGTTCCATTGTTCATCTAAACCGTATTTCTGTTATATTAGTTTCTTTGGGAGGGTGTTTTTAAAGCGCCATTGTTGTGTATGGATTCTTAGATTGGTAAGCCCATGCATGGCTATGCTGTGTATCTGGATATCAGCCCAATGATAACTAGTATCTTCTTGATATTTCTTTCACAAGCCCACCCCTTCTGATAATTGATTTCTGTGACATATTACTTGAATTGGCCCTCTTTACAGTAAATTGTCTCTTAACTGTCTGATGCCTTTATATTGGAATCTTGCATCTTGCCTCTGTAGTATTCTTTTCCTTGTGACACTTTCTGAGGGTCTTGGTACCATTTAAATTGTATTTCCTGTTTTCAGAAGGTAGCATGAGAGCTTTCAATTGATAACATCCTTTGTTATACCATATGCTTCTTGCTATATTTAAGATGTCCTAGGCACTGGTCTATCACAACTCTAGGCTGTCTCTAGGAGTGACAACATCTTTTTGGCGCCGTTGCTGGGGAACGAAGTTGAGAAAATTAAAATCCCTGGGCCTCGACAAAATCTAATTCACTCTTCAAGTAGGTGAGTATGGAGAGTTAAGAGTTATAGATCCCTCACCTTGGCGACTCCACGTTTGTTCATTTGATAAATCTATTTGCAGTCCTGGCTCCTCGTAAGCCACACCTGAGGTCAGATACGTCTAAGCCAAAGACACCTTCAGTGTCTGACCTCGAAAAGATCATATATAGAAGAAATTGGAGGGAAAGAAAACCAGTCCATTCTGAGATTCCCGAATTCTCTCAAGAAGACTTTCCGTCCTCCTCCTCTCAAGATTCTCAATTGCAAGTTCCCGACTCCACTGTCGGAGATACCGATTACTATTCAGATAGTCCACCTCGAGGATGTGTCCAATCTAAAGATAACCTTCATCCTACTCCTGAAGCCGAAGAGGTAAAAGAAGTCACCGAAGTAGCTGTTGTTAACCGTGAACTATTCCCATCAACACCTCAGGCTGTTGTACAATATATTCCTATCATTACTCATACTCCGCTTCCACCTCCTCCTCTTCCTCCATTTACACATCAAACTGTTGCACTACCCCCACCTCCTCCAATGGCCAATGTTCCAGCCTTCTTGTTGAATAAATATGCTCCCCTGGCATTACCCAAAGTGTTGAATGATATGCCCCAGGATTATCTGAAGATCTTGCCCATATTCAATGGGGAAAATGAGATTGATGCTCAAAAACATCTTGAGAATTTCTGCTCTTTTGCAGAGAACTTTAATGTTGAACATTTAGATGTGGTCTTAAGGCTTTTTGTCCAGTCTCTTGATGGTGAAGCTTGAAAATGGTTTAAGAAATTGGCAGGTCATTCTATTACCACTTGGGATAATATGGAAGATACTTTTCTCAGAAAATGGGGGGAGAATAAAGATCATCAACAATGTCTCATTGAGTTCAATACACTAAAGAAAAGACATAATGAAGGGGTGTCAGAATTTATCAAAAGATTTAACAAATTATATCTGAGTCTTCCTGCCGATATGAAACCTCATCAAAATGATGCTAAGGTTGTTTTCGTAGCAGCTTTTGATTCAGAATTTGGTTTCTCTCTCAGAGAAAGAAAGCCTGCTACTCTGGATGATGCTCAGTCAGATGCACTAGAGTTGGAAGAAAACTTTGCCTCCACTGGTAAATCAAAAGGAAGATCTGAACAAGATACCAGAAGAAGGGGCAAAGAGGAGGGATCCACTTCTAGCCAGGACAGAGACTTAGATAGAACAAAAGAGATGACCAAATTGATTAAGAGAGTGGTCAAGCTTGAATTGGAGGCCAAGAATTCATCCTCCAAGAATTTCTACAATGCTACAAATAGAGGTTATAATCCTCAGTATAGGAAACCACCCCTGCAAATATTGCCAAGGGAAGCAAAGGAGCAACACGACCAAGTACCACACCCATTGTACTTGGAAGGTCCAGTAGATAGCCCTGCTGAAGATGTTGCTTACGAGCTGGAGGATGAAAATATTGCCTTTTCAGATAGTGATGGAGAAGAATGCCCCTTTCAAGAAAATGATGGAGCTGAGTGCTCATTGCAAGAAGAAGAAAAGACCAGAGACACAAAAGAAGCAGAAATTGATTACTGTTGTAAACAATTTGCTGATTTCATGCTAGCACAGTACAATATAAAATATGATCTCAGATCTTCTAGGAAGAGGACTCGTACTCAAGACCAAGAAGAAGAAGCACCACTTTAGAAGGATGCACCTGCTCAGAAGGAATCAACAGTGTAGAAAGTCACAGACAAAGATTTTGTTGATGATGGAGGAAATTTGACACCACTTGATAGTCAAAGAAAGGAGGAAGGAAATTCGGTGGAAGACTTTAATCCATGGAATGAAGAAATCAGATCGCTGGAGATTATGCTGAATAAACATGATTTGGTGCAGCAAGAAGAACCTCAATTTATAAATTGGGGATTGCAGGGTGTAAAGATACAAGGGAATGAAGACAGTGAAGACTTCCTGGGTCTCGGAAGAGACTTAGGATTTATGAGGAAAGAATTAGTGATTGAATCATCAAGCAAGACCATTGGGTCTTATGATTTCAAAACTGACAATTCGGCTGTGTTGATAGGTATTGCAAAAGACAATCCATCCTTTGGAGTTGTCTTGGATACAAATGAACTATCACGGGGGAATGAAGGTGAGGCAATCATACCCCATGGGAAGGAACTTGTTATTACTGATAATGACAAGAATGAGCTGATAGACAAAGAGGAGACTGGAGGGAAAAATTTTGGAACTGTTACAGTGATGGGAAATCAAAATTCCATTCTGATAAAAGATGATAGTGCAAAATCTGAAGAACTTGATTCGATTTCCAGAAGCAATCAAGAGGGTGAAAGACAATTATTGAAGATTGTCAAAGAAGAAGAAGAATACGATGAAACAAATGTGCAACATATTGTCGAAATGCTTGAGAATAAATGGCTGATTTGTTTGCTGAAAACTTTTAGAACAGAATGTGAAAGCATAGCAGAAGGTAAGTTGCAGAGCAAAATATGGAAACCTGGAAATGTGTAGTGGAAGAATAATGCAACTGAAGGACACCAACAAAGCAAAGGGGAGGACCTTCCACGAGCTATTCTTCTCATCCCAAGTTACAAACCCTTACTTAAGAAAATCTTGCTAGAATCAATGGTTGAAAGATATGAAGCTGAGATCGGATTTTTGAACTCACAAGAAAAATCATATCAGTTCATAGACCCCAGAAGCTTTTTGGAAAGTCTCCCTCCCCCTAAAAGAGAAGAGATTCCACTTCCTTTTGAAATACAAGAAGAAGGTGATCAGGCTTTCAAGAGTCACTCTGAAGATGCAGTGGAAAACACAGTAATCAGAACTGCCCAGGACACAGACAGCCTGCCAATCATGGAAGGCCTAAAAGAAGAAAGTGTACACCATTTGTTCATTGATCCTATGACAGAGTATATGGAGGCCCTGATTAGCTCAAATCATCCAACATTGATCCTTCACTAGGGCCAGATTCATCAAGAGTGGTCACCACTAATGGTGACTGCATTTTTGAAGAAGCACGTGCAGAGCACCCTATGGTTATCTCTGATAGGCAGTCCGTACTCTTATCCTTTTTTGTTACTGCTTGACTCGCTGCACTGGCATTATTGTATCACCTAGAGCATCAAAGACTTCCAGGTTAGAGTAGAGTAGGTAGGAAAAGCTCAATAAAGCTCAGTCTGTGAGCATGTAGTTAGTTGTTTTTAATTTCTGCAAAGTACAACAAGCCGAACAGTGTAATCCTGGCTTGATTGTTTTTCAATTTCTGTCTTAGAGTGTAGTCAAGAAATCTGCTAAACAGTTTAATCCTAGCAGATGTAGTTTAGATAGAGAAAAATATGAGACCAACAGTTTAATCTGGTCTGATGGAATAATAAGGGTAGTAGTAGAATAGGTTTATTTCTCTTGTTTGTAAAAATTGATGAATCATGAGGTGAAAAGTAGAAATGCCGAAGAGCATAGTCCATATAGAAGATGATCAGGAGGTCTGCGAAGTTCTCGACACGTCCAAGGATGAACGTGCCATCCCTAGGTGGAGCCAATGTTGATCATGTTCCCTGCTCTTTAAACTCCTTTTCCTCCGCTGTTCTGGAGCCAATGAGCCTCATTGACTGCAAAAAGCTGTGCTCCAAGGGCCTTTATTTACCCCTTGTACCTCTGCAGAAATCCTTATTTCACCTCTTCCCCTCTTCCACTATCCCCAACCACTTCCCCACATATGCCCGATACCCAAAGTCCAAGCGCTTAAGCCTCAAGAGCTAATCGCATCGGAGAATTAGATCGGAACGTTTGAATCCCTTTGCAAGGCTCAAAAAATCCGATGCGATCGCTTTTTGTTGTTAAAGTCCTCCACTATGTCCCGCACCGTTGATCTACCACATAGATCGGATAGCCTGCGCTAATCGCAAGTCTTCACAATCGCAACACTTATATGTCATCCCCCGATCGGTCCATCGCAAACATTTGCGATTCGATTGATCGCATCGCATGTCTTCTGCCGATCGCTCCATCGCGACTCATCTCCCGATCTCTCTGATTGAATGTGAGCCGTTGATCTGGTCCCCAGATCCAATGGCCAACGCTCAATCGCGCTCCCCGCCTAATCGCAATCGCAAATTCCGTCGAGCCTCCCCTTTGCTCCTTGCGATTGCGATTCCTCGACTACATCCAAGCTGTCCATCCCTCCGCCAGATCTAACGGCCCTAATTCAATCGCATCCTGCCCTCAATCGCAATCGAAACTTCCGAAATGTGCCACCCCAGTCTTTCCGCTCCGATTTGCGATTGGGATCTTCGAATTGGGTCCCACCTCATGCGGTCGTGTCATCACATTCCGTTGCATTTCGCTGCATTTCCGTGTGTAACCAAAGTTCTACATTTTACTTTAAAGTCTTATGTCTCATATTCATTATGCCCATTTTCATATATCATTTCACTGTTTAATCCTGGCCGTCGATCTACGCCTCCAGATCTAGATCGAACGGTCCATGCACATTTTTCCATCAAACCCTATTGTTCGCCATTTACACCATATCATTATGTTTTCCACTGTTATTTCACATAAACCACTGTTTCACCACTGCTGGACTATCATTTCTTCTGCTCCCATAACCAGTCTTCCATTTGCATGGATTTCATGACCAAGTTGCGTGTTTTTCCAGAGTACGAGCGTCAGAAAGCTATCATGATTCAGAGTCTCTATTGCTGTGATAGAGAGCACGTCAAAGACCATGTTTCAGAGCTGAATTATGAATAAAGGCCCAGGAAGATACACCGACAAGAATTCCATTAAAGCAGCAGGGTTAAAATCTGTCAAACCCTCCCAGGGACATTCAAAGCGCAGCCTGGACAGGTGAAGATATAAATGTTGCGGCAGAGAGTATCAGTGGAAAATCAGAGGAATTCGAAGATCAACATTGAAGGTTTCAGGCCTTAATTCAAGTTTAGAAGACATAGAGTACCATGCACAAGGAACAATACCCTGCAGGTTTCATTTCAGCAGGATTTTCTTTCAGGAAAGGACGAAATGTTCATGTGGTTTTACTCTCATACCGTGTCCCTAAAGAGACCTTCACCCAGCGCATTTATTTCAGAAATCCGGCGGCAGATTACATACGGCACAACATAATCATTCAGCAGTTTGGGCGCGAATTTTTCCACCGTTTTGTCTTAATGAGGCAAATTAAATGCTCATCACCTACTTCTTTTGCTAGGTTTTCTATTTCTCCTATAAAAATCTAGGAAAAGGAATGATTGAGGGTTCCAGATTTTATCATAAAATTATGCGGTGAAAGGCTTTTTGTATACAGTTTGTAAAACTCTTGTATGAAGGCTCAGAGCCCATAGGGTCTCAGTGAGGAGGAGTTCTATCCGTTTAATATGATTTTGGTCTTTGATATTTCACAGTATGTAACCTTCCCTTATGTGTTATTTTAATACAACATTTCATTTCATCCATATTTCTTGTATCATGTTTCTGGAATGCGAGTGGCTCACTGATTTTTGGTAAGGATTTATCCTAGTTGATACCCATACTCGGATCAGTCAAGCACTTTAAATATGGCTCAGGCATGATATATTGTTCCATTATTCATCTAAACCGTATTTCTGCTATATTAGTTTCTTTGGGAGGGTGTTTTTAAAACACCATTGTTGTGTATGGATTCTTAGATTGGTAAGCCCATGCATGGCTATGTTGTGTATCTGGATATCAGCCCAATGATAACTAGAATATTCTTGATATTTATTTCACAAGCCCACCCCTTCTGATAATTGATTTCTGTGACATATTACTTGAATTGGCCCTCTTTACAGTAAATTGTCTCTTAACTGTCTGATGCCTTTATATTGGAATCTTGCATCTTGCCTCTGCAGTATTCTTTTCCCTGTGACACTTTCTGAGGGTCTTGGTACCATTTAAATCATATTTCCTATTTTCAGAAGGTAGCATGAGAGCTTTCAATTGATAACATCCTTTGTTATACCATATGCTCCTTGCTATATTTAATATGTCCTAGACACTGGTCTATCACAACTCTAGGCTATCTCTAGGAGCGACAACAACAAGCATAAGCATATTTTTGAAAATTTTGTTTCAATACATCTCTTTGTTTGATCATCAACAATGTCAAGTTATGACCTACATTCACTATCCTCTTCATTTCACTTGTATGTATAAGAGACAAATCTGTCTTCTTCTTATGCACTCTAATTATGTACTGAATACCATACTTAAAAAAGTGATACTTGCTCTCATGGCGATGAAATACTGCTTTCCTATCATACAGATAAGGACTTCCCAATACAATACCTGATATCTCAAGCGACACCACATCAATCTCAACTTCATCAAGAAAGTTTGAGTTGATGGCGAATCTTAGTAAGCACTTCCTTGTAACCTGCATGTTTGCATTCTTGCATATCCAACCAAAGGATATGGTCTTGGATGTCTAATAGTTTCAAGGCCTAGTTGCTTAACCAAGTCTTCAGAAATCAAGTTAGCTTGTGACCCACTATCAAAAAGTGTATCAATCTTATGTTTTGAGACAACTCTAATATGGAAAATTTCTATTCTTGTATCTTCATCACGAGTATCATTTGAACAATTTGAATAAATAGTGCTTGAAACATGTTTACCTTTCAAACCCATGGTTGTAATCATTGTCTAATCTCCTGAATCTAACCCTATGTCATGTTCAACTATAGCAACATTTTTTCCCTTCTCTTTGGCTTTCAGTCTATTTGGTTTCAATTCTAGATGAAGTTGCCAACAATGGTCTTCATCATGGCCAATATTTGAATAGTTTTTTCATGTGATTTTTTCCTTATCTCTTTTATAGAGCTATTTATTTTTCCTCTTCCATAAAAACTTCCTTTTACTTTACCCTCACTTCCACCTTTCTCATCTATGCTTTGTTTCCCTCTTGCCTCTAAGTGTGTGGCTTGTACACAAACTTCATCTAGATTGCTTTGGTTAAACATAATGATAGTATGTTTCAAATAGGAATGTAAACCCCCATTGTATTTCAAGAGTGTATCTTGGGAATTCAAATTTATTCCTAACAACAAATCCATTTTCCTAAACTCCTGGGTATATTCTTGAATTGTTTGACCATTGAGTTGCTTAAATTTTTTCCAACTCATAATACCTTTTTTCATATAGGCTAATGGATAAAACTGTCTTTTAATGGAATAAATAAACTCAACCCAAGAAGTGGATATATTACCATGGATTCACATTTCCTCTTGAGTCTTTGCTTCCAACCAAACTAAAGCTGCTCCTTCTAGCCTTAATGAAGCCAACTGGATCTTTATGTCTTCTTCATGAAGCCAACTGGATATTTATGTCTTCTTCATGAAGGTTCTGAATTCTGCAATACACCTCCAATTGACGTATCCAATTGTCAAGCATCTCTACATTTACCTTGCCATTCTACATGGGAAGTTCAAACTTAATGTCCAATTTAAGTAATGGAGTTTTTCCTTTTGTGGCTTTTGAGTGAGTGTGAGTGGTTTTTGTGGTGGAAGTGGAAGATGATGCTGATGGCGATGATGAGGATGATGAAGATGGTGGAGATGGAGGTGGAATTTCTCCACTACCCTTTGAACTCCTCTCTTCATCCTTCTTACCATGTGAAGTTCCTTCTCCATATAGAGGCTTAGAACCTTCTTCTGCCATCCCAACAATAAATACATCAAACATAACTTTAACCATCCTTTTTATGTCTTTGAAGTCTCTCTTGACATCTTCCTCTTTTGAATGTCCTTGAGTCTCTCCAACACCTGACATGATGGCTATGGATTCAAGCTCAACTTCTGATGCTTGTACCTCTTCAATCAACTCAACTTCTTGTACAAATTGCACCTCTTCAATCTCATCTTCTTGAGAAAAAAATTGAGGTGCTTCAGGTGCAGTTATGAGTGCAATTTTGGGTGAAGATGATGCTCTTTCAAATCTCCTTATTCTAGTCATAATATCATGACTTTCAACCAACAATTTCCCTTCACCTTTCTACAACTTTAACCATGTCAGCATTACAAATTTTCAACCTTTAAACTTGCGCAAAAATCAAGAAAATATCAAGCAAATAACCTTGTCTTTAAAACAAGCTTTTCAACCTTTCTTTGATACCAACTTGGTATGAATTTGAATGTTAGTTTTGCTATGATAATTTAATTTTAAGATATAAAACTTATTTATTGATTTTATGCTTGATGTACAGGCTCCTTTGTTGCTTATGTGTGTCAAAGAGGTAATCAAAACTGAATTTTATGAGTGGATTTGTAAGAATAAAGCATGAATTTAAATGGTTGAAAAACAGAAACATAAATAACAAAAAACTATCACAGTTGATCCATTAAAATAGAGTTTTGATGAAGGATTTCACCCCTCCTGAGCTACATCTGAAATTTATATTTACATGCATCAAACGCTATTGGAACCTATTCAAATGAGTTAGAAATGTCGAAATCTATTATAAGTGACTATTTATTTACTCAATTTAGTTGCCAGATGCTCTAGGCATGGCCTTCCCTCCTGGTGGCCCTAGGCTTCAAAATTATTCAAGGCAAGAAAAACCTATGTAGATGAGCTCCTCTGCCTCTGCAACCTATTCCAATGTGTTCATATCATGCCAATTAGCCAAGAATTACTCTTTCTGAGCTCAATTTGGTCGAAAATTGACTCAGTTATGGAAAAAGCAAACTTTCCCCCAATTTCTCCTCCAAATCTAGAAGGACTCTAGTTAACTCTGACAAGTTTGGCAATTCTCGCCGAAAATGGAACTGCCACTAATTTCGCCACCAACTTAATAGGACAAGTAATTAGTGTTAATCCATAGTTAGGTGGATAAGTGCGCTCTTAATCCGCATTACCGTTGATTGTTTGGAGCACGATCATATTGTTTTGGTCACGTGGAGGAGAGTTGGCCCCCTTCGCTTCGAAATCAGATTCACAACAGTCTTCAATTATAATTTTGGCACGAGAGTTTCAATGAACATGGGCCATGGCCCAATGGTAAAGGAGCACAGTGGAGAGGTAGAGGTCATGGGGTCGAGCCCAGACCCCACCCCTCGTACAAGTCTTTTGAAAATCCTTTGGATATATGCGATGTTTCCACCATTACAATTTCAAACCTTTGGATATATGCGTTGTGGAGAAAATTTAGTATGCCATTCAAACCATTATATATCACATACCTTTGAACCTTTGTTAACCGATAACCATTGTCGGTCTTGCAAATACATACACACCACGAACCTTAGCATATATATAAAATGTGCGACATATAATAAGTCCGCTCCACCATTAAATAAAACATTTGCCAACAAACTATAGGTTTGTTATGTGCCACTGAAATATGATTAATAAGATTTAAAATTAAAAATATTAATTAAGATTTCAAATTAATATTAAATATTAATATATATAAATATATAATATAACATATGATAATAAAATCACATAGTATATTATAAATATATAAAATAATATATAAATATTAATCCAATTCCTTAAAATAAAAAAAAATCCAGCACATAAATATCAGGAACCCAAAATTCAACCTTAGGAGGTCATTGGACAAATTTCTCCTTCACAAACAAAACTGGTGAATCTCGCAGCGACACTTGTCACAGTCCCAATGGACAAAAACTGAAGAAGATTCCCTAAATGCTGACTGAGTTTCCATGTCATCAACCTGTACTTGTTCTACAATTTTTTTTATAAAAATTTGCTTGTTCTTAATGGCGATCGACATACCATAACTTCCTCATCTGAACTCGGTTTTCAACGAAACGATTTGCATTGGATTCCTTGCGACGAGCCGGTCGTTGTCATTCTAGTTTCATTCAATGATGAGCACTTTCATTTTTGAGCTAAAATACCGAGCCTTTGATCAGACCATGACTAAGAGAGAGAGAGAGAGAGATGGCCAAAATAACTCGACCTCCCTCAAGAAGAACACAACCTTGTCCAAGAACAAATCGACCTAAAGGTGGAAATAGTCACTAAATTCGAGCCCTAAGGTCCTGCATGCAAACTTGTAATTATTTTTTCAATGATGAATCTCGCAAGTAGCTACAAGAGAACAAGTTAGAAATGGCTACAACAACACAACAAATATTAACCCAAGAAACTACAAAATATGTTACAAAATAATCTACAAAAGGCTAGGCCAAAGAGTATGAGCAAGCTCTTCTCTTTGGCTAGCCATGACTTAGCTCTTTGAAATATCCATATATTAATAAATGAAGTGAAATACATGAAAAATAAGATTTTTAATGTGATTTTTATGCAATAAATAAGAAACTAAAACTTAAAATAACATGTGCAAGACAAATTGAAATAGATGGGACTTTAGAATTTAATGCATGTGGGTTCTCCTTGAATATTTTCAAGAGTGGGTTGGTTCCTTCGAGAACTTCCCCTCATGCTTGAAAGCTTGACCAAAGAAGGATTATTCCACAAAACTTCACCACAACACATTAAATCCACATGAAATTAAATAAATGCAATGGAAAGAACTCTTAGAGATATATTTGACATCAACTGTAATGTTTCTTAAATATTTTCCTAAAGAAATTAAACGATTCCTATGCTAATATGAGATAGTTTCATATCAACATAGCTTGAAACAAGCATGAAGGAAAAATATCATGAATAAGTTTGTAGAAACAAAATAACGACATGTCAATAATTTACCATATGCAAGGAGAAGAACACCATCACAAGTAACCCCAAAGTCTATTGTACAATATTGCAAAATGTGTGTACAATCCAACAATGTGTCCTCAAGCCCAAAAACTCGTATTAAATGATACATATGAGAGCCCATGGCTCTATTATATAGAGAGTTAGGAGAAAATACCAAGGAAGAATGCATGTGATAACTGAACTTGGAGCACATCCCAAGAAAAGGTAAGTCACGTTCCATGTCAAGATGATAGAGATACCAATGCAAATCGAATTCCATATGTGGCACCCAAGGAAAATTGAATTCTTAATATGGAATATTAAACACATCCATGAGTGAACCAAAGCAATGAGATAAGTCCAGTAAAACCATCCAAACTCAAACCAAGTGTTGCCACCTTAGATGATGATCACAAAGAATCTCTACGTAGATCTCAGGAACTGCGTGATTTCCTGCAAGAGAAACTCGTAATCCTCCAAAGTGAAATGCTAAGTGTATAAGAACTCGAGGTAATAGTGAGAGAAGTCCCCATGAAATCCTCAGTCAAAATAATCCATCAAATATTCCTTTAGTGCGTGAGCTCCTCCAATTAATTTGATTTTCCACATGTGCAACTGTCGCATTAACTCCAGGAAATTTAATTTTATGAGATATTGGTGTATTTATGATGTAAGGTGCTCATTCATCGTACACATGCCCCTTTACTAAAATATTTGACTTAGGATAAATTCCAATTCATTTCCACGTCATTATGTCACATCGAATAAATTATTTCTCTCTATTCAATTTATTTATAGCCTAATTTATTGCCATATTTTCCACTAAACTTAGGAAATGTGGGTTTTGGGGGTCCTAAACACATTTTTAACCCCTCAAAGTGTGAAATAGTAGAAATTTGAGGGTGAGAGGTGAAAATTTATTACTCATACCCCATACAAATTCTCTAGACATTACTTATTACATTACATATACAATTTTTATTGCAATTTCCACCCTGTAGAAAATCTAAAAAAATAAAAAATGACTACCTATACCTAACCAAATTCCATGAAATTTTGTGTGTGATATAGTATGGTAATATACATAGACTATAGACACTAGGACTCACCCAAGGCATCACCATAAAGTGGTACTCCAGATTTGGAGTATATTTGGAGGAAAAAACTCAATTAATTATTAAGTCCTCGTAGGGAGATGATAGTTAACAAAGTGAAAAAAACCTCCTAGAGTAATACTCACTTGTTGGAAAGGTCCCAAGATACCTAGGCATGTTACATGACTCAAACTTATCATTAATAGCATCACTTATTATAATTCCCCGTAGGGTGTGGAATCTGGGTACAAGAGAAAATGATGAGAAGTAGAAGTACAATTTAAAAAATTTGGTAATATGATGATATATGATGGTACATGTGTCCTTTGGTACATATTTGGGCATGGAGTCTTCATATAATCATCAGGTTCCACTCCAGTGGTCAACATACCCCACCTCCATAAAGTGACCTTGGGGGTCAAGTATGTTACATGATTCAACATTTTGTAGGTACCATGAAACTCAAAGTTACTAAGTGATAGAATTTACATAATTTTATCTATGATGTAAACCATTTTTTCACCCAAACCCTTCCTCTAAATGAGTGCTCTTTGAATCCTTTCAAACTTTATATTCAAGTATATTTTCAGGATTTGTGGAATAGTAGATACATACTGAATTATGAATCCATATGTGACAATATGTTGCTTTCCATATATGAGGTTATAGTTGGGAGGCCTTTCTCGAGGTCTTCAAATAATTATATAAGAGTTATGGATTATATTGGTGAGTGGTATATAGACACATATAAGATAATATAATTACATTAATTTCCAAAAAATGAACAAAAGTTAAAGCTAATAAATAAGATCTAATATTCATTACATCAAGTAAAAAATTGAATGAAACGATCTAAAGAGGAGTACAAGGGAAATATTCTTAAGGTTCTTTTTGCTGCAAAATTTAGTAAGCCTTGGAGAGGGAAACCCTAAAAAGCATAAGCTAGACCAAGAAGTAACAATGGGGTAGTGGCCCACTGTCACCAACAAAAATCCCTGATCTTTACAGATTTTCACCGATGGGAGGAGTCCCATTAAGGGATATAACACTTATAATAGGTATTCTAGGGTTAATGTGTGAAATGATCTCACTAGAAATGCTTTGAAAATGACACAATTTAGGTTCAAGGTTTCATAAGGAAGCAATTCGCTTTATACGAAGAGACCTAGAATAAGGGCATAAGACCTAAGCCTTGATAAATTTGATGAGTAGTGGAGTAACTAAAGGTCAAGGATAGGAGAAAATATTTCTTACAATGTATAAAAACTATGTCAAGGCTCATGAAACCTTCAAGGAAGCCCTTAAGTTGAAGGAAGGAAAACCAAGGTTTCCCTCTTAGGAAAGCAACTAGGGAAAGGAAATTTATAGATGAAATTGAAGTGGATTCCCACAAAAATGATATATTTTATGGAAAACACTATCCTCTTTGTTTTTAGGCTCTCTAACCACCAAAATTCCACTTGACTAGGGATTTACACCAAGCCCTAGCTCGCTAACTTAGCCTTGAAAGGGACAAATTCAGAGAGATAAAATATGAATAAACTATGGATCAATTAAAGCTCCCTAATATTCAATATACCCCTACATTATTGCAATTATTAGATATATCTATTATTAAACCCAATGGTATATTAGAAGATGTGTATGTTTCTTTAGATTCTTGGGAATATCTTGTTGATTTTAGGATTTTAACTCCCAAGCATAATTTAGGAGGTCGTCCATTGATCCTTGGTAGACCTTGGCTAGTTATAGTTGATGCATTCATAAGTTGTATATATGGTGATATGTATATTTATGATGAAAAATCTACTAATAAATTCACATTGCATCCACCTAAAAAAATAATAACTGAAGTAGAAAGTGAAGTCTGGATAGATGATGATGATGAAGACTTTGATGATATTCAACCGATGTTTACTCTTTTGCAAATAGATGAAGAAGATCAATTAATACATTTAATGAATAATAATGATTCTTCTTCATACTATGAGCAAGATCAAAGTTTTCAGGAACAATGTACTATTGAATATCTATCATATCATCAAATGACTTTACATTCTACGGAAAAGTTTGGAAATTATTTAATAGAAACATTTCGTGGAAAAACATTAAACATTAAAAATAAGTTGGAAGAATTTCAAAAGAGAAAATTGATAAATATGCTACAAAAACATTCTTTTTCTTATGCATGGGAATATACTGATATGAAATGAATTGATCCTAAAATTTGTATGCATCAAAGAGAATTTGTAAAAGAGGAATTGCAAAATTTACTTAATGTGAATTTCATATATCCAATATCAGATGCCATGGGTATCACCTTTCATGATTGTTCCAAATAATAATGGAAAATGGAGAGTATGTATTGATTATATGGAATTGAAAAAAACTACTTTGAAACAGTTTCCACTACCCTTTATAGATCAATTATTAGATACCTTAGCAAGAAAGAAATATTTTTCATTTCTTGATGGTTTTAGTGGGTATAACCAAATCCAACTAGCACCAAAATATCAAGGTAAAACCACCTTTACATGTTCATGGGAGACATATTCCTACAAGGTACTTCCATTTGGATTATGTAATGCACCTGAAACATTTAAAAGAGCAGTTTTGAGTATCTTTTCTGATCTAATTCATGACTGTTTGGAAGTTTATATGGATGAATTTACCGTATATGGAAATGTTTTCGAAGAAACTCTTGAAAGATTAGAAAAAGTTCTCATTAGATGTAAAGAAGCAAACCTTTCATTAAGACATGATAAGTGTTTTATGATGTTCAATGTAAGGGATTGTTTTAGGCCACCATATTTTAAGTTATGGAATTAAAGTGGATACATATAAGGTAGAGGTAATTTCTAAAATTTCAATTCTTGTTTGTCAAAGAGATGTTAGAATTTTTCTTGGTTTCACTGGTTATTATATGAGATTCATAGAAAATTTCACAAAAATAGCCCCTCCACTTTTCAAACTTCTTACAAAAGATTGTGAATTTGTTTGGAATTCTGATTGTTAGAAAGAATTTGAGACATTGAAGCTAAATATCATTGAAGCACCAATTTTAAGAGGACCTAATTGGTCTCTCCCTTTTCATATTTCTACTGATGCTTGAGATACAACTTTAAGAGTTGTGTTGGACAAAAATATTTAACTCCTTATGTTATTTATTACACAAGCAAAGATTTGACTCCTAGCAGAGTTAAGTTACACTGCAACAGAAAAGGAGTTCTTAGATGTTGTGCATGCCATTAACAAGTTTCATCATTATATCAATTTTTATGAAACTTTCATTCATACAAACCATTATGCTATTATATATCTAATGAAAAAACCCATTAATAATGGTAGAATTACAATATGGTTTTTATTATTGTAGGAATTCAACATTACTATCCTTGATAGACAAGGAAAAGAAAATACAATTGCTGATTTTCTTTCTAGAATGAAAAATAATAGCGATGACATTCCTGTAAAGGATAATTTTCCCGCTGTATATATTTTTTCAATATCTACTAAAACTCCTTGGTTTGTAGATATTGATAATTATTTGGATACATATAAATTACCTCCACAATTATCAGCCAAAGAAAAACAAAAAGTTATCAAACCTAGTGCACCTTATTCATGGATAGATGGAGAACTATACAAAACTGGACCTGATATAATCATTCAAGATGAAGTACTAGAAATCCTAAAAGCTTTTCATGATGAGCCATGTGGAAGACACTTTGATAATAGAAAAAATTCTTACAAGATCCTTCTTTTGGGACATTATTGGCCTTCTCTCTTTAAGGATGAAAAATAATATGTCAAAATATGTGATAGTTGTCAAAGAATGGGGAAGCCTATTCCATCAGATGAAATGCCTCTATAACCACAGGTTCTTTTAGAGCCTTTTGAAAAATGGTCTCTAGATTTTGTAGGAATAATAAATCCTCCCATCTAAATAGAAAATGTATATACTTGTTTGTACAAATTATGTTACAAAATGGATAGAAGATCGATTCCTTGGTGATATATGTAGATTAAACCTCTTTCATTTGAAACTGGAATTTCTATAGATACATTTATTTTTTAGAATATTTTTACTCGTTTTGTTGTTGCAAGAGAAATTGTAATAGATCAAGGTACTCAATTTGATCCAAGTTGGTGCAAAATATCATGAGAAATATAAGATAAAGCATTGAAAGTCTACATGATATCATCCACAAGCCAATGGACAAGTGGAATCCACCAATAAGGTACTTGAAGAAATTCTAACCAAGACTGTGGACCTGCATAGGAGATATTGGGCAGAAAAGCTTCCAGAGGCACTATGGGGATATCGAACCACATGGAGAAACACAACTGGACATACTCCTTATGAGATTGTCTATGGGAAGAAATTTTTGCTTCCAATTGAGTTCCAAGGACTTTTAGAACAACAACAAAATTGGGTCTTGATTTATCAGAAGCTAAAAAACAAAGACTAGCACAATTGAATGAACTAAATGAGATTCGAAAAGATTCTATCCAAATAACCAAGCTATTTCAACAATAAAGATCGAGATGGAATGACAAATTTATCAAAGATAAAAAGTTCAAGCCAGGTGACTCGACTCTTCTTTTTTATTCCAAGTTAAAATATTTTCAAGGAAAATTTCAAACTCACTGGCTTGGTACTTATGAGATAGATACTATCTTTGATAATGGAGTAGTCAAGATAAAAAATATTGATGATGAACAAGTTAATTCTATTGTTAATGGTCATATACTAAGATTATATCATAAACTATTACCTAGAGAGAAATTTGTGAAATATTTGCAAGAAAGTTTTGAATTCAAGTTGGTTAAGAAAGGAGATATTTCTCGTCATTCTCGAACTCCTTTGTAATTTTTCTTAACAACTAAAAAAAAAAAATTGAGAAAAAGAAAAGAAAAGAAGAAGTATAAAAATGAAAACCAACATTGTTGGCATGCTTATACATAAAATATTAACTAAAAACCAAGAATTCTTGGCAGTTTATATTTTCACAATTTCCCTATATTTTTCCCATTTCCTTTTATCCCTCTTTTCTCTAACAATTTTGCACATTGTAAAGAAACACTTTTGAAGACCAACCTTCTTAAATTTCCATCAAAATAAGCAACAACAACACATAATTTTTTTTTTAATAAAAAAAAAATCTCAAAAAAAAAACAGCTACAGAATCAATGTCATTCTGCAACCGATCTTCAATTCCACAACTGATTTCAGATCCTATATTTGGAAAAATCTACATTCAGAGAACCTACAACAAAGGAACATCATAAAACATAATGAGGTATGTATAATGTTTAATTATTTTCATATAAGGGACACTAGATTTAATTCATTGGGTGATTATATTATAAGGCTCGAGCAATTTAAAGGACCTCACAAACTACATAACATTATATATCCATATCATAACCATTATACACCTATCCTATCACCATACCTCAATTTGTCACATCAAATCCATTCAAAATCGCATAAATTTTAAAGATCCTATGAATTAAGATCTAAAAATCGTGGGAATCATGTGAAATGATTTAGTCCTATTATGAGCTAAATACCCCATAAGCACCTTATTTAATTATCATTCAAACTCCATTTCATACCCCTTGACATCTAGTCTGCCTACCTTTCCTCTTGCTAGCCCTCCATAACCTTTGTCAAAAAGAAGCAATTCAGGACTAAGACTTCTCTCCACCATGGGTGTCATTGATCAATTAGAACCCAATGGAGCCAAGTTCCTTCAAGCATATCCATGAGTTAGAGAGTATTTGCAGCAAGTGGGTTGGCTAACATTCTTTGAAAAAAATGTGGGCATGACTCAGAGGTTACAAAATCCTTTGCACGATATTTTGATGGGTTCGAGGTAGAAAATGCTGACATCAAACTCATATTGACAGAGTCTATATAGGAGAACCTACATAATTGCTCAGAAAAAGAGAAATTTGGTTTAAAAACAAGAAAATCAAGGAGAAATAATGGAAAAATTTACTCGGAGATCCAGGTATGGAAATTTCTACATTTAAGAAGGGAATTCTGGTCATGACATTGAAAGGAAAATGGAGGAATTTTATTGTTTGTTATTCAGAAATTCTTAACCTGTGAAGGTAGGTTCATAACCATGTTCTTTTATCATGCTAAACTTCTAATATATTTTATTGATGGGAATGAGATAAATTTTCCATATTTCTTACTCTGTAGCCTTAGGGAGATGGCCTCTAGTGTGCAATGAGAATAAAAAACCCTTGATAGTTCTCTCTATCACCATGGAATCATTAAAATCCTCATAGAATCACACTTAGAAGCTAAATGAGATAATTGAAAGAGTTTTCTAGTTCACAATAATTTTGTAGAAGCCCAAGAAGAAGAAACAAACATAAAGGTCAAAAGAAGCCGATGCAAGTCACTCTCAAACCCTAACCTCGAAGAAGAAAGTGAAAAAGGGGGTTCAGATCATAATGAAACAGAGGCATTAGAAGACCCACTTGAAGATGACACTCCTCTCTCTCAATTTTTGAAAAGTTAAAACATAAAAATGAAAACAAAAATGATAGAAGAAAAAAATTAAGCTCAAGTGCCAATCTACCTGAAGAAAAAGATGAAGAACCGTAAGATAAGAAACGGGGAAAAACCAACAAAAGGAAAAACATCCAAAACATTGAAGATTCAGGGATAAATTTGAGAATAAGTAGGCGAATTTCTAGACTTTCAAATGTGAAATATCCTAAAGTCATTGATCTTGAAGAAGAAAATTATAGGACACCACCTCAGGCCCTGAGTCCGACAAGGAAGACACCATATATTGATTGAGTACAACAACAACTCTATGATTACGTGGAGTCTTTGGAGAAAAGAGTGCAATAAAGGGTAGGTTCTTCTTCTCAAAATCAAGAGAATATATTAAAAAAATAAACTCCTCTATCAAATAATATTCCCCAAAAAAATACAAATCGAGGATGTTTTAAAGTGAGATATATATAAGTTGGAAATTCTGAACAAACATCTAAAACATGAACATGAAGTAGTATAGGTACAAAATGAAATATTGAGGAATTAGAATGACAACTTAATTTTGCATTTATGCCATTGGTACAAAAAGAACAAGAAACTAAAAGCAAACAATAAATTCCTCAAGAATAAAATCAGAGGGCTAAAAGCAAAATATAAATGAAGAAACCAAGGGCAATGTTTGGTATCAAGAAGAGAAAGAAGATCACTAGTCTGGATGTTCTAGCAACTGCCTCAAAGATAATACACTAAAGGAAAGAAGGAGAAATATTTGAAATTTTGATGCGTGGGGACATGCAAAACCTTCGGTGTGGAAGAATGTTGAAGTTTGAAATTGTTCTCTTTTTGACAATCCTTTTTCCTCTCCTTTATCCTTTTCATGAATTTTTTTTTGCAGTTTCAACCCAGACAAGGTCATCATAGATATTCTCAAGCATCCAAAAGGTAATAATCCATGTTTTATAATCTATTTCTTCTTTATCAAATATAATTGAAACATTTCTACAACTACAAAATTTTTCTCATTCCATAAATAATGAAGATTTATGCAACTATATCCATGGTTAGATAGGTTTGAATGCACCAGAGAACGATTCAAAGGTACTGGAAGATGACACATGGTCCACATATGAATATCCACATGTCCTTGTAATCTGGAAAACTAAATGGATCGAGAGATCTAGAAGTCAAACCAAAAGTCAACTCTGGCTATGACATTCCAACGAGCAAGAAAATTTTGAGGTAGTCGATGGTAGATCAGGCAAGCATGGAAACAATTTACGAAATGATGTGTTTAATAAAAATACTTCATGATTTTCTCTTTCAGTAGAAAATCATGAGGAGATGTACTTTCTTATTAATTTCAATTCTTATTTGTCACATTCACTAAGTTTCCTCTCAGAATAAGATTCCTAGAGAAATTTTAGTTAGAATTCTATAAAAATCCCTGAGGAAAGACTGAAGGGGTAGTTTTTATCATTAATTATCTGCAATATTTGTTGAAAACCTTCGTGATTAATATACTACTCTGTTTCTAAAGTCAATATGTGGTTAAGAGAGTTAATTAAATTAAGTGGCAAACGTGCACTCAATAAGATGGCCCCCTGGAGAGTTATAAGAGTATATTAGTTTGATTTTCAGTACAATTTATTTTCCAAATCATTTCCTTTCCGTCGATGAATTTTGTTATTTCATTACTAGTTTAATTTCATGTTGTTGATATAAATAGAGTACTCATAAAATACCAAAAATATTTACTTTTCAGAGTAAATTTCTTTCAACAAATTCATTTCATAAATCAGTAAATTTCCCCAAGCAATTTCGTGAATGATGAATAGATGAATTTCAAAGTTTATATGTGCACATTGGTAACCATTTGAAGTTTCAAGTTCGTATTTTGTTGAAGAAGTCTGATGATGATTTATTTCCCTTTTTCTAGAGAAAATATAGTTAGAATTGCTTTGAATTTATGATTTCCTTTGTGTAATAGAATTAGAACTTTAATTTATAGAAGTAGAATGATAAGTTTTTCATAGAATTAGATTCTTTTTTGCAAGAGTAAATAAGCATTCTCTTTCTGCAATCAATTTCCATTTCATAGTTAGATGAAGTATCGATTCTGAATTCATAGATTAGAAGTTTAGTTCAATTTTCAATTTCAATTTTTCATAAAATATTTTATTGGAAGAACATTTTCATAATCATACTTTGATTCAATCTAACATTCATTTATACTCAGAGAAATTTTCATCTTTCAAAATCGAAAAATAGAACTCTAGCATATATTGTGCACATGCACTTCATAAGTACATGAACCTTGGATCACAATTAATGAAGTAATTTAACATCAATTAAATTACCCAACAACATCTAAGTGAATCAAGCGTGAAAGAAATGGGAAAATTAACATTTCATATAATGATTCTTTTCCAAAATTGGGGTGTTACTCATGTAATGGTGTTACCTCCCTAGGTAGGATTAGCTAATAAATAATCCTATAAGGTGTTTCCAAACCCTAAGGAGAAGTGGCATGTCCTTGTTCCACCATTCAATCGATATGTATCATGGGAATAGTGATGGAACGAAGGGGAAAAGAATTCATGGCCAAATTCCATGGTCAAAGGGACCGACTATGATGGAGTACCTCATATTGGATGTATAGATGTGAGGAGGGAGAAATCATTAATGCTTCAGTTACCTAAACCTTTGATTTTCTACCCCTCTATATGTATTTTACTTTTTCTTGATTCTTCATTGTTTTACTACTCGTAGATCAAGGAATATGAGCTTTCTTTGTATGATGTACAAAAATTATTACCCCCTTAGTGGTGGGGAAATTTATCACCCACTAGGGGTTGGGATACGTAAGGGTTCTTTATCTTATATGAGATAGGGTAACATTTGCCTAGGAACCAGGTGATGGCCATATGAGAGTGATAGAGCTCATGCTTGGATTTTTCCCACATGCTAATTTGTAAGTCTCTTCCATATTTTGCATTTTGATTTGATTTGATTTTTCTTGTGGCCATCATACGATAGTTCTATTTCTTTTACCACATCAACTTCCTAGGGTGCATTTCCAGGCCCTACCCAAGCATGAGGATGTTTTGGTACCGAATACTGAAGAATCAATGGTCAGTTGAACTCAAAGAAGGGAAGTGTAATAAGGGTTTGTAATCTAAGATGCGAAGTGGTGAGCATGGAATAGGGAGAGATGGGGCTATGCTATCTTAATCATGGATTCCATGAGACATTAAGGGAGATCCCATTGGACTAATATTAAAAACTAAATTCCCATTTAAGGTGAGTGAACAAGATCATGACCAAGGCTCTTAATTCTTCCAAGTTACCCCATAATCCAGGCCAAAATTCCCAAATACAAACAAATATAAGCAACTGATTGCAAAATGAATAAATTACCTTTTGATAAGGAGCCCACCTTCCAACATGTTCTCTTGGAAAATGGGCAAGGAGACATATGAATGATGCAGGTGGAAGAGATATGAATTACACGTCACATTATCTACAAAATGTCTTATAGGGGCTACTAGTTGCTGGCTAGAAGATATGAATAGGAGAAAAGTTTCTCATAGTGGCCACCCACTTTTGGTGGGTAAAAGTTCCATGCACTTATAATCAAATGAGTGGGAAGTGGGGTAGGAGAGATATATTTTTTTGAAGTTGAATGTGCAGCTCTCTTACCATTTGAGGTCAAAGGAAATAATATTTGTATAGGAGATTAAATGGAGGTGGTATGGCAATCCTAAGGGATGTCTCTTTATCTAAAAGAGGTGACGCATTATTCAAATATGGTAGAGGGGGTCACTTGTTTGTATAACATAAAATATAATAAGGCCTCCGTGAACAACTTTTCAAGGGTCACACTACTGGGGATTAGGCTACCTCCCATGGTCTAACATATCTACATATATGATGGTGCCTCTCTCTACATTCCTCTTAGTGCCCATGACCATTAGGAACACTAAGAAGAATAAATTAAATCATTGAGTAATTTCATATTGAGTAGGGGTTGGAGTATGTGAGATCTAATCTTGATTTCCTCTCACAAGTATAAATCTAGGCACCATTGGTCTAGATACTAGAAAAATGCAGAAAATATTTCTAAGGCCTTTGAATAAGAAATGGTACCAATAATGTATCGCATATTGTTGAGGACATATAAATATAAAGTGATACTTTGTATTTATATCCTATATATGATAGATCTAATATAATCTGACCTCCCACGGGATCTAGTGCACAACTTCAACTTGAAGCTTATGGGATCCCACTTTGAACTAGCCCAAGGGAATCATGATCCCATGCATTCAATGCTACAACATGAAAGCTACACTATGAGGTAATATCTATGCTTTATGAAATGTTTTTCATAAAAATGTCATATTGGATATAAACCTCATAGAGGGGCTTATCTAAGTGACCTAGCTATGTTTTCTATAAATACCATCCTAAATAATCCCATTCATATCTTTCCTATAATGTATGAGTTAGTCATGAGCATCCAAAGAGTACCTAAATAAAGGAAAGTGGTTTATCAATATACAAAACTATGTCAATTATGCCAGAACATATGGATATACAAGGTTCCCCATTTTTTGCTTACCCTTGTGCCTAATAATATATTTCTAAGAGAGATCACATACTGAATAACTCTTTATGGGGAAATGTTGTACAAAATAGAAAAAATAATAAAGGTTTCCATTTATATCGCATTATTATTTGTGTATATATTATTTGAAACTTTATTTATGAATTTATTTTGGCATGCCAACTCAGGAACTAGAAATTTTTAATAGGGATGTTTGAAATTCATGACCCAACAAATAAGGTTGTAGATCATTTCAATTCATAATGCATATTTTGGAATTAATTCCATGAAGATTTCCTTGAGAAGCATGTGCACATGAGAGCTTCAGAATTTGAGGAGGCCCCAACATGTAAGAATGAGATTGGAGACAAGAAAAGTGACCTCAAGGATTTACTAGATGAAGTCCATAAAAGAATGGACCCAATGGACAATACTCCATCACTAGTAATCAAGATAAAGAATAACATATACCATAAAAAATCAATTGAGACAGAAGGTAAGGATATTATAAATCATCATGGTCATGACCCAAGTAGCACTGAAGGGGGAATATAGATAAAAAATATTAATAAAAGAAATAAATAATTATAAGGATATGATGCTATATATGTTTCAGTTGGAATTGAACATGCAACTTAGGTTAAAGGCACTAAAAAGGTTTACTAGAGAATCACTAAAGGAAAATAATAACTTCTAATACATGAATAATGACAACCCAATATGAGGCTTGATCATGAGCATAGGCATGGCATCAACTGAAGGAATTGTTAATCTTATTGAATCTTTGTTATGGTTTCAAAATTTGCTAAATGCCTCAATATTTTGATGCAGAACTATCCATGACATTGGATATTATTTCCTCTTTTGATAAATAGAAGAAGGTGTTGGCAGATCAATTTAACCAACAAAAGAGAGAATAAAAAGATCAAGTGGTTATTGATATCATCATATAATTTATTGATTATGTGAGAACAATACATCTAAGTTTTAAAGGAAACTACTAATTAGTTGTGACACAACCTACCCGAACCAGAATCCTAGAGATGTAGTATATGAAGTAGAAAAAAATGAAAATAAAAATCACTAATCTCTTAAACCAATTTGAGTGTTACAACAAAGCAAAGAAACACATAAATAAAATTGTTAAACATGCATGTAAACTTGATAATGATATGATACTTGCACCTAAAAAAGTATATTCAAGAGGGAAACCTCCTTTTACAATGAATACAATATACGAGACAATATTTGATGATCTAAAGACTAGGCCTCCTTCGTATATATACAGGAGAGAAGGGGTATAATTATAATAAAATGGGACCATGAGGGGTTCTAGCCTACATAACAATATAACAATAGAAATGTAATCACTCAATATCCAACACTTAATAAGGGGTTTTAGGGTTAAAATGGGGTTTATATGGGGCTTAACATGTGGCTCCACTTAAAATAAGTGTTGTCCTCAACACTTGACTAACTGCTAGTGATTATGCAAGAATAAGTCATCCTCCCACTCTTCCACTGGCAGATTCTTTTGTTTGATGATGTACTCCACAATTTTTGTGCTACTTGACTACTTAATCCTTGTTTCAAGGATTGTTTATAATTCTAGTACAATTTTCCATTCTTCATTTATCAATGGTGCACTTCCCAGATGTAAATGAATGGCATGGTCATGATATCGATTAGGTGGAAGATGCTTAGGCATTAATCCAAATACCTTGGGATGATTGTTAACAACTTTATGGAGATTCCATGAGATAGATGATATTGACGTTTTAACATTTAGTGAATATAATTGTGCCATTACACCTTGGTGCCATCTTTTGAGTAATTTTATCATTCCATTAGATATTATCACTTTAGAGGGTTTCCCTTGGATATCTCTAAGCTCAATTTTATTTCCTTTTGAGGCAAATATTATGAATAGATCTTGAAAACCAAAGGTAATTGTTACCAATGATTGTAACCATTGGACCCATAATACAACATCAGCACCACCCATTTGTATTGCGAATACGGGATAGTCCAAAAAATACTCCATCATATTGAGCTTAATACTATGGAACTTCCCTAAACAATTTATGTTGTCTCCATTTGTAATGAGTATTTGGAACTTTGGTGTTGGATGTAAGAAACAATTGAATTTTTTTCCTAATTTGTAATCGATGAAGCTATGGGTACTGCCAAAATTATTCAACATTGTTACCTTTTTATTTTTGATTTATCCTTCTATCTTGAGGGTGCTAGAAATACTGAGAGGGGATGAATCAATATTTCACTCAATCATTAATTTTTCAAGTTTAAAATATGTTACAATTACGAAACCAAACCACTTCGAGAGATAAGAATTTAAAAATGAAAAATCACTTGTATATTTTTAGCTAAAATTAAAATGAAGAGGACACCAATCCTCTACAAATTTATGCTACAACTTGTCAAATAAGGACACAAAACCTTTCGTACAAACCCAGGTACCAACCTAGCAATAATATTATGACGCCAATCCTCTTGAACAAGCCCAAGCACCAACCTGACAAAAGAATAAGGAAATAAATCCTATTTAGGAACCAACCCATCTAAACTACTCCAAATAAAGTTCCAAAATATGCTTTGAAACTACTCAAAAAAGTGTTCCAAAAAATCCTACAAAACTGATTCAAAACGGGCTCCAAGATATTTTCTAAAAAAGGCTAAGAATATGGCTATTAAGGCTGAAAACCGAGGCATCTTATATGTCCAAATTAGGGTTTTTATAGGGCCAAATATGAGGTAGGTTACAAGGTTGTTACATGGATTAATTTGAGGTAGGATACAAGGATGAAAGTTGAAACAAGGTTGTTATAGGGCCGAAACAAGGCTATGACATGACCAAATCTGAGGTAGGTTACAAGGCCAAAATGTAGGGATACAATAGATGAGGGCCGAAAATTGTCCCTCTGTTTCTCCAAAATGTTCTTGAAAAAATTGATCAATAATATCCTCAATAATTCCCTAACTAAACCAAAAAAATCCTTCAAAAGTTATCCCTTCAACCTTGCTTCACACTCCTTGGTTCATGAGGTATGAACATCTCTAAACTACTCATTAACAAGTCTGATTTGTTCTTCCTTGATCCACATAGTTTCTTGCCAAATTGAGGGTGGAGACAACCTATTTATAGGCCTCTTTGATCCCTAAATAAAGTTGAATTCACATCTAGAAGGGCCGACTTGTTCCTTATGAGGGTCATCTTCACTAGGGACCAAATTCCACCTTTTGACTTCAAAATTTCAAATCTCCTCAATCAAGATGAGTTAGGGGGCGTTCCACCTACCATTGGAAAGATATTAGTGAGCATTACAAGGTGGTGTAATCCATTCATGTGTTTTCCTTGATTTCATCCACCAAAATATTTCTTTATTTCATGGGTTGTTTTTGAGGGCATGCTTAACCACTGCTTTGACATCAATGGTAATTCCTCAACAATCTCCCCATTTTTCATTGATCGAAATGTTTCTACCATTTCTCCTCTATTGACATAAATGAAAATCGGGTGCTCACCATATCTACTTCTTCTCCATGATCTGTCAACTAATCCCTTTTTCATTTCTGTCACTAAATACTACCCCCCCTAAGATTGTGTTCCCTAGGACTTCCTTCTACTCCCCTTGACTTCATGTTTCTCCTCTTGACTTCTTACTACTCTCCCCTTTTGATATCAATAAAAAATGTGTGGTTTACTGAGATGGAAGAGAGATGACGCACAACTTGTGTCAAAGATATTCAATTGTTTCTTGAGGAAAAGGTTTTGTGAATATGTCTGTAATATATTCCTTAGTATTGATGTATTCCATTTTGATATTCTGATCAGCAACTTGTTCTATGAGAAAGTGGTACTTGGACAAAATATGGTTTTTTTTAGTGCATGATTGGGTTCTTTGATGTTAAAATTATGCAACTGCGATCAAATTCCACTTTGGACTACTCACTTGATGGAATTTAGTTCCTCTTTCCGAGAGGACCAAAATCGACCTAAAAATCACCTCATTCGAATAAGCAGATGTTGATTTTTGATTTTGCACCACTCATGGATATTGGATCAGGTTGGCTTCACTCATATGGATAGGTCTGCCTCAACATAAAATGTACATCATTGGCACCCATTTGAAGAATATAAATACAAGTGACTTAGAATCTCATTTGGACATCACAAAATCAAGCATCTTCTTCTCTTCCATCTGATTGGGTTCTATACATCGATGAAGAAAGAGATCATACGAAGGTTTGAAATTATAGGTCCTAATTTCGTTATGAAATTAGGGTTTTTGATTGAGCCGCGGGATTAACACTAGCGGATCCAGGCTAGCCGTAGGCTAGCTATAGACAAGGTAGCAGCTCAAATCCTAAAGTCGTGGGCATGCAGTCTTATGGTAGGATCTCTGGGTTTGATTGTTTTTGACTATCATTTGAAGGTTCCTGAAATTCCCTGAAAGCTAAATCAAGTTGTCTATGATATATTTTACCTCTATGCAAAGGTTCATGAAGTTGTTGGGTTATGTTATTTTACATATTTGTATTGGGATTATTGTACTCTCTGTTGAACATTTTATGACAATATAATAGAAGAAGATTTTCAAAGGGTTTTCCTCGTAGTGGGTTTTTCTCTTGTCTTTGACTAAATATGGTGTCTCTTGTCGATGTGTTGATTTTCTCCTTTGTCATTACTTTTATTGTTATATATTCAATTACTCTTTATGAGTGGAAAGACTAATTGTAATTGGAAATATTGCTAAGTGAAATTTGGAATTGGGCTAAAGTAATTAATGCAACATAGAACAATCTAAAATTAAAATTTGAGAGGTTTATTGCATTGGAATTATCCAAAAATATAGCGATGGGATGATTTATTTATGTTTTGATGTCCTTCAAGGTTTCCTTCATCCATAGAATTTGAGTACAACAATATGTTGCTACTATATATTTGGCCTCAATTATGGAGAGAGATACAAACAAATTTTTCATGCTTAACCATGATACAAGACAATCCCCTAAGGGAAAAACATTTCCCCTGGTGCTCTTCTGGTTGTCAATTATTCTTTCCCAATCAACATTGGTGTATGTTTTCAAGGTAATATTTGTGCTTTTTGGATACCTTGGTAAAAATAATGGGTGCCTTTTAGATATATGAATATCTGTTTTATAGCTTGCATGTTATATTCCTTGGGAGCTTACTGAATTCTTGCCACCATACCAACTACTTGCTTGATGTCTAGCCTTGAAGTTTTCATGTATAAGAACTTCAAATCATCGATCTGTAGAGAGTGGCATCTACCTTAGGAGATTCATCATCCGTACTTAGCTTACAACATGTAGTCATAGGTGTACTTACAATAACACATTCTTCCATTAAAAACCGTTTAAGCATTTCCTTGACGTATTTTGTGTGCATAATGAAAATTATAACACTTGTTTGAAGAAGGATGACTCTCCAATAATTGACATTTCAAATTATTTTGAAATTTCTTGGGAAAATTTATAACTCATTTCATCATTGTTTCTATCGAAAATCAGATCATCCAAGTACACAGGCATGATCAATAGGTTTTCTTTGTCCATTTTCATGTATAAGTTGCTTCTTGCAACTCCTCTCTTAATCCCTTATTTTTTATGGTAGTGATCTAGTTTGGCATACCAAGATCTTGGAGCTTGTTTTAATCCATAAGGTACCTTCTTCAATCTGCACACATAATCTTTGTTCTCTAACAAGTCAAAGCCTTCAAGTTGTTCGATGTATACTTCTCCCTTTAATTTCCATTTATAAAAGATGATTTTACATCCATTTGGTAGACTTTGAAGATTTTATAACACATAAATGCTAAAATTTGTCTTATAGCCTCTAACCTATCAACTAGAGCAAAGGTTTCTTTGAAGTAGATTCCTTCAATTTTAGCATACCCTTTGCACAACAATATTTCCTTGTTTCTAATAATCTATCCTTCTTAATTCATTTTTTTTTTCTAAACAACGACTTCATTCCGATTAAATTTTTATCCTTTGTAAGGAACAAGATCCCAAGTTTCATTTTTTTCAATATGGATAAGCCCTTCTTCCATCACATTTACCCAGTGATAATCCATACTTTCTTGAGTAAAATTCTTTGGCTCTATTTTGGTTTGCGAATCTATGTTGCTTTTCTTTAGTGTAATGGTCATTATTCTTCATGTTTGTATCCATTTTTCCATATCTCCAATGACTTGGTTTTCCGGATGATGCGTATGTACAAAATTGAATGTTGTCTTAGTTGGATTTTGTGTTTATTTTTCTTCTTCTAAGTTTTCTAATTCCCATTATTCTTTTTTCAGTAATTTCCTCCTGATATTTAAGGGCAAGGTATTCTTCATTTGTTATATCTGCTTCTTTTTTCAGGTAGAACATTGTTTATTTTACATTAACTATTTCTAATACCTTATGAAGTTGATTGTTGTAGCATTTTTAGGCCTTACATCTTAAAGAGTATCCAAGAAAAAATCCCTCATCTATTATGGAATCAAACTTGACCATAGAATTGTCATTTATTTTTATAAAGAATTATCTACCAAATATTTTAAAGTTTTTTTATAGAAGTGGGCCTTCATTTTGTTCATATGGAGTCTTATTGTTGTTTACCTTGAGATGTGCTGCATTTTTGATGTATACTGCCGCCCCACATGCCTCCTTCCATAATTTAATAAGTAATTTAGCTTATAGAAACATCGTTCTTGATGTATCCTACATTGACTTGATCTTTCTTTCTACCAATAAATTTTTTTGTGGGGTGTTAGCAATAAATATTTCCTTTTGATTTCATGTTTTTCACAGAAATCATTGAATTCTCCTGAAGTAAATTCTCCTCCCCAATCTGATCTAAAACACTTGATTTTAAAATCACTTTCATTTTCAACTGATGCTTTGAAAATTTTGAAACAATCTAACGCTTCTAATTCATATTTAATGAAAGATAACCTAATCATTATAGCATAATCATCCATGAATAACATAAAGTACGTTTCTCCCTGCAGTACCGAAGTTCTTATTGGTCTGCATAAATTTGTGTGGATAATTTCCAATGGCGTTGATGTTGAGCATTTCTTTGACTTGAATCTAGTCTTGGTTTGTTTTCCATGTTAACATGATACACATACAACATTTGTTGGTTTTGAAGTTCTAGGAACATCTCTTACTAATTGTGTTTTTTTTTATCTTCATCAAGTTATCAAAGCTTAAGTGTCCCAAGAATTTATTCCATGGCCAACTTTCATTTTATTGAATCATGTAACATATTTCTTCTTGAATTTCACTAAGAATGTATACATTATCTGTTTTTCTTACCTCTTTTCCTACGAAACTTCCTAAAGATGATATCCTTAAATCACAATATTTGGCACTAAAAATGAGATCATATCCTTAATCACACATTTGGATGACGCTTAGAATATTATGCTTAAGTCCTTAAACATATAACACATTATGTGCTTTTCCACTGTCATTGTTGATACTTACAGTGCCTATTTCGACAATTCTAACAAAACCATTATCTCCAAAAGTTAAATTTCCTCCTTCTCTTTACTTAAACAGATGCACTTATTTTGGTCTTTTGTCATGTGCCTAGAGAATCCATTGTCAACGACCCACTAGCTCTCCTTGTTCTGAGCATACATAACCAATCTTCATTTCTCAGGTGCAGATTCTTCGGTCTTACTTTTCTAGACTCCTTCTCCTCAATTTAATGAGAAATTTTGTGCTTCATGACCTATATTGTTGCATATGAAATATTCTATACTTTAATTGGAAAGAGGAGAAAATTAATTATGAGTTCTGATTTTGTCTCAAATTTTAATGTTTAAAACCTTATTTTTTGGAGGTTGGTGATTAGTCCTATAAAATTTGTAGTATTTTACCTTATGACCAAAGTTTTTACATAAGAAAAAGTGACCAAGGAATATAGTTTAATACCTACTAGTATAAGATTGCCTTGATGAGTCATTTCTTCGAGGGAGGGTTGTCTCTCATTTATTGGTTGATCTATGTTTCTTGCTTTACTGTTGTGAGGATTGTGAGGATTGTCAGGAGACTCTTTGAGGATATTGAAAAAAATTATGGGTTTTCAACATTTCTTTTGATTAAGCTTCCAAACTTTCCTTCACGATGAGTAATAGTGTCTATATTTTCTTTCCTAGAGGATTCACTTGTATAACCGAGCCCAGACTTGTCATATGATGAATTTTGACAATTGATAATGGTGTCCACAATTTGAGATCTCTTAAAATATTTTTTAACTTTGTCCAGGTCCTTTTTTATAGATACTAATTTAGCTTCCAACTTTTCACCTATCTCTTCCTTTTCCTTCAATTTATTACTCAAGAATTCTTCTACTTGCTTAGCTTCCTCTTTCTCAGTTTTTAGAGAGATGATATCTCTGGTTAACTTCTCATTCTTACTTATGAGTCTATCATATTATTCTAAGGCACTGATAGATTATGCTTCCAAATCACCCATGTATTTTGTCCTTTCTTCTTCTTTTTATTCTACTACCTCATTTGAGACAACCATAAACAAGATTTTTATGTTTTCATCAAGCTCTTCTTTGTCAAAGACATCACTATCTTGCTTGGATAAGAAATTCTTCTTTTTCAAGCCTCCCATTTTTAACACCCTTTTCTTGGGTTCTTCTTCATCATCACTATCATATTTAAGATGAAACTTAGCAACATAATGTCCTATGTTAACACATATGAAAAAAATGAGAGGTAACTTACCTTTAAGCTTGGATACTTTCTTCAACGTCCTGATAAGTTGTACCATATCAATATCAGATTCATCACTGGATCAATCACCACTCCTTCCTTTTCTTGATGAATTTGATGATTTGAATGCATCTTCCTTATGGGTTGGATTTCCTAACCTTATCTCATATGCTATGAGTATTCCATGAAGTTCATCAATTGAAAATGTGTCCAAATATTTTAGTTCTTTTATGGAACAAAATTTAACATCAAAATGGTTTGAAAATATCTCATTTTTTTTTTGATAATTGTCTTTTCTTTGAATTCTTCACCAAGCCCTATAATAGAGTTAACTACTTCATCTACTTGGAGGAAGTAGGCAACAATATCTTCTTCATCATTAATTTTTAAACCTTCAAACTGTCTCTTGAATGTTTGAAGCTTTCCTTGCTTTACCTTATCATCTCCTTCAGAGATACTTATAAGCTTGTCTCACATCTCTCAGTTGATTCACAACTCATAAAATTGGCGAATTATGAATATGACACATCGTTTGATATAAAGTTCAAATCCTTGGAATTTTCTATATAGGCATTCTTCCCATCCTAGTCTATTTCAAGAGGAGATGTGATTTTATATCCATATGTAATTGATTGCCAAACTTCAACACCAAGAGACATCAGATAGTGATTCATTCTAATATTCTAGAATGAAAAATTTGTTCCATCAAAGTTGGGGACTTTTAGTGCTTCTTTACTAGGCATTGCGATTGGAAAACTCTTCTTCCAGATATTAGGTTGATCTGAAGAAGTTGGCTATGGTACAAATTGTTAGAAATACTGAGAGGGGGGTGAATCTGTGTTTGACCCAATCATTAATTGTTCTAGTTTAAAACCTATTACAATTACGAAACACAAACCATTTCAGGACACAAGAATTCAAAAATGAAAAATCACTTGTATATTTTTAGCTCAAATTATAATGATGAGGAAACCAATCCTGCTGTACAAATTCAGGCTCCAACCTGTCAAATAAGGATACCAATCATTTTGTACAGGCCTAGGCACCAACCTGACAATAGAATGAGGACACCAATCCACTTGAACAAGCCTAGGAACCAATATGGAAAAAGAATGATGACACCAATCCATTTCGGGCACCAACAGTCTAAAGTTCTCCAAATTAGGTTACAAAATATGCTTCAAAACTGCTAAAACAATTGTTCCAAAATAAGTTCCAAAAAATAATCCAGAAATTTCTCCAAAATTGCTTCAAAACATGCTCCAAGAAAGTTTCTAAAAAAAGTTGAGAGTAGGGATAGTAAGGCCAAAAATTGAGGTAGCTTATAGAGCTAAATCATGGTTGAATCTAAGGCTGCTTACAAGGATGAATCAGGGTTGAATATGAGGCTAGTTACAGGGCCAAAAATAAGGCGCGTTACAATGTCGAAAACAAGGTTGTTATAGGGTCAAATATGAGGTAGGTTGCATGGCCCAAATAGGTTGTTACATGGCCAAATATGAGGTAGGTTATAGGGCCAAAAAGTAGGGTTGGAACAGGGATGAAACAAGTCTTAAATTAGGGCCTAAGATTGTCCCTCATCAACTCTAGAATGTTGTTCAAAAAATTATAAAAAATAACTTCAAGAATGTCCTAACCAGAATAGAAAATCCTTTACAAATTATCCCTTCAACCTTGCTTCACACTCGGTTCATTAGGTTTGAACCTATCTAAACTTCTCCTCATCATGTTCGAGTTCTTGTTCCTTGCTCCACTAAGTTTCTTGCCAAATTGAGTGTGGAGACAACCTATTTATAGGCCTATTTTACTCCAAAACAAGGCCAACTTCAAATCTAGAAGGGTCGACCTATTCCTTAGGAGGGTCATCTTCACTAGGGCCTAAATTCCACCCTTTGACTTAAAAAATTCATATCTCCTCAACCGAGAGGATTTATGGGGATAGCCACCTATTGTTGAAAATGTCTTGGCGAGCACTGCGAGATGGTGCAATCTATTCTTGTGTTTTCCCTAATTTTTTCCACCAAAATTTTGATTTCTTTTATGGGATGCTTCTGAGGCCATGCTTAACCATACTTTCAATTTTCCTTGATAGATTGAAATCATGCTTTAGAGGTTAATATTCAAAGATATGCACCTCATGCTAAATGTTTTCCTTTAAAGTTTCCATAAATAGGTCTAACAAATTATCTTATGAAATATTATTTACTTTGAGTCTAAACTTTTGGAATTGTTGAATGTACTTTGTAGCTGGACCTTTTTGTCATATATTTACCAATTGACTAAAGAATGTATTGTTCTTAATATTCCAATAATGTGTTATCAATTCCTTTATAAAAATGGGCCAAGATATAATAAAATCCTTTTTCCTTTCACAAATCCATTTATACCATACATGTTGATTTTGTTCTGAAAAAAAGATGCAATATTTACCTTTTGTAAGGATGCCACTTGGTGTAGATCAAAGTATTGCTCCATTTTAAATATCCATGTTACAATATCATTACCATCAAATTTCCTCATATCTAATTTTGAAATTAGTTGTTACTTGGTGTCAAATTAAAGCCATAATGCTATGGATCTTGGATTAAAAATATATGATTATAGTTCTTCAATTCAGTGTTTGTTGTCTCCAATTGTGATAGCATACTCCACATATGATGTTGATTCTCAACACCGTGATCTCCACATCCCTTTTAGGAGGCCTCTCCAAGAGAAAAATTTTCACGAAAATCGTGGATTTTTATATTTCTTCCATATTTTCATTCATATTCTTTTTAATTCCTTCCTTATTTTAATTTATCTTTTTTTCTATTCCTTCCTTATTTTCCTTCATCTTCTTTTCCACTTATCTTTTAAGTTTGTTTTGATAATATGATAAATCCACCTTTTTGAACATATTATCATTCATTTCATTAAGTTTCTTCTCTAATTGAGACAACGTAAATTCAAAGTCTTCACATTATTCAAGACTCAAGGATGAGCCTTGAGTAGATGGTGTAGTATCTTTCTTTGGAAGAATGTTGGAAAATAATGATAGCACTTCTCTTTCTCACAAATTTCAGTCACTAAAAAAGGGGATCTTCTAATCAACAATTAGATCACTAGTAGTTTACATATATTAATTTCAAGAATATCATAATGGTTAAATTTTTATTGATATATCTATGAGATTTGAGGTCTTATAGATCTAAAAATGTATTCTATAATACGATGATTCTACAATTCTTATTTGGTCTCTTCCCACAAGAAAACATGTACAACATGCCACATGTCCAATTCTTCAAATATAATTCTAGAATTTGTATCTAAGGTACTTTTGTATGTCTCCCAAATTCTCTTAAGATTTCACAATCTAAAAAGTACCAGATAGGATGCTATAAAAAAAACACCAAGATTACCTATTTAAAATAATTTCATGATTGTTCACGAACCGTAACTTCCATAGGGTGTAACCCTGATAGTATAGTGAACCAAATTTTGAAAATTGAATCAAACATTCCTCAATATTTCTCCTTAATATGGTTCAAGTTACAGTGTCTGAGACATCACAAATTTTTTTTTTTGCGAAATGCCAAACAGACTTGTTGGAAACTCATTCCAGGAGCATTCAGGAACTTGGAATTCCTTAGAGCATATATCTGAAACTATAGTGAACCAAGATCTGAAATTTAAGCTAGATATTCATCACTATTTTACCTCAACGTGATCCAATTTTCATGGTCTAAAACCTCATAGAAAAAATAAAGTAGCAAAAATTCCGAACTAACTTGTTTGAGACAAATTTTAGGAGAATTTAGAAACCCTACCTTCCTTACATATCTTCGAAAATATAGTGAACTGGGGCTTTGAAATTTGAAGCAAGTATTGCCCGATATGTTTTCTCAATATTCTCCAAGTTTCACCTTCTAAAGCCTCCCACAAAACAATGTCACGATGACATGTTTGGAGCAACAAAACCCTAAGATCATGAGCTCTGATACCAAAGGTTATGTTCCATGCACCTAGAAAATGATAAAAAACCAATAATTATAATTATCTTCCAGGAGGAGACCTCATTTTACAATGAATACAATGTACATGACAATATTTGATGATCCTAAGGCTAGGTATCCTTAGTAAATATATAGGAGACAAGAGGTACAATTTTAATAAAATGGGACCATGAGGGGTTCTAGCCTACATAACAATATAATAATAGAAATGTAATCACTTGACATCTAAGGCTTAATAAAGGGTTTTAGGGTTAAAACGAGGTTTATATAAGGCTTAGAAAATAAGGAATGTAAATCAATTATTATGAACATGTTCGCACCATTAAGAACCTCTTCATTATAGCTTTGGTTATTTAAGATGGTTGGAATGTAGAATCATCAAATTGGTTAAAAATTTACAAGATCTAAACAACATCGTTGTATAGTAAGATGAGTTCAATTCCATTCCAATGAAAGTACATACTCTCCATTCGCATGACATAAATCAACTTAACTCATGCTCATAACATAACTCAACTCAACTTATTATAAACCATCAACATCAACTTAACTCATTCTCATAAGATAACTCAACTTAACTTATTATAAACATTCAAAACATTCAACATGTCTAAGATTGCGTTAAGGAATCCCATAAAGACACCAAAAACTTGTTAAGATTGAGATTGCATGAAGGAAGCCCATGAAGATACCAAAAACTTGTTACAAAAACTTGTTACAAGATGATGAAGAATTCGTAATTAACACCCAAAAGGTTGCCAAACTTTATGGCTTTCCACCATTCGATCAAGGGATGAGTTCAATCAACTCATTGGACTTGTCAACCAGCTAAAGGAATTCATAGAACAACATAAACCTAAGTTGTTGGAATCTGTTTGTATCACAAAAAGTTCAATGAAGAAACACATCTAAGACCCAATCATGAGGATGTATTTTTCGATGAATTACCCTTCAAGAATGGGTCATGCTCATAAATTTTTCTCGACATGAATTAAATGGAATAAGGTTAATTCACGATAAAAATTTATTTTAGTTAAGAGTCTTTTGAATTACAATTTGCATATTCTAAGCGTAAAGAGTGAGTGAACAACCTAAGAGGGGTTGAAAAATAAATTATTATAATTTTCACTTTTAAATCATATAAAAGTATGTAATAGAGTCATAAGAAGGACCTTTGAGAGAAGGGTCTTTCACGGAAAGAATGGATAGTAAAAGTTTGCATAAATTGCATATAAATATATGTAATAGAATCATAAGAAGGACCTTGGGGAGAAGGGGTCTTGGGAAGATTGGATAGTGAAAGTTTGCATAAATTGCACAATAATCATTGTTTTGCATTTTAATGGTTAGTACGTTATTTATGAATAATTTTATTATAATGTGTTTACATGTATTTTTCAAATTTGGTATTTGTGAAATTTGAGTTTTGTTTTCTAATAATTTTTTTTTTCAAATGTGTTTGGAATTAAAGTTTTGTTTTGAAATATTTTTTCCTAATTCTTTATGATAAGTTTATTTATACAAATTTGTTGTGAAATACTTACTTTTTAATTATATATATATATATATATATATATAATAGAAACGGTTAGGATTTTATATAGATTTCAAAAAAAGCTGCATGGCAGCATACATGGAGAGAGTTAGTTCTTCAGTCTCTTCCCTTGTTTCCATCAGATGAAAAGCAAAGGGGTGATTCCGGCTTTTAGAAGAGTATAATCTTGCAATATCCGAGGGAGAAACTATTCGGTGAATACATACACACTGCTTTAACAAAATGCAAAAAAACATATAGAATCCAGTCTAAACTAAGGGATCGCGTCCCAGCTTTCATCTTCGTCGCTTTGTAGGGTTCCCGACGAGAGATGTACCGCTTTGTTGGCTTCCTTGTCAGCTTCCTTATTATTAGCTCGAAGAACATGAAAATACCTGATTTCTTGAAATTTTCCCATAACCACTTTAATTCTTGCATTAATTCTGTTTAGTCTAAGGTCTTTAGGAGCATAATTATTGATCATAATTCGGATGATGCATTGAGAATCTCCGAAGACTCTAGCTTGCTCTATGCCAAATTTATTTAACTGTCTTAATCCCTGGAGCAAAGCTAGAGCGTCTGCTTGAGCATTGGTGTTGTGCCCTAGCCCCCACGCATATCTATGCTCGATAACACCGTCTAGATTTTTAATAACTCCTCTAGCTCCCGCTTTCCCTGGATTACCTTTGGCTGCCCCATCAAAGTGGAGACAGTGACTAGTCCCTTTACTCCATTCAGTAAAATCTTCATTTGTCATTCTAACTTTTCAATCCTCAGATTTCTTTTCGATGTTTATTGCCATAGGAATTTGCAGACCCAAGTCACTCCCCCAAACACTCTCTTGATATCCGGAGTTGGCAAACTTAACGAAACTCTTCCTTTCCTGTAAGAAATCCATAAGTAGACATTTAGCATTAAGGAAGACCATCTGGGGATGTTGGGAGTGGCCTTGGAAGATTCTACGATTTCTTTCCAGCCACAACCTCCAATTGACCATCTTCGGGAGAGCCATCCATCCTACCTCAACCCAGCTTCTGTTTATTAGCTTCCTAGGATATGTGGATCTCCAATTCACAAACAAAAGCGAAATTTGACTTGGAAGAGAAATTGTCTGCTCCCAATTTCTTAACGCCTCCCTCCAGACATCTTTGGCGAAGACGCAATCCAACAACATATGATTGATAGTCTCCTCCTCCACACGGCACAGAACACACCTAGAAGGAGCCTGGAAGCCACGTTTTTTGAGGTTATCCTCCGTGAGAAAACTGCCATGTACAATCAACTAGGCAAAAATATCAATTTTCGGAATTGTTTTGTGCATCCAAATGCATTTCCATTTAGCTGGATTACAGGGAACATGAGGAACCAAAGCAAGAGCACGGTAACCTTCCGCAACAGAGTAACATCCACTCTTTGAACCCCAGCCTCTCTCATCCCGCTGCAGCATGTTGAGAGGAGCCTTCCCCTTCAGATTTTCCACTAACAACGTCCATAATTGCTTTAATTCCATTGGTAGATCGGGCTTTCTCCAGCCCACCTAATCTGCACCAACCCAATTAGAGATATCCCACAACGTGGAGATGTCTCTCTGGCCCATCCAATGCTTAAGAGGTTCCAGATCCCACATATCTGCAAGAGGACGGTCAGTCATAATTCTGTCAGCCCAGAGGTGGATATATTTTCCATTCCCAGGGATCTAGTAGCAATTCTATTGAATTATTGGCAATGCTTGTTTGCACAACACATAAATTTGGGAACCATTTCTTATCTCTGAGTTGGGGTCCAGAATTCTAAGTCTTGGATGACCAAAATATTTTTTCCATAAGGCTCTTTGAGCCCAACTAGGTTTCAGAGAGATCTGTTTCCAAATAATTTTTTCACTCAGTGCAATGTTGTGTGTAGACAAATATTTCAACATGAGACCACCTTCATAAAAGGAAGCATAAAGCTTATCCTAGCTAACCAAAGGTAGCTTACGCGAGTTGAGCCTCCCTCCATTCCAAAATAAATATCTAATTAGCGCATCCATTTTCCTGAGAACGCCTTTGGGAGCAAGCATTAAGTAAGATTGGAAAATAGGGAGGCTATTTAAGACCGATCTGATTAGGACTAACTTTCCAGCTAGATTGAGCCAAGAGGTGCCCCAGCCCTGGAGTTTGGCTTTGAATTTTTCCAGCAAAGGAAGCCAATCCCTGCTGAAGGAATTTTTTTGAAACACCGGCAGACCCAAGTATTTGAAGGAGCCCCAATGGGTGGTACCAGCAAACCCAAAACATCGAATGATTGATGACAGTTCTAAGCTCGACATATTCCAACCATAGATTTTACATTTTCCTGTATTTAACATGCTTCCAGATGCTTCACAAAACTTATTAATTTCTTGTTTAAACTTTTTAGCAGTACACAAAGAAGCCCATACAAGCAGCAGGGAGTCGTCTGCGAAGAGTGCATGGTTGATATCCTTGACTCCTCTGGCAATCCTGAGGCCCATAATATCCAACTCTTGGCGCTTTTTCTCCAATTGGAAGCTTAAAACAGAGGCCTGCAAAACAAACAACATAGGGGAGAGGGGGTATCCCTGCCTGAGCCCCCTTGTAGCTTTAAAGAAATCGGTAGGTTGACCATTTACCAAAGGGGCTATCCAGGGTTCAGCGATGCAAGCCCAGATCCAATTGATAAACGTAGGATTGAACCCAAACCTGGCCAAGACTTCAAAAGAAAATTATGTCTAACCCAATCGAAGGCATTCCTAAGATCTGATTTTACAATCATCCCTTTCTCCTGCCTCTGAGCACTGGAATGTATTTCTTCTTGCACCAGGATGATGTTGTCCACTATTTGTCTACCATGAAAAAATCCTCCTTGGTTTCCAGGAATAAGATTTGGGAGCAAAATATTCATTCTATTTGCTATGACTTTGGTGATAATCTTGTACCCAATGTTACAAAGGGAGATCGGGTGGAATATGCTAAATGAGGTAGCCCCCTTTTCTTTTGGAATTAGGGCCAGGAAGGCTGAGTTAGTACTACCCCCTATTTTATGACAATCCTGGGATTTCAAGATCGTTCTGATTAAATATTTTTTGATAATATGCCAGCAGATTTGTACAAATCTGGCAGTGAACCCATCAGGCCTTGGGGCTTTATCTGGTTCCATGGCTTGCAAGTCTACCTTTACTTCTTTGCTACTGACAGGGGCAGTGAGGCACTAGTTCATCTTACTTGTTACCTTACGAAGGATCATCTCCAACAAGTTTGGATGTTGCACCAAATCTGCCTCTTCTCTATAGAGGTTCTTGAAGTGGCTATAGGTGGCTTCCTTAATGCTTGGGAATTCAGTATGAGTTTGAAAATCCTCTTGGATCTCCATAATCACATTTTGGTTTCTTCTAGCTTGCGCCTTTTTGTGAAAGAAAGCAGTATTTCTGTCACCTGCTTGGAGCCAAAGACTCTGAGACTTTAGTCGCCAATACTCTTCCTCTTGAAGACAAGCTTTGTGAAGCTTTAACTATAGATCCTCTTCATGTTTTAAGATTTATTTTGAGATATGGGAAGCTTCCATTTTCTATCGATGCAACTCTAGCGCTGCTTGAGTTGCCTTTCTTTCCTCAACAGGGCTGGGCTGAGATCTAGCCCAACTTTTTAGATCCTTTTTAACTCTATGAAGTTTCTCTTCCCAAACAAAGAAGGGAGAACCCAAAATTGGTTTTTTCCAAATTTCTTCCACTCTTGCAAGGAAATCAGCTTTCTTGGTCCAGAGCGAGCTGAAACGAAAGGGAATGGGGCCAAAATTTCTGTGGGTTTTGAGTTCTAGTTTGATTGGATTGTGGTCAGAGACACTCGAGGTGAGGATTTCAGATTTAGCGTCTAAACCTAAGAGCAGATGGGAACTTTGAATAAGGAATCTATCTAGTCTAGCAGCTATGTGACCAGGGCCTAACCTTCTATTGGTCCAAGTGTACTTACATCTGGTAGGCTTTATGTCGAGCAGATCCCAGTCCTGGATGATGTCCTCAACCCACTCTCGAGCAGGGTCTCTGACAATGCAACCTCCTCTCTTTTCATCTAGCCTGAGATTAATGTTGAGGTCGCCAGCTAGAATGATATTCTCCAGGGTTTCTTCATCTGGGAGAGCTCGAATCAAATCCCAACAGCTCTTTTTTTCCCCTGCAATTTTTGGAATGTACACATTGAGTAGGCTAAAGGTTTCCTTGGAATCTTGATGCTGGAATTTCATGAGCATTCAATGGGTATTTTGCCTATCTAACATTTTTTTAACCCTTGCCTTGTTCCAAAGAATACCAAGACCTCTAGAGGCTCCTCTAGCTGATACTGCCTATCTTCCACTGCTGTTCCAAAAATGAAAACTAATTTGGAGAAAGGGGACTTCCTCCATCTTTGTCTCCTGGATGAGAAGGATATCTGGGTTTTCTTGCCTTATAAGACTCTTCATTGCTTCTTATTTTATTTTACTTCCCAGCCCTCTACAGTTCCAGGAGACTATCTTCATTACTTACTTTTAGAAGAGTTTAGGACCCCTTTGGATCCTTGTCCTTGCTTTCTTGTCACTTTGGGGTTTTTGCCCAGAATTTTCTCCAACATCTGCTGACTGCCTTGCAGTTTATCCTTATATGTTTCTTGTTCTCGTTTCTCACGAAAGTCTTCCATCCCCTTTCCGATCTTCGAGATGTATTTTGTGAATCCAGTATTTCTTCTTCCTCCTCCGTGCCTTTTGAGTCTTGGTCCTCCTTCTCTGGAGTAGCCTCTTTATTTTCTAGGACATTTTCAGAAGATGGTAACAGTTTTGGATTGATTGGAGAGGTTTTTTTCTGGCATATCTTCTTGCCTTGGTTCCACCTCTTAAACTTCTGCCTATTTGGAGCTTAGAGGCTCGAATCTGTTTCCTTGTTCCTTGGGGCGGGCTTGTGACTGATTCCCATTCCCTTGCTTCTGCTTTCCTGCCCCTTGTTGGTTTGAGTTTGATTTTGGGTTGCCTTTGGCTTTTTTCGCCTGCTGCCATCCTTCATCCTTTTCTCTAACTTGCGCTGTGTTCTTGGGACAATTCTTGGCAAAGTGGCCGTACTCATGACACCCTCGAAATTTGAAGGGTAACTGTTCGTAGTCGAGCTTCTGAATGTGAGTCTACCCTCCTACATTTACTTTGATGGCTTCCAATAATCCCACTTCCAGATCTACCTCAACGCAGATCCTTGCACAATCATACTGATCATTATTATTGGCTCTATCTATGAACTTTCCCAATGTATTTCCTCTAAATTTCAGGGATTCCCAGCTCCAACAGTGGACTGGTAAATTCAGCAGCCTAACCCAAATGAGGACGACATTAGGAATGTCCTCAGATGGGTCGAAGTCTGGCGTCCAGTGGTTCAGATATAGACCCTGAGGACCCATGAAGTATGGTCCGTTTTAGAAAATCAGGTCCTTGTCCTCCTTAGAGATGAACTCGAAGAGAAAATAGCCTCTTCCTAGGAAATACGAGGTGACACTGTTCGAGATCAGAGGTCTTGAGTTCTTGATCACCCAAGCTTCTGTTGTTTTTGGGGAGGGCCACAATTCCATGAACTAGCCCACGAGCACCCGATCTGCAAGAGAAAGAGTGACCTTCATAGGTTCTTCCAGGGGCAGATCCACCGAAGGGATTTCTTCCATACGTTTTACAAATTTAGAGGCATCGTTTCTTCTCTTCTTGGGCTTCGAAGCGAGAAGGGCCATGAATGCATCGGCTTCCAGCAAAGGGGGGGGAGGAGGCTGGGAGGAGCCCATATCCTCCATGGCTCATGATCTGTGACAAACTCTAAGTTCAGAGGCGGCCAGCAGCTAGCACAGGCAGTGCGCGCGGTCAAAAATCTTTTCCAATTTGTTTATAATATCATTTATATTTCATTATTATATGTTTAATAAAATTATTTATATTTCATTTATTTATTTTTATTTTTTCATGACTCCAACAAATATATTTTAAAAATTTGAATAAATACCTAAAACATATTCCACAATTTATTTAGAGTTAGAGTTTTGTTGTGAAATACTTACTTTATGATTTTCCACAATATCATTTATATTTCATTATTACATGTTTAATGAAATTATTTTAATTTCATTTATTTATTTTTATTTTTTCATGATTCCAACAAAACACATTTTAAAAAATTGAATAAATTCCTAAAACATATCCCACAAATAGTACTATAAATTGAAATTTTTTTCATTAAAGTGTGGAATCCCAAGTTATGGGTTTTAACTTGGTAAATCCCTTGAATTTTGAGTTAGGACATAATCCCATGTCAATATATTTGCATTAGAAGGAGAGTTGAAAAATAAAACCTAGTTGAGACCATGATATATACTAGTGGATTCATCGAATGAACTAGCATAATATTTGTTCCATTAAAATTTCACTAATAAAAAGGAACTTGATGAGTATAAATAATTCGAAATACACCACCAACTTAGTTATAAATCCTTTTAGACATATTTTATTATAACCCTCTCTAAAGTATGGTAGGTAAATATGTTCTTACTTGGTTGGTAGATGATGCATTGTAACTAAACCTACCTTTACATGGCCTCTTTGAAAATTTTGAAAGGTACCTTTGAAATATAATCTAGACAAAGTAACCTTAGCCAAAGAACACACACAATATTCAATGTAATCCATTCTATAGTTAAATGCGAAACAAAAGGATGTTGTATGTATACTTGTTCCATTCATTTTTCAAGGTAGAGGCTCCTCATGGTTCTATAGCCTACTATTTAATATAATTCATGACTGATAGGGATTCAAAAAATATTTCCTTGAAAAGTTAGGGATGACTAGAACATAATATCATTAGCCTTACAACTACTTAACATGATTACATAGCCCAACAAAAAGGTTTTTGGTTTTAAAACTAAATTATATATCATATATTTCAAATTCTAAAAAACAATATACCCTTAGAGAGCTCACATTGGAGTTTTTTCTTAGCACTTTAAATCCTATTATGGATCTTCCTAATAAGAGAGTCAAAATTGAAATTCAATATTGGAAAGGGTTTTCTGGGAAGAAATTAATATTTTGAAGGACATGTCTTCCTTACAAGAAACAATGGTTTAATTCAATTCTCTACTTGATAATTACTTATGAACTTATTTCTCTTACTTAGATATTCTCTTTATTAGCTTATTATGTCTTTCATCAAGTCAATTATCAAAACACAAGAGACACAAGTTTTAGGTTCTTCAAGCCAGGGAAAAAACCTCTCCCTCTTGGAGAGGAAAACCCGCAAGTAATTCTTCTTATATGCTTTCAGTTGAAAAATACCATGACCATGACACGAACCCTTGACCCTTGTATGCCTATAAGGTCTTGTCGCTGCTCTTTTCTTAGATCCTTATGCCGATCTCCTTTTCTGCACTATTCTGCACCAATACAAGTGAACTCGGTCTCTAATTGATGTTCTTCTTTTTATGGACTGGACTTCTTGCCTCTGTTGTATAACCTTTGACGAAATAGGAAGTATCACCAATTCAGAGGCTAGCACTGCCTCTCCTCTGAATTGATGACAGTCTTCTCTCCTCACTGCAGTTCGGATTCATATTACAGAATTAGAGTCAAATACGGAGTCTTAATCCTTCATTGTACATCCTCTTTTCTTCGTTGGGGTATCTCTTCTTTTATGCACCAATACACCTTCTCTCCTTTGCATATATGTCTCCTGAAATAGCACAAATCCATCCTATTTTCTTTTTGAAATCTTTAGATATGTCCGAACTCTGTGTTGTGATTTATGCAAAGTTTACTGGGCTATTTATAGTTGTCCATCCCTATAATTAGCCGACCTATCAATGAACTGTTGTGACATATTTTTGAGCCGACCTTTCCAGAATCTTCAAGTTGACTTTACAAGGAGTATCTCGAGCATCTTCGAGTTGCCTTCAAGGAGTAATTTTGACCAAGTCTTGGAGCATACAAATTGTCTTTACAAGTGTAACAACACTTCATATACATGAATCTAAATAATAATATGACAAATCCCTAAAAGACATCAAGAAGAAGTCTTTGACCTATAATAAAAATTCCTTGCTCATGAAACCCATGAGGCAAGCATTACAAAAATGCATTTTATTATATTTGTCATGTTCATTACATAAATTCGTAATTTCATAGTCATTATGAAGATAGAATGATGTAGGTGGATATTGGTGGCCACCCACCAATTCCAGTTGGACCCCCACCATTTTTTCTTTCAATTTTTTTAGTTTCCTTAATTGTAGCACAATTTACTATTTTTGGAAGTTTTTTGGGTCCTGGACTTACGAACCCATTTTGAGGCCCTAAACGACGTTTTTTTGGGGAAAAAACCTCTTGAAAATATGGGTTAAAGACTTAATATTCACTATAATTAGTTGTAGTCCTCGGATAGATATTTATAACGATGTATCACATGCATCAAGCGAAGATAGTATGCCAAAGTTACGAACCTGGGAATAGTCTGGCGTTTCATCTCCTAGGTTTAGTTTTTTGGATGTTTAGGGTTTTCCATTGTTTCTTAATAATAAATAGGCCTTCTAGCCTCATTGTAACACAGTTAAGAGGCATGTATCCGCCACATCTCTTCTCAGAGATAAGCTACCAGTGCACTAGCTAGTTTATTTCCATTCTGTCTGTAAGCATATTTCAGTTATGAGATATTAATGAAATGAAGTCTTATTTTTGCTACATCGCTGTGTTTATGTGTATTTCTGTATTTTATTGAATTTCGACATAATTTTGGATCACCAAGCCTAGTTACACTTTCCAACACTCCCTCTTAACTAGGGAGGTATTCATAATGGTACATGGTTACTTTCAATCTGAAGAATCTCATAAGAAGAATCAGATTGGTAATCACATTTGTATAGCGTCATATCAACCAACATTGTCATAGTGAAAGGCCTTGAATAACAACTCCATCTCTTAATGAGAAAATGAGCTACAATGTTGGCGAGACCAATGACTTATAAACACCATCATCATTGTCTCTCCAAGGTACCTACTCCACTCGAGTGTTCACAAAGTATGACCTTAGTGGACTATTCTTATCTTGGGTAGCTAATCCTAAAATAATATCAGTCCTTGAATAATCTTATCTTGAATGCCCTATCACATTCTCAAAGAGTATCATATTCTAGATGATTAGCCAATCCTCCATTCTGTCCTCCCAGGAGAAGATTAGAATGATGTGTCTATATCTCCCTCTCAACTAGGGAGGACATATTCCAAAAAGGAATGTACTCATTCCTATACAAGGAATGTACCTAAGATCATTCTTAGGAATTACCATGTTTCTTCCAAGTAAGAAACTTACCCCTAGGCTCCCTCTTAATCAGGGACCTGCAGCAGCAATGGTGAGACACCCAGCTGCTCGTGAAGAATTCATCCCTTCGATGTCATGAATTTATTCGATATTGAGGAGTATTCAACTTTGGGATAAATTTATAAGGCAAAGATCATCCATCAATTTCATCCATGAGTCATGTCATTTATCAGAAAGTGATTCATCAATCTTTCTCATATGGTCCATCTTCATGACATGTTGCTTTCTTCAAACCGTATTTCTTCCAAGGACCTTTCATCCCTCCATATGGTTGGAAACTCTACATAAACTTATCAAAATATACATATACATATAAAATTTTAAATAAAAATTTACCTCAGTGATGATCTTATATCATGACATCTTCTTGTAGGCACCAACATCCTTCATACAGATTGACACATCTCCTAAAGGTATGTATTGTCAAGGGTCTTCATCTTTAATAGACTTCTATCAGAGTCTACATATCTTCCCAGGAGATATCTCAGTAAAGTATTCTTGGATTCTCGATGATAATTGCCTCTTATCATGGTTTCACTTTATGATATATTCCACATAGGTTTACTTCATTCCCAAAAACTTATAGTATGAAGTTCCTTGTTTGTATACAACCACCTCATATTATATATGAGTACATATTATGTCGATTTCATCTGTTATTAAAAACGTATGTATCAGAAGAGATTCTCCTTTATTTGAGCATACTTCTAAAGATAATTTCATTACCTACAACCACATGACATGAATTCATAGCATCAAGTTTCATCATATAAATATATGCACCTCAGCCTTTTCCTTTTGTGTCATCCTATAGCAGTTTTCCCTAGAATGAAGAATTTCATTCCCTTGATGTGATTCATCAATATGTCAACATATCCTAATCCTAGAATTCTACAAGATAAAATTCTTGATGAAACTTTTTGATTTCTTTATAACCATTGAATCCAAAGAGGACTCCATTATAAAATGTCAGCACTTGTTTCCATATGGATTATTGAATTATTACCCTTGATCTAGATAACTAGATTTCATCAATGTTTTTATCAGTGAGGTTCCCAAGATCCACTTCTTTCATAGCATAGTTGTATTGTGGACATCCTCCTATGAAAAGTGCTCCTTCCATGCTTCTATCATGATGCCATTTCTAGAGTGATTCATTAATGTACAATGCTTCCTAACATACTATTTTACAACAAAAAAATACCTCTTAAAGAAGAAGATGATCTCAATCATAGTAGAGATATTCCACTTCTCCTTTCTTAGTTTTCTTTGCATCAAGTTCTCCCCTTTCTTCTGTAACATGGGCTTCTTCCTTTTTCCTCTCGTCCTTTCTAGATTTAGGAAAATCCATTTTATAATGCCCAAGTTCATTACATCCAAAGTATCCTACTTTTTCCATATTTATCCTTTATTCTGAGGACCAAATTTACCAAATCATCCTTTCTTCTTGGACATGGATGCAAAGGCTTGATTTTCTTCACTTGGTCCTGTATCAATTTTAGCTTTCAATATTGTTTCCTCTATTTTAAATAGAGACCACATATCTTAGAAAGTTGTTGCTTCTTTCTTCCCATATATGCTTGAAGTGAATTTTCCCCATTCTTCTGGTATAGAATTCAACACCACTGTAGTCATTTCATTATCAGACATTACTCCTCCCAATTCCAAAATCTAGTCTCATATTTCAGAAAGCCTCATAAAATATGAAGTGATTCATTCCTATCTTGACAATTTCAACTTGTATAGTTATTGTCTTAGAGATATTACTTCTGCTGCAATACCTACCAAGAACAACTCCTCCAATTTTTCATATATTTTTTTATCAGTTTCTAGTTTTGATATGTAGGGAATGAGTGAGTCCTTAATGGATTCTATGAGAATCCTTTGGGCTTTTCTTTCTCCATTCATGTACTTGGAATGAGCTAGACCATCTTCTTTTGAAGGTTGAGTTGCAGTTCCTTTGATGTAGATGAGGACTTCATTTTCAATTAGATTCAAATCTGTCCTTTTCTTCCATGCACAAAATTTTGATGACCCAACCAATTTGTTCCTTTCTTTGCAGAAATTCATTTTAACATAATCAAGTGAAGTCATAGAAATAATTACTTGTGTAGATTTATTTCTTCCTTTTTTCAACTTCCTTGATGATGATGATGAAAATTATGGTAGGAACTCCGTCTTAGATTAATTCATTCAAAGGAGGTAGGTGATCTTGAATCCTTGATTATGAAGGATGGATTGATGATTACTTCAGAATTATGATGTATTCAATGGTTTTGGATGGTGTCTTTAGAAGAAATGATGGCTTGATGATGTGTCTTCCAAGAATTTCGATTAGGCTTCAATATCAAGAATATTTGATGGAAAATATTACCTCCTTGATGTGTAGGTAATTTGAATAAGGTTGATGATATTCTCGAGATGGCTTGAAGGTTTCCTTGCAAATTGCTTTGAATCTTCAATGTATACCTTTACTTTTGCTTTAATGATTTCTAGAAACTGATTCTTGATTTTTGATCCTAGACTGTCTTCTTGTCAAATAACCTTTTTTCTTCAGCACCTTAGCTCTGAAACCATGTTGAGAATTTGGAAGGGAATAGTTTAATTCAATTCTCTACTTGATAATTACTTGTAAACTTATTTCTCTTACTTAGATCTTCTCTTTATTAGCTTATTATGTCTTTCAACAAGTCAATTATCTTCACACAAGAGACACAAGTTTTAGGCTCTTAAAGTCAGGGCCAAAACCTCTCCCTCTTGGAGAAGAAAAACCATAAGAAATTCTTCTTATAGACTTTCAGTTCACAAGTACCATGACCATGACATAGACCCTTGACCCTTGTATGCCTCGAAGACCTTGTCACTAATCTTTTATTGGCTCCTTATGATGATCTCCTTTTCTGCACCATTCTGCACCAATACTAGAGAACTCGTTCTCTAACTGATGTTATTCTTTTGATGGACTAAATTCGTCCTTCCAATCAATGTGCAATACTTCACCGACATTCCTCCTCTCCTCGCACTAAGTTACAGTATTTTATTTCCTGAAATTACTCTCATCCTTCCTGAAGTGACTGTGATGTATTTTGACCCAAAAATAGAGAGCCCTTTATCACTATTATATTCCTTCTTTGCTTCGTTGTATAACCTTTGACAAAATAAAAAGTATTATTAATTTAGAGGCTAGCACTGCCTCTCCTATGAATTGATGAAAGTATTCTCTTCTCACTGCAGTTCGGATTCATATTACAGACTTAGACTCAAATACAGAGTCCTACTCCTTCACCCTACATCCTCTTTTATTCGTTGGGGTATCTCTTATTTTATGCACCAATAAACCTTCTCTCCTTTGCATATATATCTCTTGCAATACCACAAATCCATCCTATTTTATGTCTCAAATCTTCAGATATGTCTGAAATTTTTTGTTGTGATTTATGCGAAGTTTACTAGGCTATTTACATTTGTTCGTCCTTGTAATTAGCCGACCTATCAATGAACTGTTGTGACATATTCTTGAGCTGACCTTTCCAACATCTTCAAGTTGAATTTACAAGGAGTTTCAATAGAATACCAGGTCTCAGAGCATACCAATTTTCTTTACAAGTGTAACAACACTTCATATACATGACTCTAAATAAAAAGATGAAAAATCCCTAAAACACATCAAGAAGAAGTATTTTAAGTATAATAAAAATTCCTTGCTCATGAAACCCATGAGGAAAGCATTAAAAAAATACATTTTATTGTCTTTGTCCTCTTCATTACACAAATTCATAATTACATAGTCATTATGAAGACCAAACCTAGTTACACTTTCCAAAAAATGTCATGCCATTAAAGACCATTTCCCTAATAATTCAAGAAAATGCTTGTCTTGTAACACCCCCTATCAATATATGAGAATTTTGTGTAAGTGTATGAAAATTACGTGGTATGTTTACCACTTGGTTATTATTAAAATTAACATTTAATATGATAAAGTGATTAAAAGGTGCACTTAGGGTTATATCTTCTTAGGAGCATCATGGGAAATGAAGTACCAAGTGGGGAAATAGGGGTGGTCGAATAAATATTATTTTATTGCAACCAAGTGTGATCACCCTAAGACTTTATGTCCTTGTATTATGTGCCTTAATTATTAGTTTCCCAAGCTCCAAGGAATGGTGAATGGTCTCCACCCAAGTCTTATGTTCATGCATGCCCTGGGAAGGGATTTGTTCCACCTTCATGAAAATCATTCATTTTATTATTAATAATGTTAGAAAATTATATATTACGGAGCAATGCAACACATAAAATATGTGGAAAAATACAAGCACAAAAACACATAAAACTAGAGAGACACAGATATATGTGGTTCACCAAGTTTAGGCTACGTCCACCCCGAACAACCAGTCCTTCCTTTCTGTTATCCAGCAAAATGAAGAGACAAAACCTATAGCAGATCCGCTATAATATCCTCTGTTCTCTCTCATAATCTCCCTTTCTATTTCCCGCTCAAAGAATACACATGTAATACACAGCCACAATACAATACCCTCATACAAAGAGAGGGGTTTCCTTCTAGGGCAAAAAACCCTAAACTAAACATAACTTCTACCGTCAGATCATCTGCCTAATGAACGACCTAGATTGACTAGAAATTACTATACTTTTACAAGGAAATTTTACATCTGTTTTTAGCTTCGGGGGCGCTGCCCCCGAAACCCCAGCCGGGGGACCACTGGCCCCCAGATCCCGCGGGGGGGACAAGTCCCTCCCGCACCCCCCCACTGCAAGGGTGAACATTTTTCCTGGGGTATACATCCAGCTAAAACAAGGATCTCTGAATCAGGATGAAAATCAAGCTCCACACACAACAATCTCCCACTTGGAGACTGATTGTAGCAACTCCACCGCTACTTCATTTGTTGGACAATGACTCCTCTTTGGACCTGGTTGTTTCTCATCTTCATCATCATCCTTGAAGACCAATTGAAATTGAGCACATTCTCAGTTTCTCCCTGGTTACAACTTTTGTTAGCATATCTGCAGGATTCTGGCTAGTGTGTATCTTTTCCAGCTTCAACTCTCCATCTTCCAATACTGACCGTATGAAATGGTACTTGAGATGTATGTGTTTAGTCCTGGAATGAAATGCTAAGTTCTTTGCAAGATGAATGACACTTTGGCTATCACTGTATAATGTGCCCATATCATGCTTCTTACCCAAGTCACCCATAAACCTTTGTAACCAAATCATTTCTTTACTAGCCTCTGTAGCAGCAACATACTTTTCTTCTGTTGTTGAAAGTGCAACAACACTTTGGATTTTTGAAACCCAAGTGACAGCTGTTCCACCTACAGTAAATACATATCCTGTAGTGCTCCTCCTGTTATCTCTATCACCTGCCATATTGATCCGGATTTATGCAGGAATGAAACAGAATAAACACATAACCATAAATACAGATATGCAACAAAAATAACACTTCATTTCATTAATATCAAAGAACTGAAATTTGCTTACAGATAGAATGGAAATAAAACTAGCTAGGGCGCTGGTAGCTATCTCTGAGAAGAGATGTGGTGGTTATAGGCCTCTGAACTGAGTTACAATGAGGCTCGAGGGCCTATTTATTATTTAGAAATAATGGTAAATCCTAAACAGCCAAAACCCTAACCCTAGGAGATGAAGCGCCAAAAATATGGGCCCCGTTTGGGTAAATTGGTGTTTCAACTTCCCAGGGGTGTAACTTTGGCATTCGATCTTCGTTTGACGCGTACCATACCTCGTTAGAAATATCTATCCGAGGACTACAAATTTTGAATGAGAAACATGGGTCCATGCCATGGATCTATGTTGCTCTCCGTTTTCCCAAAAAACGTCGTTTAGGGCCTCAAAATGGCTCCGGAAGTTCAGGACTCGAAAAACTGCTAAAAATAGTAAGTTGTGCCGAAACTGAAAAATTGAAAGAGACAATGGTGGGGCCCCAAGTGGAATAGGTGGGTGACCACCAATATCCACCTAGATCATTCCTCCCCCCTTAGGAAGCAATGGTCCCCATTGTGTTAAGTTCCTCCATGAGATGAGGAAATTTCTACTGAACTTGGTCCTTAGTGAACCACTTTCCTTGGTGCAGGAGTTGGACAACTTTGACAACCCGATACAATTGGATCTTCTGTTGGCGAGTGTTATTGATTTGCATGTCCATGATATAATCTGTGGTGGCCTATTCCATGCAGTCTGGATTTAACTCTGTTGGTGTGAGTTGTTCTGCAATGTCATAGGTGTCCAGTAGAGGTGGGAAGTAAGGACGAAGGTGATCCACATTGAAGACTGGGTGTAGACCAAGGAATGGTGGAATACTGAGCTCAAAGGAATTGTTCCCTACAGCCTTGATGATGGTGTATGGCCCGTATCGAAGCGAGCAAAGCTTGCGGTGGTGTCGAGTGAGGCGCTCCTTCTGCAAATGTAGCCATACTTTGTCGCCCACCTGGAAGTTGTGTGGCACCCTGTGTTGATCATGGCATTGCTTGTACTTGGCATTGGATCTGTCCAATATATCATGAACCTATTGGCGGATGTGTTGAAAGCGCTCGATGAAGCTACTTACTTTGTCAACTTCAGACTGGACATAAGCTGGATCGGCCTGAGCAACTGCAAATGGCATGGCTACGTCAATGGGACATAGTGGCTGGAATCCCAATCCCACCTGAAAGGGGCTATGACCGATTGAACTATGGAGAGCCCGATTATAACTATGTTGTACATAGGGGAGGCCCTCGTCCCATGTGCATGGATGCTTTGAATTGTACATGTGCAGAATGTGTACAATCATTCTGTTGACGACCTCTGTCTGGCCATCTGTTTGGGGATGGAAAGTTGTGGACTTGGTGAGCTTGGTATCCAACATTGACCAGAGGATAGACCAAAATTTGTTGAGGAACCTGCTATCTCGATCTGATATGATAGACTGTGGGATCCCGAAGTGTACCCACACTCGTTCAAAGAAGAGTTTAGCAGTGGCTTCTGCTGTGATATTCTTCTTGCAGGCCACCATAATGGCCATCTTCGATAATATGTCGACGACCACAAAAATATAGTCATTTCCCTGCTTAGTAGAAGGCAGGCCCGACATGTAATCCATGGATATGGATTCCCAAGGTCGACTAGGGGTAGGTAGCGGAGTATATAAGCCTTGATTCTTGATGGTCGGTTTGGTAATGGCACAAGCAATGTAGGATGTGATGTGCTTCTCGACATCCTTTCGAAGGTTCAACCAATAGAAATACTTCTGTAGGATTGCTATTGTTTTCTCGACCCCGAAATTCCCAACTACTCGACTGTAGTGTGCTTCCCATATCATATTGGCACGCTCGCTTGAAAGAACACAAAGGTGTCCCAGGTGACATAAAAGTGCATCTTGGAGGTGAAAATTTGGAACTTGTGTACCCCCCAAGAGTGCCTTGTAAGTGTGGCCGAATTCTGGGTCACTTTCATAGAGAAGCGACCAATTAGAAGTCTTGTGCCCACAAGAGTTGAGCACGGTGGTGAGCGCCACCATCGGTGGTCAGCTGAGGTAGTCTGCAACATTATTGGTGCTACCCTTCTTGTACTTGATGCTTAAATGAAACTGTTGCAGATATGTGGACCACTTCTGATGGCGATCATTCTGCAACTTCCCTTGTGTCTGTATGAACTGCAGGGGCCGGTGGTCTGTGTGGATGATTGTTTCCTTCCCCAAAATGTAATGCTTCTATTGTCGACAAGCTTGCACAATGGAATACATTTCTTTTTCATAAGTGGGATACTTGTGAACTATGTCAGACAATGTCTCACTGTGATATGCCACTGGATGTCCCTGTTGAGTAAGAACTGCCCCAATAGCATAGTCAGAGGCATCTATCTTGATCTCAAATGGCTGTTGCAAGTCTGGTAAAGTGAGCACTGGGGCAGAACAGAGGCGGTTTTTCAATTCTGTGAACGCCTTCTATTGAGGTTATGACCAAAAGAATTTTTCTCTCGCTCCTCCCTTGGTGACTTGACTCAAGGGCCAAGTGATATGAGAGAATCCCAACATGAACCTCCAGTAGAAATTAGCAAGACCCAGAAAGCTGCGAAGCTCTGTTATAGTGGTTGGGGATGGTCAATCCCAAATGACTTGGATCTTGGCTGGATCCACATGCACCCCCCCTTTCATCAATAATGTATCCCAGATATTGAACCTGGGTCATGCCAAAAGTGCACTTCTCCAAATTGGCACACAACTTGTGTTACTGCAAAGAAATGGAGGACTTGTCGGATGTGGTGAAGGTGCTCTTCCCAAGTCTGGCTGAAGATCAGAATGTCATCCAAGTACACCACTACAAATGAGTTGGTGAATGGCCGCAAGATGTCGTCCATCATCCTCATGAAGGTTGCGGAAACATTCGTCAACCCGAAAGGCATGACCAGCCATTCGAAAAGGCCTTCCTTGGCTTTAAAGGTAGTCTTCCACACATCGGAGGGTTCAATCGGTACGTGGTGATACCTCGACTTCAAGTCAATCTTGCTGAAATATTTTTCACCTTTGAGTTGGTCCAGAAGGTCATCAATCCATGGGATCGGGTACCTATTCCGGACAGTGATCTTGTTCAGCACCCGATAGTAAATACAGAGTCTCCACGTCCCATCCTTCTTCTGTACCAACATGGTCGGGCTCCCACAGGGCGATGAACTTGGTCGGATATGACCTTTCTGCAGCAGCTCTTGAATTTGCCTCTTGATTTCATTGTTTTCACGCAGCACCGATAGATCGGTCCATTGGGTAGCGAAGGCAGCACTGGGTCGATCAATTGCTGCTTGACCTGGATAGCTAGTGTAGGAACCTCAGGTGAGGTGAAGATGTCCCCGTACTCCTCCACAACCTTATCCATTTGTTGTTGTCGTGCAGAGGAGCCCTGTCTGGAGGTCGTGGCCACAATATTCTTCTTGCCCTGGGGGCGGATCATCAGGAAAACTAATTTCCTGGTTTGGGAAATGAGCTTACTACATTGTTTTGCAGTAACCAAAGAGATAGCAGCAGGAGGTGGTACCTCTGGTATCCTATACAACTTATTTCCCAAAGTAAAAATAACAGCGCGAGGCTGAGACTCATACATAGCATGACGCTTCCAAAAGTATGGTTGTCCTAATAATACATCAGAAACATCAATAGGAGCAACGTCACATAATAACTCATCCGTGAAGGGCTTGATGCCATAAGGAAGGCGTCACTGCTGGCTGACGCGGAGATCTAATCCTTGGTGAAGCCACCCGATGGTGTATGGATGTGGGTGAGCTGTGGTTGGCAAGCCCAACCGCTTCACGACGTCTGCTGAAATGAGGTTCTTTTGGCTCCCATTTTCGACAATGAACTGTACCGGGGAGCCCTTTACCCACATCTGGGAGTGGAAGAGACATTCCTCCTCCTCTGGATCTTTCGGTTCCTCCTTCTGGATCTTCGTAGCGACAATAGTGGCATTGGGCTCTACATCAATAATTTGTTTCCCTTTTTCATTCCCCTTGTCAGGTTCTAATTCAGAGTCAGAGCATGCATCTGACTCAGAAGCCAACATCTCGGCCACCAGCGACTGCTTGGCCCGACACTCACTTGTGTCGTGAGTGGAGCTCTAATGGAACTCACACCACTTTCTCGTGTCCTTCTTTGGCCTTGCGGTGTTGTTCTTTGATTGTGGCTTCAACAGGTTGTCTTGAGTCGCCATGCCTTAGCTCTGTCCTTTGTTCTACGGTTTGGGAGCACCTTTCCCTTGCTTTTGATTCGCAGATCCAAAGTCTTGCTTCTTCTGTTTGAATTTCTGCTCAATCTTGGCAGCATACCGGTATGCCGTACCAAGCGAGGAGATTTCAAGGAACTCCATTTCCTCCTGAATGTATCTGTGCAGACAACCGTGATACTTTAGCACCAATTTTTTCTCTGAATATTTGATACCCAACTTTGTGTGTAGGGTATGGAACAGATTCGTTAGCTCATGCACATCTTGATCCCTTTGTTGCCGCAGCGTGGTGCATTGTATGTACTTGTCCTCATGGCTCCCCACAGGATAGTATTGTTCCTTGATGGCATCTCGTAAAGAATTCCAAGTGGTACAACGAGAAAAGAGAGGGCTCGTCTCGTCCTTTTCTCACAAGGTTTCCACCAACAACCCGACATGGGGGCACCTTTGAGGAGAGCAAAAATCATCTTCTCCTCATCGTAAAGTCATGAACAGCGAAATATCCTTATAATAGATTCAACCATCTATCTACGGCATCTGCGTCTATTTGACCCTCAAATATGGGAATGTCAAAATTTACTTGTACCTTAAAGGGAGTCGCAACTCCAGAGTGGCTACTGGATGTAGATGCGCCGCTAGTGGGCAGCCGTTGAAGGATCTGAGCAAAGTTATCCATCGTCGCATTCCTTTGTTTTTCGAGGGCCTCCTCGAGCAATATTTTGATAGGATCTCCTGCTCCCTCATCTTTCTTTTCGTCCCCCATGGGCGTCCGTCGAGGTTTACGAGGCTGATCTTGCAAAGTTTCCACCAGATCAAGCCCTAGCTCCTTATACCCCGACCTCGTTGGGGACATGCAAAGAAGGATCGAGAAAAAGCAGACCCCTCTGATACCACTGATCCGGATTTATGCAGGAACGCAACAGAATAAACACATAACCATAAATACAGAGATGCAACAGAAATAACACTTCATTTCATTAATATCAAAGAACTGAAATTTGCTTACAGACAGAATGGAAATAAAACTAGCTAGGGCACTGGTAGCTATCTCTGAGAAGAGATGTGGCGGCTACAGGCCTCTGAACTGTGCTACAATGAGGCTCGAGGGCCTATTTATCATTTAGAAACAATGGGAAATCCTAAACAGCCAAAACCCTAACCCTAGGAGATGAAGCGCCAAAAATATGAGCCCCGTTTGGGTAAATTGGTGTTTCAACTTCCCAGGGGCGTAACTTTGGCATACGATCTCCGTTTGACGCGTACCATACCTCGTTAGAAATATATATCTGAGGAATACAAATTTTGTATGAACAAAATTCTATTTTTCTCTCTGTTTTCCCAAAAGAAATCGTTTAGGGCATCAAAATGGCTCCGGAAGTTCAGGACCCGAAAAACTGCTAAAAATAGTAAGTTGTGCCGAAACTGAAAAACTGAAAGAGACAATGGTGGGGCCCCAAGTGGAATAGGCGGGTGACCACCAATATCCACCTGGATCACATATCTGCATCAACATATCCCTGTAGAGAAATGTTTGAACCACCAAATCATAATGCTTGATTTGTGGTACCTCTCAAATATTTGAGAATCCATTTTACTTCCATCCAATGTTCTTTTCCTGGATTATTCATGTACCTGCTTACAACTTCCACTGCATGTGAAATATCAGGCCTTGTGCAGACCATTGCATACATTAAGCTTCCAACTGCTGATGCATATGGAACTTTAGACATATAATCCATGTATTCTTGGGTCTTTGGGCACATCTCCTTACTAAGTTTGAAATGGCTAGCAAAAGGTGTACTAACTGGTTTTGCATTGTGCATATTAAATCTTTTCAACACCTTTTGTATGTACTCATTATGAGACAGTGTTAATTTTCAATTTTTCCTATCTCTGGTTATTCTCATACCAAGGATCTGTTTTGCAGCTCCCAAATCCTTCATTGCAAATGAATTTGCCAATTTTTGTTTGAGCACATTTATTTCCTGCATGTTAGACCCTGCAACAAGCATGTCATCTACATACAATAACAATATAATATAGTTGCCATCATTTTGCTTTTTCAGATAAACACAATGATCAGAGTGACATCTAGTATAACCTTGTTCAGACATAAACTTGTCAAATTTTAGATACCACTGCCTTGGAGCCCGTTTTAAGCCATACAAGCTCTTCTTTAACCTGCACACCAATTTTTCTTTCCCTTTGACCTCATATCCTTCTGGTTGCTGCATGTATATATCTTCCTCCAAATATCCATGGATAAATGTTGTCTTTACATCTAACCGTTCAAGATGTAAATCTTCTACTGCTACAAGACTTAAGATAGTTCTGATTGAAGTCATCTTAACAACAGGAGAAAATATTTCATCAAAATCAATACCTTTCTTCTGTGCAAACCCCTTCACCACAAGTCTAGCTTTGTACCTCTCTTTTCCTCCATCTTCTTCCTTCAGCCTGTAAACCCATTTATTCTGCAATGTAGTTTTACCTGCAGGCAACCTGACTAAGTCCCAAGTCTGGTTATGCATTAAGGAGTCCATCTCTTCTTCCATGGCTAGCTCCCACTTCTTCCTACTTTCAACCTTCATTGCTTCTTCATAACATTCAGGTTCACCAGAATCAGTCAGCAATAAATAATATAATGAAGGAGAGTATCGTTCAGGGGGTCTACTTATCCTGGTAGATCTTCTAACACCACTTTCAGGTGTTTGAGGTGCATGTTGCTATTGTGGTGGTTGTTGCTGCTGTGGTTGTTGATTATTATTATTTTTAGGCACCTTTACTTTTTCAGTTATCTCATCAAGAACTGTGTATTCCTTTCTTTCTTTTTCCTGTTTCTTTTCCTGCAACTGATTCTTATACAAGACCTTTTCATTGAATATTACATCTTTGCTCCTAATGATTTTGTGATTTTCATAATCATATAAGAAATAACCAAAATCATTAACACCATATCCAATAAAGGTACATTTCTTTGATTTTGCCTCAAGATTTGTTCTATTTTCTTTATTAATATGAACAAAGGCCTCACAACCAAAAGGCTTTAAAAAAGAGTAGTTTACCTTTTTACCTGTCCATGCTTCCTTTGGAATACCACCATCCAAGGAACTTGAAGGCCCTCTATTTATTAGATAAAAAACGGTATCTACAACATCTACCCATAATTGTAAAGGCAATCCTGCATGCAATCTCATGCACCTTGCACGCTCCATGATTTTTCTGTTCATCCTTTCTGACACGCCATTTTCTTGTGGTGTTCTTGGAACTGTCTTCTCTCTACGAATTCCATGCTTTGAATAGTACCTATCAAACTCTTTGTTGCAATATTCACCTCCATTGTCTGATCTAAGACACTTCAACTTCTTTCCTGTCTCAATCTCAACCAAAGCTTTCCATTTATTGAAAGCATCAAATACATCAAATTTATTTTGAATACAATAAATCCACGTTTTTCTAGTTGCATCATCAATAAACCTAACATAATAGCGAGAGCCACCGAGAGATGATACCTGAGTAGGTCCCCATACATCTATATGCACAAGCTCCAATTTTTCGCTCTTCTTTTCTTTCCCCACTCTGAGAAATCTGACTCTCTTTTGTTTTCCATAAATGCAATTTTCACAGAAATCCAAATCAACATTCTTCAAACCTAGCAACAAATTTTTTGAGTGAAGAATATTCATCCCCTTCTCCATCATGTGTCCGAGCCTATGATGCCATAATGCTGCATCTGCTCCTTTGGAAGTTAAAGCATTAACAGAGTTAGAAATACCATTGCATAAATACAATGTACCAACCTTTTCACCTTTTTGCTATTACCAGGGCTCCTTTGGTGACCTTCCAAGCTTTATCTGTAAAAGTTGTCACACAACCTTCACCGCCTAACTGCCCTGTTGAAAATAAATTTTTCTTTAGATCTGGAACATGCCTTGCCTCCTTTAATAGCCATTGGTTTCCATTCTAATGTTTTACAAGAACCTTGCCCATTCCAAAAATTTTAGAGGGTTTATCATCACCCAAATGGACTTGTCCAAAATCTCTTTGAACATAGTCATGAAAATATTTCTTATCAGGTGTGGCATGGAATGAGGCCCCTGAATCTACTACCCAGGAATCAGTAAAATTTTCAAAAGAAAGAATCAAAGCATCTTGTAACACATCACCTGTCACATTTGCTTCATGATTGTTTTCTTGTTGTGCATCTCCTTCTTTTCTCTTCCGAGATCTACAGTATTTCTTTAGGTGTCCTTTCTTTCCACATTTCCAGCACACTATCCCCGATCTGCACTTGGATCTACCTTTTCTTGATTTACTGCAATATCCTGAGCTCTTTCGTCTTTCCATTCTCCTTCCCCTAGACTCTGCACTCAAAGCGTTACCCGATGTCTCAGCGGAGCTTTTCTGTCGCATTTCCTCACTAAGGATAGCACCGACAACATCATCAAACTTTAAAGTACTAGATCCATAGACAGAGTTACTAATGGCCATTACTAAACCATTCCAACTCTTTGGCAATGAGCACAAGAATAACAGAGCTCTAACTTCATCATTAAAGTTTACCCCTACAGAAATTAACTGACTGGTAACTGTATTAAAATCATTTAAATGGTCTGCAACAGATCCACCTTCCGACATATTCATATTAAATAGTCGTTTCATAAGAAATACCTTTTTTGAGGCTGAGGGTTTTTCATATAGTTTCGCCAACGTCTGCATCAAACCCTGTGTTGTTGTTTCCTTCGAAATATTGAAGGCGATTGTCGCCGCAAGGCACAACCGTACTGTTCCGAGTGCCTTTCTATCGAGAATGTTCCATTCCGCGTCTGTCATGGCCGCCGGCTTCTTTGTTTTTCTGCTCAATGGTGGGTACATATCTTTCTGATATAGATAATCTTCCATCTGCATCTTCCACAATGGGAAGTTTTGGCCATTAAATTTCTAGACCCTAAACTTACCATCTTCTGCCATTACTCCCACTCGAACCAGGAACCCTTCTTTTCTGCGAGTTTATCAGCCAAATATACCTTCGGATCTGATACCAGTTGTTAGAAAATTATATATTACAGAGCAATGCAACACATAAAATATGCAGAAAAATACAAGCACAAAAACACATAAAACCAGAGAGACACATATATATGTGGTTCACCCAGTTTGGGCTACATCCACCCCGAATAACCAGTCCTTCCTTTCTATTATCCAGCAAAATGAAGAGACAAAACCTACAGCAGATCTGCTGTAATATCCTCTGTTCTCTCTCACAGTCTCCCTTTATATTTCCCGCTCAGAGAATACACATGTAATACACAGCTGCAATACAATGCCATCATACAAAGAGAGGGGTTGCCTTCTAGGGCAAAAAACCCTAAACTAAACATAACTTCTACCGTCAGATCATCTGCCTAATGAATGGCCCAGATTGACTAGAAATTACTATACTTTTACATGGCAATTTTACATTTATTTTTAGCTTCAGGGGCATTGCCCCTGAAACCCCCGCAAGGGGACCGCTGGCCCCCGAACCTCCCAGCCGGGGGGTTAGCCCCCCCGGACCCTGCAAGGGGGACAAGTCTTCCCTGCACCCCCCCACTGCAAGGGTGTATATTTTTCCTGGGGTATACATCCAGCTAAAACAAGGATCTCTGAATCAGGATGAAAATCAGGCTCCACACACAACAAATAAAATGATGCTAGAATGTGTGCATGGTCTCCACCCAAATCTTATGTTCATGCATGCCTTGGGAAGAGATTTATTCCACATTCATGAAAATCATTCATTTTATTATGAATAAAATGATGTTTGAATGTTGATGTTGTAGTTTTTTTTTTTTTGTTACCGAAGAAAAATCGAACCTTTTATTAAGATAATAAAAATTTACAATTCTAGATGTTTATAGAATTCCTAAGAAAACTGTGGTTTTCATAAGAGAGAAGAGGCACAGTTCAACACTTGAGAAATATCTAGAAAATAGTGTTTCTCAGAATACATGTCCAAGAGGTGCAAAAAAAAAAAAGGGTTGAGCCTCCCCATAAGCTGGAGAGAAAAACCCACATATACATATTGTTTATACATTCAAACAATCATTATGTCTAAAAAATCCCCATAACATAGAGTTTGGTGCTAACATGCAAGATTGTAGTATGTATGTTGTTAAGAGAAATATGTTGTTTTTGTAGTTTTGTTGCCATAAATATATGCCAAAGGCATGACTATGTCCATGGGTAATTCTTGAGATTAAGAGAAATTTATTTGAAATTGAATTTTCCTTGTTCTGAATAGTATATATTTCCTAGTTAGCTTGTACAATGCATTAAAGGGAAGTGGGATAACCTAAGGGACTACTTAATAGAGAAGAAAACCCCATTCCTTTTACTATGTGTGGTTGAGAGGGAAAGTGAAGCTAGTGAGTGGGAATGTGGGAATGTTAATCCTATGACTGTAATAATTACAAATTGGGATGAGTGCAACAAACCCAAGCCACAATCAATAAATTATCTCTTGGTTTTTCATCGCTTATTATGAGGTTGGCACATACATGAGTTGGTGCTAATGGATAGAAGTAAAATGCTCTCATCGAGTTATTTCTGCAAGTGAAATCATATAGCATACAAATAATTTGGTCTATTATTGTTATTTTTTGACGATTGATGCTTGGGGTACTATTTTAAGTTATAATTATGTGCTTTATTGTGGAAAACACATATTTCAATAAAATTGGAAAAATTCTATTACAATCACCTTAGTCAATGTCTCATGCTATTTATGGACTTTCACCGATGGGAAAAATCATGGTAGGAAGCAAATCACTTATAATACTTATGTCAATGACTAGGTGTAAAGTGATTTCACTAATCCCATTTAAGGAGAGGAACAATAAAGGCCCAATTATTTAAGGAATCTAATTTTCTCTCCATGAAATACCTAAGATGGAGATCAAGACTTGGGGTTCAATATTTTCTATGATAATAGGTATGCCTAAGGTCAAGATTCCAAAGGAAAGATAGTACCTCTCAATAAGGTTTGTAAGATGATTTGACACTTCAAATAGGCTCTTTTCCTCCTTGAGAGACCTGTTAAGGACTTATGCTAGACCTAGGGATTTTTGGGATAATTATGGGAAGAAATTCCTACAAGATATTCACTAGGTCAAGGTAAGAGAGAGGAAAGGATCTCTTATGATTTCTTCTATCGAATACAAAGATCATACAACCATTAGGAAAGCTACTTATCCAAGGAAAAAAAGATAGGTTCCCTTCTAGGGCACACCTAGGGCACAAGGAATTGTGGAGATTTAATTGTGAGAATTCCACCAAAATTTGTGGTCATCAAGGGGAGACACTAAGGGAGAGTGTTACACAACAATTTTTCATTGTCCCTGTACTCCCCATTCCTGATCCTGGAGACCTTAACAGTGACCCCTGTGTCTATTTTCCATCATGAAAATGTGCCATCATATCCCTTTCAGTATATTGAGCAAACTCTCTGTTGACCATTCCTGAAGCAGCTCCTTAAAAACATGGTTATCTAGAGTGGTGCACCCTCTGTGTGTCTTGCTCCCACTGATGACTCTTTTTTGGTCTAGGGCTACGCCGATCGACGCTATAATGAGGATCATACCTGCATCGATCCTCTTCTCAATTTTTAAAAAAAAATGGAAGTGAAGCTTTTAGATCTAAAAGCTTCATGGCAGAGAGGTGGTTGTTTGTTCCTGAGGATAGAACCAAGCTTCTCCCTGCAGGCTTCTTGTTCCTACAAAAGTGGAACCACCCAAAGGGATAACCCATTTTCCCACCTTAAGTGGATCCATGCTCCCTCTTCCCTTGCTATAAAATGGACATCCTCACATAGCTCAGCTAGCTAGAACAAAGATAGAATAACAACAGAGAGATATTTCGTTGCTATAGGTATCGAGCGAGAGTTGAGACCTTTTTCCCTTCACATCTAGTTGAAAGAGCGCTTCAGAGACGTGTCTGGATCAGGACCCATCGAAGGAGAGCTCCAACATCAAGGCGCATGTTGTAACTCCCCCTCTCTATTTTAATATAATACAATTGATTAATGCTTTCCATTCTTGTCTTTAATGTATGATTGGATTCTTAGTTCTCCTTGATCAACTAGGTAGGTTGTATATGAAATATATATAATTATGATTTCATGTTTGTTGTTGTTTGATCCCTTGTGTAGATAAATAAGCGTCGGCGATGGCAAGGACCTGTTTACGAAACGCTAACGATCAAAGGATTCAAGCCAGGAATAACATAAGATTGAGGTAGGTGATCTATTCATGATCTGCGTGCATTTACAATCTAGGAAAATAGCCTTTTAATTATTCCATGTTGTTACTAGATCCATACTAGGGCTAGAGGGATTGTCTCTGTCCACAGAGAGGATTTTCTTGCAAAAAAAATTGACGACTCCACTGGGGAGTGCTAGCCTTTAAGTCTTCTGTTGTCGATTTTTGATTTCTTGTTTTGTCATTAGTTTTCATTGAGTGTCTGTTTCCTTGTCTCTATAGCTCCTGTAACTACTTACAAGCATTTATCTCTCTAATGAAGTGATAAGCCCGGTGTCAGTTTAGAAAACCATTTTATTTTTATTCTTCTCCTTGATCGGCGTCGTTATTGCTCTGACAGTCGCGCCGATCAGTGCAGAATGCACTTGCACAGTAGCGCTTTTACTCTTCCAGCGCGAGTTGCGGCTTTACAGTCGCACTGATTCCTTTGTGTAATTTTTTATGGTTTTCCTCATTTGGCCAGCCAGTAAGTCTTATCCATATGGGTGTTATTTTTTGTTTGAATAACTTGTTCTTCTTTGTTCAAGTGACAATTCTGGTTCATTTCTTACATCCTTTGGTTTCCTTCTACGAAGTTACTGCATCCTTGTCATCCTAGGGTTTCTAGGTGTCTTTGGGTCATACAAGCAGGTGCTCGCTTTGTTGATTTCCATAATTTTCATTGAATCAAGTCCTTTCATGTCTTTCAGAATTGTTGTTTGATTGAGTTTTTCTTTCGGTCGATTTTTTGCGAGTAAAATTTTCAAGTGTCAACCTCGAAGTACGTTTGAGTTTCTCTTCTCTACCAAACATAGATTACCATTGCTTTCTTTCAATTGAGTTTTATTTTCTTTGAGTGATTGATCAATGTGTGAATGAAGAGTGTCTTGTTTTGAAGAAATTGATTTACATCTCTCTTTTATTTTCGAAATCTTTGCCTCTTACATGCATTTTTGAGATAGTTCATTAGTACTCGAAGCATTGTTGATAGATTTTAATTCTGCATTTCACATTGTGCTTATAAGAAAAATACAAAAAGATTTTTTTTTTGTTTCACTTTAGAAAATGAAAGTTTAATTTCGATTCACTTTTAAGTGCATTTAGTGAAAGGGAAGAAATTGTAAAAATTTGTGTTTCTATTTAAGATCCCACACTTGAAGAGAAAAGGGAATTCCATTTAGTCCATTTGTTTTGTTTGTTATGTTGATTGTATGAGTTTTCCTCTCCTTCATTAGCATAGTTTTCATCGAAATGAATGTTTTCTTTTCTCATTTAGCTGCATCTTAGGGGTTCAAGTGACATCGGTAGGAATTTAAAATGAAGACATAATTCAATATCAACCATAAAATTTATTCAATGAACCTAAGGAGCATTTGGAATCTAACGAATCACATTTAGAGGTCTAGGCTAGAGATATGTTCCGAAATTGTTAAGCGTAGGAGCTGTCGCTAACAGTCTGTGTTACAACCTGGGGGTGATATCCCGTCCCATGTATGGGAGTATATTGATGCATGAAAAGAATATTTTGGGATGCTCTCATCGAATGATTACGCATCAGAAAACACTACTACGGATTTGGACTCCCACGTACCGTCGAGTATATTTTAGGAGACACCATTAGGCTGCAAACCTTCCATAGGTAATTGATTCGGCTGCCTTGTAGACGTGATACACCAAACACAACATTCGGGGAGATTGGATGTCATACGTTAAGTCCTTGGTCATTTATCTTTCATTTGATCACCAAGGTGTATATTGCAGTTCATGGCTACCTAGTAATCCTTTTTCCTAGCTTACCCCTTTTAGATTTATTTTGTTTTCTCTAAAATTAATCGCCCACGATCACATGGCTTACCTATTAGAACATTTCTGGGCCACATTATGAGTAGCTCGTTATAAATATATTGTTTAAATCCTTGAATTAATCATATTTTTCCTCTTCCGCTTTTTGAGATAAGATCATCATGGTTGAACCACCAAGTTTAGTTTCCTCTACATCACCCTCTTCCAAAGAGACACAGTCACCCATCTCTATTGACTCTTTACCATCGATTGGGACCCAGACTGATGAATTCACCCTCATTCCGAGTATCCAACCTTTCGCTACTATGTCTCCTCTTGATGTGCCAATAGGCTACATTGCCTACCCTCCGAATCCAGTATTGGATCCTATTGAAATATCCCCTCAACGGCCTTATAGTCCATTTGATACACTTGGTGTGTCATTTGTGAATTCACCGCATTCATCCATGACTGCTGCTCATCAATTATTCCCGTTGGCTTCCGAGGGAGAATTTTCATCCCCCCTGGAGGTTTCAAGCACCATTAGTGGTGTGGATGAGTCTTTGTACGAGGGACCCCAATTCCCTCCTGAGGGTTTTCCTTATGTAGAGGCCTCTCAACATTTCACCCAATCATATGGTCCTTAGGGTTATACCTTGTTGGGACACCTAGCCTCGAATATGTTGAGTGCCATGCCTTTGTATTACAATACTGTTTGGGAGAATACTGAGGTATCTGACCCTGGTCCAAGTTTTTCCAACATAGCTGTTTCCATGCTTGCTCAAACCATAGTCACACCCACTCCCACAAATGAAACTATTTTCATGGGTGTTTCCGTGACTCCTCTCAGTGTTCCTACGTCGATTCCGTTAACTACGGTTTCTGGTGGGGGTCCAACCCCGCCGAAGGTTTCCCAATATTCCGTTGGACCATCTGCGAGTGGAACTCAAGCTAACATTCTGGGTTCCTCTCAGCCTGTTGGTAGCATTCCTATGTCTGCTAGACCATCTGGTCCAACAGGGTTAACATATGATCAATATTAGAAATTTTTGCAGAGTCTTAACTAGTAGCCTTATCTCCCGTATGGTTCCCAACAATTCCAGACTCAGCCGGTAAATCCATAAGGATTTCAAGGGCAGCCTGGCGTTCAGCCAATGGGTTACATCTTTCAGTAGGGTCCTACCTATGGTAAAAATCGAACTTATGGGCCACAAGGGAAACCTTACGTACAACAGGTAATGCCTTACATACAACCTAATCAACCCTTTTCTCATCAAGGTTAGTTTTCCTATTTCTAGCAGGGACAACCTTCTAGTCAACTAGGTCAACCCCAATTTCAGCAAGGTCTACCTTTTGTCCATAAGGACAACCCTCTGTCCAACAAAATCAGGTCTTTTTTCAGCCTGACCCTCAGGTACAACTTGGTCCTCAGGTACAACCTGGCCAAACCCAACAACCTCAAGGTACCGCCCAACAACCCCAAGGTTAGCCCTTGGGCTCACAAAGTCAACCATTGGGTTCCCAAGGTTAAATTTTGGGTTCTTAGGGTCAACCACAGGGCAATCCATACGAAACCTTTTAGCAACCGCAAAAACCGTATGTTGCGAACTACAGTCAAGCTAGACCTCAATGGTCTGCTGCAAGTCAGAATCCATTTTTGGGTCAACAACTAGGATATGGTCTAAATCCACAAGGTTTTATTCATTATGGACAAAATCCATATGGGAAAAACCCTTTGGGGCAGAACCCTTGGGGGCAAAATTTCTTCCAACCTGGTTGGCATCCAAAAATGGGCATGTATCAAAGTCCGAACATCATGCCTTTCAATCTGCAATTTCCATTTCTCATGACGTTGGAAGTTCCTAATGTGTAAAGGTTGAAAAACGATCCAATTCTTCACAATCCATATTGGCTCTCGGTTCCAACCAAATTCGAAGTGATTGCCCCAAGTTTGAAGGCAGGTGCATGTTATGACGTACCATCTTTGGTGCTCCTCCAATTCCTGGGTTGATGATTTGGTCCATCTACGTCTTTTTCAAAGGACGTTGATTGGTGCTGCTGCAAAGTGGTAAATTGAACTTTCACGTGGGACTTTTCAAGATTTCAAATCCTTAGCCATGGATTTCCTTACACATTTTCAGTTTCATGTTCGTTATGAAACAGGAAACCACCTCCTTACATCCTTAAAGCAAGATACTGCTACGCATATATCTGATCATATTCATGAATGGAGAAGGCGTTGTCATTTGATCAAATTTTAGATTCTTGATCAATTATTGATAGGATGGTTCACTAAATCGTTCTTCAATAAGATCTCTAAGGATATTTCTATGGGGGCAGCTGTCACAACGAATCTAGCCATTGCTTGTGTCCAGTATCTCGATTTGGTTTACTCCCAATCTGGCACGTTATATGATCTTTTACCTGACGCCCTGTGCTAGAATCCAAGACTGCGACCTCGAAAGCCCCGGTGACACCATTGGTGGACGACATCATTGGTTTTTTTTCCCAGACTTACCGAAAGTTTTCTTCTGCTTCTCAGCAAAAATTGTCTTATTTTTCGGATCTTGTTCCTTAGAATCTTCTGAATCTTGGAAAGACTTCAGAGGTCAACATCGTTCAGTCTTATGCGGCCAATAAATCCTCTAAAGGAAAAAATAAGGGTAAAGGTAAATCTAAATCCGATGCCTCAAAATAGGATTACCCAAAACCTCACACTGATGATGGAGCTAAACATAAACTGAAGTATCCTTGCCTAATATGTGATATGAGAATTACACGAAGGACTGTCCTTGACGATCCGAAGTGAGTCGACTATTGAAAGGTACTCAAGGGACTCTGGATTTTATTAAAGAGTCGTTTCCATCACAACAGACTCAAATGGTGGAACAACCCCAATCTTCCATCTCTTTTGGTTCTTAAGTATTCATGATGAATGGTACTGCACCCATATCTATCGTTACTAGATCTAAATTTTTTTCGAAAATGCGTCAATCAACGAGGAAAGAAATCACCAGTGCCCCTACTCCTTCTCCCCCGCCCGCTTCTGGCCCACTTCATATTGAAAGGTCGAGCTCTGATACCATTATAAAGGTGTGCCCCACAAGTCCTCCTATAATCTGAACACCCATGCTGCTCAAAATTACAATATCATTGAGGATTTGGCTCAGGTGCCATCTGTTATGTCCGCACTCGAGGTTCTTCAGAGTTGTCTATCACAACAGAAAGCGTTATTATCTACTATCGATGGATTCGATCTGTCTGATTCAACCCTTATTACCTTTGATCTAGAAAATTTCATTCCGCGTCACCGTCATCAACTTGATTTGATTATCCAAGTTGGTATCAATGGCAAGAATATCCATCGGGAAGTCGTGGACGAAGGTACACCCACTTGCATCATGTATGTTTCATGTTGGAAAGCCATTGGTTCTCCAACTCTTAACCAGTCTCCAAACACTTTGGAGGCCTTTGACAGAAGGGACTCTCGTCCTCTTGGTATCCTCTCCAGATTGCCTATCACGTTGGAAGGAAAAATGGTCAACGTCGAGGTTAAAGTCGTTGATGAAGAAATCAACTATAATATTCTCCTTGGTCGCAGTTGGACTCACGTTATGCTTTACGTGTCGTCTACTCTCCTAAGTGTTCTATGTTTCCCACATGAAGGAAATATTGTCACTGTTGATCAGTTGTCCTTTTTCACTTCCACTTCTTCCGAAGGCAATGTTCCATATGTGGACCATACCACCACACCCTATGAAAGTGTGGGGGCAGGAATTTTCAAATATTCTGCCCTTTGGGTATTTTTTCCCTTCCTCCACCGAACACTGCTCAGGTCAATATGATCTCCAATTCTTTTGATCCCTGGGTCATCCCTTCGGCTGATCAGGTTGATTTGTTTGGTGATGTGATGCCGTTAATTCTAGTAGAAGTCAATTATTGTGAAATAATCTTGACTTTAGCTAATCCTTCTGAACATGCTACTTCTAGCATGTGTTTTGACGTGCACTACCAATATCCTTGGCTCGGTTCCTTGGATTCATCTGATCCCCTGAACGAGATGTTTCCTTTTGACGAAAGTATCGTGGAAACTATGTCTCTCAATGAAACAACCTCGAATGATATTCATCATCGTTCATCATTTCTCTCGAGCCCTGAAGTATTTTAGTCATGTCTTGAAAATCTCACTCCCCATGTTTCGCGCGATCCGCTCCCGACACCAATGTCGACTCATGATTTTTTCTCTGAAGGGAACACGGGTAGTATCACTGAGACAATGCCTATCGACATTTCCATGAGACCAAAAATTGTCGAGAACATTCACATTGGGGTGACTTTCTCTACAGATGAGGTCAAGGTCTATACTAGTCTCTTTCAAGAATTTCGTGACGTTTTTGCATGGTCCTATGAAGAAATTCATGGCATCAACCCAAGTATAGTGGTGCATGAAATACCGACTTACCTTGACGCAAAGCCTGTTTGTCAGCGAATTCGCCCTGTGCACCCGAGAAAGGTTACCACCATAAAAGAAGAGGTTGAAAAAATTCTTAAGGCTAGATTTATTTATCCTATTCCCTTGACAGATTGGGTGTCCAATATTGTCCCTGTCAATAAAAATCAGGGTACCATTTGTGTTTATGTTGATTACCGATATATCAATCAGGCCTGCTCGAAGAATAACAATCCCACTCTGTTTATTGACCAGATCATCGATGAATGCGCTGGGAGTGAGATATTCTCCTTTATGGATGGTTTTTTTGGCTAGAACCAAATTACCATCTTGTCGAATGATCAACACAAGACTACCTTTATCTGTCCATGGGCGACCTTTGCTTACAAAAATATCCCTTTCGGTTTGAAGAATTTCAGTGCTACTTTCAGCGTGTGATTCCCTATGCTTTCCATGACATGAAGCACGTCGTGAAGCCTTACCTGGATGACCTCCTAGCTCATTCAGCTAAGCACCGCGACCATCTCGTGCACCTTCGAGATATTTTTCTAGGCTGTCGACACTACAATATTCTCTTGAATCTGCCTAAATGTGTTCTCTGCGTGGAATCTGGATGAATCCTTGGGTTTTTCGTCTCTAAAGAAGGTATCTGTCTCGATCCTTTAAAATCGAGGCTATCATTAATTTACTCCCTTCCTCCTATTTATCTCAACTGCAAAGTCTGCAAGGGAAAGCTAATTTCCTACGTCGTTTCGTTCCCAACTATGTAGAGCTTGCTAAGGGTTTTACACATTTTCTGAAACAGGGGATCCCCTTTCCGTGGGATGAAATTTCTCAATGAACCTTCAATGCTTTAATAACGTTCTCATTAATGCTCCTTTACCGCATCCTTCAAATTATCATCGTTACTATTTAATTTACTTAACATCTTCTTCTGATACCATTTCTATGGTGCTCATTCAGGATGACAACACAGGTATTGAACATGTTATCTACTACCTAAGCCGCAATATTATGGACACAAAAACTCGATATGCCCATGTCGAGAAATTGGCTTTGGCCACGGTACATGTTTTTTAGTGCTTTCGGCATTATATTATCTTACACACGACTACCATTATCTTCGATTGCAATCATAAGACTTATATTTTGACCCACCAATTGCTGGGGGGGGGATATTGAAAGTGGATTGTCATCTTACAGGAGTTTGATTTGGAATTCACTTCTTCCAAATTAAAGAAATCATTGGTCTTCGCTGAATTGATATGATCCCTTCCCTCTGATTCCATTCCATCCGATCTTGATGAGCGCATCCTAGATGACACTCTCTTCCTAATAAGCACTATCGATCTGTGGTACAATGATATCATCGTGTATCTCCAAACCCAAACCTTTCGATATGAGTTGGACAAGTTTGATCGTTGACATATTTGGCATCATTCTCAACCATATCGTATCATTAGGGATACCTTATACCATGTCGACGTAGATTCGATTCTTCATCATTTTTTGAATTTCAAGGAAGTTGCGAGAGTGCTCAACGACTGCCACTCTGTGGAATGTGGTGGTCATATGTCCGTCTATGCCACCACTAAAAAAATCCTCCATGCTGGTTATTTCTGGCCTTCTATTTTCAAATTCTGCATTCTCTCCATCTGTAAATGTCATGCTTGTCACATTTACCAACAGAATATATGCGCCCCACCCGCACCCTTACACCCAGTGGTTACCGTCGGCCCATTTTCCAAATGGGGCATTGAATTCATGACATGTAACCCTCACTCAGTCAGGGGGCATGCTTATATCATTATCGTTGTGGACTATTTCAATAAATGGGCCGAGGCAATGCCTACATATGCTGTTAATGGTAAAAATGGGACTCAATTTCTCTTCAATCATGTTATCCCTCGGTTGGGTGTTCCTCAAGCTATTGTCACCGACCATGGCTCCCATTTTCGCCATTACATGATGGTTGAGATGACTTCTCATTTGGGCTTGCGTCATGACAACTCAACTCCATATTAACCTTAGGCCTACGACCAAGTTGAAGAAGTAAATAAAGTATTAGTTGCTATGTCAGCGCATTATCGGGATGCACAAGTTGAACTCGCATCTCATTTTATTTTTAGCTCTCTAGGCATATTGAACCTTGACCAAGAATGATACTGGATTCAATCAATTTCAGTTAGTATATGGCCTCGAAGCAAACTTGCTGAATGAATGTGAAATTCCTTCGCTCAAATTAGATTTCGAATTGCTTCCGAATACCTCACCAGAAGAGGAGCGTCTCTCGTACCTAGAAAGGCTTGATGAAACTCGATGCTTCACCGCTTTGGTTACCAAAGCACAAAAGAAACGGTTCAAAGCCCATTTTGATTAAACTATCTCTCTGCATGCCTTCTCTGAAGGTGACTTGGTCCTTCTCTATGACCAAGCGCACGATAAGATGGGGGTAGGAAAATTTGAACCCATGTGGCATGGGACATATATTGTAAAACGTGTTTTACATAAAGGGGCCTATGAGTTGATTGAATATGAAGGCAATCCTTTGGATAAACCCCGTAATGGGCTTTATCTGAAGAAAAATAATGCATGATTTTCTCATGTAATCACTCTTGTACATTAGTGTGGTTTTAATTTTTGTACATTTTTGGTTTGGTGTGCATTTGCAAGCGAATTTCCTGCTGATCTTGTGTTACTTTATTTGCAGATGTCTTTGACTCCTTATGTCAGTTTCGCTGATGGTGCCTGCCATAGTACACAAAATCTATCTTCTGCAGCCTGGGTTATCTACGACCCTCATGGTGAGTTAGTAGATCTGCAAGGCATATGTTTAGGCCATACAACCAATAATATTGTTGAATAAAATGCAGTTATTGAGCTTCTATCCGAAGAAATCACTCTCAGCATTAGAAAACTGGTTGTTAACCTAGATTCACAACTTGTTGTCGTACAACTCAATGGGCGCTATTCCGTCAGACACCCTCAAATCTTGAGAATGTATCTGTGTGTTCATTTGTTAGAAATAAATTTTGATTACATTACATATCATCACATTCCACGACACATGAATACATTAACAGATGCATTGGTTAATAATGTTCTAGATAGACATTTGCGAAATTTATAATCATTATAACATGCATGGAACAGGAAAAAAGAATATATATATATATATATATATCAAGTTGGTTTGAAAAATGTGTTCAAAGTACATCATAACCCCCCAAAAATAATATGTGTTCTAGTACATAGCGAGACTTGCAAGTCTCGAAAAAACTATAACTTCAAAAAGAAAACTAAATTAATCAGTGTGATGATCATGGTAGCAGGCTACTGCTCGAATAACTCGAGTCAACAACCAGTGAATGTGACCTGATATTCTAACAATGTGCCACTGGTACTTACAGGGAATGTCTCCCATTTGGGCATACTCCAGAATCCTGGTAGTCAGAGCATCCAGGTTTCACATGATCTCTTCTTTTGCATCTACTCCTTTCACATAAGGAGCGGCCTTGAAGTCTCTCGCCACCCTTCTGGCGATCGGTGACATCCCTACTAGCCTCTACGGCCCAACATCTGCGACACATAAAAGTTTCAATATCAGTGCATATATATATTTAAAAAATCATAAAACATGAAAAAATAACAAAACAAATTTTTCCCTCTGTCATCCCAGTGATCACCCGCTAGAACTGGCAAATCAGGGTCACCCTGGAAATCCATCCTAGAATATGGCCAATCTTCCACCATGATCAACTGACGTCTCAACCATGTGAAGAAATAGGGTTTGAAGGACATATGTTGCTCGCCTCCTCCATGAGGCATCAAATCTGCCCACCTCATCAGTCGTGGCTCACATGATACCGGTGTCGTTAGCTCTGCCCCCTAGTATTGGAATAGTGGCACTTGTTCTAGGAAGAATGCCATCAAGATGGATCCATACCCGAACTATTTCACTTTACCTTTTTTTCACTTGGTGAGCTGATTTTTCATATTCTCTACCACGACCTTGCATCAGTTGAAAATGGTGGGTGACATACACTCTGTCGTTGTCTGTATTTGGACCTTTCCGGCCTCATGTGACGCTTGTGCCCCACACACACGTGTAATGGTATATAGCACTACTTTGAGGAGTAGACAGGGAACCGTACTTATGGCTATGTTTCCACTCAAATATCTCGTTGTCTCAGAGCATACTCTCCCAATGAGCATGTCCATGATTTTGCCCATGATTCGGGCTCCAGTAAACCGTTCTCTTTCCCCTCTACATGAGAGGTCAGTGATGAAGTAGATATATGGAACTTCAATTTCAATTTCCTGATCACCGAGAATAAATATCTCCCAGTCCGTATTCTAGACACTGATCAAATATTATAATAGATCTGGTTGGGCTCTTATGCCGAAAGTCATGAAGAAATTAAGGAGCCCACAGTTCCTCAATGCAGCAATAGAATCTATGTCCCCCATGGCTGCTTGATCAACCTCATCATGATCTCTTTCTTTCCATTCAATCACCATGATTGAATGCTACTCCTTCCTGCAAACAATGTTCACATGATCTCTTGTCAGTATTTGATGCTAAAAAACTGAATACAGTTAATCATTTTGAGATGATTTTTGCATGTTTTTGCGCTCTGTGGGTGTCACGACTATTTTAAAAATAGCAACGCCGATCGACGACCTGCCTGTTTTAAAAATGACAATCCGATGCGATCCTAACATGGGATCCCTGCATCGATCTGCCGTGACCATGAGTCTAAAATATCTCTCCCAAAATTCCAAAAATTCCATAGAAAAACAATAAAATCAGTTTTGAAATGTAGGGAAGGAGAGTGCCTCTTACCTGGCACTGACGGTTCATTGATTGACCTCCCGGATCTCCCACGATTGGCTCCTGGAGAACTGAGGTAAAAGAGGGTAAAAAAATTATTCTAAAGAATGTGAAAGTGAAAAGTAAAATGTTTTTCACTTTATCTATTTTTTATAAGTTTTCAAGGTCACTTTAGGGTTTTTTTATCATATTTTAATAATACTTTAATGTTTTTTCCTCAAAATCAGTTTACAGGTTTGTTCTTGTGTAGTGACAGGGTCATTTTATTCACGTATGACATATTTACGAGTTCTAGTTTACTACTTTTTCAGACTCGATTAAAAATAAATGAAAAAGTAAACCCCCTGGAGTCATTTTTCAACTCTCTTCTGACTCCCTAAACATGAAAAGATTGTCGAGTTCTTGTCATTTTGAGCTCGTTAAAGTGCACGAAATGTCATTTACCCAGTATACATTTACCCCTTTTTCGGGTTGGAATAAATTATTTATGAAAAAGGAATATCTTAGTCAATCACGACTAAGAGGTTCTCTCACACTTTGTTTTATACATTTTCGAGTATGAGGGACTATCTATGAAAAGGGCCATCTGGATTTTTCTTTTCGCCTCTTTTCAAATTACTCTCTAAAAATGAAAAGATGTCGAGTTCCACCTTTGTCGGACTCGTTAAAATTTAACAACATTGGATCCGTCATCATGACGACACTAAATTCCTCCTTCCTAGGGCTCGTAAAATGTACTAGGATGGATTTTTCCGAAGGACAAACTTACAGAACAAGAATATCATATCCCCTTCAAGCTTGTATACAAAAATAATTGCGTTACTCGCCAGAAATGGTGGGGGAAAATGGAAAGTATTAATCAGTTGTGTTGGTAGTATGTCGCTCTGGAACATGACACACCCTCTGTTTTGTGTCAATTTGGGGATATCCTACATTCATCACTTTGCCTCCATGGGTTTGGGAAATTGTTTTTTCCTCTCATGCCATTACCATTTTTGTCTGCATTACCTCTGATTCCATTTGAGTCAAGTACTGACCAAACTCTAGATTCATGTCACCGATATGTTCAAGAGAAGTTCCTTCTGCGTCTTATTCATTTCCTGGTTCTCTGATCACTTTCATTATTATCTTATTGCCTTCATCTCATGTCGATGACGTGGGATACATTATGGGCCTTATTTGATGGATCACTTCCTGTCGACTTCAGCTCATTATCTAGGAAGTTGATCTAGAGATCCCTTTTTCACTACCTTGGATCAGGCATGCCCTAATGGTAGGTTGTTTGTATCCGACGATAGGCTTGCATCATTGGCCTTCGATCAGATGATTTCATGGGTGTTCGAAATCAACTCCTTATTTGTATCTTGTGGATTGTATTGCTAGTACCTTGAGGACCATTGTCATTTTTGGTGGCTTCTTTCACGCCTGTTAACAATTTACATCATTGACTAGTAATCAGGCGATTTTCTTGCATGTTCGACTTCAACTCATTTATTCGCATGCTTGAATCTGTACTTGGTCAGATCATGACGAAGTGAAAGACCCTGGGTTTTGTCTAATAAAGCCTAGGCTGAAAGGCAATATATTATTCATCATTGTACATATGACTCTTTGTTTGGATGGTTGTGAGCACGCCTTGAGTCTATATTTGTGATCCTCCTTATTTTGATGGCTGCGACCATACCTCAGATCCTTTTCATGATCTCTTTTATGAATGGCTACATCCATACCTCATGTCATGTGATTATCTCAGAGATTTCAGTTATGTATATGTGTGCTTATTTGCTCAGGTTTTCTGACGACAACACCTTGGTCCTGGCACGTATTCATAAATCATTTCACCACTCACTCTTATTCTACCTTCATGCTTTAGGGGGCATCTGTTACACAACAAATTTTCACCGTCCCTGTACTCCCCATTCCTAATCCTGGAGACCCTTAACATTTACCCCTATGTCTATTTTCCATCATGAAAATGTGCCATCATATCCCTTTTAGTATAATGAGAGAAATCTCTGTTGACCATTCCTGAAGCAACTCCTTGAAAACATGGTTATCTGGAGCGGTGCGCCCTCTGTGTGTCTTTCTCGCATCGATGAATATTTTTTGTTCTAGGGCTACATCGATCGACGCTATAATGAGGATCATACCTGTGCCAATCCTCTTCTGGAATTTTTTTATTTTTTTAAATGGAAGTGAAGCTTCGAGATATAGAAGCTTCGTGGTAGAGAGCTGGTTGTTTTTTTATTGAGGATAGAGCTGAGCTTCTCCCTTTGGGCTTCTTGTTCCTAGAAAAGTGGAACCGCCCAAAGGAATAACCCATTTTCCCACCTTAAGTGGATCCATGCTTGCTCTTCCCTTGCTATAAAATGGACATCCTCCCATAGCTCAGCTAGCTAGAACAAAGATAAAGGAACAACAGAGAGATATTTTATTGCTATAGGTATCAAGCGAGAGTTGAGACCTTTTTCCCTTCACATCTAGTTGAAATAACGCTTTGAAGACGTGCCTGGATTAGGACCTGTCGAACGAGAGCTGTGAAATCAAGGCGCAAGTTGTAACTCCCCCTCTCTATTTTAATATAATACAATTGATTGATGCTTTCCATTCTCGTGTTTAATGTATGATTGGATTCTTAGTTCTCTTTTATCAAATAGGTAGGTTTTATATGAAAGATATATTGTTATGCTTTCATGTTTGATGTTGTTTGATCCCTTGTATAGATAACCAAGCATCAACGATGGAAATGACCTAATTACGGAACATAAAGGATCAAAGGTGTTATTACAAAATTAGACCTGATAGGCTGCTAATTAAATCGATCTCATGTAACTATTTGAAACCAATCTTTTAATTGAGGCTTAGCTTCCTCAACCTGAGAGGGCTCTCTCAAAGGGTTTATGATGTTTGATAAAAAATATAGATGGCTAACTCTATGTGGGGTAATAATCAAATAGATGATAAATGTAGGTTGAAAATCACATCAGCAAGTACACATTGGGCTTATGGAGTCAAAATAGTTTCAGTAAACCAATAAATCTACTTAACATGGAAGTTGAGGCATATCAGAGTTCTATTCAAGAAATACACATGTGAAACTGTAAAAATCACAGCCAGTTTATCTATATAGGAGGTAAGAGCATAAAAGATGAATTATGAGTAACATAGACAAACATCACTGCAACAGGATAATAAAAGATGCAATTAGAACAAGAACACACTAGAACTCCTTCTAAATCTCAAGTTGGTTAAGTAGAAATCTCTGTATTAGTTGAAAACCAGTCCATTACAATAAGCACAGTTTTTTGCTAAAAATGTCCAACCCTGGTACATTCGAATTCTTGATCCTTTACAGACCATTTACAACATGAGATAAACTTATCTTGTGCTAGATACGTCGAATTCCTGACTCTTGACACCTTTCATAACCATATGACATGGTATTTATTACAAAAAGACAACTAATCTACTAAACAGTCCTATTACAAATAGGATTCAAACTCCTTATATTTATCCATAACATCCTTATCTAAACTAAATTACATCATTTGCCAGGTGTATTCACACATGGTTGAATCTGGATGATAGGCTTCAAATATTTATGACCATAGTGCTGACCTCCATCAAAGTAGGAAACAATCCCCTGTTTTCTAGGCATAGGGTCTTTTGCACTCTTGAAACATTATGACCATCATGAACTCATTATCTCGAGCTCCTTAGCTGTTAAAAATTGAATAAACACATGCCAAACTTCCTCCTTAAGTTCCAACTGTCCAAAAACATCTCCAAACTGTTCAAATGGGTTGTAATAGACTATGCTACGAAAACAACACAGTTTCGTAGCGCTTTTCATAGCGCTGCTCTTTTACCCTTTTTTATTCAAAATCTTGATCTCTTTCCTCTAAAACTAACTTAATTATCTTTAAATACATCCTCCTCGGCATTTTCAGTTCTTGATTTATGTTTTTACCCCTTAAAATTTGATGAAAAAGGGCAAGAAAAGCTGCTACAGCAGTTTCGTAGCGCTTTTCTCCCTTTTTACACTGTCTATGCTACAAAACTGCCGTGTGAGCCGTTTTGTCCAAAATTTTCCAAGATGGAAATTGAAAATGTACCAAAACTCAAAATAAAACTGATTCCATCATATAAAAAATCTATATGAACTAAAAACACAATCATTTCAGCCTTCATGAGGTTCCTTCTTCATTTTCACTTGATTTAGCTTTTGACTCTTCAATGATTGTCATTTTAACACCTTTGTTCTTTAACTCATCCTGAATCAATTTCAGATGCTGCTCCAAGTCCTCCACTTGATCTTTAAGTCTCCTGTTATTAGCTCTCAAGTGAGTATTTATTACTCTGACAAATTTAGCTTCCTTGATGGCTGAGACTATCCATGTGAAAAACTGCTCTACACTGCTTGGAGTTTCAGAAATAGAACCAATTTTACCTTCCCACAGTGCCTTCATTCTTTTGAACTCTTATTTCTCAATACTGTGCTTTCTATCCCTCTTTCTCATCACAACAATTTCTTGGTTTTCCAACCTCAATTTCTCCTCAATATGTTGAAACTCTGTTATTTCTTCTTTTCCCTTCTTTGCTCTGCTCGCTGTATGCTTCACTGCAGGTGATGATAAATCAACAACTTCTTCAAGGGCTTTAGCTATCTCAATAGGTTCTTGAACTTCCTTGCTACCTTCCTTGAGTTTCTTAGCATGCCTAGTTATAGGCTTTCTTGCTTGAAAGATGAAAGCTGGATCCTCCCCTTCAAAATCAAGATGTTTTGCAGACTTAGCCTTTTCTGTTTATGCTCATATTCTCCAATGAACTCAGCTTGAACAATGGGTGTCTCCTCTATGTTAATTACATGAAGGATGTCATCTAAATTTCCCTTCACTACTGGGCTGTCCTTTGTATCTGTAGCAACTATTTTTCCCTTTAATGCCACTGCTTGGCTTCTTGTTACTCTTTTGATTTCCTGCCTGATGACATCTTGTTTCTGTTTTTCCTCCTTGACAATATTTGACCTCTGTTTTGTAGGTGATGGAGTCGGAGTATCAAGCAATTGTGTCTGCTCTATCCTTTTCTCAACTTGTTTCCTTGGCTTCAGTTTTGAAAATTCCTTTGGTTTTGCAACCACAGGTTGACTATACTTTGCTATTGGTGGTGATGGAGTTCCTTTAGATTTAGGGTTTTTAGCAAGAGTTAGGGTTTCCAACTCAAAACCATTTATAAACAAAAAGGATGACCAATCCTTGCCTATATTATGAAGCTCATTCAAAATCAATAACTTCATCAAACCATGATGAAACAAAGATGTTTCACAACCTTCAAATTTGGCTTGTACTTTATCAACCATTTTTGCAAGACTCCTATGCAGATAAAAAGGAAAATCGAGTGAAATATTACCAGTGAAATGCAGAAGAAGATTGAAATGATATGTGTAAACCTTATGATATATGCCTTCACACGTAAAATACCTCTGAATGTTGAACATCAGCTTTGCATAAGTGTCTTTGATGCAACGTCTAGGGATAGCATTATTGAGGTCCATATCTGCATACATAGGTTTCATGAATTCTTTGTATGGCTCCATATCAAATTTGAAACCTTTAAACCAAGTTTCTGGACCTCTTGGTATCTCTTTCACAACATGTTAAAATTGGACAACTAGGTCCAAACTCCATGTTGTGATGCTTAGATGAAGATACCAACACTTGTATTGGGTTTCACTTTTGGAGAGGTGTAAGATTGATCTAAAATTACTCTTAATCTGATGAGAAAAACATTTATTTTGAATTTATTTTTAATAATTTCAAATATGTGCACGTCGGCCTTAAGGTTTTACACCTCCAGCAGATGTGTCACACACCTCAGTGATTGATATAAATAGAGTCAACGTTGGAGGACTTTTTCACTCATCTCATCATCACACATAATATCCTCCTCTGATTTAGTATGAGCTCCTTGGAAGCAGTTTCGGTTCACACGTGGGAAGAAGGACGAATTTACTGTAGCTAGGGTTTGGACGAATTTACTGCAGCTAGGGTTTCCATGCCAGTTTGACCAACGTTGACTTTGGTAAACGCATGGTCCAAATAGGCTAAAAACTGGTGGAGACTTTGATTTTGGAAGGCCGTACATATTGGCACAAGAATCGAGGTCAAAAGGTTGACCAAAGACCAAGCTGCGTTGACTTTATTGCTGCTGTCCTGCGTTGACTTTTTTGAACAATGTTGAATTTTGTGGGGTTGACTTTGAGTTGACCATGTGGCTATTTTGAGGGCTGTTGTGACACATGCTGGGTTGGCTAACCAAGGAGACTTTGCTGGTTGAAGCATCCTGTTGACCGTTGTAACGCACCACCACATTTTTTTGTTTCTGGTTTGTCTTCTATAGATCCACTGTTATTTTCTATCAGCATTTTACCTAATTGTTTATGTGATTGTTGTAGTGAAAAGTAAAGTTGCATCAAGCATATAACATCTACATAAATTTACATGGTATTAGAGCTAAGGTGAAGACAAGCCGTATTTGTTGCAATCACCGAAGAGGAAAATGGGTTCCACAAACTATGGCTTCAAGGAGGATGAAAAATTGACTGGGAAGGATGACTTCCATGCTTGGAAGATGATATTGGATCTCAAATTGGAAGACCAAGATGTCATGGACTATGTGCAGGGTAAAATCCAAGAACCTCCATCCACTGCTATTACTGTTGCCAAAACAAAATAAAAGAAGGGGGAGATCAAAGCAAAGCTGATGATCAGGGAATCCATTCATAAAAGTCCGGTGGCCTACATCTCTAAGTTGGGCACATCCAAAGAGATGTATGATAATTTGGTCCTCATGTTTAAGGCAAAAAATGCAAATCAAGTACTATTCTTCAAGAATCAATTGAAGAATCTGAAGAAGGGTAGGGATGAGTTTGTCCAATCATACTTTCTGAAGCTGACTGAGATCAGGAAAAATATGCTGGCTATTGGGGAGACAATAACTAATCGAGAGATGGTACTAACCGCACTTGGAGGGCTCTCATCCGAATGGCATGTGTTCAACACTACCATTCTAAATAATAATGTGATACCTGACTTTTATGAAGTACTATCAAGATGCATTCAAGAAGAATCAAGGATGAAGGAGTATGGAAATGAAGGAAATATTGCATACACTGCTCATTCTAGAAAGAAGAACTTTGGTGGTCCTAAGTACAAAGGAAAAGTAGGGACCCAAGTAAAGAAGGGCAAGTGTTTCACTTGTCATAGGCCAGGTCACTATGCTAGAGAATTCCCTTTCAAGAAGGATTCTCCTGATGACGATGACAAAAACAACAACCCGAGGGATGAAAATAAAAGGAACAATAGGTTCTAGGAAAAGAGGAAGGCTCCCTACGGCGAAAACGATCAACCTTTCAAAAGGTCAAGAAATTCCAGGTATGAGGAATCAAATGTTGTTGATAAAATAAATGAATACATTCTTGTATCTTCCCTCTCTGTTGCATCTCCACCCGACACTATGGATGTCTAGTTGATAGATAGTGGTGCCTCAAGGCACATCAATGGGTTAAAGGAAGCACTCTCTGATATGGTTGAGAAGGATACTAATATGAAAATTATCCTTGGAGATAATGCCACATATCCCGTGAAAGGGACAGGGATTGTGACCCTCCACTTGTCTCAAGGTCAAGTCCTCCACTTGTAGGATGTAATCTATGTACATAATTTGAAGAAGAACCTCATGTATATATCAGCCATGGAAGACAAAGGTTTCAATGTGGCATTCACTAATGGAAAGGTGCGCATGTGGAAGAAGAGCTTCAAGGAAGCTATCACGTTTGGGACTAGAATTGATACACTCTACCAGGTTGGAGGAAGTCCACTGGGAGTAATGACATGAGATGCTATCTGACAAACCGATAATGGCACTGAATATGAGACGAACAAATTCAAGAACTTTTGCAGAGGAGCTAGCATCAAGAGGGAGACCACAATGTTTGTGGGCTACAACGAAACTTCGAAGGCCTATAGATTCTATATCTCTAGTCAAAGGGAAGTGGAGATATGCCACAATGTCACCTTTGATGAAGATGCTTCCCTAAGGAAAGTAGTTAATCTTCTGAGATCCGAGGAAGATCATGAAGCAAGGCCTGAAAATCAAGAGGAATCGAAGGATGAGACAATGCCTGATGTTGAAGGACCAATGGACCCGATTGATCCACCTCCTTCACTGGGAAAGAGACCATCATGGCTCAGGGACACTCTCGAGGATGTTGAGGGACATATGGACCCAAGGGGGACATTCCATGAAAGCAAGAATCTGAGTAGATACCAAGGGTATCTAGAAGCCATGAGTACTATTGTACAATCCGAGCCTGGATCTTTTTGAGGAAGCCGATGTTAGCCACCTATAAAATTTTTCATATCAAATGGTGGCTAAATCTTTTTAGGCCTTCAAGAAACAATTTCATGTCCAAATTGTGAGTTCTTGAAGTCTTATGATGATAATTACCGTTTGAGTTAATCTTCACTGTTAGTCCTAAAGGACCTGTTGTTTACTAAGAGAAAGACTACTTAAAACAATCCATTTTTCGTCATTACACTTCTCCATTTCATCCATAAACCCTGTCTTTACCCCTACCAGAGCCTCCAAATTCCTCAAAAGACCCTTCAAAAATCCTAAAAACCTTCATTTTTTCTATAAGGCTTTAAATCCCCTTTTAGCCTCAAGCCCCAACCCCTTTTCCTTATGTGACCTGGAGCCGCAACCGAGCGCTAAGCCTTATCGCTCCATCGCAATCAGCAATCACAAATTCCCTTTATCCTTTCCCTTTTCCTCCTCCGATGTCGATCCCCTAATTTAATCTCAGCCGTCGAATCCACAAGAACCGACGGCTAAGATCTCATCGCGCTCCGCCCATAGTCCTTCATCATCACACCCGCCGATTTAATCCTGACCATTTATCTCTCATATCGATCCTACGGCCAGCGCTTAATCTCACATTGCAAACTCAAACACCCTGGTGCTTTGGCCTCTTTTCTTATCTCTGATGCGATGTAATCCTAGCTGTTCATTCTGCCAGATCCGACAGTTCACGCTTCATCGCATCACAAAAAACCTTTTCCTCTGTTTATTTTACCATTTCCAACGTTATGGTTTTAAATGAATTTGGACCGTTGATCAACGGCCATCAGGCCCCCATCCTTCTGCCCACTTCACCTACCTTCCCTTTTCCCCTTTCAATATATCCGCTCCTTCTTTAAATCTCAACCGTCCATCAAGAGAATCCAACGATCAGAACTTAACCCGATGACCCAGTTTCGCTGGGGCATATCACCCACCATATACCAAGGCCCACCCAATCTAATTATGACACCTGGCCTCCACTCCAACGACTCATCGCGCAACTTTCCCATCCCGGTCATTTTGCGTCGTTGGATCTGGAGCCTCCGATCCAATGGTTGACGATGCGTATCGCAAAATTTTTGCGCCTAAAGTTTAACGCTAATTTTTTTTGCGAAATAGGTGGTATCAAAAATCCAGGTGTCAACCGATGTATCGTATCGCGTTCCAAACTCTAATACCGCCTACCCCCCCAAACGCTGCGCGAAAACCATTAATGGTTTTCCCAAAACCACTTCTTCTCAATTCGTGCCCGAAATCAAATTTAAACCTCTGTTTCATTTTTTGCCATGATTTTTCTCCTTACACTACTGCATCCATTCATCCTCACAGCTCCAAACTGCCTCCATACACCCTCCAATGCAGTTTTAACACAATTCGCAGGGTTTTTATAATTAGTTTTTGTGTTTCGCAAGGTTTGATGGCATGGCTCTGTGTATTTCCACAGTCACAAACAGGTGACCAGTCTAGTATAGAATGACAATTCTGTGGCTTAAATCAACAAAGGAAGGAACCAATGGGTTTCCAAATTCAGGATATCAATGGATCGCGACCCCTAATCTTAGATGAAACCCTCCAACTGACAGAAAACCACCTATGCCAGTTAAAAAAAGTAGTAAAGTGTATCAGCAATGAAGAATAAAAAATAAAGGGATTAATGCCTAAACCTGAAGATCAAGGTTTTTAATCCACAGGTTAAAGAGATTAAGACAGTGTTAAAGAATGAAGACCCGAAGACGAAGATCAAGGCTAGTTAAGCCTAAACACAGACCAAGAGAAAATTAAAAGTGTTTTAAGGAGAAACAAAGAGATATTTCAGTAGAAATAAGCCTCCATTGCCACATCATAGGCTATTTATCCTCTTCAGCTACCAAAGTGCCACCCGCAGCCTCAATAAATCAAAGGAAGGCATAGTAATTGCCTTAGTGATATTTTGTTAAAGACAGCCAGAGTTACTGCCAGCCTGTCTAAAAGAGTTTAAAGTCAACAAAATCTGCCAAGTAGCTAAAAATTAAATGAAAACCAATTAGTACATGGAAAATGTAAGAAATATTATCTATTGAGCTTCTCAAAGACAGAGAGGCATTAACTTGCATTAATTGAACCTAGAGACCTTTTCTTTCATCCCACCTCCTCTTTCTTCTATAAATACTTCTGAAGAAGATGAGTTGTTGTTGGTTGTTGGATTTTTGATGTAATAGTTGCTGTATCGAATCATTGTTGAATGTAAACAAATTCTGAATCTCTAAAGCTCTGTTAAGTTATTGAAGAAGTTAGGTTGAGAAGAGAAGTTGTTGTTGTATTGAAACATTGGAATTGAAGTATGTAACTGGATTGAAAATCAATATACAAGCTGATTTTTGGGATCCTGGTCTATATCACTGGTGAAGTACCTCTTACTGTTATTGTTTTCCTTTCATGTATGCCATTATGTTCACTTTTATCTGATAAAGAGCAGCAAGAATAGAGCTAGGATTTACTATTAGAAGTACCCTACTCTCACTGATAAGCTTTATCTTTATGTTTTCCTCCAATTTTGTATTTAAGAATGAATTAAGTTAAGTATAAAAATTATCAAGGAATGTTGGTTAGTCCATGTCTTGATGTGCAAAGCTTGAAAGGAAGTTCTTGAATGATATTTTCATTACATGCTGAGTAGAGTTAAACTAGAAAGTTTATGGTTTGTCCTGCCTTCTATTTCTTTCTCCAAAATTTGTTTGAAGGTTTCCCTCAGAGTATGCTGAAAGTAGGCCTAGATTTTAATGATATCTTACTTGATCTTAAGCTGCACTTTGTTTTCTTACCTGTTTTCATCCCTTCTAAAAGCAGTCTAGTGAGATTACTGGATTGTTGTCTGATAAGTTAGCTTTAATACAAGCTTGTCCAAAGAAGTTTATGCTTAGCCCTATCCTTTGGTTGGTTTAAAACAGTTGCTTAAAAAGAATTTTATTGTATGGAAAGTTGATAAATCCTTGTTGAAATTATTGACTTCTTCCAATTTCTCAACACTTTTAATGTTCCACTCCATCATTTAATCTAAAGTATCTTTTGATATAGATGACTTGCCCCTTGGACCACTCTTGAAATTGTTGTACAATTAAACCCTTTTGTGACTCCATTGCCCAATGGTTTAAAGTTGCTTCATGTTAATCCTATCTGCTAAACACTTCTCAATACACTTGCATCATCACCTTTTGGAAATTTTTCATTTTGTGATATTCCATCCAATTAAAAATCATACCTGACCAACCAAACAAACAAAAAACCCCTGTTCTTAATAACTAGCCTAATATCATACTAAAACCTTAAAATATAAATCAATCTTTGAAACTTATAGAGAGATCCCTCTCTGGATTCAGGAGGGCTATATCCTAGAATCCCAAAGTGGTTTTTGATGCAATCTCTGCAACATTTAGTCTTACCACTCTACTAAATTACAGAGACCTAACAGTCGTAAAGCATCAAGTCTGGAAGGATGCTATGCACGAAGAGTATGAGTCCATAATGAAGAATAATGTCTAGGATGTGGTTCCTAGACCGGAGGACAAAGCAATTGTCACCTCAAAATGGCTCTACAAGATCAAGCATGGATCTGTTGAAAGTGCTGAAAATTTCAAGGCAAGATTCATTGCCCATGGCTTCTCTAAAAAAGAAGGCATAGAATATGATGACATATTTTCACCTGTGACTTCCATCCGATCTATCATAGCCCTTGCTTCTACGCAAGGATGGAGTCTTCATCAGATATATGTGAAGACCACACTTCTACATGGTGCGATGAAGGAAGAGGTGTATGTGGAGCAACCTCTGGGTTCGAAGTCCAGGATCAGGACACCCATGTCTGCAGGTTGAAGAAAGCCCTCTATGGGTTGAAGGAAGCACCCAGAGCTTGGTACGAGAGGATAGATAGCTACCTGATGAATCTGGGCTTCACTCGTAGTAATGTTGATCCAAACCTTTACTTCAAGGTTCATAGTGAGAAGCCTCTAATTCTGGTGCTGTGTGTGGACGACCTCTTCCTGAGAGGTGTTGACCCTCTCATTCATCAATGAAAGAGGGAGCTCGCTACTGAGTTTGAGATGAAAAAACTAGGACTGATGCACTACTTCCTAGGCCTAGAGGTCTGGCAGAGACTTGGCGAGATTTTCCTTTCTCAAGGAAAATACATTATGAAGCTTCTGGAAAGATTTAGTATGGTGGACTGCAAGTTCGTGTCGACACTGATGGAGCTCAACTTCAAGAAGTTGAGTAGCAACGCTGTTGGGCCCATATTGACAAATCCTACTGAGTATCGTCAACTCGTAGGGGCCCTGATGTTCTTAGTGAACACCCGTCCAGATGTATGTTTTGCAGTGAACACTTTGAGTCAACACATGGTTGATCATAACATTCACTGGGTTGGTGCCAAGAAACTCTTGAGATATCTCTAGGGCATGATAGACCTTGGGCTGAGATACACTACCAGGAGCATGACACTCCTTTGTTATACTGATGCCGATTGGGCTAGCAGTGTGGTGGATCGCAAGAGCACATTTGGATGCTACTTCACACATAAATCTGCTTCGGGCAGGAAACTAAAGTCGATAGCCTTGAGCACCGCTGAGGCCAAATACATTGTAACATGTATGGCATGTTGTGAAATCACTTGGCTGCAAAAGCTCTTCAGTGAGCTGTTCGAGCATGTGCTAGATGCCACTGTTATCCTTTGTGATAACTAGAGGGGGATTCATTTTTCATAGAATCCCGTGTTCCATGATTGATCCAAGCATGTTGATGGTCGGTACCACTTTATCCGGGATATGGTACAACAAGGCGCCATAAGGCTCAATCATAGGAACTAATGAGCAGGTCGCAGATATTATCATTATGCCCTTGGGGAAGGTCATTTTCCTAACCTTTCGTGAGAATATTGGAATCATGGAATGACCCTATTCTGAGGGTCCTGTTGGACGATGAGCTCTGGGAGCTCTGGGGGCTTTGGGGATAGCTTCTCAGAGCTATAAGAAACCACGGGGCTAGGCTTGCCGAACCTTGTTAGTGTGCTTGGGCCCCACCGTGATGATTGAGTTGGTTCGCCTCTCATGATTTGTGCCCCGTATGCATCCTACCCATTTGAGTTTTGGACTCATGGGAAGTACCTCTCATTTGGCCAATGAGGTGGGAAAAGCTAGAGAATAGTAGCAAAGACTGATGGAAACATCAGAGATTTCCGTTCTCTCTATATAGGATGACACGTGTCCAAACACTTGATCTGGGATCAAGTCTAGTGAGGTTTCAGACCTCCTACTGACTTCAGGTCAGATAAACCAACTTCGGGTTGGTATGTGACTCTTTGAGTCCATGTGAGGTTTCGGACTTCCAACTGACTTCAGGTCAATGAGACTAACTTTAGGTTAGTATATATGACTCTCTTGAGTCCAAGCAAGGTTTCAGACCTCCTACTGACTTCGGGTCAGGTAAACCAACTTCGGGTTGGTATGAGATTCTTTGTGAGTCCGATAGAGGTTTCAGACCTCTGGGCTGAATGTGTCAGTCGGGGAATGATGTCTTTGTGACTGACCCACTTATGTTCTGAAATAAAGAGGCCAACAAAGCAACCTACAGAGGGATGATGCACGATGTTTGATTGCATAGGTGGATGGAGTTCTCCCTAGTTGAAAGGGAGTGTTAAAATTGGACAACTAGGTCCAAACTCCATGTTGTGATGCTTAGATGAAGATACCAACATTTATATTGGGTTCCTCTTTTGGAGAGGTGTAATATCGATCTAAATTGATCTTAATTTGATGAGCAGAATATTTATTTTTAATTTATTTTTAATAATTTCAAATATGTGCATGTCGGCCTTAAGGTTTGACACCCCCAGCAGATGTGTCACACACCTTAGTGATTGATATAAATAGAGTCAACGTTGGAGGACTTTTTCACTCATCTCATCCTCACACATCATCTCCTCCTTTGATTTAGTAAGAGCTCCTTGGAAGCAGTTTCCGTTGACACGTGGGAAGAAGGACAAATTTACTATAGTTAGGGTTTGGACGAATTTACTACAGCTAGGGTTTCCACGCAAGTTTGACCAGCGTTGACTTTGGTCAACGCATGGTCCAAATAGGCTGAAAATTGGTGGAGAATTCGATTTTGGAAGGCCATACATATTGGCACAAGAACCGAGGTAAAAATATTGACTGAAGACTGAGCTGCGTTGACTTTCTGGAGAACGTTGACTTTTCTGGACAGCGTTGACTTTTTGGGTTGACTTTGAGTTGACCGTGTAGCTGTTTTGAGGGCTGTTGTGACACATGCTAGGTTGGATGACCAAGGAGACTTTGCTAGTCGAAGCATCCTGTTGACTGCCGTAATGCACCACCACATTTTTATGTTTCTGGTTTGTCTTCTATAGATCCAATGGTATGTTCTATTAGCATTTTACCTGATTGTTTATGTGATTACTGTAGTGAAAAGTAAAGTTGCATAAAGCATAGAACATCTACATAAATTTACACAGCAGCTATAATCTCTGGTGAAATTGACACACTTAGCATCCCAACCTTGGTAGTTGTTCCATTGAAGTTCAAGGAAAATTCTTTGGAAACCTGTGTGTGGCAACCCTACAACCTTTCACAAAACCGAAGACAACCTACTCTTCTGAACGCCTCCATCACTGCTGGGTCTTGAATTATGGCCTTCATATCTTCAAGTTCACATCTCAAGCAGTGTCCTCCTCTGTGGACTTTCTTTTCCTCTTCCATGCTTCACAAAAAACCTGTCAGCCTCACTTGATAAATTGAATCAGCCTCGCTTGAATATGTGAAACAACAACCTTGCTTGATTAGTTTATATTAGCCTGGCTTGATTAAGATGTAGAAAAAATTTGTATGGAACAACCATAGGCTTGGCTTGACACTTCAGAGCTCAGACACTCGAATGGAGGCAAAGGAAACGAGAATGACTAATTAGGCAATATTTTGAATTTAAAATGTCATCTCATAACTAAATGATGCCTCATTCATACCCTATCATGACAATGATGATTGCAACATGGGTAAGTACACTAAATCTTATCGTTAACTAACTCATCATACCACTAACCTATCATTTCCCAACGGATTCTGACATATTTCAGCTCAAATTGCAAGACAGTTAAGAAATCGCGCTTTTGTAGCATTGGCAGTGTATTTTTCCCTGTTTGCGCTATGAAACTATTAGCGCTTTCATAGCGCAAATCAACTTTTTTGAACTAGTGGCGCTACGAAAACGAGGTTTATTGGCTAATTGGATATTTTTGACCCAAAACTTTAGGAAATGACCCACAAATGGAAATGATGGATATTTGACAATGAATGGACCTTAACAAATACTTTATTTGAACTTAAGTATGGGCTTTGAGCTTATGAAAATCTAACCTACCCTTGATCAAATCCTAATTTGACTTCTAAACCCAATTTTTAAACATGACCAAAAACAAACTTGACACAATGTTGTTTTTAATTTTTTTTTGGGTGATAACAAAAGGATTCAAGCGAGGAATAACATCAGATTGAGGTAGGTGATCTATTCACGATCTGCGTGCATTTACGAACTAGGAAAATAGGCTTTTAATTGTTCCTTGTTGTTACTAGACCTATCCTAGGGCTAGAGGGATCTTCTCTGTCAGCAGAGAGGATTTTCCTGCAAAACAGAGAGTTCTATCTAAATGGAATCCAAAAATCCCCCCTTTAAGAGAAATCACTTGATGTCGTAGCTAGTCGTCCTAGGATAGAGAGGCCAAAATTTTAAAGAGGAGAAAATAAAGAAAAATGAGAGGTTGATCACCAATTTTCTTGGACTAGTGCCTAATCCCTTGGGCTACAGAGTCTAAGATGATTCAAATTTTGTTGAAACCATCCTTAAAGAGGCTAAAGATTAATTCCCTAGCTACCAAATTTAACATTTACCCACTCAATATTTATGTATTTTCATGGAGGAAAAACAAAATTTTGTCCACTAGGAACATTCATTTATTTTCATGCAAAGAGTAACATATGCAATTTCCAACCAAATAACCTTTTCCAATGATATTCAACAAATTAGGGAACAAGAGCATTAACTAGTTACAAAAAATCCATACATTAGAAATTATTTAAGAGAAATATTAAAAAAAAAAAAAAAACTTATAAGATGACAATAAGATATATCCAACCATAAACCAAGATGTAGCTCCAAATAATATCAAAATTCTAGCTCCAAATATCGAAATGCATTAAAGAATATCCAATAGCATACTAAGAAAAAGATGTGAATTAGTTTACAAGAGAAAGATACAAGTGATGATGATTATTTCTCGCAAATGATAATCATATCTATTTATATGAGTCTCTCATAATTCGATTTAGCCCAATGAGCCCCCAAAATCATAAAATAATGCACTAATAACAAGTCTTGATAACAATCCAACGAAATATCTATCATAAGTTATGAAAAATCCATCCATAAGTGAGCTGAAGTGATGATGACTGATGAAGAAGGGTTATTGGAGGGCCTCATTGAGTCCTCGAAGTGCCATGATGAGAGAGAGAGAGAGCTCCAATAGAGATGAACTAAGGGATGGCCCCTAATTTCCATGCAAGTCATTATGTGCTTCCCCAAATGGGTTTGGGGAACATCTATTGATCTCATGGGTCTCCAAATGAAATAATAGCCTATAAAATGCTCTAGGTGAGGGCTCTAATGATGGTGCCTACCCTCCCATGTCTCAAGGATGAGATAAACCTCCTATAGGCCTTAGATCAACTGTCTTGATCATGCTAAGTCGATTGGGTCACATTGGTCCAATTGCATCATCTTGAGAATGATGTGTGGCAATGAACAAATTGTTGAACATGTTGAGTGTTCCCATGGAATTAAATGATGATAATACACATGATGGAGTCCCATGTCTCTCAACGCATTCCCTACAAATTTCAATATGATCCTATGGTGGGCTTGGGCCCTAGTTAAGTTTCCCATCCCATGATGAAACCACTTTCCAATTACATATAAGATCCAATATGCTTCCTCACATTCAGGTACACTAATTCATTAGTGCATAGAAGTGAATCAATCTTTCTAATCAATGGCAAAAATGATACTTCATTGCGTGCTCCCCTTCCAAATTTGGGGCTTTGAGCATGTAATAATGTTACCTCCCTAGGTAGGAGTGGATAATAGACAACCCTATTAGCTGTTCCTAACCACTAATGGGAAGGAAAGGTACAAGATACATCCTTCAAGTGATATGGGTCATGTTAATAACAGTGATGTTGATATGGACACATGGGTCTCAAGGCCAAATGTCATGGGTTCAGGGGTGGTAATGATGAGGGATGTCCACATACTTGGGTGTAGAAATCTAGGAGGGAGAAATCATGGTACATGAGTTACCCTAGCATTTATTTTTCCACCCTTCTTAATTTGCATTTTTTCATTTCTTGATTTTTCTTTGTTATTATTGCTTGGGGATCCAAGGGATGAGAGCATGTTTTGTAAGATATAAGCAGTTATTGTCCCCTTAAGGTACGGTAGTTCATTTCCCACCAGGGGTTGGGACATGCATGGGTTCCTTAAGTATGTGGGGGCACTCATGGGGCCCTAGGAACCATGGTGATGGAAATAACGAAGGGGTAGAGCTCATGTTTGGCTTCTTCCCACATGCTAATATAATTTCCTAGCCATATTTTTCATTTTATAATTTTATTTATTCTTTTTGTTTCTTTCTTATGGCCATGATATGATTTTAACTTCTTTTTTTTAGCTGCATCAACCTCTGGGGAAACGTTTCCAAGCCCGACTCAAACATGTAGATAAGGGGAGGGAGTTTACTAGAGACTTGTGGACCTAGAGAGGGAAAATGATGAAATAGGTATTGAAATGTACAAACGGGAGTGAAAAATGTGAAATGGGAAAATGAGGCCATGCTACCAAAATCAACGTTTCTAAATTTATTCCCTTCATAAAGCTATAGTCCAACAGGGGAGATCCCACAGGACTAGGATTGAGGATTATCCCCACCATTTAAGGTGAGGGAAAAAAACTACAGTTGAAACTTGTCCTCCTTCCAAGGCACTCAATATTCTATGCCCAATGTTCCCAAGGAAAAACAAGCATAAGCACTTGATTGCACAATGAAAAACATACCTTTAGGATTTGGATGGCCCACCTTCAAACATATGCTCTTGATAGATGGAGAGGGAACATATGATTGAATCTAGGAGCGAAGATAAAGTGCCACTAGTGGCTGTCATGTATTTTTCACTACTGGTTGAATACAAATCTAAGAGAAAAATACTCCTATAGGGTCACCCACTTTTGGTGGGTAACAAGGCTGAAGGAGAAAGAGAAGATAATGAATAGGATGGTTGGAGTAAAAATGATTGGAAATGTTAATCCCTTGGTTTTAATAATTAGGAATTGGGATAAATGAATAAAAAGAAATCCCCAACCGATAAATTCATCAATATTATTTCACTAGTAAGCACAAGGGTAGCACCTACATGAGCTAGTGTTAATGTTGGGGAGGAAAAGAACTTCCAAGGAGTTTTTTCCTCAAGTGCATTATTTTAAAAGATAAGTAATTTGGTATATATTATTCTTTGTTGATGACTAATGTTTATGGGTATTGTTGTAAATGATAATTATGCCCTTTATTTGGAAAAATATACGATTTAAAGTTAGCTTTGGCTTAGGAATGCAATTTTGAGTTGTTTTTTATTTATTTATATGAAAATTGTAAATATTATTACAATCATATTGCAATGTAGAGGGAAACATTGTTCTTGTACTATATAAATTAAAATTTAGCAATATGAAATAGTGTTAATTGGCTTTGTGGGAAACTTACAAGAGGTAGGAATCATGTAGAATTCCCATTAGTAACTATAAGCAATTCATGTAATATCGGGTTATGTTTTTTGTGCTAAAATGGTTAAATGTGCACATAAGTATTGAACGTGTGTTATGGAAAATGTTCTTTCTTTTGCAAAAATTGTAATTTCCTATAAATTACATGTAGTATTGTTGATTATTACTTAATTAGATGACACAATATGTAACTTGGCCTTTCTCCTGAATTCAACTACTAATGTGACCCCAAAAAAAATAATAATGCAATCCCTAGAATATATCCTTCACACATTAGCAATAAAATAATTTAGTTGAAATTTCTATGGAATATTGGAAAAGATTGCATCGATAACCCCAAAATGAGAAAAAATGTTCAAATTCTTTGAAAGAATTATAAATTTTTAGACACTATAATAACCATGTAAAAAGTGATCCAAGCCTGTTATAGCATGATTTTCCACACTTTTTCATCGGATGTTTATGTTGGCATCAACTTATTCCATTTTCCCTTGCAGACCTAGTATTATCTTAAAAAAGTATTTTTCAAAATACATACATGACCTTCCCTCTGTAAAAGCATGTATGTACATGGTCCTCCTTAAATATTCTCACATACAACTTTTTAAAATTTTAAAAAATATATAATTCAAGTATTTTTTGGGTAGTGTTTATAGGCTAGACAAAAAACTCATCTACAGGAACCCATAGTATAACCAACCTAATTTACTTCTAGTGGTATAAATACACACCTTGGGTTTCCATAATATCATCTTGGTACTTGGCATCCATACTCTACCAAATTAGGTTTATTTATCCCATACTTTTAAACACTCCCCTATCTCTAGGACACCTTAGGAAACCTTAGTTTCCTTGCGTTTATGTTGATCCCTCTTATCTCACATCACGTTGCTACTATCAAAGAGGAGATATTCAATGGCTAGGGTAGGAAGGATCCAAAGGAAGTTTATGTTGGTGCCAACAACCACGATCAAGTTGTATCATAACCACTTCTCTGTTTCTTCTTTTTAATAAAAGAGACTCATATATGTTCCTATTTATGTTGTTTATCTTTCAAGAATGTGAAATGGATATAGTTATGAACTAATTTGATTTACATGCATATATGCTTTGAATTCTACGATTCGCACTTGGTTCCTTGTCTATCTTGCAGGTTTGCAAACTTGGAAGGAGAAGTCATGGTTTGAACCTTGTGGGATCTTATCAATCGTAGGACTCATGGGTGAGTACCTTATACTTTGTGAATTTGAAGTTGTATGCATGCTTATTTGAGTTTCTTTGTTGAATTTTGTGTTTTAATCTATTGGGGCTTCCAAACCTATCCCTAGGTATTTTTCTCGCTAACAAAATTAACTACTCCACTCGGGAGGATACTTTTAAGTATTTTCCTTAAGGGTTGTTTTACTTGATCCATGATATTAGGAAGTTGGTTTTCTTGATTTCTAATCTTCTAGTCTCCTGTTGGATCAATATTTATAGCCTGATATTTGGTTTGGGATTATTTTATATTTTTTACTCGATTTTCTATTCATGCGCACTTTCTTTTGACAATAGTTGCATATACATGTGGCCTGCATGTATACATGTCATGTACACATCAATTTTTTTTTTTAAAGATTGTGTAGGTATGCAAATTGTCTTATGTACAATTTCATATTTTCTTAAAGTGAAAAAAAAATCAATTTGTTGAGTGCCGAGTTGGTTTTGATAGCTTTATTTTTGGTCCTTGGTGTGTGTGAGAGGTTGAAATTTCTTAGTTTGAGGTTCTTTCATTTGTAGTTCAATATTTATGTGAAAGTACATATGTTTAAACTTAGGGTTTCTTTGTTTTCAAGGGATTTTGGTTATGAGTTGGGTTCTTAGGCTTTGGCCCTAGTTTCTGAATTGTTTTAAGTCTTTGTGGTATTATTTTTTCATGATATTCTTGGTAGCATTGTAATCCTTCTCATTTATTTTCACTACTTGTGTTCTTGGTAGTTAATATTTGCATTGGTTTTGCTTTCACTTTCTTGAAGTTCTTGAGTTTCATTTGCTTGAAGTTCTTTAGTTTCATTTGCTTAAATTTCTTGGATCTCATTTGCTTTCACTTGCTTGGAATTCTTGGATTTCACTTGATTGAAGTTCTTGGATTTCATTTGTTTGAAGTTCTTATATTTCATTTAGCTTAAAGTTTTTTATTTCACTTTCAAAGAAAAAAAAGAAAAAAAACAGTTTTTTTTTTGTGTACTCTTTTGTTCAAGAAAACAAAAAGTTATAGGTTTTCATCCTATTTTCATTTCATTTTGCATACGGTTTCTTTCTTCCCCATTTTTGCTTTGTTTCTTTCTGGGAAAAAATTAAGAAAAAAAAGATAAATTACTTTAGTATGTCTTTTTATTTACTTTTTTTCTTTCTTTCATTCATATTTGAGAAAAATAAAACCATTTGACCATGTTTCCTTTTGTTTGTGCATGTGAGAATAGTGTACTTTACTTGCTTCTCTATAGGACATTTTTTAGGTGTTTTTTCCCAAGATTTTGTGAAATTTTGCACCAAATATAAGTTTATACTCTAGATTCCTTGATAAAAAGAACATATATATGTACTTTTTACCTGTTGAAAAGTGTGTATGCCTGCAAATTACCTTCACAGTGGTTGCATGGGCTAGTTTTTTGGGTAGTTTTTGGTCACTTTTTGGCATATTTCAAGACCTATACACATGTTTCCTTCACAATATCTGAATATATACATGGTTTCTTTCATAAGGAGTATGTATGAATGCAGGTTGCACTCACAAGGGTTGTGTATACGTCTTGAACCAATGTTTTTTCACATTTTTTGCATGTTTTCCACCTTTTTTCATGTTGTTTTTTTGTTTTGTTTTGAATAATGTGATTTATTGCAAGTAAGGTTAAACATTATTTGTGTTTCATTAGGTGCACTCATGCTCATTTGAAAAGAAAATAATGAAAAATTGCATCCTACTTTCTTGTGTTACTTTTATGGTAATATAGGAAAGAATTGTTCATGATTTATGCTTGCCTGAAACTCAATTCTGAAGGATAAGTGTGAAGTTTGATCTGTCATAATTCTTATAAATTTTTTGCTTTAAGAGTCTCAAAATATGATAAGTTTTAGGTCGAATACCTTGAGTAAATAAAAAGTACTTAAAATAAACACTTAATAAAATACACGAGATCTTTTATTTTTTGTCTTAGAACACCAACAAGTTTAGGTATTTTAAGGCCTTGGAATATGTGTGGAGAGTAAAATCCCCAAGTATACTCAAATCGAACATATAAGTTGATTAAAGAGTTGAAATACAACGTGTTTTCTGGAAATCTCCTCTCACACAAGAGTCAAGCACTAGGTCATGTAATGATAACAAAAGAGAGATACCCCCTCTCCTACTTGTCGGAGCACCTACCCACCATTGTCCCCCTCATATTATGATTGTAAAATTGTGACCTTAGTTTCCTTTCCATATTAGGACCCACTATAAAAATGGTACGCGAGACAAAGGTTATATCATTTCCATAGTGCTCATGGAGGGTGCCTTGCAAAGCAAGGGTACTTTCATCAGTCAAGGTTATTGTCAAGAGGTTAGTGCAATTTTTTCCATTACCTTTTTTAGTATGAATTGGGCCCTAATCATATCAATATTACCTTTGCAAGGCCCTTTATCTACTCTTTGATATTTTTGTGTCTAGTCCCAATCACCTAGAGTAGGAATATTGGAGGGTATTGGATTTTGAAACGAGCATACATGTTAGGTTCATCACCTTGCATTGTGTATTATTAGTTTCCTATTCCATTTTGGCCTTAGGATCAATCCCACCAAATTGTGACATGGAACCTTCTCGCTATTCAGAGGTGTCATAATTTGTGTGGTAGATCCTACATTAAAATATTTACCCTGAATATTAAATCCTTTCAAATCTCAAATTATTTATTTATTTTTTTCAAATAAATTAGCTAAAATGAAAGAAATATAGAACCCAAAATCAATACACATGTATCCATAAGAGACACAATTTTATCCTTGAGAAACCCTTATGGGAGAAAACTCATCTAAAAGGTGAGGTTGTTACAATCTCTTTTTTCTCGGTATGGAAATATGAAAATACAAAAGATGAGGTACTCTATATCGATTTATTTGAGACCTATGGCCTTTAAGGATACTACAGAACTTTAGTTGCCTCTATTATGCTCTTTAATTTCTCACTCTTAGTTGTTCTGCTCAACTATGGAACAAAATACAATGACACAAAATGGAACTACTTATCCTAGTGATTTGGTGTTTAACATAGCCTAATAGCCAACTAGGGGTAATGTTTGACTCCCTAAACCAGAAACTAGAGTTATGATTTTGAAACTTATACAATATTCTTCAAATTCCACACATGGCTAGTCCTATATGCATGAGTAACGAGGTTGATGTGGCATCCACGTGTACCATGGCGGTCAACATGGTAGGTCAATTTGTGGGAGGCATAAATTTTACATACAAACTCCAATGCACATTATTTTTGCACCAATGGAAATGTATGTGAGTGTAGAATAGTGTACTAAGGTCTAGCACTAAAATAGTTTTAACCCGCTCTAAAAGGTTTTAGACACTAATCCAAACTAGGACCCACTATTAAAATGAAAGAATCAAGATAGATGAAAAATAGTATGATGATATAAATTGGATTATCATGAGTCATTCAACCCATCTGTAGTGGATTCTCTACACCTGCAATGCTTTTGTGAAATAAATATGGATCATGTTGTTTGTTTATCAATCACAGGAAATTAAAATAAAATTACAATCAAAGGAAACTTTCCATTTACCATAATTATTGAGTCACTAGATGAACTCCATGCAGTTTCCTACTTTAAAAACTTGATATTTAATTTGATTATCATCAATTATGAATCCAAGAAGAGGATTCTCCAAAAACAACATATTGAATTCATTAAATTCACTATGAGTTCCCGGATATGCCATTCAACTTAGCTAATGTTCCCTTTTCTTTTGAAGACCTCGTAAAGAAGATCTTCAAACCATACTTGTAGAGTTTTGATTTGATATTTTTTATGAAATTTTTATTTTGCAGTAACACATTTCCTAATTATGTTTCTCATCTAGACACAATATGTCAAATCTTAGAACAAAATCAATTATATTCCAGGATATCTAAGTGTGCATTTGGTTAGCAAGAAATGGAACACTTTGAGCATGTCATTTCTATAGAAGGTGTCAAAGCTAATCCATACTAAATTAAATCCATTGCAACATGGCCCATCCTTCAAAACATTGTAGTATTAAAACCTTCTTAGGTATTATATAAGGTTTTCTTGCAACTCTGAAAAATTAAAATTCTCACAACACTTTTTGAAACGATTTGATTTCAATGGTCTAATGAGGCCACCCATGCTTTGTTTGATTTAAAGGAAACTATGATATGTACAACTTATTTTTCCACTTCAATTTTTTCTAAAGAACTCATCATTGATTGTGATGTTTCAAGAATAGGACTTGATGTTATTTTATTATAAGAGTTTAAACTCACTTCCTTTGAAGTAACATTTTTTTATGAGGATAGATCCATTTCATTTGAAGGGAAGGATCTCAAAGGTAGAGGTTTTTCAAAATCCAAATACGAGCAGGAAATATTGGCCAACTTGCATGTAGTGAAGAAATGGAATAAATATCATCTAGGCATACATTTCAAGGTTAATACTAATCATTTTAGCCTTAACTATTTTTTTGCAAAAACGCTCTTTTGAAGAGTGGTACAAGTTGACAACTAAAATGGAGGGTTGTGATTTTGAGGTTGTTACCCCTATTTCAACAGGGGTACCCCAAAATTTTGAACAAAGGAACACAAATTTGTAAGCCCATATATGTACAAAATATGGCCACATAATCCATGTGGGATGAAGTTTACAAGTGTATCCAAGTTCCCCTTAATTATATGGTCACGACCGATATTCTTAGTTTCACTTGCATGGTGCCTAGTTTTATGAAGTTATTAATTACCCCCTACTGGGTGTTAATTTTCTGCCTTGATGGATGTTGTATCTTAAGAGACAATCCCTCGGTTGTGATAGGAATCAATGCTTAAGATATTTTAAAAGTGTGTCACAAAAATAATTTTATCATGAGGTCTTTGTTCTATCCCTCTGGAAACTAGTTTTCTAAAACCCTTAATCATCTGGAATAATAAAAGATTTCACAATGCCATTGACTGCTGATATCTAAATGGAAAAGAAGAAATGTAGGAGAAAATCAAAGTAATATGTTGTAAACACAGAATCTATTAATTTTAAGTTTCAAAAAGAATTCATGGAGAGTGTTAGGTCCCTATATTACTAGTATAGCCCCTTATTGTTGTTAGTGTAACCCCCTTATTGTTATTATTGTACCCTTGTAACCCCCATTTTGTTATTATTGTGCCCTTAAATTATTGTTGTTAGGTCGGCTAGGATTACATTATGGCCCCATGGACTCCTATATATAGAAAGGAGGTTTTGTAAATTGTATCATCCAAGAATTTTTCATTCATGTAATGTATTGGAGGTTTCCCCCTCGAAGTGTCTTATTTATAAGGTGTTGATATCTCTTTTCTTCTATTTTTGGAGCTGGTTTCACAACATTTGGTATCAGAGCTTTGGATTCTAGGGTTTCACTGCTCCAAATAGGTCATTGTGACATTTTCGCTATAGATTTTTTTCTAAGAAGCTTCAGAAGCTGAAATCTTTAGGGTGCGAAGCCGAAATCTTGAGGAACATTGTCAAAAAATTTCAGAGCTTGGTTCGCAATATTTTCTGAGATATGATCTGTGGAAGTTAGGTCTTTTTTTAGGCTCCTAAACAGGTCATCGTGTAATTTGTTCTATAAAAAATTTTCTACGAAGGTTAAGAATGTGAAAATTTTAGGGTACAAATCCAAAATCCTGAGGAAACGCATCAAAAAATTTCAGATCTTGGTTTGCAATATTTTCGGAGATATGATCTGTGGAAGGTAGTTCTTTTTCAGGCTCCAGAATTTCATCTCAAAGAGGTGATCGTGGGAAAAGATTCATAACTCTCTCTCTAAGCATCGGATTGAAGTACCGTAAAATGTGGCCACAAGTAAACGGACTTTAGTTTCTTGGCTATCAATTTCAGAGCCGAAGGATGAAACAGTGACACGTGGCAAGTCATACAAATTCACTCTACTGAACCAGTCCAAAATTGGGTCAATGTGGGAGATTGGAAATAAATTTGTCTTGAAGAATCCAAATCAGATCAGACCTGTGGCATTTGAAAGAAGCTTTAGAGGGATACTATAGGGCTGAATTTTAGATATTGAAGATCCCCAATTATAGAGATAATTTAATTTCAATATCGAGCTCCTCAAAAGCAAGTAAAAGGTGTGTATTTTTTTCCGAATTGCATAAGTCTTGTTTGAATAATCAAGTTGAATTGATTCCAAGGGCATATTGTAGAACATATATCAGTACTGGATTCTAAAATGGCCCCTAAAAAGAATTCAATGCCCATTAAGCCTTTATAAGGCTCTACTATGACTCATGAAGACGAAGACTGGCAACATGACATATCAAAATTACAAGAGCAAGTGCAACAAATTTCGTTCTCGCAAAGAACAACAAAAAATGAAATGGAATTTTTGAATAAAGGTGTGGAAACTAAGATGGATGGTTTGAAGAAAGGCGTGGAAGCTAAGATGAATGGTTTGGAAGCTAAGATGGATGGCATGGAAGTGGGCATGGAAGCTAAGATGGATGACATGAAAGACAACATGGAAAACATGAAGAATGATCTAAAAGCATACATGGAAGGCTTGATGACAAGCTTAAAACAATAAATGATTCCTAATGGCAGAAATATAGTAGAAGAACCTCATGATGAGAACAAAATAAATGTTAATCGTGATTTCATAAACTCTAATGTTGGCGGGAAGAACCACCATATTCCAAAAATGGATATGAGGAAGTTTGATGGAAAGGATCCTGTAACATGGATACTACATATGGAGAAATATTTTGATCTCCATAATGTGCAAAACACACAAAAGGTACGCATTGCAACTTTACATTTAGAACAAAATATATTTGTATGGTATCGATGGCTTTGCTCTCGTAAAAAAATTGTCACTTGGTCAATTTTTACGGAGGAAATGATAGCACATTATGAGGATACAAAGAGCAACACCTTCTTTAGCCAATTGATAAATCTCAAACAAAAGAGTTTAGTGGGGCAGCACGTTGAGGACTTCCAAAAATTGAAAATAAGGGTAACTAATATTCCAGAGGAACACAAGATTGATCTCTTCATAAGCACTTTAAAGGATAACATCCAACATAAAGTTTTCATTTTGGAACCTGATTCATTGGAGAAGGCATTCAGGTTGGCAAGAAAAGTTGAATGTAAAATTATGGCGACAAGGAAGCCTACCACTCAATTCTATAAAGAAGGAAGTGTTGCTACGCCTAGATTTCCACAACCTACAAGGTTGACACCACAACAATTGGAAGAAAAAAGAGCAAAAGGGCTTTGCTACGGTTGTGATAGCAAATACACTAAAGGTCATAAGTGTGCTGAGAAGAAATTATTTTACATAGATTGTGAAGAGGAAGAAGAAAATGAACAAGAAGAGGATATACACCAGGAACCAACCCTAGAAAAGGAAGAAATGAATCCGACCATATCGTGTAATGCATTGGCAGGAATTACCACTCCTCAAACTCTCAAGATAGAAGGACAAATCAAGAAGAAAAAGGTAATAGTGTTGATTGATTCAGGTAGCACCCATAATTTTATTCATTGTAAGGTAGCCAAGGAATTAAATTCTTTCCTATACCCAGCACCAGAATGTCAAGTGATGGTTGCAAATGGAGGAACTATAAATTGCTCTGGAAAATGCCATAATATCAAGCTAACCATGGGGGAATATGTATTGACTAGTCCAATGCTTGCCATTCCTATGGGAGGTGCTGATGTTGAACTAGGAGTACAATGGTTACAATCTTTGGGGACGGTAGCTTTTAATTTTCAAGAACTTTTCTTGAAATTTTTTTCAGAAGGAAAGGAAGTCGAATTACGGGGTATTGCGGGGAAGCGAGGAAGGATAATAAGCTCTAATGTCATGACAAAGCTTCTAAAGAAAGAACAGCGAGGCGTAATTGCACAATTATGCTCACTAGAAGTTCCAACATCAAAATCATCTATTTCTGCAGATCTCCAACAAGTCTTGGACAATCATTCCAAGGTGTTTGAAACTCCCAAAGGACTCCCACCTATTCGTGATCATAATCATGCTATTCATTTGATTCCAGGAAATGTTTCTCCAAACATCAAGCCTTATAGATATCCTTACTTCCAAAAGAGCGAAATTGAACGTATGATTGCAGAAATGTTAGAGGCGGGTATAATTCAACCTAGTCAAAGTTCTTTCTCTGCTCCTGTAGTATTGGTACACAAGAAGGATGGATCATGGCAAATGTGTTCGGATTATAGAGAGCTCAATAAGCTCACCATTAAAGATAAATTTCCCATTCCTGTGATTGATGAATTATTGGATGAATTACATGGAGCAATTTATTTTACCAAGTTGGATCTTCGTTCGGGATATCATCAAATTAGAATGAAGACTGAAGATATTCCAAAAACAGCATTTCGAACTCATGAGGGTCATTATGAATTTTTGGTCATACCTTTTGGCCTTACCAATGCACCTTCTACATTTCAAGGGTTGATGAATTCCATTTTCAAACCCTTCCTTAGAAAATTTGTGCTAGTATTTTTTGATGATATACTAATTTATAGCAGGTCTTGGAAGGATCATGTTGAACATGTTGACAGGGTGCTCAAACTATTGCAGGAGAAACAATTATATGCAAAAAAATCCAAATGTTTCTTTGGAGTACAAGAGGTGGAATATCTGGGTCATATTGTATCTCACGAGGGTGTTAAAGTAGACCCTAACAAAATTAAAGCCATTAAGGAATGGAAAGTCCCCGCAACCATAAAGAAGTTGCGAGGATTTCTCGGGTTAACAGGGTATTATCGCAAGTTTGTTAAGAATTATGGGAGAATAGCAGCACCTCTAACAACATTATTTAAGAAAGATGCATTTTCATGGACTCCTGAAGCAACTAAGGCCTTTGAACATCTTAAAGAGGCAATGTGCCTAGCACCGGTCTTAGCTACGCCAGACTTCACAAAAACCTTTATTGTGGAATGTGATGCCTCTGGAAATGGAATTGGTGTTGTTTTAATGCAGGAAGGAAGACCCATTGCTTTTGAAAGTCGTCCAATCAAAGGAAAGTATTTACAGAAACCTATTTATGAGAAGGAAATGTTAGCAATATTGCATGCACTAAAGAAATGGCGAACTTACCTAATGGGAAGACACTTCAAGGTAAAAAATTATCATGATAGTCTTAAACACTTTTTGGAACAAAGACTATCTTTAGAAGAGCAGAAAAAATGGGTCACAAAGATGTTGGGTTATGAATTTGAAATAATCTACAAAAAAGGAAAGCTTAATGTTGTTGCAGATGCACTCTCAAGAAAGAATGAAGAGGTGGAAGCATTGCTTTGTGCCATTTCTATTGTCCAACCAGATTGGATAGCCGAAGCAAGAGATGAATGGAAGAAGGACAAAGATGTATGGACACTCATTCAAAAGTTGCAGCAAGATCCTAGTACATCTGTTACATTTAGTTGGAAAAATAATTCCTTATGGTACAAAGATCGCTTATATATTTGTAAGAATTCCCAACTAAAACAAAATATTCTTTTGGAATTGCACACTTCTCCTTTATGAGGACACTCAGGATTTTAAAAAACTTACCACAGGGTGAAGAAAGAATTTTTTTGGGATGGCCTTAAATATTATATTCAAAAGTTTGCGGTGGAATGTTTGGGTTGCCAACAGAATAAAGTTGAGACAATTAAGACCCCGGGACTTCTACAACCTTTATCCATTCCAAGTCAACGTTGGGAGGAGATTTCAATGGATTTTATCACAGATTTACCTAAGTTCGAAGGAAAGAGTGTCATCGTGGTGGTAGTTGATAAACTTACCAAGTATGCACACTTTTGTGCATTATCTCATCCATTTAAAGCAAGTACAGTTGCTAGTACATTTATGGACAAAATTCAAAAGCTACATGGAAGCCCAAGAGTTATTGTGAGCGACAAAGATCCCATTTTTACTGGAAATTTTTGGACGGAGTTATTTTCTTGTTTGGGTACTCAATTAGCTCATAGCTCATCTTATCATCCTCAATCCGATGGTCGAACTGAGATAGTAAATAAATGTTTGGAAGGATATCTTCGTTGTTTTGTATCTGATAAACAAACACAATGGGTCAAGTGGTTACCTCTCGCTGAATGGTGGTATAACACTTCCTTCCATACTGCAACAAAAATGACCCCATTTATGGCACTTTATGGATATCATCCACCATCGATTACATCATCTTTAAGGGAAAATTCGAAGGTTCAAGCAGTCGAAGATCACATCGAGCATCAGCAAGAAGTTCTCCAACTCTTAAAGGATAACCTGAATTTGGCACAAAATCGAATGAAACAACCGGCAGATCAACATCGCAGTGAGAGAAGTTTTGATGTAGGAGATTGGGTATTTTTACGGCTACAACCATACAAACAAATGTCCCTCAAGCAAGCTAAGAAGGATAATAAATTATCACCAAAGTACTATGGTCCTTACAAGGTGTTGCAAAAGATTGGTTCTATGGCATACAAATTGGAACTTCCTTCTTCTTCGCGAGTACATCCAGTTTTCCATGTTTCATGCTTAAAAAAGGTTATAGGTGAAAATCTTCCAGTTCAAACAATATTGCCAGAACTTGATGAGGAAGGAAAAGTCATATTGGAACCTGAAGCGGTCACGGAAACAAGAACTCGACAGCTACGGAATCGATCAATTTCAGAGTATCTCATCAAGTGGAAGAACTTACCCACTGAAGATTCTACATGGGAGGATGAGAATTTTATACAGAAGCACCCAGAGCTACTCAAGCGTTGAGGACAACACTTTTGTGAAGGAGAGGGCATGTCAGGTCCCTATATTACTAGTATAGCCCCTTATTGTTGTTAGTGTAACTCCCTTATTGTTATTATTGTACCCTTGTAACCCCCATTTTGTTATTATTGTGCCCTTAAATTATTATTGTTAGGTCGGCTAGGATTACATTGTGGCCCACTAGGATTACATTATGGCCCCATGGACTCCTATATATAGAAAGGAGGTTTTGTAAATTGTATCATCCAAGAATTGTTCATTCATGTAATGTATTGGAGGTTGCCCCCTCGAAGTGGCTTATTTCTAAGGCATTGATATCTCTTTTCTTCTATTTTTGGAGCTGGTTTCACAACAAAGAGAAGGAAACTCAAAATAATATGATGTAAGAACATAATCTATTACTTTTAAGTTTCAGAGAGAGTTCATGGAGAGAGGGGAAACTCAAAATAATATGTTGTAAACAAAGAATCTATTACTTTTAAGTTTCAGAGAGAGTTCATGGAGAGAGGGGAAACTCAAAATAATATGTTGTAAACACGGAATCTATTACTTTTAAGTTCCAAAGAGAAGTTGTGAAGGGAGAGGAGACGGAGTGAAGGGGCGATTATTAAGGCTATTTAACTCTTACTTACAAAAATAAATTAGAGACCAACTGCTTCTTTACTTCACTTCATTCAAGGAAGAAACAACATAAAATGACACAATAAACACAGATCACCATCAACAGTTGCAGGAAACTTGTTGTTTCTTTCATTCACCTATCAGAAAAAGAAGTACAAATGTAGTCTCCAAGAGGTCTAGAACTCGGAACCCTTCCTCTCTCTTTCTCTCTTCCTTAAATACAAACAAAAGAAGTTTGTCATTTCTCGAGCTTCTTGAAACTCCTAGACTGCCTAAACTACTAAAATACTTATTACATTGCAATCGAGGACATCATTGTAGCTTCAATATTAACAAAGAAAACAAAATAAAACTTGAAATATAATCCTTTTTCTGAATTGGATTTGTTGTTGATGTGTCCCCTTCCGTTTCTGTTGTGATATCTTAACATTCTGCATAAACACATCTCTACCTGTTAGGTCCCTATATTACTAGTATAGTCCCTTATTGTTGTTAATGTAACCCCCTTATTGTTATTGTTGTACCCCTATAACCCCCATATTGTTATTATTGTGCCCTTACATTATTATTGTTAGGTCGGTTAGGATTACATTGTGGCCCCTATATATGGAAAGGTGGTTTTGTCATTTGTATCATCCAATATTTTTTCATTTATGTAATGTATTGGAGGTTTCACCCTTGAAGTGGCTTATTTATAAGGCATTTATCTCTCTTTTCTTCTATTTTTGGAGCTAGTTTCATAACATTTGGTATCAGAGCTTTGGATTCTAGGGTTTTGATGCTCCAAACAGTTCATCATGGAATTTTCACTATAAATGATTTTATACGAAGGTTCAGAAACTGAATTTTTTACAGAGCGAAGCCAAAATCCTGAGGAACGTCTTGTAAAAATTTCAGATCTTGGGGCACAATATTTTCAGAGATATTATCTGTGGAAGTTAGGGTTCTTTTAGGCTCTCGAATTTCACCTAAAACATGTCATCGTGGAATTTTCGCTATAACTTGTTTTCTACAAAGGTTCAGAAGCTGAAATTTTTACATAGTAAAGCTGAAATCCTGGGGAACTTCTTGTACAAATTTAAGATCTTGGTTCGTAATATTTTTGGTGATATGATCTGTGGAAGTTAGGGTTTTTTTCAGGCTCCCGAATTTCATCTCAAAGAGGTGACCGTGGGAAAATCGTCATAACTCTCTCTCTAAGCGTAGGATTGGAATTATGTAAAAGGTGTCCACAAGTAAATGGAATTTAGTTTCTTTTGTATCAATTTTAGAGCCTAAGGGGGAAAAAAATGACACGTGGCACGTCGTACAAGTTTTCTCTACTGAAACAGACCATAATTAGGTCATTGTGGGAGATTGGGCATAAATTTACCTTGAAGAATCCAAATCAGGTCAGACCTGTGGAATTCGAAAGAAGATTAAGAGTGATACTACAGGGCTGAATTTCATATATTGAAGATCCGAAATCACAGAGATAATTCAATTTCAATATCGAGCTCCTCAAAAGCAAGACAAAAGTGTGTGTGTGTGTGTTTTTTTCTTTCTCGAATTGCATAAGTCTTGTTTGAAGAATCTATTTGAATTGATTTCAAGGGAATATTGTAGAATAGATATCAGTATTGGGTTCTAAAATTCCCCATACAAATAATTCAACACCCATTAAGCCTTCATAAGGCTTTACTATGGCTCATGAAGATGAAGAAATGCAACATGACATATCAAAATTACAAGAGCAAGTGCACCAAATTTCGCTCTCGCAAAGAGAAACAAAAACTGAAGTGGATGTTTTGAAGAAAAGCGTGAAAGCTAAGATGGATGGTTTGAAGAAAGACATGGAAGCTACGATTGATGGTTTCAAGAATGGTATGGAATAAAAAATGGAATTTTTGAAGGAAATTTTGTAAAATTTGATACAAGAAATGATTCCTAATGGCGAAAAGATAACAGAGGAAACTCATGATGAGAAAAAAATAAATTTTAATCGTAATTTTGTAAACTATAATGTTGGATTGAAGAACCACCATATTCCAAAGATGGATATGAGTAAGTTTTATGGCAAGGATCCCATAACATGGATACTACAAATGGAGCAATATTTTGATCTCAATAATGTGCAAAACACATAAAAGGTACGCATTGCAAATTTACATTTAGAACAAAATGCATTTGTATGGTATCAATGGCTTTGCTCCCGTAAAAAAATGGTCACTTGGTCAATTTTTATGGAGGAAATGATAGCACGTTATGAGGATACAAGAGAGAAACACCTTCTTTGTAGTGCTAAATCTAAAACAAAGTCCCTTTTTATACTAGCCGTGAAGGCTTCTAAGAGAAGAATTTAATATAAGGGTAACTAATATTTCAGAGGAACACAAGATTGATCTCTTCATAGGGACTTTAAAGGATAACATCCAACATGAAGTTTTCATTTGGGAACCAAATTCACTAGATAAGGCATTCAGGTTGGAAAGAAAATTGAATGTAAAATTGTAAATGACCTACCACAAGCTACATAAAGGCAGAAGTGGTAGCATAAATCTCTATCCTACTCCCTAAGGGTTGACACAAAAATGTCAGAGAGAAAAAGGGTTTTTCTATAGCTGTGATAGAAAATAAACTAAGGGTCATAAGTGTGATGAGAAAAAATTATTTTACATAGATTGTGAATAGGAGGAAGAAAATGAACAATAAAATCAAAAGAAGAGGATATACACCAAGAACCAACCCTATAAAAAGAAGAAATGAGTTTGACCATATCATGTAATACATTGGCAGGAATTACCACTCCTCAAACTCTCAAGATAGAAGGACATATCAAGAAGAAAAAGGTAATAATGTTGATTGATTTGGGTAGTACCCATAATTTTATTCATTGTAAGGTAGCCAAGGAATTGAATTGTTTCCTATAACCAACACTAGAATTTCAAGTGATGGTTGAAAATGGAGGAACTATAAATTGCTCTGGAAAATTCCATTATATCAAGCTAGCCATGGGGGAATATGTGTTGAATAGTCCAATGCTTTCCATTCCAATGGGAGGTGTTGATATTGTACTAAGTGCAACGGTTACAATCTTTGGGGGCAGTAGCTTTAATTTTCAGAGATTTTTCTTGAATTTTTTTCGGAAGGTAAGTAAATCGAATTACGGGAGTATCACGGAAGCGAAGAAAGATAATAAACTCTAATGTCATGAGAAAGCACGAAGAAAGAACGAAAGAGGCGTAATTTCACAATTATGCTCACCAGAAGCTCCAACGTAAAAATCATCTATTTATCTAGATCTCCAAAATGTCTTGGAAAATCACTCCAAGGTGTTTAAAACTCCCAAAGGACTCCCACCTATTTGTGACCATGATCATTATATTCATTTGATTCCAGGAAGTGTTCCTCCAAACATAAGGCCTTATAGATATCCTTATGTCCAAAATTGTGAAATTGAATGTATTATTGCAAAAATGCTTGAGGCGGGTATAATTCAACCTAGTTAAAATTGTTTCTCTGCTCTAGTAATATTGGTGCACAAGAAGGATGGATCATGGTGCATGTGTCCAGATTATAGGGAGCTCAATAAGCTCACTATTAAAGCTGGATTTTCAATTCCTATGATTGATGAATTATTGGATGAATTACATGGAGCAATTTATTTCACCAAGTTGGATCTCCATTCAAGATATTATAAAATTAGAATGAATACTGAAGACATTTTGAAAACAACATTTTGAACTCATGAGGGTTGTTATGAATTTTTGGTCATGCCTTTTGGCCTTGCAATGCACCTTCTACGTTTCAAGGGTTGATAGATTCCATTTGAAAACCCTTCCTTAGAAATTTTGATGCAATGCTAATCTACAACGGAGTCTTGGAAGGATCATGTTCAACATGTTGACAGGGTGCTCAAACTATTGTAGGAGAAACAATTATATGCAAAAACATCCAAATGTTTCTTTAGAGTACAAGGGGTGGAATATCTGGGTCATATTGTATCTCACGAGGGTGTTAAGGTAGACCCCAACAAAATTAAAGCCATTAAAGAATGGAAAGTCCCCACAAACATAAAGCAATTGCGAGGATTTCTCAGGTTAACAGGGTATTATCACATGTTTATTAAGAATTATGGGAGAATAGCAGCACCTCTAACAAAATTATTGAAGAAAGATGCATTTTCATGGACTCTTGAAGCAACTAAGGCCTTTGAACATCTTAAAGAGTTAATGTGCCTAGCACCGGTCTTAGCTATGCCAAACTTCATAAAAACCTTTATTGTGGAATTTTATGCCTCAGGAAATGGAATTGATGCCATTTTAATGCAAGAAGGATGACCCATTTCTTTTGAAAGTCGTCCAATCAAAGGAAAGTATTTACAGAAAGCTATTTATGAGAAGGAAATGTTAGCAATACTGCATGCACTAAAGAAATGGCGACCTTACCTAATGGGAAGGCACTTCAAGGTCAGAACTGATCATGATATTCTTAAGTAGTTTTTGGAACAAAGACTATCTTCAGAAGAGCAACAAAAATTGGTCACAAATATTTTGGGTTATTATTTTGAAATCATCTACAAAAATGGGAAGCTAAATTTTGTTGTAGATGCAATCTCAAAAAATGATGAAGAGGTGGAAGCATTGCTTTGTGCAATTTCTATTATCCAACCAGATTGGATAACCAAAGCAAGGGATGAATGGAAGAAAGACGAAGAAGTGTGGACACTCATTCAAAAGTTGAAGCAAGATCCTAGTACATGTGATACATTTAGTTGGAGAAATGATTCCTTATGGTGGAAAGATCGCTTATATATTTTTAAGAATTCCCAACTAAAACAAAATATTATTTTGGAATTGCACACTTCTCCTTTAGGAGGACACTCAGGATTTTTAAAAACTTACCACGGGGTGAAGAAATATTTTTTGGGATGGCCATAGATGCGATATTCAAATGTTTGTGGCGGAATGTTTGGTTTTCCAGCAAAATAAAGTTGAGACAATTAAGACCCCGGGTCTTCTACAACCTTTATCCATTCCAAGTCAACGTTAGGAGGAGATTTCAATGGATTTTATCACAGGTTTACCTAAGTCCGGAGGAAAGAGTGTCATAATGGAGGTAGTTGATAGACTTACCAAGTATACACACTTTTGTGCATTATCTCATCCATTTAGAGCAAGTACAGTTGCTACTGCATTTATGGAAACAATTTAAAAGCTACAAGGAAACCCGAAGATTATTGTAAGTGATAGAGATCCCATTTTTACTGTAAATTTTTGGACAAAATTATTTTCTTATTTGGGTACTCAGCCAGCTCATAGCTCATCTTATCATCCTCGATCCAATGGTCAAACTGAGATAGTGAATAAATGTTTGGAAGGATATCTTTGTTGTTTTGTATCTGATAAGAAAGCACAATGGGTCAAGTGGTTACCTCTCATTGAATGGTGGTATAACACTTCCTTCCATACTGCAGCAAAAAATGACCCCATTTATGGCACTTTATGGATATCATCCACCATCCATCACATCATCTTTAAGAGAAAATTCTAGGGTTCAAGCAATGGAAGATCACATCGAGCATCAACAACAAGTTCTCCAACTCTTAAAGGATAACCTAAATTTGGCACAAAATCGAATGAAACAACAGGCATATCAACATCTAGGTAGAGAAGTTTTGATGTAGGAGATTGGGTATTTGTATGGCTACAACCATATAAAAAAATGTCCCTCAAGCAAGCTAATAAGGATAATAAATTATCACCAAAGTACTATGGTCCTTACAAGGTGTTGCAAAAGATTGGTACTATGTCATACAAATTGGAGCTTCCTACTTCTTCGAGAGTGCATCCAATTTTCCATGTTTGATGCTTAAAGAAGGTTATAGGGGAAAAAATTCCAGTTCAAGAAATATTGCCAGAACTTGATGAGGAAGGAAAATCATATTGGAACCTGAATCAGTCACAGAAACAAGAACTCGATAGCTACGAAATCAATCAATTTGAGAGTATCTCATCAAGTGGAAGAACTTACCCACTGAATATTCTACATGGGAGGATGATAATTTTATACGAAAGCATCCAGAGCTACGCAAGCATTGAGGAAAACACTTTTTCGAAGGAGAGGGGCATGTTAGGTCCCTATATTACTAGTATAGCCCCTTATTGTTGCTAGTGTAACCCACTTATTGTCATTTTTGTACCCCTATAACCCAAATATTGTTATTATTGTGCCCTTACATTATTATTGTTAGGTGGTACAGGGTCACATTGTGGCCCCATGGACTCTTATATATAGAAAGGTGGTTTTTTCATTTGTATCATCCAAGAATTGTTCATTTTTGTAATGTATTGGAGGTTGCCCCCTCGAAGTGGCTTATTTCTAAGGCGTTGATGTATATTTTCTTCTATTTTTGGAGTTGGTTTCATAACACTACACAACTCTACCCATGATTTTTCATTTCGAACACTGTCATCATGTCACCTACTACTCGACTCTGCCTCTTTCGCTCGTGCCCGTAGCGTTTAGTCTTTGATTAATAAACTTCTGCAAACGCATACCGCTATTTTGCACGTAGCGTCGGGTCTTTTCTTACCCGAGTCTGCCCTGCGTTCAGACTTTCCTTTGTAACTGTCGTAAGACTGGACTTTGAAAGATATTCCATTACCTTTGAAAAACTTATCGCGTCCGCTTCTCTGACGCATTTTAGCATTCCAATGTTCTACGTTATAATCCGCTTTTGCCCTCCGATGTGATTTTTTCAAAGGAAAAACCCATGTACCCAGACTTAAAAACCTTTAGACTTTAGCAATAACTTCCATCACATCCGCTTCATTATCGCATTTCGTGTTTTGGCATTCATAACAGATTCATAAGTTCCATTCCTCCTGAGCTTGCAATGTGTGATGTGTGATGTGCGATGTGCGATAACGGTAGGGATGACGTGGCAAGTGGAGGTGGGGCCGATCGCAAATCGCAATCAGTGATATGAAACCTTGTCGCATTTCGCATTTCGGCATTTATATCATATTCCTTAGCGCCATTCCTCCTGAGCTTGCGATGTGCGATAAAGGTAGGAATGATGTGGGAAGTGGAGGTGGGGCCGATCGCAAATCAAAATTGGCAGTATGAAACCTTGTCGCATTTCAAATTTCGGAATTTATAGCATATTCCTTAGCACCATTCCTCCTGAGATTTTGATGTGCGATGTGCTATGTGTGAGAGGGTCCCACGGCCAGACTTTAAATACTTTGTACTCGAGCTTCGAATTATATTGCATCCGGTCCTGATATCGCATTTCGCATTTCGGTGGTTTTAACCTTGTTCTATTCCTACTGAGCTTTGTGATTGAGATTTGTGATATGAGATCAGGCCTTCCACATGTGATTTCAATTAAGCCTCTGAAAAATTTTTGCCACGTACATTTGCACAACTGCGACTATGACTGTCTGCGATGTTGACATCTAATCGACCGCGACTCTTGAGCGTACACTTGCGTGAATAAGCTCGACTTGACTTGTAGAAATTTGAATAACTGATATATTATTCACCGATATTCTCCTGATCACACAGTATTTTAACTTCATGTACAATACATAATCTCTTCTACCATTGATCATTAATTGCGGAAATAAAAACAATCGCATGCGCACATTAAAACCATAAACATTCACACATATGAACACAGTATTTTATGGGAAAGCTTAAAGCTGAAAACCCCCAACTATCTTTATATTATATGTCATAGAGATCATGTAACAATAATTATACAAAGCTCCTCACAAGCTCTCGGTACAATCTCCAATTATACGCACTAATCGAAACTAAGTCTAGCAAATCATGCTCAATAAATCTACCTTTTTGATAGCTGCCTCTCTGCGCAATCAACTGTTTGAAGAATGGATTTGAATGAACTTAGTTAGTCCAGAGGAATTTCTCCCACACAATCCTCATTGGCATCTCCAATCTTGGTTGTTGCAAATCATGCAACTGATTTAGTCTGTGATAGTCACCTTTGCTCTCTCACCCCACTCTTCCTTTGGTCTCCTTGTTGTCCATGCATTGTAGTTAACTGATGTATTCTTCAGTTGATTAATGAGTTAATATTTAGTGAATTAATTAATAATTAATTCACACCACTCTCACTAGTGTATCAATCAGTTAGACTAGATACAACTAGCTCAACTGTGTCTAACTGAATTAAACTGAACACAACTCCACCAACTACTTCTACAACTCCACCAAACTCTGTCACATGAGTTCTAATTGAAGTATCCATGCAATAGCTCCACTTAACCCTCAGGAATAGTGTAATTCCTTCCGTCATCTCCTGTGCCACATCTGTGTACTTAACTGAAGTGCTCCAAGAGAATAAGATAATGTTTATAGTCCAAATATTATTAAGAGCTAATAATATTCGACATATCTATTTTTGAACTGAAAATCTAACGGAGTTAGCAATATGCAAAAATAGAAGTCATCTATTTTTTCAACTTGATCAACCATCCACAAATAACATCTTGTAACTTCTGACATATGATCACCATGTCTAAAAATAGACATAGTCTAAAAATAGACTTGCGCCAAAAATAGCCTGCGGGCCCACTTAGTGAAGGTGACTCTTTTCACTAAGCTCATCATCTTGTTGCAATCTCAAAACTCCCTCTCAAAAAGATAAGGATTATCTACCACCCCTATCACCTCTATGGTATTCGAATTTTCTCCTGGTGAGCGCCTTCGTCAAGATATCAACATCCTGATCCTCCGTAGGAATGTAAGAAAGTAACATGATCTTCCGCTGCACACAATCTCTGATATGATGATATCGGATGTCAATGTGTTTAGATATATCATGAAATACTGGATTAACCGAGAATTTGATGCAACTCTGATTATCACAATATATCATAGTAGGATCTAAGTGTGAACCGAACAACCCGACCGGGACCTTCCTCATCCATATAGCCTCGCATGCAGCCAAAATTGCTGCCATGTACTCGGCCTCCGCTGAACTGAGTGCCATGGATCTCTGCTTCCTGTTGTACCAAGAAATTGTTGTCAACCCGGTACTAAAAATCCCTCTAGATGTGCTCTTTCTGTCCGTTGGGCTCCCTGCCCAATCTGCATCCATGAAGCCACACAGCTTCACCTCATCCGACTATCTGTACCAAAGTCCATATCCTGATGTGCCTCTGAGATATCTCAATACATGCTTCCTTGCCTTCCAAAAGAGCTTGGTAGGCTTAACCATATCTTTTGAAATTTGGTTAACTGCATAGCATATGTCAGGTCGTGTATTGACCGGATACATAAGCGACCTGTTGTCGATAAACGGTGGCATCCACTACCTCTGGTGATGTAGCATCCTCTTTCCACTCCAACCACCGGAAAGGAGTATTCGATAGGCTTTGACCCATGCATGTTGAACTTCTCCAATATCTCAGGAAGCATACTTGCCTTGAGACACAAAACATTCCATCTGCACAATATTTGCCAAATTTCCAATCCCGAAATAATAGAGGAGGCCCCAGGTCGCCATCTCAAACTCCTTTACCAAGATCATCCTTTCATGAGTGTATGAACGGTTCATCACCGTCAAAATCAAATCATCTACATAAAGTACAATGATCGACAACTTACCCTCCACCACAATACGAGGTATAGGTTCGGATGCTTGCTACTCTTGGAGAATCCAAGTCGGGTGAAATAACTGTCTATCCGTGTGTACCAAGAACGAGGTGCTTGTTTCAACCCATATAGCGCTCTCTTGAGCTTGCACACATGCGACTCACTGTTGAAGATCTCAAAACCTTCAAGCTGCTCTATGTACACCTCCTCCTCAATTACTCCATTGAGGAACGTAGTCTTCACATCCATCTGATGAATGTGCCACCCCATCTACGTTGAGAGAGCAAGAATCGTCCGTATGGAAGAATACCTTGCGACATGTGCAAAGGTATCGTCATAATCGATCCCCTCTATCTGTGAAAAGCCTCGGGCAACAAATCTTGCCTTGTACTTATCCACACTCCCATCAGCTTCCTACTTCACTTTGTAGATCCATCTCGAACCCACCACTGATTTCCCTTCCGGCCTTGGGACAATCTCCCATGCACTGTTTCTGAAAATCGAATCATACTCTTCCACCATGGCAATCTACCCATGCAGGATCCTCCATAGCTTCCTCGAAAGAGGATGGCTCTGTCACGATACACTTGCTCATAAGAGCCATGTATCCAGTATACCGGTCAGGTGACTGTCTCTATCTGCGCTATGATGTAGGTGCTCCTACAATCCTCTCTGCATCTTGAGCCAGTCGCTGAGCTTCTGTAGTGTGCTTCCACCCTCTGATGGTTGGTGCTGCATGAGTGGTCTCTTCCACTCCATGAACCTCCTCTTATGGCTAATCCACATCCTGAGGCTCATCCATAGGAACTAATAGCTCCTCATCTGCATGCAAGTCTAGCTCCCTCTCAAGCAAACACTTAATGGCTTTCTCCTCATGAAATTTGATATCCCGTCGTACAACAGTCTTGCGACTGTCTGGAAAATACACATGATAGTTGTGGGGTGTATCAGTGTACCCCACAAATATCCCAACCTCTGCAGTCGGCTCCAGCTTCTTCCTAGCATCCTTAGTCACATGAATGTAAACAAGTGAACCAAAAATCCTCAAATGGGAAATATCAGGCTTCTTACCAGAAAATGCCTCCTCAGGTGTTCTCATGCCAAGTATCCTGTGAGGACAACGGTTTTGCACATAAACTGTAGTATTGCATGCCTCACCCCACAAGTGTATGGAAAGGCCATGATCATGCAACATCACCCGTGCAACACCCATGATCGTTCTGTTCTTCCGCTCGGCAACACGATACCTGGCACATGGGTTATGATGTCTTATGGCTCTTTCGAATTCATACACTACAAAAGTCCTTGAATTCGCCAAAGATGAATTCACCACCATTGTCGATCCTAAGAGCCTTCACCTATTTCCTCGATTCTTTCTCAACTAGTGCCTTGAACTCACAAAACTTTAAGTATGTCTCACTCTTATTCTGCACGAAGAAGATCCAGCACTTCTGAGAAAAGTCATCAACAAAGATCACATAATACCTATGCTTTGCTGTCGAAGCTACTGAGAAAGGTACACACATGTCTATGTGAATTCTCCCAAGGATCGTCATGGCGCAACTATCCTTCTCGTGAAAGGTGGCTTTCACAAATTTTCCCGAGGTACATCCCTTGCACTGATCATTGCATTTCCTTAGGAAGCCCTTGGAGAAATGCAATTGCGGTATGACCCGCATTCAAAATGGTGAAGGTGGCCCCGATCTCCTGTGCCCGGCCGCATCTCCGGTTCACCATTCCTTACCTTGCACCTTGCATTTAAGAAGAGCCATCTATCTTGCCAATTGTTTTAGGTTCTTAACTCGAACCTCTATCCTTCGGAGTTTCGCCCGGTTCCTTACGCATAGAAATCCTTTCCCTCACTAAAGAAAAAATCATATCCCTTGTCTTCTAATAACGGCCATAGAGATCAGATTCTTTAACTTCAATCCTGCAACATGCATCACTTCCTTCAATATGAAGGGTTTACCGAGACTCCCTCTCAAATTAAATGGTACGATCGTCCGGGTTACCTTGTATCTACCATCATCACCCATCTCGATGTGCACTCCAAGATCTTTCTCATCCCGGATCAATAAACAAATATCTTTATCTCATCATGCAGAAAAGGCCTTGCCTTGTCAAGAAACCACACTGAACCCATCATACTTGAGACCAAGCATGCGACCAGTGAAAAATCCAGCTCAAACTGTGAGTCTAAGGCCTCTCTAGCTGCAGATCCAGCAACCTGCTTATTTTTCTTCTTTTGTGGACAATTAGTGGCATAATGTCCGTGTTGGTGACAGTGAAAGCACTTCATCTTGGACATGTCCTAATTCTTGCCTTTCAAACCGAATTGAGAAGTATTTTTCTTGCTCTTCCCCTTATTTTCTTTGGCAGCCAAAGCGCAATTCTCTTCATCAGAGTTCCTTGATGAAGATCCATCCCTGGTACTTCGCCTTATCTCCTCTTGCACAAGATCCGACCAAAGTCGCTCCCATCCTGGAAATTTCTCCCGACCATTGACAGAGTCCTGATAGGAATGCCAACTCTTCAAAAGCCCAAGGAGAGCCAATCTCACCAAGTCCTCATCATCTACGGTCACCCCCACACTTCCCAGCTCATCCCTGCATTGGGTGAACTTCGTGAGGTACTTGGGCATACTGTCGTCTTTCTCCATATTTATGTTTCTGAGTTTATCCTTGAGCGCCAACTTCCTCTGGTCGCTCTTGCTTTGGAATAAATCTGTCAAAGCTTTCCACATCAAGAATAGAGAAGCCTTACCATGAAGGCTGGACACTATTTGATCCTTCACGCCCTCCAACAGAATCCTTCGACACTTTGCTGTCTTCTTTTTCCATGCGTCAAGTATGGCAACATCAGTAGAAGTAGGCTTTGGAATTTCTGCATCTATGAACTCCTTCAACCCATTGTCATCCAGCACCGCCTCCATCCTGTCCTTCCATGCAATATAATTTGAGTTGCCCTCAAGGGCATACTCCAATCGCAATCCGTTGAAAGACATCTCAACTTCGACACCAAGAAAACACTACTGCAAATTCGAATTCCACCAGCACAAAACTCAACCGCTTCAATGTTTTTCAATTGCTCCAATGATCAATATCGCTCTGATACCATGTAGAAATTTATATAACTGATATGTTATACATCCGAGATTCTCCTGATCACACACTATTTGACTTCATGCACAATACAAAATCTCTTCTACCATTGATCATTAATTGCGGAAATAAAAACAATCGCATGCACACATTAAAACCATAAACATTCACACATATGAACACAGTATTTTATGGGAAATATTAAAGCTGAAAACCCCCAAATATCTGTATATTATATGTCATAGAGATCATGTAACAATCATTATACAAAGCTCCTCACAAGCTCTCAGTATAATCTCTAATTGCTACACACTAATCAAGCCCGATCTAGCAAATCACATGCTCCAATCTCTGCCACCTGATAGCCTGCCTCTACTGTGCAATCACTGCTGAAGAATGGCTCTGAATGAACTCGAATTGGTCCAGCCTTGCTCACGCAATCCTCATTGGCATCTCCAATCACTGGTTGTTGCAAATCATGCAACAATATAGTCACAACTGATAGTCACACTGCTCTTTCACCTACCTCTTCACTGGTCTCCACTGAAACTGTCCATGCACTGTAGTTAATTGATGTATTATTTAGTTGATTAATGAGTTAATAATTAGTGAATTAATTAATAATTAATTCACACCACTCTCACTAGTGTATCAATCGGTTAGACTAGATACAACTAGCTCAACTATGTTTAACTGAGTTAAACTGAATACAACTCCACTAACTTCCTCAATCAACTCCACCAAACTCTGTCACATGAGTTCTAACTGAAGTATCCATGCAATAGCTCCACTTAACCCTTGGGAATAGCATAATTCCTTCTGTCAGCTCCTGTGCCACATCTGTGCACTTAACTGAAGTGCTCCAAGAGAATAAGATAATGTTTATAGTCCAAATATTATTAAGAGCTAATAATATTCGACATATCTATTTTTAGACTGGAAATCTAAAAATAGATTCCTCCCAATATGTCTAAAAATAGAAGTCCATATATTTTTCCAACTTGACCAACCATCCACAAATAGCATCCTGCAACTCATAGAATATGATCAACATGTCTAAAAATAGACATAGTCTAAAAATAGACTTGCGCCAAAAACAGCCTGTGGGCCCACTTAGTGAAGGCGAATTATTTCCACTAAGCTCATCATCTTGTTGCAATCTCAACATGACCCTTGCTGCATGCTCTTCTTCTTTGTTTCTCCTCTGGCTTAGATTACACCTCCAATGTTGTTGCTTCCCTAATTTTGGTTCTAGTGCACATGTGATGATGAATCCTTGTTGAGCTTGTGGTTATCCTTTTGAGCATGTTGCAGGTCTTCTTGAAATTTTAACAACTGTTCCTCAACAACTTTGAATTTTTGAGAACCTATCTTGAATTTTAGTTGAGTCAAGTTATGCTACAACATCTGCCTCCAATTGGGGACAAAACTTTGGTAGCAAAGTTCTGAGAACTTGTAGATCAGTAGCCTTTATTGAGCATGGAGTCAAAGAGCACTTGTAGATCAATAGCCTTTATTGGGCATGGAGTCAAAGAGAACTTGTAGATCAATATCATTTATTGGGTATGGATTCAAACAGAACTTGTAGATCAGTAGCCGTTATTGTGCAGGGAGTCAATCACAAATGGGATTTGATCCAGTATGAAATCCTCCCGAAACCTGCTACACTTTGGACTTCTTCCTTTATTCTGAAACTGAAAATATCAAACTGTAAATAATACAACTAAAAATTCTCAACTTCTGAGCTTATTTATGCACAAATCCTATATATGTATTCATGTCTGAACTTAATCTAGTGAAGTCAACCTTCCAATGGCACCAATCCAAAATCTTCATGTTAGACCTAATCTCTCCATATTGTTGAAATTTGAAGATCATTATAGGGAGGTACCATCAAATTTTTCCACATACAAAGCTTTCCACATACCTTTTCATAAATTCTTGTTGCTAAAAAAAGAAAGTTTTCATATAGTCAGCTACTAGATCATAGAAGTGATGAGACCAATTTTATATTACCTTTTTTTCTTGAACATCTTGTTGATGTAGACTTATTTGAGTAGGGAAGTTTCCTTCATTGTTTGAATCCTCAATTTGAGGTTGTATGTGAGAAGATTGATTGTTGTTTTCTGCTGACAACCATTTAGGCTGAAAAGATAAATCTAAGGTTTGTTCCTCATAATGCTAATGTTATTCATATAATGCCAATTCTTGAAAAAAATCTTCCCCCTCCTGCAAACATACCTGAGGAGCTCCATTAGTTTCTCCTCTATTCACAAAATCATTAAAATTATGAAACTTGTAATGATCTTCTAGGATTTCAACGTGTAGTTCAGTTGTTGCAACAAATTTTTGACCAGAATCTTCGGAATGCTTAAATTATTGTGTTTCAGAAATACAAGAATCCTCTGACACCTTTTGAAAATCCTTGTTCATCTCTGAATTTGCATTTTCTTGTAAAGCGATCCGAATTTTTCCTTGACATGCCCTCTTGTCTTCAACAAAATTTGTTCTTTCAACATGACAGAGAAAATTTCTACAAGCCCACACATTATCTTCTTTTTCCTGCGCATAAAGAAACATCAGCTCTAGACTACAAGGCTTTCTCTCCTTGATATAAAAATCCAAGACAAAAGGAGGAGCCCTCAAATAGTAAACCATAGTTGCAACTTCAGGAGGTCTAATTTCTTTTGGCATGGCAAAATAAATTTTTGGAAACCTCCTATTAAACTCAACAATTGATTCATTACTTTGTGGCTAGATAGAATATAATTCCAAAAGGTGTTTTTCATATGACTTACGCTCGCCCCAATATCTAAGAAATATATCTTGAAAATCTTGCCATGAACTAATTGAACTTGCTTCCAAACACTAGAACCATTGTTGAGCACCCTTCTTTAATGAATGAAAAAACATCCCTAAAGCCACATCTTCATAAATAATTTGAAATTTGTCCAAAAAGTACTCGAATTCCAAGATATGTTGTTTAGCTGAAATATCCTCCTCCTTTCCAGATAAACTTGGAAAAAATTTGAATCCTTTTGAAAGATATTTATGGATAATAATGGGCATCTTCAAGGGTTTAAAGATTTCTTTGTTTTTGAGCTGAAAAGCAATCGATTGCTTGTGAGACAGAATATTTTCACCCAAAGATGATGAATCATCACCTTTATACCCGGACTGTGACTGATTATCTTCAGGAATTGTAATGCAATAGTCATCTCTCCTCTCATATTTAGGAGATAAAGTTGTGTCAAGATCAATAATACAAGCATAAGAAAAATATTCTTTCTCCAATAAAGAATGTAATTTTTGGGCCTTATAGTCTTCTGAGAATATAAAGTAGGAAACAATCTTCTTGATATGAAAGGGAAAATAGACCACTGAACTGATAGTGAAAAATAAAACTTCCTTTAACAGATTCAAACTATGATACCCATTTTTTCCACGATGCTTTCTCATTTTCTTACCAGCAAAATTCCTTATCTAATGAAATCGTCATCAGTGTAGTCACCAAGTGAATAACAAACAACCAAATCTTATATCTAAATCTTGTTCACCATCAAGAAATAGATCTAAAAACCCAGGGAAAAATAACTTTGTGCCTTCGACCTCGGCAATGGCGCAAGAAAATGTTGTATCTCAAAAGACAATCCCTCGGTTCTGAAAGGAATCAATGCTTAAGACATTTTAAAAGTGTGTCACATAAATAATTTTATCATGAGGTCTTTGTTCTATCCCTCTGGAAACTAGTTTTCTAAAACCCTTAATCATCTGGAATAATAAAATATTTCAGAATTCCATTGATTATTGATATCTGAATGGAAAAGAAGAACTGTAGGGGAAACTCAAAGTAATATGTTGTAAACACAGAATCTATTACTTTTAAGTTTCAAAAAGAATTCATGGAGAGAGAGGAAACTCAAAATAATATGATGTAAGCATAGAATATATTACTTTTAAGTTTCATAGAGATTTCATGGAGAGAGGGGAAACTCAAAATAATATGCTGTAAACACAGAATCTATTACTTTTAAGTTTCAGAGAGAGTTCATGAAGAGAGGGGAAACTCAAAATAATATGTTGTAAACACATAATCTATTACTTTTAAGTTCCAGAGAGAATTTGTGAAGGGAGAGGAGATGGAATGAAGGAGCGCTTATTAAGGCTATTTAACTCTTACTTACAAACGTAAATTAGAGACCTGTTGCTTCTTTACTTCACTTCATTCAAGAAAGAAACAACATAAAATTACACAAGAAACACAGATCACCATCAACAGTTGCAGGAAATTTGCTGCTTCTTTCATTCACCTATCAGAAAAAGAAGTACAAATGTAGTCTCCAAGAGGTTTAGAACTTGGAACCCTTCCTCTCTTTTTATCGCTTCCTTAAATACAAACAAAATCAGTTTGTCACTGCTCGAGCTTCTTGAAACTCCTAGGATGCCTAAAATTTTAAACTACTTATTACATTGCAATCGAGGACATCATTGTAGCTTCGATATTAACAAAGAAAACAAAATAAAACTTGAAATATAATCCTTTTGCTGAATTTGATTTGTTGTTGATGTGTCCCCTTCCATTTTTGCTGTGATATCCTAACAGTCTGCATAAACACATCTCTACCCGACTCTGCCCATGCTTTTGTGTTTCAAAAATTGTCATCATGTCACCTACTACCCGACTCTGCCTCTTCCGCTCATGCTCGCATCGATTTAGTCATTGATTAATAAACTACCGCAAACACATATCGTTGTTCTACATGTAGCGTCGAGTCTTTTCTTACCCAAGCCTGCCTTGCGTTAAAAATTTTCTTTGTAACTGTTGTAAGACTTGAATTTGAAATATATTTCATTACCTTTGAAAAAATTTATCGCATTCACTCCTCTGTCTCATTTCAACATTCCAACGTTCTACGTTATAATCCACTTTTTCCCTCCAATGTGATTTTTACAAAGGAAAAACCCATGTACCCGGACTGAAAACCTTTAGACTTCAGTGATAAATTCCATCACATTTGCTTCGTTATCACATTTCACATTTTGACATTCATAACAGATTCATAAGTTCCATTCCTCCTGAGCTTTCAATGTGCAATGTGCGATGTGTGATAACAGTAGGGATGATGTGGCAAGTGGAGGTGGCCGATTGCAAATTGCAATCGGCGATATGAAACCTTGCCGCACTTCGCATCTCGGAATTTACAACATATTCCTTAGCACCATTCCTCCTGATCGATGTGTGATGTGTGATAAAGGTAGGGATGATGTGGCAAGTGGAGGTGGGGCCGATCGCAAATCATAATCGGCGATATGAAACCTTGTCACATTTCACATTTCGGAGTTTATAGCATATTCCTTAGCGCCATTCCTCTTGAATTTGCGATGTGTGATGTGAAATTTGAAAGAGGGTCCCTCGACAGGACTTTAAATACTTTAGACTCGAGCTTCAAATATATCGCATCCGGTCCTCATATCACATTTCACATTTCAACAGTTTTAACCTTGTTCTATTCCTCCTGAGCTTTGCGATTGCGATTTGCGATATGCGATCAGGCCTTCCACATGAGATTGTGATTAAGCCTCTGAAAATTATTTTGCGCGTATATTTGCATGAATCGACCCTGACCTATGTGCAATGTTCTAAATGCATCATTCGACCTAACTTCTGAATTGTTTTGCACACGAATAAGCCCGACTTGACCCTTGTTGCACACTCTTGTTCTTTGCTGCTCCTCTGGCTTAGATTACACCTCCAATGTTGTTGCTTCCCTGATTTTGGTTCTAGTGAACATGTGATCATGAATCCTCATTGAGCTTGTGGTTATCCTTTTTAGCATGCTACAGGCCTTCTTGAAATTTTAATAATTGTTCCTCAACAACCTTGAATTTATTATAACCTCTCTTGAATTTTAGCTGAGTCAAATTATGCTACAACAATGGAAATTCTTATATATTTGGCTGGTATTCATCCATCATGGAGGTGGATCCATTAAGAAACACGAATTAAAGTAAAACTTGTCGTATTATCCCATATAATCGCACAATGTAAGGGTGGAAACTCCCATCTTATTATTATCTTAGTGAACATAGGATTTTATTCCCCTCGTGGATCATTTCTCTCATGAATGAACACCTCATTTTCCATGGTTGTAATTCTTCGTGGAAGTCTCACAATTCATAATGATTTTTTCACTCCATAAAGAAAAGTTTCATGTTCATGATGGCAAGGATGAAGGTCTATTACACTCTCAACAACAAGCCAAGTCAAAGCACCTAAAATGCCCTTTTCAAGCATTGTTTCTTCATTAAAGGGATATTTGATTCTCTTGGGGTATCCATGAGGGTTAAATGGGACAGCATGGAACCTTTTTCTTAGCAAATAAAAGGTCACGTAAAAGTGAGTAACATTCCTATGGACCAAGATCAAAGTAAAAGAAATCAAGTCAAGCCTTAAATCACTAAGGAAAGAAAAGATTGGACCAAAGAAAGGATCTGCCCACCTTCTATGTAGTTTTTTGGAGATAAAGGGTCAATTACAAGAAAATTTTGAGCATCTTAATGGAGATAGTGAGCCTTCCTGAAACTACTCTCAATAAATTTAATCGATTTTGAGGGAATGTTAGAGTACTAGTGCAAACCGGCCTCCCCTTTGTTATAAAATAAAAAAGGAAGAAATATTTTCTAATACTTGATAATTACTTGTGATATTATTGTGTTATTATTAAATTTATTATGTTATTATTTTAGATTAGTTCATCAAGAAATTACCAAAACTATAGCATGAAGATCAAGGACACCAGATGTAGGCAGAAAACCAAGGAAAAACCCCAGTCTAGGGGAAAACCTAGTCAACAACTAGACTTACTTCAATATTTTTCCTGAGATAATCTAAGACTCTTGACTTAGACACAAAATTCCTCCACACAAAGTCATCCTTTCCTTCCATCAGATTCGATCTAGACCTTTGACCATGCAATAGCAACTACTTTGACCTATGCAACACTTCGACTTATGCAACAACAATACTTCGACCCCAACAATTTCAACCTGGTAGCAATAAATGGCAGCAAAAAATTTGACCTAGTAGCAACAGCTTCGACTTGGCATCAACTAGAAACAACTACCTCTTTGCAATAGTACAGACTTTTATCTTCCTAGAAATTTCACACGTGTGAGAGATAGATGGCCCGAAAATTCGATCTAGACTTCCTTGCAACTTTTTTCCTTCTTTTCCAACTTCGCAATTTTTAGTTGCTTCCTGTTATGTATCAAACTTGTGTGAGTGTGTTTCCTCCAAATGAATCGAATTGCTTCAATATATAGGCTTCTGGTGAGGTTGAATTACCCTTCTTGAGGTTGACTTGGTGTGGAGGTGACAAATGACCTGTTTTACTCAATAATAAATCTTTTCACATGATTTAAAATCTCAAGAAGGGTCCTATTAAATGTAAAATGACTCTAATTACTCAATATAAATCCTATAAGTACTTAATGGGGACTTTGACTAATAAAAGATGACCCAAGCATGAAACCTGTGCCTTAATAAGCTATAATAATAATAATAATTTTCTCTTTAATTATTTTCATAAGTACATTTCATTATGACTCAAATAAAATTATGAACACCGAACCTAGTTACATTTTTCAACACTCCTCTTAACTAGGTAGGTATTCATAATGACACATACAAGTACAAGGAATATCTCAAAACACACAAACGATGAATATTTTAGGCACGTGTTGACGGTGTTCGAAATCCTTCAACCAAGGGGCCTCCCCGGTGTGAAGTCCCAAGTAGATCTCACACCATTTGGAGTAGGATCCTCATCCGAAATATCGACTTGGTTACCATGTATTCTAAGATATGCCTTGAATATAACTATTAGGAAGAGAGAGGAGTGCACACGCACCTTCGAAAAGAAAGGGGGTTGTGCTTGGTGAGTGTTCGATCGTATGTGTGTCAAAGTCCTTTTACTGTGGGGGAGATAAAAAGGCGAGCCTCTAAGAGAGAGGTAATAGTACCACCCAAGAAGAGACACATACATACAAAAATATCCATCTAACATCCAATAGAATAGTCCACAATGTATGTGAAGGTAATTATAACCAATGAATAAGAAAGGGTTTTTTAATATCCTACATAATAGTCCACAAGGATGGGGCAACAATAAATTCCATTACAACACATTCTCAACCAGATAAGTGATAAAACATTTGAAGTAGTTCAAATATCTTAGCACATGTGAAAGAAAATATGAAATAAAAACATTCACAGAATAATCTTACAAAAATTCATAATTCATGCATGAAGAACGTGTTTGCCTTGAAGGCTTCTTTTATTAAGTAAAATTTCCAAGACACATGTATATAATGAACATCACTAGCTCCAATAGTGGAGCATTGGAGCCACTCCTTGCTCCACAAAATAACTAGCTTATCTCTCCAATGTTTTTTTGGTGGAGCCAAGGTGAAAATTACTTTGTTCATACAATGAGGGTGTATATCTAACCAAGAGGTGATGCTTCACCCTTGTGACTCTTTGATACCCTCATGACTGTTCAACCTCCTATGACTTTTCAAATTACATGACTCTCCATATTCATGTGTGTCCTTTGGAATTACACTTTACAATACATTTTGAATATAATATACATGGTCCACAATAATGATGTGGCATATGAAATCTCATGACATGACATGACATGACACTGCTTACATGGACTGCTTGATGATGTGGCAATGTCAAGCCACTACTGATGTTATGTCTTGAGTGTCTCCTTTTCACCTCCACATGGCTTTGTGATAGGGGATCTTCAATGATCTCATGTCTTGGGCAATGATAAAAAATTGGTGTCCCTTTGATTTCTCTCGATCAATCAGTTTGCATGCTCAACTACAAATGTGTCTCTTGACATGTTTTCCTCTTCCACCTCCTTTTTCAATGTCTTACCATGACATGATAGAGTACATGTTCCTGCAATTCACTCATGATGAGACGAAATCAATTTTAAAACCCCGAGCATAATATGATGCATTTTGATTTATAAAATGAGCCCATAACAAGTGACAAGGTGGGAAGGGAGGTTGAGTGACTATGCAGTTGCACAGTTCAGGCAAGCAAGGTGATCTAAGGGATTAGTAAAGTGTTCAAAAATGAAAGTGTTAAAAATTTATTGAAACTAGTGCCAAAACGTAGAGCTCGTTGTCCTAAATCCAACATAAGTTGAATCACTCAAATCCAACAACATATGCTCCAGATATCGCATTCTGATTGTTTTCCTAAACAACTAATTTTTTTGCAGGTTGAAGTACATGATTTTAATTGTTGATTGGGCATTTTGTATGATGACTCAGAGGGTTGCCTATGCACTCTCGGGCCAACGACAGGTTGACAAGTGCTTTCATTTGATTGGTGCACATTGGCGAAATTTGATTGGTTGATGGATTTTTTTTAGTTCCAATGGCATGGTGCCACGTAGCCCAATCACGGGCTTCTAGGTGGCACCCCTGTGGAAAAAATTGGAAGGTTAGCCAAGGGCCCGAGAGGGATCGAATCCCCAACCTCAAGCCTAGAAACTCCGCACTCTATCATCTCTGCTACTGGTGGTGCTTATTAACTATAGGCACCAACCTTTATTTAAAGTTTATTGACATGCATATTTGGGGAAAGGACACGATGATAAGCCCCGACCAAAGGTCACACAAAAATTCACATGACTAGTTGGTAGAGGTGTTAGCATTGATAGGTGAGGAGGTTGGCTTAGGCCCCTAGCACCCAGTCCCATGATAAGCCACAGGACTAAGGTCAAAACAGAAAGGAGCTTAGGCGACAGGTTCAGGAATAAGGGGGCCAACTCCAGGTCATATGGTAACAAGCGAAATCGTCGAAATATGGATAAGGCACTAGCCCAGTGGGGGACGGAAGTTAGCCCAACCCTCGGCCTCATGGGTTGTTACGTGACCACGTCCACCAACAGTAGGTGCAGAGTGGCCGGGGCTCATTTAAGCTCAGCCCCCAGCCACATGCACTAATAGAATTGGACGCAAGGGCTGAAAATTAGTGCGTAAGGGCTATTGGAAAAAATAATTGTCTGAAATTTTGCACCCAAATCAGTGGGAATCTCACCGATGCCAGGAAATATTGGCACTCGGCAGCCTTCAAAACTGTGGAATTTGTAGATGGTTAGACAAAGGAGCTAGTTTGTAGAGCACTTAACAACAAAACTTCTTTAGAGCATAACTTTCTCATTTTTTTGCCAAATTAAACCCAGCAAGAGCCCACCTTAGGGTTTTTGGGTGTTCTAGAGCCATTGGAGACATTATTTTTCCATTATTAGCACTTCAAATCCATGAAATTATATATTTTAGCAATTAATGAAAGATGCCCAACATTGGAAGTTCGACCAGGAGATGTAGCCCAAGAGGGGTGAACTCCTTTATCATTTTGTTGTCTTGTGTTACTGAATATGGTATATTTGTCTCTGTTTTTATGCTAAAAACTGAGTTTAAAAACCATCAATTTATGTAATTTTTCAAATTGATCAATTTCCTAAAAGACATAAAATTTATCTTGCACATTTCCCAAAAAACTTCAATTTTGTTTTTACAGATCAATTTGGTCTCATATCTTTGGTTAGTTTTAATATTTAATGTTGTTGCAAGTGTTTTCTGATGCTTACAAGGTTGAAGCTCAAAAGAGGAGAAGGAAAGCTTGTGGAGCCAATTTCTCAAGTTGGTCAAGGAGAACACATTCACCTCAAGATTCACAACTCATGGCACATGAAGAGGGCCATGAAACCATGTTTGAGGATGATAGAACTTTAAAAAAATATTTCTTTGAAATGACTGAAATGGTGAAAGTTCTATATGAATAAAGGAATACAAGGTTGCAAGGAGAAAGCTAAAATCCTCCAAAAGGGAATGGAGGAAATGGTAACAAACCACCACCTCTACCTCCACCTTTTCCTACACCTCCATCTTCACCCTCATCTTCTTCTACTTCTACCCCTTCACAAACTCCTCCAAGATCTCCAAAGGGACATGGTAAAACTCCTTTATTAAAGCTTGACATAAAATTTGAATTTCCTATGTATAATGGAGAGGTAAATGCTAAGAAATTGGATAATTGGGTTCGTCAAATTGAAGTGTATTGCAGGATACAAAGAATCAAGGATGATGAGACCAAAATTAATCTTGCTTATCTAAGGTTGGAAAGTGCATAACTAATTTGGTGGGAGGCAAAAACTCAAGAAGATCTCAAGAAAATTGGTTAGATTATTACTTCTTGGAATGATTTTGTAGCTGCATTAAGAAGACAATTTTATCCATTAGCATACATTCAAAAGGCTATAATGGATTGGAAAAACTTTAGGAAAGCTAAGGGTCAGAGTGTGAAAATTTATATTCAAGAATTTAGAAGAACATATTTGATTTTTGGTATAGATTTATCCTCTCAAGACACTCTACTTAAATACATTGGAGATTTACATAGTCATTTCAGACACACAATTCTCATGTTTAGCCCTACAAATATTGATGAATTATGTGTACATGCAACTCATTTAGAATCAAGAGGGAAGAATGTTCCCCAAGAGAATAGCAAGAAGCCATTCAAGGGTGGAGACAAAGGAAAGGGGAAATTCAAAGGCAAGGGGGAAAATAATGCTTCAAATAAGAAAGAGGGAGAGAAACTCACATGTAAACTTTTTTCAAAAGAAGGCCACGATGAAGATCATTGTTGGAACTTCATCCTGAGATGAGACCCAAAAAGTTTAACAAGAAAGTGAAGCAAAATATTGTTGCAACTACACAACATGATTTAGGATCTGGTTCCAGAGATGAAACAAAGATCACAACCGTGGGATTAAAAGGTAAGGATTCTATTGCAAGTACTATTTCTTCTAGTAACCTCAATGAAACTCAACATGAAAGAAAGAATAGATATTTTCCATATTAGAGTCATCTTAAAACATAAAAAAGTAGATATTGTGTTTAAAAGTGGATCCCAATCCAACCTTATTTCAGAAACCATTGTCAAGAAACTAAATTTGGAAACCACTCCTCATAATAAGCCTTATCCTTTGGGTTGGGTATGTGACAATGAAAAATTGAAAGTGACATGAAAATTCAAACTGAAATTCACCATCACTACAAAATTTATTGATGAGGTAGAGCTTGATGTAGTTCCACTTGATATATGTGGTATTTCTTTGGGAAGCCCATATCTATGTGATAGGAAAGCCATATTTCATCGACATGAGAACAAGTATCATTTGTTTAAAGATGGGATTGAGTGTATTTTTAGAGCACATTGCAAGAAATTGATTTTTTCTCTTGTGAATGCTAGAAAAATGAAGAGGTTTGTTAATACTAATAAGAATTTTGTACTCTTAATGATCAAACCCAAATATGATGTTGAAAATGAAGCCTTATAAGGATTTGATTTAAAACTGAAATCTAATTTGATTGAGGTTGTTAACACATATGATAAGATGTTTTAGGGACCTAAAGTATTTCCTCCTAAAAGAGGAATCCAACATGAGATAAAATTGCAGCAGGATGCTCCTCTTCCAAACATTGGCATGTACATGATGTCAGTCATGGAGAATGCAGAAATTAAGAAACAAATCCAAGAGTTGCTTGATAAATGGGTCATCAGATCAAGCACATCTCCATGTGGGTATCTTATTGTTTTATTGCCAAATAAGGATGGTACATGGCGCATGTGGATGGACTTTAGAGCCTTGAACAAAATCATGGTAAAGAACGGTATTTCACTAAGTTGGAATTCAAAAGTGGCTATCATCAGATTAGGATTGTTGAAGGAGATATTTGGAAGACAACCTTCAAAAAAAAGAAAAGTTTCTTTGAATGGTTGGTTATGCCATTTGGGCTTTGTAATTCTCCTGAAACATTCATGAGTGTTATGAATGATGTTTTAAGACATTTTCTTGATTATTTTTTGATAGGCCACTTAGATGACATGTTGATTTCAGCAAGACTTTTGAAGAGCATGTCAAGCATGTTAGGCAAGTTCTAGATGTCTTAAGAAAATAAAAGTTGTTTTTGAAGATGTCGAAATGTGAATTTGGTAAAACCTCTTTAGTATATTTTGGTCATATTTTTGGAGGGGGTGAATTGAAGACAGATCCCTCAAAGTTTGAAGTAATTTCGAATTGGCCAAAACCAAAGAATGTAACAAAGGTTAGAAGCTTCTTGGGAGCAACCTAATATTGGAGAAATTTCATTTCTAATTTCTCATCAATTGCATCTCCATTACATGCTTTAACAAGTGTGAAACAAGTTTTTCAGTGGGGAGGCAAACAACAGAAAGTATTTGATGCATTGGAAGAGAGAATTATTACAACACTAGTACTTGCACTTCCATATCTTAAGCACCCATTTGAGATACAAACTGATGCAAGAGACTATCCCATGGGAGCGGTTTGATGCAACATGGTAAACCTATCTGTTATCATTCTAGAAAATTTACCAATGTAGTGACTAATTATCCAACATATGACAAAGAATTGTATGCTTTGTTGCAAAGTGTGAAGAAATGGAAACATTATTTGATGGGTACGAAAACTGTCAATCACATTGACCATCAATCGTTGCAATACTTGCAATCACAAACCAAGCTACAACAAGAAAGGCATTTCAGATGGATGGGTTTCTTACAACAATTCCATTTGGTAATAAGGTATAATAAAGGCATCTATAAAAAAGTTTTTGATATGTTATCTAGACCAATTGTTAATGCATCCATTATTTTTAAGCATAATTATATCGTGCATGAGAGCTATGTTGAATAATATTCTTTAGATGAATATATTAAGGATGTATATGCAACTTTGTGTCAAGGAAACCAAGTAGAGGAATTAGATTACCATGTTCATGATAAATTGTTGTATCATCTTGGAAAGCTATGTATTCCACAAGGCAAAAAGAGTCAACATCATAAGCGAAGCACATACTTCTCTTATTTCTTACCACATTGGTGTAGGCAAGACTGTGGCACAATTACATAGGTTAATAGCCTCATATGAATGAAAGTGATCACGATATGTAAGAGTATGTTCTATGTCTACTATTAGTAAACCTAATAATAGAAAGTTGGTATTGTATACTCCACTTTGTGTTCCTTCATGTCCTTGGGAAAGTGTTTCTATGGATTTTGTGGGAGGTCTACCTATGTCTAGGAAAGGTCATTATTATCTTTATGTTGTTGTGGATCGTTTTAGTAAAATGTGCATTTTGATGCCTTGTAAGAAGCAGGTTACAACTAAACAGACTGCATATTTGTTCTTTCAAAATGTATGGGTGCATGTTGGGTTTCCTACATCCATTATTTATGACTGAGATTATCGATTTGTCAGGAAATTTTGGTCAAGTTTATGGGGACTCATGGACACCAAGTTGAAGAAGAGCACAAAATTCCATTTGCAAATCGATGGCCAAAAAAAAGTGGTGAACGGAACAGTAATACACATCCTTCGTGGTTATTGCAGCAAGCATCTTGAACTTTGGGATGAACATTTGCACTACATTCAACAAGCTTACAACCGGTCAAAGCATTCATCGACTCAAACATCTCCATTTGAAGCATGTTTGGGATACTTTAAAAAATCTCCTTTATATTTTAACTTTGGGAAAAATGTTAATATTTATGAACATAGTGACATAGATAAGGCCAAGTGATTCATTGAAAAAGTTCAATTGGTGCATCAAATGGTTCAAGAACACTTGGAAAAGAGTCAAGCCAAGTACAAGACAAGACATGATAAGCATTGTGTTGATCAAAGTTTTCAAGTGGGAGATGAAGTTTGTCTTTACATTAGAAGGAAAGACTTCAAGGAGAAGGTAAAAACTCAAACCGATCAGATATGGCACATTCAAGATCTTAGAAAATATTGGTAATAATGCTTTCCAGATAGATTTGCCTCCATATATGCAATTCTATGCATTTGTTAATGTTGAAAACTTGAGATTATATGAGCCTCCTTTGATTGAAGATCAAGGAGAGAATGTTCAAATTCCTACATTTGAATATTTATCTCCCGGATATCTTGAAGAATTGCATCAAGATACGATCCTTGACAAGAAAAAAAGAACTCCAAGACGAGGGAATGTGGAGTACCTTCGTGTGGGGATCAAAGATACTAATCCAAAAAGGCCAAATGGATTGAGATTGGAAGGGTGAGTGAATTGTACCCTAATCTATCTGTTGACTGAAAATGATCTTTTGGAGGTCCAAAAGCTTTTAGTATGGAGGAATGATCCAAGGGATCAGTAAAGTGCTAAAAAATGAGAGTGTTCAAAAGTGCTTTAAATCTGTGCCAAAACGTAGAGCTCATTTTCCTAAATCCAACACAACTTGAATATCTCAAAACCGACATTCTATGCTCCATATATCGCGTTCTAATAATTTTACTAAACAACTAAAATTTTTGCAGGTTGAAGTACAAGACTGCTGACTAGGAAGTTCATATGTTGACTCAACAAGTTGACTGTGCACTCCCAAGCCAATGACAGGTTGAAAAGTGGCTTCAATTGATTAGTGCACGTTGGAGAAATTTGATTGGTTAATGGATTTTTTTTGAGGTCCAATGGCAAGGTGCCATGTGGCCCAATCATTGGCTGCCACATGGCACCCCTATGGAAAATAATATTTTGGAAGGTTGGCCAGAGGTCTAGGTGAGATCGAACCCCGAACTTAGGCCTAGAAACTCTACGCTCTAATGTCTCTTCTATTGGTGCTGCCTATTAACTATAGGCACCAACCTTTATTTAAATTTTATTGATATGAATATTTGGGGAAAGGGCGACCTAAGGTCATACAACAAGTCACATGACCAGTGGGCAAAGGTGTTAGCACTGACAGGTGAGGGGGATGGGTTGCCGCTAGCCCCCAGTCCCACAATGAGCCATAGGACCAAGGTCATAATGGAAAGGAGCCCAGGAGGCAGGTGCAGGAATAAGGGGGCTAGCCCTGGGTCGTATGGTAACAAACAGAACCGTCGGCATATGGATAAGGCACTAGCCCCATGGTGGCGGGAGGTTAGCCCAACCCTAGGCCTCATGGGAGGTTACGTGACCACGTCCACTGGTGGGAGGGGCAGAGTCATGGGGGCTCATTTAAGCCTGACCCCCAGCCACATCCACTCATAGAACTAGGTGTGAGGGCTGAAAATTGGTGCGTAAGTATTATTAGACAAATTGATTGTCCAAAATTTTACACCCAAATCGGCGAGAATCTTGTCGGCGCTAGGCTAAATTGGCACTCAACGACCTCTTGAACTATGGAATTCATAGAATGGTTAGAAAAAGGATCCACTTTGTAGAGCAGTTAGCAGTAAAACTTCTCTAGAGCATAACTTTCTCATTTTTTGGCCAAAATTAGCCTAAAAAAATCCCAACTTGGGGTTTTTGGGTGTTCTGGTGCCACTAAAGACATTATTTTTGCATTTTGAGCACAATAAATCCATGAAATCACATATTTCAGCACTTAATGAAAGAGGCCCAACATTAGAAGTTAGACCAAGAGATGTAGCCGAGGAGGGGTGAACTCCTTTATCATTTTATTTTTATTGTGTTGTTGTGTCTGGTATATTTTTATTTGTTTTTATGTTGTAAACTGAGTTTAAAAACCATTAATTTATGTACTTTTGCAAATTGATCCATTGCCTAAAATACATAAAATTTAACTTCCACATTTCCCAAAAACATTCAAGTTTGTAATTACAGATCACAAGGGGAAGTATTGAGCCTCGATACTACACAGTACACAGTTCAAGTTGGGCTGAGGGACATAACTGTGAAGTTTCTGGAGCCAGTGGGATAGGCTACAGGGATGGGAACTGGGAGAGCTTACTACTCAATTCTGGGAGTTAAGTAAGGTCGGGTGAATGCGCAGCTACACAGTTCAAGGGCTCAGGGGATGATATTGAGGCTTGTGGTTATGAAGTGCGTAGTTCATGTTGGGTTGGAGGTCGTGACTGTGTAATTCCAGAGGTCAGTGTTAAGGCTTAATCACAGAAACTACGCAATGCAGTAGTCTAGGGAGGCAGGTACTTCTCACTGTGTAGTGCCAAGAATCAAGGTCACAGCTTGAGGACTGAGACTACGCAGTGCATAGCTCAGGGGAGGTCAGGTGAAGCTAAGTTGCTTGGTTGGGGAGTTTTCCAAAAAATGACTAGGTATGGGACAGGTGAGATCAATGTGAACAGTGATGAACTTTGATTGTGATCACACACTTAGCATGTTTTGACGAATCAAACAACATAGATGATCCTGTAGAAAATTATACAAGATGCATGTATATTACCGGGCTCCCCTGATCTAAAAAATTAACTTATGTTAAATACAAAATCCTTCCACTTAATTCTTTTCGGAAATTAAATCGCCAATTGCAAAACACATATGAAGAAAAATCAATCGCACATAAACACAATTTTTTAACGGGAAAGCTTAAAGCTAAAAACCCCAATTATCATATATTATGTATATAAATGGATCATGTAATAATCTCATACAAATATTAGTACATCAAGCTCTCAATACAATCAACAATCATTACACACTGTCATGCAGAAATTTGCATATATATATGCACCAATTTCTTGCCTCCTGACAACCTGCCTCTACTGCGCAATCCCTGCTGAAGAAGGCCCCTGAATGAATTAGAATTGGCTTGCCTTGACTGTGCAATCCTCATTGGCATCTCCAATGTGTGTCAGATGAATTGAATGCATCACTATAGTCACAACAGATATTCCATCTCACCCTTTCACCTATCTCTCCACTGGGTCTCCACTGGAACTGACATGCAAGTAGTTAACTGTTGTATTTATTTAGTTGCAAGTGAGACTCTAGTTGTGAATTAATTAAATAATTAATTCACTAAACTCTCACTAGTGTATCTTCAGTTAGAACTAGATACAACTAGCACAACTGAGTTAAACTAAATAACAACTCCCATAACTACTCTTCCAACTCTGTCACAACTCTGCCACTTCAGTTCTAACTGAGTCCTCCATGCATGAGTCACCAACCACCCTAGGAATTTCGTAATTCCTTCAGCCCACTAATTTTCCAAATATTTTCACTGAAATAAAGTGCTCCAAGAGAATAAGTTGATATTTATTGTCAGATTATTATTAAGGGCTAATAATAATCGACATGCATCTATTTTTAGATTAGCGATCTATAAATAGACTTTGCCCAATATTCTAAAAATAGAATTTCACCTATTTTTTAAACTTGATCAACCATATACAAATAGCATCCTGCAACTTATAGAATATGCTCACCATGTCTAAAAATAGACATACACCTAAAAATAGTCTGCGAGCCCCACTTAGTGAAGGTGCTTAATTTTCACTAAGCTCATCATCTTGTTGAATCTCAACGCTCCCTCTCAATAAGATAGGGATTATCATTCACCCTGATCCTACCTCTATGGTATTCAAATTTGGTCCTGGTGAGCGCCTTTGTCAGAATATCTGCATCCTGATCTTCCGTAGGAATGTACTGAAGCAACATGATCTTCCGCTGCACACAATCTATGTTATGATGATATTAGATATCTATATGCTTAGATCTATCATGAAACACGGGATTAATCGAGATTTTAATGCAACTCTGATTATCACAATGTATCACTGTAGTATCTAAATGAGAACCGAACAAACCGACCCAGATCTTCCTCATCCAGATAACCTCACCTGCAGCTTGACTTGCTGCCATGTATTCTACTTCATCTGAACTGAATTGCATGGATCTTCATTTCTTGTTGTACCAAGAAAATATTGTAGATCCAATACCAAAAACCCCTCCTGATGTGCTCTTTCTGTCTGTTGGGCTGCCTGCCCAATCTGCATCCGTGAAGCCATGCAACTTCACCTCATCCATCTATCTGTACCATAAGCCATACTCAGATGTGCCCCTGAGATATATCAAGACATGCTTGCATGCCTTCCAAAATATCTTGGTAGGCTTAACCATCGCTAGACTAAGCTGGTTCATTGCATAGAATATGTCTGGTGTTGTATTAACTAAATACATGAGCGAACCCACCAACTGTCGATAGACAATAGCATCCACTACCTCTGTCGATGTAGCATCCTCTTTCCTCCAATTTCCTGGAAGAGGAGTATGCATGGGCTTGCAGTCTTGCATGTGAAACTTACCAAGTATCTCCCAAGCATAATTTCCTTGAGACACAATTAGTTCAACTTCTCACTGCCATATTTCCAATCCAAGGAAATAATGAAGGAGGCCCAAATCCTTCATCTCAAACTCCTTTGCAAGATCTTCCTTGCATGAGTGTATCAACTGCTCATCACGCATTAGTATTAAATCATCAACATAAAGAAAAATGATTAAAATCTTACCCTCCACCACAATTTGGTATAGGTTTGCATTCGCCTCACTCTTGGTGAAGCCAAGTCCAGTGAAATAGCTGTCGATCCGTATGTACCAAGCACGGGGTGCTTGCTTCAGCCCATACAACACTCTTTTCAATCTGCACACGTGCGACTCGCTGCTGAAGATCTCAAATACTTCAGGCTACTCAATGTAAACTTCTTCCTCAATGATCCCATTAAGGAACATAGTCTTCACATCCATCTGATGAATGTGCCAACCCATCTATGCGGAGAGAGCAAGGAGGGTCCTTATGGAAGAATATCGTGTGACAGGTGCAAAGGTTTCTTCATAATCAATCCCCTCGACCTGTGAGAAGCCCTAGGCAAAAAATATTGCCTTATACTTCTCAACACTCCCATCAACATCTTGCTTTACCTTGTGGATCCATCTTGAACCTACCACTAATTTACCAACCAGCCTTGGAACAATCTCCCAAGCATTTTTTCTGACAATGGAGTCATACTCCTCCACCATGACATCTACCCATGTGGGCTCCTACGCTGCTTCCTCAAATGAAGATGGATCTGTCATGATACACTTGCTCATGGGAGCCACGTATCCAGTGAATCGGTCAGGTGACTTTCTTTGTCTGCGTTGTGATGTAGGAACTCCTACATTCTATGTCGCATCAAGCTTCAGTCTCTCAGCTTCTGTGGTATGCCTTCTGCATGTTTTTATGTTTGGCTCTGTGTGAGTGGACTCCTCCACTCAATGATCCTCCTCCTGTGGTTGATCCACATATTGAGGCTCATCTTTGGGAACAAGAAGTTCCTCCTATGCATGCAAGTGTAGCTCCCTCTCAAGCGACAACTTCATGGATTTCTCCTCATTGAATTTTATATCCTGTCGCACCACAGTCATCTGACTGTTTGGAAAATACACATGATAATTATGGGGTGTTTCTGTGTACCCCACAAATATTCCAACTTCTGTAGTCAGCTCTAGCTTCTTCCTGGTGTCCTTTGTCACATGAATGTAAACAGATGAGCAAAAAATCTTCAAATGAAAAATATCAGGCTTCTTGCCTGTAAAATATTCTTTAGGTGTACTCATGCCAAGTACTCTATGAGGACAATGGTTATGCACATAAACCACAGTGTTGCATGCTTCCACCCACAAGTGCATCGATAGGCCCTGGTCATGCAGCATAGCTTGTTCAACACCCACGATCGTTCTATTATTCCTCTCTGTGACCCCATTCTATTGTGGGTTATGAGGTGCTATGAGTTCTCTTCGAATTCCTTCTTTGTGATAGAAGCCTTTGAATTCGTTCGAGATATATTCACCACCATTATCGCTCTGTAGAGCCTTCACTTGCTTCCCCGACTCCTTCTCCACCAATGCTTTAAACTCACAGAACTTTGAGAATGTTTCACTCTTCTTCTGCATGAAGAAGATACAGTATCTACGAGAATAGTCATCAAAAAATATAACATAATACTTGTGTTTTGTTGTTGAAGCAACCGAGAAAGGTCCACACACGTCTGTGTGAATTCTCTCCAGGATCACCGAAGCACGGTTATCCTTCTCATGAAAGGTAGTCTTCACAAACTTACCCATAGTACATCCCTTGCACTGATCTGACTACACAAGAGTACCCTTGGGAAGTCCTGTAGAAATCTGCTGCAAAATCTTCAAGGCACCATGGTGAAGATGGCCCAATCTCCTGTGCCATAATTCGCCCTCATCTCGGCTCACCACTTCTTCTGCTTTTCCCATCATTACAACACAGCCATCTACCTCTAGCTTGTAGATATTCTTAACTCGAATCCCTATCCTCTTGTTTTGACCCATTTTTTTATGTCGCAGGAAAGCTCCTCCCTCGCTGAAAACAATGTCATAACCTCTGTCCTCCAACATCGTGACCGAGACCAAGTTCTTCTTCAAACCTGGAACATGCATAACATATTTCAACAGAAATGGTTTACCTGAGTCCCTCTCAAAGGTAATGGTTCCAATTCCATTTGCACTGTATCTACCATCGTCGCCCATCTCTATATGCATTTGGAGATATTTCTCCTCCAAGTCGCTAAACAACTCCTTGTCTCCCGTCATGTGGAAGGAAGAACCACTATCAAGATACCACACCAATCCCATTGCGCTTGAAACCAAGCATGAGATCAAAGAGAAATCAAGTTCAAATTTCAAGGCTAAGGCCTCACCCACTGCAGCTCCAACATCCTTCTTGTTCTTCTTTTTATATGGGCAGTTAGTGGTGAGATGCCCATGTTCGTGACAATGAAAACACTTCACCTTGGACAAATCCAGATTCTTGCCTTTAGCCTTGGATTTTGGATGGGATTTCTTCCCCTTCCCTTTCCTTGCTTTAGTAGCCAAAGCACAATTCTCTTCATCATCATTCTTCTATGAAGAGCCATCCCTTGTACTTTTCCTTATCTCCTCCTGCACTAGATCCGACCAAAGCTACTCCCAATCTGGCAGTTTCTCCCGTCCATTGATAGAGTTCTGATAACTGTGCCAACTCTTCGGTAGTCCAAGGAGAGCCAAGCTCACCAAGTCATCATCCGCAACTGTGATTCCCACAGCCCCCATCTCATCCCTACATTGTAAAAACTTCGTGAGATATTTTGGAATACTGTCGCCCTTCTCCATTTTGATTTTTCTGAGCTTATCTTTCAGCGCCAACTTCCTATGGTCGTTGTTGCTTTGGAAAATATTTTTCAAAGCCTTCCACATTGCAAATGGAGTGGCTTTCCTGTGAAGGTTTGACACAATATTGTCTTTCACACCTTCCAACAGAATTCTTCTTGTCTTCACTACTTTCTTTTGCTAGGCGTCAAGTAATTTAGCATCACTAGAAGTAGGCTTAGGAACATCACTATCGATGAACTCCTTCATACCATTATTTTCAAGCACCAGCTCAATCCTGTCTTTCCAGGCTATGTAGTTTGAGCCACCCTCAAGGGCATACTCCAACCACAACCCATTAAAATCCATTTCAATGAATACTCAACTGTCGCACCAAGAAATATCTGCAGCAAATTCGAATTGGCCACCAACACAAAACTCAACACCGCTTCAAGATTGCAATATTCAGTGATTAACACAGCTTCGATACCATGTATAAAATTGTACAAGATGCATGTATATTACTGGACTCCCCTAATCTAACAAATTTAGTTATTTTAAATACAAAATCCTTCCACTTAATTCTTTGCGGAAATTAAATCGCAATTGCAAAACACATATGAAGCAAAATCAATCGCACATAAACACAGTTGTTTAACGGGAAAGCTTAAAGCTAAAAACCCCAACTATCATATATTATGTATATCAATGGATCATGTAATAATCTCATACAAAGCTTAGTACATCAAGCTCTCAGTACAATCAACAATCATTACACACTTTCATGCATAAATTTTCATATCTATGCACCAATTTCTTGCCTCCTGACAGCCTGCCTCTACTGTGCAATCCCTGCTGAAGAAGACCCCTAAATGAATTCGAATTGGCCTTGCCTTGACTGCACAATCATCATTGGCATCTCCAATGTGTGTCAGATGCATTGAATGCATCACTATAGTCACAACAGATAGTCCATCTCACCCTTTCACCTATCTCTCCACTGGGTCTCCACTGGAACTGACATGCAAGTAGTTAATTGTTGTATTTGTTCAGTTGCAAGTGAGTCTCTAGTTGTGAATTAATTAAATAATTAATTCACTAAACTCTCACTAGTGTATCTTCAGTTAGAACTAGATACAACTAGCACAACTGAGTTAAACTAAATAACAACTCCCATAACTACTCTTCCAACTCTGTCACAAATCCACCACTTCAGTTCTAACTGAGTCCTCCGTGCATGAGTCACCAACCACCCTAGGAATTGCATAATTCCTTCAGCCCACTGATTTTCCAAATATGTTCACTGAAATAAAGTGCTCCAAGAGAATAAGTTGATATTTATTGCGGATTATTATTAAGGGCTAATAATAATCGACATGCATCTATTTTTAGGTTAGTGATCTATAAATAGACTTCGCCCAATCTTCTAAAAATAAAATTTCACCTATTTTTCCAACTTGATCAACCATCTACAAATAGCATCCTACAACTTATAGAATATGCTCACCATGTCTAAAAATAGACATACACCTAAAAATAGCATGCGGGCCCCACTTAGTGAAGGTGCTTAATTTTCACTAAACTCATCATCTTGTTGAATCTCAACAGATCCATTAAATGAAAACAAATTATTCTCCTCCCAGTGACAACTTACAACCAGTTATGACAAGTGCGACACCAAATATACACTTTACGACGAATATGATGACACTTGTGCGAAAATGCTCAAAAATTTGGAAATGAGTGTGACGGGTACTTACAAGGTTAGAAAAGCTCATTCACACATAGGTGACATCTTGGAATCACTAGAACAAGCTCATACATGCAATGTGACAACCAATGTGCGAAAGGACAAAAAATTTCTTATCTTTCCAAACAAAGTGAAAAAGCTCAAGAAAACACATGGAATGGTTTTCAATGTTTGCAATGACACATGACAGTGATGTGGCAGTGATAAGTATTCCTTCATGTTGCTTCTTCCTTTGTGTGTGATATGATTTTTTCTTAATATATACCCTCCAACGGGTTGTAAATATGATGCAGTATTCCTGCAGTCTTGGTCTTTGATATTATGTTGTAATATAATGTTCCTTCATCTTCTTGTTTGATGATCATATTATCTCCTCAAATCCTTAGGTGTCTTCTTACATGTCCTCCTTATCTATCTCATCCTTCACCATATTTCCATAGTGTGATATAATTTCCACATCTACAATCCACTCATGACAAGACGGTATCGGTCTGATAAACCAATGGTCTAAGATGTTGCATGATGATCCACTGACTGAGCCAGAACTAAGTGGTAGGCCAAGGTAGAGGCTTAATGACTGCGTAGTTGCGCAAATCAGGTAGTCAAGGGTTAGGTTTGATCATTGAAAATATGTAATGAGAAACTCATGTTAGACTAAGGGAAAAAAAATGTGCATTCCAGACTGAGGGAAAAAATTGTGTAGCTTCTAGAGGCAAGGAGGCCTAGGATGAGTGCTGAGAAATTTTCCAGAATTTTTCTAAGTGGAGGATCAATGAGACTTATGAGAACAGTGATAGGAATTGACTATGATCACACACTTAGACACTTGACGACACAACATAAATCATCCAGAGTACATGAATGCATACTTCCCTTAGTGTGAAACATCCCTACATGACAAGAACAACACATCACCAAACATGCCCCTTGAAGCAAACCAAGGTTGCACTTTGCATGATAAGAAACAATTCCCATGCCAGAAGATGAAACTTGCTATATGAAGATAAAGTTCGAACAACACTTTAGATATGGGAACGACGGTGAAAGTAACACATGTTAGAGTAAATATTACATGAAGGTGACACTAATTAGGAGAAATAAATCGAAATCAACATTCGGAAACATGAAAGTGACACGCGTGAAAATAAAGATGCGCGGGAGCGATAATTTGCAAAAAACTCACTGAAATGGAAATGCCACTAGAATGTGAGAAACTGTCATTTCCAGTGCGCACTGACTATCAACATGAATCGGAAATTGCAGAGGCATAGTCCTGATGGACCATGCTATGCTTATTTGAGCTTGCATGAAAGAATGTGTTCATAGAATTGCTGCAAATTGAGCATGTTTGAGCATGTGACTTCGACACTTCCAATCCAATAAGGGAGATCAACAATATCAATTGACCAAGAAGTGAATATGGAACGATCGACCACAAGATCCATAGTAGGCTCAAAAATTCAGTATAGGAAAAATTTTGGAGGGTGTTGTCACAACAACAACACTTGCTGACACACTAGTAGAACTCCAAATTCTCTTTCGGGTTTCATCCTTAAGTGCAAGGCCTTCGTCACTTGGGAAGTATTGGTTCACCATATAGATTAACTTGGCTTTTCCACTTATCCTGGTTAAATATATAGCAGCCTCTATCCTTTACTTAGCTTAAAACACATCAATATAAGACTATTCATGGACCAACTACTTCGATAGTGGAGAAGGATAGTAAGTATAATGAGATTTTTAGCACATTCCTTGGTGTTTCTCCACCGTCAGCGAGCCTGAATAGTACCCCAACAGAGTCACCTTAAGAGAAAACAAGCATTTCTTCGTTGTGAGTGAGCCTGTACAATACCCTGACAATGTTGCTCGCTTCACCTCTCTGCGCAGGAATCCTTTCTCTTCTTTCACCCTTTATTTATTTATTTTTATAGGATTGTGCATTGGCACCTATTCATTTTAACGGGCAGAAGATGGATGTTGACTTATTGAGGGCATAAGAGGTTGTTCCTTGTTTAAGGGATTTAAAAGATAACAAAATTTTATGATCGTTTTAGAGTTTTTCTCCTTTCTCTTCTCTACTTGGTTGAGTCGACAAGTCGAAACACCATTCAATGCAAGGTTGAGTGTGGAATGAAGGTCCTAATAAAGATACATGATTCGTAGTTTGACCAAAGGCTTTCTATCTGGAGAGAATCATATTTTCCATTCGGACATCATTGACTTATAGACGTGTAAACCCAAAATGGATAAGAGGCAATAGATAAGCCAAGCATTGTTCATTGTCATGATTTCCCTTTTCAAGTTTTTCCATATTTCCTTTTGAGCCAATGGAATATCTCCATGAAAATTTTTATTCAACACACAAAACAAAAATACATGACACAACACGAATATGAAACCAAAGCACAAAAAAAAAAGCTAAACCAAACATGATGCATGAGAGAAGTAAGAAAAGATAAAGGGGCTAGATGAGTAAGTGTAGAATGAGGAAGGGATAAGTCCAAGGGAGGGAAAACTAGGATGAAACTAATCCTACTCCTAACCTAACAGTTATAAGGTCAGGATCATGTATAATGAAATTTCCAGTGAAACCACCATAGTTGTTCCCGATTTGCATCCACAAATATATGAATAGTTAAAACAGATAAAAAGTAATGTGCAACAGAAAAGATTAAAAATTGAATAAATTGCACAAAATTTTGAAGGTCTTTCCCGTGGGCCGAAATATGTGTCACAACCACTAATTTCATCCAATTCACATTCTTACCTTTTCGATGAATACCATAACTCAACAAACCTCAGGAGCTTCTCGCAGATGTGTCTCCATCAACACCGAATTCCTTAGCAAGTACGAGGGAAGATCAAAACTTTTTATTTGTGACAAAGCTTTCCAAGTAAGACTGTTCCAACCATTCATTGATTGGATAATATGACTCGCAACAATTCTCTTGAAAACTCGGAAATCTTTGAAAATATTAATTTTCAATTACAAGCAGGGGATTATGATAGGAATCTTGTGAGGGAAAATAATTTTTATCATATTCAACAGTCATGTCGAGATAGTGAGGACCTGACATTACCATCAATGGAGGCTAAAGTGCCTCAACCACTCGATACAAATCCAAATAGTGAGATGTTGAACGATGAAGATAGAAGGATATAAAACAACCGTCTTTGGATATACTGGTGGGAGAACTATAAAGAAAATGACAATTATGAAGGAAAAAATAATGATCAGATGAGCTAATTAAGTCTCCCCATTCCCAAGCGCCTTTGTGCTGAAAAGAATCCCTTCTTTCCCTTAAGGCCCATTCAAGCGAGGAGACCATTGTTACGAGACTCTGGAGAGGTTTCCCTTTCCCTTGGCGAGCTTTGCGAGACGTGGACGACCGGAGACCCGTTCGAAGGAGGCTGCAACGTCAGAACTTGGTTGTAACTTCTATTCGTTTATCATTTTAATAGATGACTATGATTATGGTTCCACTCCTTTTTCCATCATGTTAATGCGAGTAATATCTTTTCTGACCGATGTTTAGTTACGTATGTTGGTTCCTATGCATGTATCTGTTCGTTTCTTCTGCGTGCAGGTGTTCATCCACGGAGATCGTGGAAGGATTGTGATCTGCCAGGGCTGAAGGACGGGGACATCTTCTTCTTCGGATCTAGCGTTGGAATCCAGGTAGGCTCTTATCCCAAGTCTTTCATTTCGTAACTAGGAGCTTGCGTCATAGCATTGTTTGTTTGTTGCTAGACCCCTGCTGGGCTGGTAGGGATCGCCTCTGTCCGCAGAGGGGATTTACCTCCTCAACAAATTGGCGACTCCGCTGGGGATCGTCCGGTTTTCCTTGTCCCATTTATGATTGGTTCGCTTT
>CM076577.1:1104276628-1104669781 GCA_034641835.2 Pinus albicaulis
CCTACTATAGGAGGAAGGAGCTGCAGTAAGAACTTACCTTTTTGCAAGAGCTGAGGGCGAATGCTGAGGGAAAATTCTGTTCTGCAAGAGCTGAGGGCGAATGTTGTTCTGCAAGAGCGGAGGGTGAATGCGTGCGTGATATCAGACGTTAATGTAGCTATTGCAACGGATACGAAACAATAAAATCATTTTTATGTAGCGTACATATAAGTTTCGTATTTGTAGTGTGCATATAAGTTTCGTATTTGTATTTAGTGCGCATATACGTGTCGTTATACCAACGGCAGAAAAAGCATCGCTATTGCGACGGAGGCCTCCAAACGTCGCAATTACGACACTTAGACATTGTGTCGCACTTGCAGTCGTCACAATAGCGACGCGTTGGGCCATCGTGTCGCAAGTGCGACGTCTTCCTCCAAACATCGAAATTGCGACACTTTTATAAGTGTCAGTATTGCGACACTTTTCTATAAACGTCGGTATAGCGACGGTTTCGGGCGAGATGGAAAAAAATTGGGGAAATTTTCGACATTTGGTCAAAAGCGTCGGAACCAAGTGTCGGAATTTCCGCCAAATGTAGTAGTGATGGGAGATGGTGGATTAGATGCGGGCTATGTATCCTTCTCTATTCGTTGGTTGAGAAAAAATTTTGGCAAATGTTTTCATGTGATGTTTTGGTTTATGTACATATATATGGATGTAAATACTGCCATGAGATGTGTTATAAAGATCCAATAAGCGGTATGGGTGTCATGTCATTATGGTTGTCATGTTGTTATGTTTCTCTTTTTGGTTTGCTTCTCAGCAATTTGATCATTGTAAATACTGCAACAAGCTAAGTTATAAATCTCCATGAGAAGTATGTTTTGCTTTCAACAATATTGTTGGTTGTAGGTGTCATTCAACATCGAGGATAGTGTTACCCCAAGTGGGAGGGTTCTGTAACAACCCTGGCTAAAAATCCATGTAACAAAGTTAATAAAGGAAAAATAATAACCATGGTCATGGGACACGTAATCCAAGTTGAATGTTGGGAAAAAACATAGTGATGGGGATCACTTGTGATTAATTAATGGCTATGGAAATTGACAAAGGATTTGGAAAGACACAGTGAAATTTATTTATGAAAATAATGGAAAAATAGGAGAGAAGGAAAGTGAAAAGTCACAGGTTACATGTGAGGATGAAAATAAAGCAAAATAATGGAAAATTGAAGAAATTAGAGGCGCCATTATTAAAAAGGATTTTGAGGATTAGTTCATGGCTTTTTGTCAATTCAGTTTTGGGGGCTCTCTTTTTTCTCTCTCTCTCATACTCTTGGACACTTAGAGTTCTCGTAGAGAACTCTTTGAGGAGTGTGGCATACTTGGGATTTGGAGCAAGAAGGAAAATGAAGAGTATTAAAATGAAAGAGTGCATCGAGATCAACAACTATAGCAGGTTTTGCTTGCAAGTACCGAGTTGCATGTATGATTTCCTTGCTAGTTTTGGCATGCATGGAACATGCATGTGGTTTCTTGGTTACGATCTTTCATTGGCATGAAGGATTTCCTAGATTGACAATGATTTTTCCTAGCCTTTCCATTCCCTGGATAACCATGGTGTTGTGGGTTCCTTTCCTTTTGTTTTCTGGTTAGTTCTCATGTTCCTTTGGTTGTGAGTTGAGTTACTAGTTCCTGGAAGCTTTTGTTGGACAAACGCTCTGGAAGACCTGTAACAACTTGGGTTGAGTTACTAGTCCTGGAAGCCTTGGTTGAAAAATGATTTTGGAAGCCCTTGGTGGTTTGGGTTACTGGTCTCGGGAGCCTTGCTTAGACAAACACTCTTGAAGCCTGACAAGAGTTATGGGTTGAGTTACTAGTAATGTAAGCCCTAGTTGGAACAAATGATCTAGAGCCCTTGACAGCTTGGGTAGAGACCAATCTAGTAATGGTTAGTGATGTCCAACCGTGAGGTGGAATCACTGGTTGAGGGTTGAGGTGGTTTGGCCTTTGGATTCCCTAGTTGGTTTTGATTGATTTGTTCATGAGATCCCACATTCATGCTTGGAATATGGCACAAGGGTTATTGACTAAAAGAAATATTTGGTTTAGTCCAATCTATGGACATGTGGTACATGGAAGTCCTAGACCTAATTGCATTTTGCATATGTTAATAAGAGCTTATTTCCTCTTGTTTTTAATAGGTAAACATACTTGTTCATATGTAGTTTTTACGATTGTTATTTCTGTCGGTTATATGTTGGTCATGAGGATGTTTTATAACAATAATGATGTATGGATCTCATTATATTTTGATTAGTAAATGAATGAACAATGAATATATGACCTACTAGTTGATAATGTAGCTATTGTGTGAAGGCATTAATGCTTCTTAATGATTATAAGATAAGTATGAGACCCCTATGTTCGGATCTGTTGCTATGACCTGTAGAATGCATATTTGTGATATGTTTGACGAGATTTCTTGCATGGCTAGTGGGGGTCTAGTCAAGTATTTGTACCAAAGTTTGAATTAGTATCTTTTTTCCCATGTTATTTATGATTTCTGAATTTTTCACGAAGTTCTAGCCAGTGGCCTAAGTCCCGACCTTGAAAAAGTGTCACAAAATACATGGTTACTAGCACAAAACTAGCTGGAAAAGCCCACAATCGATGGCATGCCTTGCTGTGTGAATGACTGGTGTAGAAATTTGCTGAATAATGATTAATTATCCACCGAGACTATCCTGATCACATACAATTCGAATTTATATGCAACACATAATCTCTTCCACTCAGATCATCACACATGCGGAAATAAAACAAGCGATAACACATCAAATCATCATACACATTAACACAGTATGTATGGGGAAAGATTATAGCTGAAAACCCCGCAGCTATTGTGTATATTATAATGGATAAATCATGTAACAAAATCAGTACAATACTTGTTTGGTCTCAATCTAGTCTCCTAAATTGAGCTCATTTAATTGTCAACCAGGGTCAGTAAACTGCTGAAGTGTGGTGCACTGTATGTGCCTAAGTAACCTCTTCCTACTTCGTTGTGTTTAGTGTTTTCTGATGTTTTTGGTTTTATGGTTTTATTTTGAAAAGGGAAGGAACTAATTGTTGATGAAAAGCAATTGTTGGTCACACTAGAAACAATTCTAAATCATGTGTGGTATGAAAAACTAGGCAGTAACTCACAACACAAATTTAGTCCAATTCATTTGTTAGAGACATGTTGGAATACTTCAAGAAAAGGATAAATTTAGTGCAGTGAGGTTTTCCTAAACAACAATTTACCATATCACAAAACAGATCTTATCCATGACTAGATATTTGTTTGGACATATTTGGAAAAGTTAGTTCTGCAACACAGTGAATAATTCTGCTCTAAATTAACCAAGGATCCTGAAACTAATCTATTATGCAACCTAAATTGTCATTACTAAGCCTTATTTGAAAGTTAAAGTCTTTTGAGATAATTTTGAGGAAAAGGCTAGTTGCACAATTAGAAGAATCTGCAGAATAATCAAAGCCATGAAATGATATTACCAATTCTTGTCTGCATAGTGATATGTTGGAAGAGTTTAATAACAGGAGTGGTTTTTGTAAATAATGGAAGCCTTAGTCTAGTAGAACAGAACTATCATTCAACTAATTAGTGAAACTTGGCTATACATTAAGAAAAACATGAACAAGAATGCAATTAATCTATTTTGAAATACAAATGACAGAGTTAAGCTAAAGTTCAATTAATCAAACTGAAAACACAGTGACCATAACTGGGTTGAAATGCAATTATTCAAACTGGAAAGATGGTGAACAGAATTAAACTAAAATGCCATAATCCTAACTTTGAAGTACAATGAACTAAAGCGCTTTTTGATCTCCGGAGTATTAAACTACAATGCAACTAATCTATTTGCATATTACGAAAACAAGTATGGCTGTACTATCTAATGCAAATTGACATAAAACACACAGTTCGAAATGAAAACACAATTAAACTCCTAAAATATCACAGTCAATTCCCATTCATCATTAGAGGTATTTTGGAAGAATATCTTCTGGTGGAAGAGTTAGAATGAGAACGACTACATTAGCTAACAAAAACAAGTATTAATTCAAATGCAAAGTGTAAAGGCAGCTAGAAAAACTTATCTAATTAACGCAAAATAAATCCGTGCAAGAGGCAGGGGCCCTCTACCACTTGACGGCATCCAACTCCAAACTAAATCAACGCCTTCAAAATAACTTTGTCTGCTTCATTAAAGCTGAAAGAACTTGAACATAACACTCTGCGTTTTCAGAAATGTAACACAGAGTCTAAGCAAAATCTGGAATGAAGTCTCCAGCCTAGCTCTTGGTTTCCCAAGTGTTTATATAACAAATGCACATAACAAGACTTGCAACAATTCAGGATCATTGTCTTTCCTTATCAGAATCGCATTAGGACTCTTGAAGTGGCTGTGTGACAAAGAAAAGGACATCTGGACTGAGACAATCCTAATAGAAGTCTGCTTCCTTAAATATGTTCCCACATGTCAAAACCATACACAGAATTCGTTTCTTCCTTCATGGTGAGCAACAAACCATGTAGACATGACGTGGAATATGCCCATATGCGGTTTTCCTTCAGACGACACCTGGAACCCACTCAAACTGTAAAACAGCTGCAGAATCGCCGGTCAGCTACGGAATGTCTGCATTATGTATCTATTTTGCAGAAAATTGTTAAAATAGCAAAAATCATGAAAATACAATATGTTAATCAATTGCATGTAACCTTTAAGCAATCCTAATCATTCTTCATTGATTTTAGGCTTATGAAGTGATAAAAGAATGATGAAATGAGGTAAAGTGGAATGAAAGAAAGCACAATTTTGAGGCTCAACATACCCCCACTGCAAGACTATTGCATGTCCTCATGCAATTTCATCAAAACTTATTCCATGTACTTTGAAACCTCTGTTAAAACATCCAACTTTATCTTTCTTCTTCTTTTGGCCCTAATCTATTTTCTAATTTCTGTTAACATTTCAGAAATTAGTTCTTCATCTTCCTCTTGTAGTGGAGTGTCAAATTTATTTTCAATAACCATGTCAGTTTTTCTTCTTCTGCTCCATCAAAAGTTTTGGCAAAAGATTTTGTAATCTCCTTATGGAAGCCATCAAATTTCTCTATAAAGTTTAGCCTCCCTTCTTATTGTAGTAGCTCCTTGAATTATGGATATCCTTCCAAATACTTGACTTCAACTGATTCTGTCCTGACAATTAGTCATTCCTCCTCTATGCAGATTATCTTCCTTTCAGAATTACTTTTCTATGCTTGAAGCTAGATTGATTACAGAGTCTAATTCTTTATTTTGAAACTATATCTCTGTGTCTGAAGATGGATTAGTTGAATAATAATGCTTCACCCTTAGAATTACCTTTCTGCACTTAGAGATGGATTGGCTGCAAAGTGTAATGGAAGTGAATGGATGGAGGTAATTAAGCTATAAGGGAAAATGAAGTGGCTATGGATCTGATGGAGAATTTATGATGACATTATGGTGAAATAAGTGAATGATAAAATCTTAAGGAGATGTGGAGTAGTAGGTTGGAATGTTGGATAAGAAATATGGCTAATCAATTCGAATGATAGGTTGTTTAGGAAACACATGATTATACACATTGTATCTATTTCATGTTTTGACTTTTTGCTATTAAAATAATTTTCACAATTTACCTCAGAATTTTGACCTTGTTAATTGTTGTGCTTGATGCTGTTCCTTTGGTCCTCTTTGAGCATATTGGTCTTCAAAACAAAATCCTTCAATTTCCTGTAATCATCATCTCTTTGTAGGTTGTACAATCATGTCAGAACTGCTGATTAAGATGTGGCTGCAACATGCAATCTGTAAGAAGAAATGAAGTATGAATATGGAAGATGGATGTAAAATGTAATGGAGTGAAAGTGGAGTATGACTTGTGAAATGGAATGAAAATGGCGTGATATGGAGTGAAAGTGGAATAGGACTTGTGAAGTGAAATGGAAATGGCATGAGATGGAGTGAAAATGGAGTGAGATGGAGTGGATTGTAGAATGAAATGAATTTTGGAATTTCTCTCAAATGGTACATCAGACTTCCCTGAAATTTTCTGAGGTTGTCACCAATATTATTATGCATCTTCCACTGAAAAATCGCAGCCATTGGTTGCACGGATCTCCCGAAAAATGAGAAATGGCTGTAGGTGAAAGTGGCCAATTTCTTGAAAAATACACACTGAAATTTTCTGAAATTTTCTGTGTTTATTCACCCTACCTCAATGCATTTACCATAAAAATTTCAGGACCAACGGATGCACGGTTTGAAAGTTATGACAAAATCAATTTCTGCCCTGTTTCACCCTTCATTTTGCCCAATTTTGCAACAAAAAAGTACACCACGGACTCATTTTAAGGCCAAATTGAGTGATTCCAATGGGAAAATGTGTATTTTTACCTTCTATACTGCCACATGCTTCCAGAATTTTATTTTGATGAAGAAAAGGTGCTGCTGTGCAAAAACACTCAAATCTGTCCTAATCTGTCCAAAATGCTGAAAAGTGAGAATCTGCCTGAAAAACCCTTCTGAAATGCCCTTAAAAATTGATTTTTTTCAAATTATGTCCGCGATCTACTCAATTTATCATATTCTGAGAAAACCCAGAAGCTCAGAATTTTTTATTTTTGCTCCAGTCTCTTGCAAAAGTTGCACCAAAACTGCCTTCTGGAAAAAGTTGCAAAAAGACGAAAACAGGCTGCTACAGCAATGGCTGCAGAAACTGCCACTTTCCGCAGCTGTTATTGAATTGACAAAAATATGAACATGCTGCTACAAGAAACTAATAAAATTCACTGCTGCAAGTTGTTGTTGATTCCATAAAACCATTAGTCTTCATCAAAGCCAACATTCATAGTACAATTCTTACCATGCGAATAAATGTGTCGAAGTCGAGCATGGGAAGAAATCATTGGATTACCGATCAATAATGAAAATCGTTAACCAATGCGAGACAACTCACAGATAATGTAAATGAGTGTCAAGGTACCTCAGTGCATCTTGACAGGGACGAATGAATGTGTCGAAGTCGAGTCGCCTGCAAGATTTGACAATCAAGAGACATTGTTCTATTCCCATTGTTATCAACGAGGAGGCTTGCCATTGATGAATGCAAGCTCCAAGGCACTTCAAATAATCTCTAATCTTGATCCCAGATAAAGTGTTGAGGTCGATAGGACAAGATCTGTTGGAAGGTGGACCTTAAGGAATTCCACATCATCCAACTTGAGCATAGAACCAAGAATGATTTGAAGAACCATGAAAGATTGAAACCATCATGAAATTGCAGAACTTATTGTGAACTTTGCCCGCCAGTTGCCTGGTTTTCAAACAAAGCTCATGTCCAATTGCGCCAGCAAGCTGGTTTTCACAATAGGACTTATTTTTCTCTTTACTCTTTTTTCTTTTTTATTTTTTCCTTTTTTTTTCTCTTTTTTTTTTATGTCCTACTCTACTTGAAAAAGAAAATCTTGTTCAAGTATATGAATACTTCCAGTGGAACCATGTCTGTAACAAGATGATAGATGAACTCATATGCAGGTTTGAAAGACACTCTTTGATATGTTCCTGTATATGAGATGCCAACTGTCTTGATTTAGATGATGTCAAAAGATATTGAATAATTGAGCATTGGAATCCAATGACTGAATTGAACCAAGATTCAATGTAATCTTGTCTTCCTTGTCTTTCCTCTATCATGAAATCGGAGATGTGATTTTCATTCATAGAATCTAGTGATAGGCATGCATGAGACTTTTCAATCTCTAGTTCCAATATCTCCTCTTTATCAATAGACATCCCTGATTCTTGGACCTTATCTGAGTCTTCTTCTGCTGGTTGTTGTTCTTCAATGACAGCTGGTGAATCATTTTGCAATACCTCAGATTTGTAAGTTGATTGAGGTATTTTATTGTTGGGGATATGAAATGGTTGTGGAGGTAGTGGAGTGGGGAATCTTTGGGGTGTTTGTGTGGATGGTAATGGAAAAGGTTGAATTGAGGTAAAATGAGGGTGATATTGATGTTGTAGTGGAGGTAAATGGTATGGATAACATTGATGATGATATTGAGGATAGAGAGGGAAAGATTGAGAATATGGTGGATTTCCTTTATAGGGTCTTTGCCAACTTTGTTGCCAAGATTGGTTTTGAGGTTGGGATTGAGATGGCCAAGGTTGCCAAGGCAAGGATGTTTTCCAATTACCTTGAGGTTGTTGTGCATAACCTTGAAACTGTGCATAAGGATATTGCATCATATTGGGTTGATGAGGCTGCCATGGTCCTCTTGGAGCTACATGACAAAGTTGCTCTTGTGCTTGATTTGCTCCATTATTCTTCTGGTAAATTGCCTTCAACCCTGGTAATGATGGGCAATCTTCAGTAGTATGTGATCCTGCACAAATTTTATACATTTTAATGTTATCAAGTGAACATTCATGCAAAGCATGTTTCTTTCTACATTTAGGGCAAAATATAAATGAAGCAACTTTTTGCTTGTTTTGCACTCTTAGCATGTCAGTTTGTTCATTTAAATTACCAAGAATGTTTATCAAATTGTTAGGTTCAGTTTGACTTACCAATCTTGATGCTGACTTACTTACTTTTGCCACAAATGGACCTTGAAGGGATCTTACACACTTTGCTTTTCCTCTTGATATGTTCTTGCATAGTTCACAAATTTCTTGAAATGGTAATCGATAAACATCTCCTTTTCCCACAAGATTAAGAAGATCAATCCATTCATTCTTTATAGCATTTAGTAGGAGAGTTTTTAATGCATCTGATCCTAAATTATGCAATTTAGATCTTTTGATATTATAAGTAAATCTCTCTACTAAATCTTCTAGGCTTTCATCCTCTTTTTGGTTCATGTTAAAGACTTCATTTCTAAGGTCATGGTGCATACAATAACTTTTATATTTTTCCAAAAATACTCTTTTCATATCATCCCATGTCCTTATAGAATTTGTTCCTAAAGTCATGAACCATCTAAGAGCTCTATCCTTCAATGTTACCGGAAACAAATTCAATTTTTGAATGTGCAATGAATAGCCATAAGATCTACAAATTATTTCAAATTCAAAAAGAAAAGTTTCCGGGTCTTCTAATCTCATACCTTTGAAATTAGGAAGTACAGATGGATGGATGTTCTTCATTTGAATGTTGATATCAGTTTCTTGAATAGGAAATCCAAAAGGATCTTCCTCATTGTCATCATCTCCATCCATTTCTTCAACCTGCTTTATCACCTCTTCTTCTACCTGCAAAAATATGAATTCATGATGTGGATGTGTGGCTCTTACTGCACCACATGATATAGTGGGTGTGGTAGGTGATTGAAGTTTTTGTTTTTGTTTTTGTGGATGTAGGAAATCGGGATACCTAGTTACACTTCCCCGGCAACGGCGCCAAAATGTTTTGTCTCAACCTAGTCTCCTAAATTGAGCTCATTTAATTGTCAACCAGGGTCAGTAAACTGCTGAAGTGTGGTGCACTATATGTGCCTAAGTAACCTCTTCCTACTTCGTTGTGTTTAGTGTTTTCTGATGTTTTTGGTTTTATGGTTTTATTTTGAAAAGGAAAATAACTAAGTGCTAATGAAGGGAAACTATTGGTCAAAACAGAGTGAAGCCTAAACTATGATGGTAAACAAATGCAAATGCTGAAACAGAATCAAACCTAAACTATGACTAGCAAACAACAAATACAAAGCTTGATAATGACTCTATGGCAAAGAAACAAATCACAACATGAACTTGAAATGAACTTGAGAAATGGAATGCTAAGTGTAAATGAAGTTCTCCTAACTAAACAATCAACTCATAATATTACAAAAATCTAAATTAACCTATGATGCTGAAGTTATTCTATTCTGCAACTTGATTTATCACTACTAAGCCTTATTCAGAAATTTAGAGATTTTCTAGAATAATGTTTGGGAAGAAGGCTATTGGTGAATTTATAAAAGATTTGCAGGATAATCAAAGCCTTAAACTAATATGACTGACCTCTGTTCATGTGATGATATATCAATATAGATTCAGAACAAAAGTAAGTTTTGTAAATAATGAAGGCTATGAGTTTTAATGTTAACAGTTATTACTACTTAAAATCCAACGGATAACACTAGGTGAGAGTGAAATCTATCAATCTGAAAATACAGTGACTACAACTAAGCTAGAATGCTATTAATCTATCTTGAAACAAAATGAACTAAAACTAAGCTAGTGTGCCACTAATCTACTTAAAACACAGTAAACAGAGTTGATGCCATTATAAAACTTGAAAAAAAAGGACAAAGCTGAACCACATGCATTCTACCTCCGGAGTATTCTATTGAAATTCACATGCCATTAATCTATGAAATTACACAGTCCATACAATTCTCACTATGATAATTAACAAAAGAAAATGTAACTAAAGCCTACAAAATCACAGCTATTTCTCATTCATCGTAATGGTATTTTGGAAGAGATGATTAGAACAAGTCTAGCTGTGATATTTTAATGAAATCAATGATAATCCTAAACTGTAGAAGCTTGTCTAAATTATAAATGAAAACACAATTAAAATACTCATCTAAACTGTAAAAACAGAGCTAAAATACTTATCTAAATGGTGAAAACGAAGCCACTCAGGAGGTAGGGGCCCTCCACCACCTGGTAGCACGCAATCTAACTCAACACGTTCACAGAAATGTTGTTTCTTTCATTGAAAGAGAAAAAGACTGAAAAACAGAGTATTCACGGTTCTGTGGCAGAAGCCAAAAACTAACCAAAATCTAACCAGCGTTGCTTGGTCTCCCAAGTCATATTTATAATGAAATTACATAACAGAACTTGAGATAACATAGGGATTATTGTCTTTCCCACTCCTATTCAAATTAAAACTCTTATTGAAGGCTGCGTACTTTTGCTGTAGACAGCTGGACTGAGACAGTCCTACTAGAAGTCTACCTCTTGATTTTGGTTTCCACGTGCATAACCACACACAGAATTCGTTTTTTCCTTCATGGTGAGCAACGAACCATGTAGACATGACGTTGAATATGCCCATATGCGGTTTTTCTTGAGACGACACCTGTAACCCACTCAAACTGTAAAACAGCTGCAGAATCGCCGGTCAGCTACGGAATGCCTGTATTCTGTAGCTATTTTGCAGAAAATTGTTAAAATAGCAAAAATCATGAAAATATAATATGTTAATCAATTTCATGTAACCTTTAAGCAATCCTAATCATTCTTCATTGATTTTAGGCTTATGAAGTGATAAAATAATGATGAAATGAAGTGAAGGTTTGTAAAAGAGAAAGCAATTCTAAGGCTCAACAATACTCCTCACAAGTACTCAGTACTATCTCATGAAGTTACACACAATCTAGCTCAGTTTTGAACAGGTTACTGGTTCAAAACTCACCGCCAATTGCCTTGCCTCTATTGCGCAATCCAGGCCTGTCTATATAGAGATCCAAGGTTCGAATCTCCTTGGCTTGACAGCGCAATCATCATGGGAAATTCCTCCGAGTGTGGTGCAAATCTCATGCACAACTGATGTCGCCACTGATAGCTAACTCCACCCTTTCATCTACCTCTTTCACTGGTCTCCACTGAACTGATCATGCACTGTAGTGAACTGATGTGTTCTTGAGTTGAATGATGAGTTACTAATTAATGAATTAAATAATATTTAATTCACTCCACTCATAACTAATTGATTAGCTAGTTAAACTAATCTCAACTAGTTCAACTAAAATAAACAGAACACAACTCCACTAGCTGTCTCATTAACTCCACCAAACTTCTGCCACTGAAGTCCTAGCTGAAGTCAACCATGCATGATGCCATAAAACCCTTGGGAATAGCGTAATTCCTTTGTCAAATGCATGAGCCACTTCTGTAGCTCGAACTGAAGTGCTCCAAGAGAGTAAACTGCTATTTAGAGTCCAAATATTATTAAGGGTAAATAATATTTGACTTCCCTATTTTTAGGATAGGTAGTCTAAAAATAGACATCGACCTATCGACCTATAGGTCAAAAAATAGAGGTCCATCTATTTTTACCAACATGACCAATACTCCAAGAATAACATACTGCAGCCCCTGGACCATGCTCCATATGTCTAAAAATAGACTTTGCGCTAGACTTTGCCTGCGGGCCCACTTAGTGAAGGCGACTTCATTTCACTAAGCTCCATCATCTTGCTGCATTTTCAACAACTGGAAGGCCTCAGTCACTTGTAGGGCTTTTCATGGGAGCAACTGAAGGTCTAGGTCAGCCAAATGATGATTTATATCAGGCGTAGGCCACCTTGAAGTGTTGGTTGGCTCATGAAGGTTATGTAGTATGTGTGGAGGGTCATATTGGTTGTTTTAAGTCAGTTCCACTTCCTTAAGGTGACCTAGGAAGTTGAATCACATCATAGTAGCCTCTCGTTACATGTTTACCCTAGCGAAACGATTAAATTGGGTAAATGTGGGAGGAGGGTGGTTACATATAATTACTCATGAAAATATAAGAGGAAAAGAGCTCTTATTAACATAAGAAAAAGCCAAACATGTCAGGCACTTCCACGTACCACCCAACCATAGGTTGGGTTGAACCAGATATTTCTTTCAGCCAATCACCCCCTTGTCATATTCAAAGCATGAATGTGGGACTCACAAAAATATAACCAGGGCTTCCTCAGGCTTTACCACATATCCCGCTATTGCCTGTCAAGGGATTTCTAGGCCCAAAACCCTCATCTATACAACCAGGATTTACCACAATCCCGCCATTACCGATCAATGGATTCCTAGGCCAAAAAATAAACATACACTACCAAGCTTTACCGAAATCCCACCAAAACTGGTCAAGGGATCACTAGGCCCTACATAAAGCATGGATGCCTCAAGATTTCTTCACCAATACCTTGAGGAATTTTCCTCGTCTCCACCCTCAGGCTTTACGTGTACCCCGCCATTACGAGTCAAGGGATTCTTAGGCCGTTGGGAATTTTCCGGAGACCACTTCACCCGATTCCAAAACCATCCGACAATCTAGCTCAACGAAATGAAAGAACCCCATCACACCATGGCTATCTGGAAATGGCAAGGCAAGGCTGAAAACCATTGTCACACCTGGAAAAACCCATGCCAATGACAACAAGAGAACCAAATACACACATGCATATACCATGCATGCCAAAACTAGCAAGGAAATCATACATGCAACTTGATACCTACAGGTAACCCTGATGTAGTTGCTTGGTCCAAATATTCCTTGCTTGATCTTTGCTTCCCTTTGCTTCCTTTTCCTTCATTTTCCTTACTTTCACCAATGCTAGAATGCTCTAAGTGTGTGAGACAAAGAATAGAGAGAGAGAGCTCCAAAACTGAACTGACAAAAGCTATGAATTGATCCTCATAAGCCTTTTTATAATTGAGGCCTTTATTTTCTTCAGTTTCCTCTATTTTCCTTCAATTTCCTCCTGACATGCAACCTGTGGCCTTTAACCTTCCTTTTCTGCTATTTTCCTTTATTTTCATAAATAAAGTATCAATAAATACCTCTTTGTATTTTCAATGCCTTTTCCAATTTCCTTATCCATAATAAACCAAATGAACACCCACTAGGAGGCTTTTCCCAACATTCAACTTGGAATACATGTCCCATGACCTTGGTCTGATTTTTTCCTTTATTAACTTTATTACATGAAATTTTAACTAGGGTTGTTACATGGAAAGTAAATGTTTTAAACATTTGACCATGACCGTGGAGATAATTTTGTAAGTAACATTGCATAAAGAAATGGGCCGAAAGCCATTAGGATCCTTTGAACAACCTTGTTTAGGCACTAGTGTGATGAATGTTGCATTTATCCCTCTCCATAATGACTGGGTTTGTCTCGATTACTCCACTAGCTCATACATCTCCTTCCCTATAAAAGCCATTAGGATCCTTTGAATGACCTTGTTTAGGCACTAGTGTGATGAATGTTGCATTTAGCCCTCTCCATAATGACTGGGTTTGTCTCGATTACTCCACTAGCTCATATATCTCCTTCCCTATAAAAGATTAAAATGTTTGATAAAATTCAGAGGTAAACCCATTCGATCCCAGGGTTTGTTTTTGGAAAGCCCATAACTACCCCTTCCACTTCCTAAAAAGATATTGGCTGCATCAAAGTTGTATTATGCTCCTTGGAGATAATCTGTGGTATCCTTATGAGTACCTTATTTATTTGGACTTGCCTTTGAGAAGCATTTTTTGCTAAGATATGCCTACAATAATTTACTAATTATGCCTCAATTTCTGAGTGTAGGATCTTACGTTCACCATTGTGCCCCATGATAGAGAAAATTTTATTATTATGCCTACCCAGCAACATTGAGTTATGAAAGAACTTAGTGCTTTTTTCGCCTGCCTTTAACAACTGAACCCTGAACTTTTGTTTCCATATAATTCTTCCTATTGTCGCTGTTGTTCGAGTTAGTGCAGTGTAAGTCATTCCTCCACAACCAAATCCATAGTACTTCCCTCTAGGATAATGCACTGCTAAAGCTCCTGCATTTTTTGTTCCAACCTAAGTTTTTCTTCAAAAAGATTGCCAAAATGCTATTTGTTCTAGATTTTGATATTTATTTTTAATGCTTGTAGTTTGAGTTGGAAAGAATGCATTTTATTGCAAACTTGTATGCATCATTCCTACTACCAACCTTTCACTTGTTCGATGAAGTTAGGATTCATCAACCAAAAACTCTCGAGGAAAAAAGGGCAGTTTTTTTTCCGTTGCTTTCAAGTCTATTACCAACTTGAGTGTCCAATGACCACACCCTAGACAGGGCAAAAAGTGGCCTCAATGAAATGTGCAAATTGTCGCGTTATAAGGAATCAGATTAATTGACTAGCTATCTGATTGGTATATTTAGTCAAATGTATTTCATGTTATATGTAAGAGTTTTTCAATTTTATTCATTTTCATTCATAGAAATTATTGTAAATTACATTCTTCATATACACATCCTATGCAAATATCATGTGTGTGAAAAAAAACAAAAATACCACTGTGAGAGCTCATGAGCAGAAAGAGCTCCTATGACCAAATACTCACAAGCATTCTAGATAATTACTATTTTAAAATAATGCGAATGTAAAAAAAAAAATGATAGCCCGATGCAATGAGTGCTAAGTGGACTATTCAAAAATCATGAGAAGTTACTACTACCTCTCATGGAAATGGTAATAGATGAAAAATCATGAGAAATTAGTGAGTTACTATTACTGCTCATGGAAATGGTCATAGATGAATGCCTAAATGGTCATAGATGAATGACTTAACGCACTTGAATCCCAAAAAATGATATCTAATTATAAACTTGTTTACCTAGCAACAATATTATGTAATTAATTAAAGAAAAATATTTATTTTCCATAAAATAATACTAACAAACTACATTGTTTATTATATTTCTATATATAAATTTATTTACACAAACAATATGATATAATTAATTAATAAAAAAACATTTATTTTTAATAAACCAATAATGAAAAACTTTAAATATACTTTTTAAAAATAATTATAATAATTATAGTTTTCTAGGAACATTAACAAAATAGTTTAGACAATAGTTTTTTTTTCCTTAATCCTATAAAAAAAAATTTCAAAGAGTCCTTTTTTTATGGTGAAGGTGGAAATGTATTGAGCACCATCAAAATCTAGTGGGCACATGTGTTACATAGTAGCTAATCCTTGCCACATAGTTTTAATATAGTTAAATTAAAATGTGAAATATTATTAAGTATAAATGTTACACAATGAAGAAATATTATAATAAGTTTGCTATGTGCGTTTAAATAACTTTGTGTAATAATATTATTCAACATAAATGTTTTTAAATGCTTTCTTTTGTAATTATGTAATAAAAAATATAATTTTTATTTAATGAAAATTTTCATTAATTTAAAAAACATATTAGATTGGGAATGAGACATTTTTATATTTGAGTCTTGAGATTGTAATTTATATAAAATTTAAGTTTTAATTATTTATTTGATCCAGAATAATTTATTATAATTTAATTATTAATTAATAATAAAAATAGTTATTATTTATTATTATTAATAAATGATAATTAATTATTATTATTATTATTATTATTATTAAATGAAAATCATATTAGTTTTTTTATTTATTTAGTTTTAGATGGTTGATATTTAAAATATATATATTTTATATGCTATTAATGATTGTTAATATTAATTTATTATAAGATTATTGTCAAAATTAAAACAATAAAATTATATAAATAATTAACTTATTTTTTTTCTAAATGTGTTTGATTTTTAATAAAAAATTATAAATGTTAAAAAATAATTTGTCTTTAATGTGATTTTTTGGGTGGATTTTTCCGATTTAATTTGTTTAAAATGTGGTAAGAATTTATTGAAATCACAAGTTTGATGGGTAAACTCTGCACAATCGAAGTGGCCTAGGGGTTTTCAGGGTGTTGAATCCATTTCTGTAATAAAAAAACTAGTTTAAATAACACAAATCAATATTTCACCTCAATTTTTTCTTCCAAATTCAAACCAAAAAATCCACCGAAACTCCAATAAATCTCATTAAAAACAACTCTATCAAAAAATACAGCAATAAAAATAATTAATTATAAATTTAATATTTAGATATCAATATCACCCATCAAAATCAAAATTAAATGTAATTTATAATTCTAAAAAATAATAAACAACCAAAAAAATAAAATAAAATAAATCAGATCTTAAGTGGAAAGATATTATACAATCAAGTCATTAATCATTTCAATAAAAAAACTATTTAAGAACTGCCACTTGGTATTATCAAGGTCTATCCTATCTGATCGCTGGAAAAATCCTCCATGTTTGCAATCTCAATATGATTTTCATGTTATCAATTGTACATAGGCTATACACCTCTCTTTCTTACATTGGATCCCATGGGGTGATCACATGCCCCATCCTAGTTGAAGTTTATTACCCCGCCTTTGCACTCGAGTTAGGTTTAAAGGTGGTCTGGAAACTTCGTCCTACCTCTAGCTGGCTCCTCGGAATATCCATCCGCCAGAGAATCCACAACTCTCGTCGCTTGTTATAGATATAAGGGATTTTCATTTATTGAGGAAAGAACTTTGCAATTCAATTTTTTTCAATTTTATCAAATAGAATACATAATTAACTGGATAATAATTTATGATGGGATATTTGTATTCTTTGTTCATCAATTTTGGTTTATTAATCTATGCATTGAACAATAACATGTTCATTTTTACAGTGAATCAGACTACAGATCTAAGGGATTGATGAGATATTTGTACTTCTTCATTATTAATTTTGGTTTATTAATCTATGCATTGAGCAATAATATGTTTATTTTCATAGCTAATCAGAGTACAGATCTAATGGATTTTCAAATCTTGAAGAAAGAATTTGGGCAATTGTATTTTTACCATAAACCAAAAAAGACGTTAGTCTATTTTATTAAATAGAATATATAAAGTAGGATCATAATTTATGAAGGGATATTTGTACTTCTTGCTCATTAATCTATGCATTGAACAATAACATGTTCATTTTGATAGCCAATCAACCTACAAAAAAAAATCAATTAAAATATTATCAAAAATTAATAAATTTTAATATACAAAATTAAATTATAGAATTTTGATAATTTTTTTAAACTCAAAAGTAATATGAGTTTGACCATATAATGTAATATCCTCTACCTATAACAAAGATAATAAATTTATATCCACAAACAAATTTAAAGTTATTAAATAGATTAATAGTTAAGCAAAAATGTGAGATAACTAAGCCAAGGGTGAAGAGGCATGATTATATAATGCAAGCTCCATTTAACAAAATATTTAAAATATATATATCTGAAATGTTATTTGTTTGGATTATGTGATGTGAATAACTCATTAATGTATGATGAGACTTTATCTAAAAGATTAATAATTTACATTTTTCGTGGTCATAATATTTAGTGAGAGAAACATTTTAAAAATATATATATGAATTGTTATTTGTTTGGATTATAGAATAAATTAGTTATATATATATATATATATATATTCACACTGAAAAATGAGTTTATATTATATAATATAAAGTATCAAAACATAAGTCATCATAGATATATCCCTATCAGTACCACACATTTCTACATAAAATTAATAGTTCAGTATTACATTCCACATCCTCCCTCCAACATACTATAGCAAAAGTATGTACCAGATATAAACCATAATTACAAGAAATAAAAACACAAACTGTTCAATATTACAGTCTTCTAAAGAGAAATGTAATTACGATAAACTAGATCAGGACCATGTCCAGTAGTGTAGTAGATTTTTCCTTCCTCAGCCAAAAATGCTTTCTTGGAGAGCCGATCAGTATCAATATTGTATTCACGGTAGGTATGACCAGCAGAAATATAGGTGAAGGAACATCATAGCTCGCGGATCTGACGATCTAGGATTCCAAATTCATAACCTGTAAAGACGCATAATTGTTAAACCAATCAATAATAATCCGCGAGTCCCCCAACACATTCAACTGTGTAATCTTTGGGAATCTAGCAAAATAAAGGAAACACCAAAGGGATAATAATTCCCTTCTAGTATTCGATCCCGAGCCACAGTTCATCATAACACTATAAGTACCAATACCTGGCCAATGCAAAAATGCCCCAGCCCCACAGAGTCTCCCATGATCCTATGAGGCACCATCAAAATATCTAACCGCACCGAGTACATCAACAATTAGAGGGCGAAATATTCAGAACTTTGTGGTCTTAGCACTACTGGCACATTCACTAAGTACCCTAATCACTTTTAGGCTAACCTTCCAGTAATCAGCTTTGATACCTTCGAATATCAGATAGTTCCTAGCTTTCCATATCTCCCAACATGTGACACAAGGAACATTCTTCCAATTACTATGTACCCAAAACCACTCCTTGAAACAGTCAGACAAAGTCAATGAAACCCAGGAACCATTGATAGCAAGAAGTTGTAAAAGCGAGCCCCATACCGGAGTAACAAATGGACAATGTACCAGAATATGATCCACAGCCTCATCTGTTCCGCAACAAAAAGGACAAACACTCAGACCAATGAATACTCTACATATCAAGTTGTCCCATGTTAAAATATGATTCCCCACAATAAGGAGACATAATAACTTAATGCGCATAGGAATCTTAATCTTCTATATAGTATATGTCCAAATGACCTCCCGATACTCAATAAGATTCTCAATGATGAGATCATAAGCAAGTGCAACGGTCACAAAACCATCCTGCACATTCCAAGTCCAGACTAGAGAATCAGGTTTATCAGACAGTGAAATACCATCATGCACAAGAGAATATATATAGTGATTCCAATCATCAATCTACATCAAAGGAATTTTAAGTTCAGTCGCTGACTTCCACTGGCTGCGCAATCCATCCCGCCCCCCACTATTCACCTGAGCCAAATAGACAATATTCATGTCCTTCAGATGACCAATAAGTCCCACGGGGAGAATATAATTTGAATCCCCAACAATTGGGTCTTGACCCAGCCTAACCGAGCCTCCATCCTCAACCTTCCAGCCAATCTAATGCGCAACAATTGGATATGTCGATATCAATTCCTGCCAATTGTTAGATCCCGCCCTGGCCATATGAAATCCTTAACAAAACCAACATGCCACCAATTGATTCTTTAAATATTTACTACACAAAATATCATGCCACAGTCCAGAATTCATAAGGCACTGCCAAAGACTTTTGGCTACCAAAGCACAACGAAAATGAAACACATTCTTAATACCCCAACCACCATAAACTTTGGGAAGCACCAGTTTCTGCCACCAAACTAGATGATATCCCACCTCCTTATTACCAGACTAAAGAAATCGAAAGCAAAGGCTTTGAATTTGATTAAGAATAGACTTAGGTACTTTGGCCATAGATAGCCAATATACCGGAATGTTCTCGAGAACCGATTTAATCAATATGAATCTGCCACCCAATGACAAGCACTAATAACACCAGCTAGCAATATTTTTCTCGACCTTATGAACTAACCACATCCAATCCACCTTATTATAACAATCCGGTTTCAGGAAAAAACCCCAATAGCGAAATCCTTCCGCCAGTGGTTTAACATCAATGGGAAATATCTGTTGTAATTTTGCAATATCCCAAGGATCCCAACCTCCCTCACAAAACAGAGACTTAGGTACACTGATCTCCATACCAGATACATATAATATATATATATATATATATATAGATATTCAGAGAGTCTTTCATCAAATGCCACTCCAGTAAGGATTCGTTACCAAATAGAAATATATCATCTACGAATAAGAGATGTATGATGGTAATGTCACGGGTAATAGAGACACCCAACAATATCCCGTCACTGACCAACTTCTTTAGTATACGACTGATGCCTTCTACAATAAGTAAAAATAACAGAGGAGATAATGGGCAACCTTGTCTCAGTCCTCACGTGGCTTTAAATAAATCTGTAGGGCCACCATTGACTAATACCGAATAATTTTCTGAGCAAACGCATCCCATAATCCAGTTAGTCACAGCCAATCCTAAACCAATTTGAAGCAGGATCAACCTAAGGAAACGCCAATCTACACGGTCATATGCTTTCTTCAAATTCAATTTCAAGACTAATGCTTTCATCTTCTTAGACTTAATGCTATGAATCGTGTAATATTCCCAATTAGCAATGGCTAATTGGAATATTCGATTTGGTAAATTTTTTCCTTATGTAGTTATATTATAAATAAAAGTGAGTAGAGGGGGACATAACTCACTCTAAAAATAAAGTGCACTCCCCAGTAGACACAACGTTGTAACTTAAATGAGCCAAGGGGGCCAAGAGACCACGTAGAGAGGAGGCCCACGTAGACCACATGGAGGGGCTTTGCAGGCCAAGTTGAGCACGAGGCAAAGGGAGGCCACGTTGGAGGAGGTTGTTGAATCCTTAGTTAAACTGAGAGGGGGGGGGGTGAATCAGTTTAACACATTCATGAGCTTTTTAAACTTTTCATCAAGCTTATTTACAACTTAATTTTATAATCAACTTTATATGTGAACAGTCTTAATATGTAGCAGTAAGTATTAAGATAATGTGACACCAAAATTATTATGAGAGTAGCAAGTATTAAGCAGATTGGATAGAACATATCAACACATAGGCAACACACACAGAGACAACAGAGATAAGTAGAAACCCATAAAGGGAGAAAACCACATCTTATTATTGTTGTGATGCAAAGGCAAGCTCCAACTCCCTCTCACCACTGATTTTCTGCAGGCACCAACCTATAGGAGGCTCCAACCTCAGTCAACTACAACTGACATCTATCAAGCTTCAACTTGATAGGGAAGCTCCAACTTCCTCATTCTATCAAAAGAAAACATTTGTTGAATTACCTTGGATATCAACTCTATTCTGTAGCATCTTTTTCTGCTCCTCCTTCTTCTTATCTTCTCTGCCTCAATTATTCATACTCTGCATTCTCTAACCTCTTTTCTGCATCTCAATATGATATCCTTTATACAGTTTTCCTCATAACTGTTCGCATTCTACAGGGAATTCAAAGTGAATACCCCTGACTCTTCGCCTTCTGCCTCCTCACTTCTTTATCCAGCTCATTCAGAAAACTACAACAATTTGTACAACTTTCAGTTTTACAGTGGAGTTTGGTTTCCTATGGAGACTTGCCAGTGCATCACAAACAATATAAACCAACTAAAACATTTACATTTAGTTACAATGAGAAATCCAACTCAACCCATTCAGCCTTTTGGATTACTACGTGTTGTCTTTTCTGCAGTTGTCTCTGTCTTTTTCCTCTCTGTATGCTTTTCTGTTCACTGTTGTTGCGTAACTCCTGCATATATTTAACTGCGCTTTTTATATAACGCAAATCAACTCTCGGAGTAATAATAAAGGCGTTTTTAACACATAAACTGCCCTTTCAATATAACGCAAATGCCTCTCGATGATATAATCATAATGGACCCTTTCAATATATAAAAAAGCCTTTTCTGTTCAACTAATCGATCTTTTCTTAAGCTCCGATGCGATTACACCTCTTGCGATGGTTCCGATGCAATTGATCGCAATCAGAACTTTCAATGGTATGTTCTGATGTTCTGCTTTACTCTGATGCGATGGTTCACTATTCACTGCACTTCACTGCGCCGATGCGACTGGAATTCTTCGATGCGATTAGAAAAGGCCCCACCATATAATGTTTCGGCATTTCAATGTTTTGTGTTACAATTTCTTTTACTCGTCGAAGGGTTTTAACAAAGGAAAATCTTAAATTTATGTGTTTTAATCTCCGCCGATGCGATGGGTCACTGTATACCCCACTCTGACTTTCTTTAGATCCAACGGTTGCAATCTTCAATGATCCGACGGTTGCGATTGGATCGCACCATCGCGATCGCAATATTCAACAGTTTGTTCAATTGCACTTTTACTTCCGATGCGATGAATCGCTCCAATGAACTTTAAACCGGAACCCAAACAAATATGATTCATTGTTTATAACATATCGGGTCCGCAATCGCCATCAGAACTTTTATTAACATGTTCCGCTGCCATAATTTTCTCCGCTGCGATTCGTGAGGGTCCCACCTTATAATACTTTGTTTGTTTTAAACCCAAACAATAGAACCTTTTGTTCTTTTAATCTCACGCACAAGAATATAATACATATGCTCTTATATTGTAACCTTGGTCCTTTGTATATAATGCGCTACACACACACACACAGATATATATATATATATATATATATATAATTTTCCGCTTTAGCTTTTATGTATCCTTCAACTTGGGTTAATATTCTTGGAATAAACATGTATTGAACTCTTCCGTTTTACATGGGGTCCCACACTACACATATAATATCCTCCGTCAGCATTATATTAATTCTTTGACTCAGACTTAAGCCCAACACTAATATATATAGTTATATAACCTTTTCGGGCTCCATAGTTTATTTAACGCTTCCGCTCATAGCATAGACTTAGCCATATTGCAATAGATATCAAACCCCGACTTCATGTAATAGCGCTCGGGCCCACAGTGTACTGCTATATGCTAACCATCATACGTAGCACCCCTTGGTGACTTTCATATCAATTATAATATATAGACATATATTACGGCCCCGTTCAATTTATTATGAACCTTATAATAAAACCCACATATTTAACTTATATGTGAACACTCTACCATGTATTCAAATTCACGTGGACTAACTCAACCTGCATTCGACCCACCTTAGGCTTTATCACAATTTAACATAGGTATATACCACGCATATGAATATGCTATGCTCAGCATATAAATCCAATTACACAGGTCTGCTCCATATATATCAACCTATATTAATATACGTTATAACCTCCGCCTTTCTCAACATTGTAATAAGTCTTGACCTTGGTTAATAACTAACCATCATCACATTATAATATCAAGGCTCGGACTTAGGAATTTTAATGTCACTGCCCATTTAATTCATGCACCCCGACATCAACAAACGCTATATGAAACCTCCACGCAAATTACCAAAGTCAATATAAAATTATCGTGCTCCAACTGAACTTTGGACCCCCATCTAACGGATGACGCGCAATATCGTGTTTTTCTTTGGGCCGAAGGTTAACGCACAAAAATTACGCGATGTAAGTGGTATCCAAATACCACCCAAAGACACGTGTCCATCAACGACATAGATCGCGTTCAAAAAGAAAAATCCACTTACCACTCCCAAACGCATGCGATACTGCTGGTTTCCAAAACTCTGATTTCACTGTTTGCTCGGGGTTCCGTCTGGCACATGGTTCCGCTTCATCAAATTTTAACTCTTATTAAAAGAATTTCCACTTTCGCTCCTGTTTCCTCTTGCGTTCTCGACATTATAATACGGTGCTTCCATATGTTGAACGCCCCGACTCCATTAGGTTTTCACTGTGTAATTATGGTTCCTTTCTTGGTTCTGCGCCCTTACTGGTTCCACCTCTGTTATTCTCTGTCTCCGCCTCTGTTATTCTCTGTATCTGCCTCTTTTTCACTGTACTCTCTGCAAACTTTCTCTGCTGCTCAACCGTTTCATCTCACGACTCTGCCTCTGTATTCTCTGTCTTTGCATCCTCTGTCTTGTGCATGACTGTTTCACTGTGTCACTGTACTCTGTACTTTGTCTCTGCATCCTCTTCTTTTACTGCCTTGCTTCTTTTGTTGCTGCTCAACCCTCTCTACATCTTGCTGCCTCTTTTTCTCTCTCTGCTTCTGTGTTGTCTCCTTTGCCATCTCCTTTTCCATCAATGACAACATTTCCAATAGAGGTGGGCCTTAGGGTTTGAGAGAGGCCAACACTATATAGAGAGGAGAGCCTTCTCATTTTTATCGTTGGAGTTTATGCATTTGAAGCTGGTCATTATGACTTTGAGCATGCTGGCTGTTTAGCCTGTTTGCAACACTATTTAGTGCGTAGAGTGTCTCCGTTCAGAGATCTCACCCTCAGCCCCGGGGGAATTCGAGTGCCTGCTTAGGTGAGGTTGTCTCATCATCATTTTGCAGGAGGATCGAGTTGCGGGATTTGTGGAGGAGTATTGCGTCAATTGACTGCGCAGTCCTGAGAGGCAGGACGCAGTCCATATTGGGGAAGCTCCAGTGTGGTATTCCATTAGAGGATTTTGGTCAGGAGGTTGAGTAGGGGGGGACAGCCCGCGCCTATTGGAGTCTTTTGGTTGAGAGGGAGGTCATATTTTCAAGGATTCCAGCGAGTCCCAGCGTGACCCTTGGGAGGATGGCGTAGATCCTCAAGGGAGGTACTTTCAGGAAGCTACACGGCAGTTTCCAGTAACTAGGACGCAAATCAGAGAACAACCATTCCGGCGGCATTCTGAGAGTATCTCTTAACTTGCCTTGTGCAGGTTTAGGTGACATCATTATGAGCACCTATTATACTCACTTACGTTTCTCAGGAAAATAAAATGGCTCAGAATTCTCTATGCTTCTCTTGAGTATTTGTTACATATTCTATATCTGCTATTGCATGCTTGCACTGTTGTTATTTCTCTCTCTTTGAGCATTCCAGTTACTATACCACTTGGTGTGTTTCCCCATACTCTTAGACAAAGTCTGGAAAGGACCAGGTAGCCTCCAGATCTCACCCTCTTTTCAAAGGTGAAATATCTGGTAAACGCCCTCCCAGTCCATCTCTGGTTGGAGTTTGCGTGTGTTTGAGAGATATCCTGAAATGGGATATTACAGTGGTATTAGAAACTCATTCTTGGCTCAGCCGTGGGGATATTTTTCTATGAACAATGAGGGTAGGCAAAATATTTCCCACCAAATGCAGTAGAGGGGGTGAATATGGGGGTCTCACAATAGTGTGACCAACATTTACCAGCCTTCAGTAGGCCAAACAAGATCACGATGCCTACATTCTTACCTCCAGTACCGAGTGAGAAGGGTAGGCGGCATGATCATATACCCTTTGGAGATTATTTCCGCGAATGGCAGTCCATGGGGGAAAACTTCAGAGCGGCTTTTCCCTTCAGAGATTATTGTCAGCTCAGGAAGGATGAAGGAGGAAGGAACAGTGGGGGGTCTAGCACGCAGAGTTCAGAGTTGCAGCATACCACTAGGAGGACACCTTTTTCCACATATGATGGATCCATTGATTTCACGGTTCGAGATCGGGTGGAAAAGTTGGATACCTCTTTCCAGCTTGACCAAATAATGGAGGGGGAAGCCATCAAAATGGCTACCTTGCACTTGGAGGATGAGGGCACACAAGATCATGGGGAGCATGTGGATACGCCCAGTATGACGCAGGGGTCGTCTGTGTTGGAGACTTATTTGACCATATCGGTTGACACCTCAGTAGAGAGAGTAGAGCTTACCCTAGTAGTGCCATCCATTGAGGTGATGACCGGGGTAGTGTCCGAGTCTTCAGGTGGTAGCAGCTTTCTTGGCTCAGCCTATGAGTCTAAGCCCAAGAAGATCAGAACGCTGAAAAAGATGAGTTTATTCTCATCTATTTTCAGATCCAGAGGAGACATCTCCAAGGAGGTCAAGAAGACTGAAGAAGAAGAAGAGGAAGTACCATGCACTTCCTATTCTCATCAAGAAGAAGGCATTGAGCATGGAAGATACTTGGATCATCAGATCCTCAGTGATTACCTTGTTGAGTATAGATCTCAACTTAGAGCCTTCAGGGAGACTCTAGATTTTCCTCATTTCATCTAGCTGAAGGAAGAGAAGAGACCATGTAGCAGAAAAGAAATCATAGGCAATAGATTTTTGTTGTCTACCTTTGATGGGTCATCTAATGCAAGAACTTGGGTGAGAAAGTTGGAGGCATTTTTCCTAATACATCCTGTAGCAGGGAAAGAAGCTGTTGAAATCTCAGCGCTGCACTTGGAGGGTGAAGCATATGATTGGTGGTGCAGCCACTTGAGCCATGCAAGGGTGAATACTTTTGCAGAGTTCACTCAAAGGTTGATCCAAACCTTTGATGGAGAAAGAGCAAAGAAAGAAAAGATCACATCACCTCTTGAGGAGGCTTGTGATAACGTTGTCACACTCATGGAGGAGCAGCCACATGCATAAATAGTTGTGGCAGCCAACACTTTTGAGGAAGGGACTCTTGCAGCCCCGCAAGAAGTTCCAAATGCACATCAAGGTATGAAAAGATTTCCACATTCCATTGTTGCAGAAAATTCTTTTGATCAATGTGGACATTTACTTTTGCATGACCAAGGGTCAAATCCCATTGCTACTATAGAGCAGCTTGGTTGCACTGCACCGTGCAACATGAAAAATTTCAAGGGGGAAACAAACCATCATCTTCATGAGCCTTTGTTGGATTGCATATCACATTGGAGGTTGGGGTTTGAAGTCTTAAAGAATGATGGTAGACATCTTGCAATGAGAACCCCTTTCTCCCTTCATGATGAAAATTTCTCAATGAGCTCCTCTCAGCTCAAAGAGGAACTTCTACTTTCAGATCCAAGACCTCAAGGGTTTTGGAAGACTATGGATGAGAGGGAGGTCTCAAGGAGAGATCTCATTTGAGGTGCACTTCAACACACCATGGAGTGCAATTATTTTCTTCCTTTCTCACAAGAGCAGATAGAAGATGGAGGACATCATAGGATGGATAACATCTCTCATGCTTGTGTTGGAAATTCCTTGAGCCATACACATCATGATGGGAGGTTTTTTCCTGCCACCTATTTGGGTCTTGATAGGGTCTCATTGATCCTTGAGAAGGTTGCATTTCAAAATCCCATGAAGTGCAAAGACAGGAATTTGATTTGGGAGGATGGTATCCCTCATGGGTGGAGTACCAAGATGAGGAAAAGAAGGAAGCATCCACAAGAGGTTGAGTGGATGTAGTTGATGGGCAAGGAGCTAGGAGGCTACTTGCAGATATATGATACCGGGCATCAGGAGGCTTGGCTGCGCTGGTTACTCTTGAAAGAGTTTGGCCATCACTTGGAAAACACTTTTTCTAAGAGTAGGAGGAAATATACTTGCATCATTGAGCAGCATAGAGTATTGGTGCATGATGCTGATGTGATTCTCATATCATTCATTGTGTCTTCATCACAGGAGTTGTATGATTGAGGTATGGGGAGGCAACAAAATGTTTTGTTGCTTTGCTTGTTTCTGGGAGAGCAAGAGAAGATTTTCTCTCACACTTTACATGATGTTGCAGGAGGAGGATATGGCATTATATCCTTGGTCTTAGATGATTTGTAAGCTCTTCCATCTTGGGGAGTATTCCATATTTGTTGCAGCATTATTGAAGGAATCGTTGACAAGGAGCATTTCAAAGAACGAAGTTTAGTATTGACAGGGGCTTATTTGCAAAAGCTCACAACGCTGTCACTTGGGAGCAAAGACTTATGGATGAAGTGTTCCCAGCGGAAATATGGTGGATCCATAACCCATAGGTCCCAAGATCACTTCATATTTGTTGCACTTGATGAACAAAGAGGAGGTAATGATGATAGAGGCATCTATGGCATATTCTTCTTGACTTGGGTTTTCAAGCATAAGGAGGATTATCTTCTTGCAGCACTTGGTTCATTCTTCTTCATAGCATGCCAAAACACTATGGAGGACTCATGTATGGACCCATGTACCATCTTCCTTCCAGCATATGGTGAGAATTTTTTTTATACATTCATTGACTTTCACACTCTTACCATTCTTATGCAGTGCATTGCTTCACAAGAGGGCAAGCTTGTCAAATTGCTCCATGAGTTGTATTGGGCCAATCTGCATGATGGAGGCGGCCATCTCTTTTGTGGCCTTGGGAAAATGTTTTATCACCACATGTATGTTCAGTTTCTGCACTATAGCATGTATCATATAAAAGACATGCATGATTAACCATGTAAAAAGAAACATTTTTCCATGTACTTTTATCAAGCAGCAACTTGTAAAAATGCGTTGTCGCTACTGGGAAAGCTGTTGGTACCTTCTTGCATCACTTGTAACCTTTAGAATTTTCTTCATTTTGCTGCTGATCATGTCTTCATTTGCTGATATAGATCAGATTTGTATGGGAGGCTTGATTATGAGGGAGACGCATGAACTGGATGTGTCCTTGAGTGGGAAGAATTCTCACAATTTCTGCACTACATGTTCTAATGGGAGCATGAGAGGAGATATGGCCACCACAACCAAATGTTTGTTCTCTTTTGAGGTGGGCCATAAGATCGATATTCATCCATTGTACAACCAAGGGCAAGTGCTTGATCATGTATTGTTGTTACATTCAACCATTTACTATCCTTTAGTAGATGTGATGAATCATGAACATTGCTTGCCATGTAATTTTTTGAAGTTGCAGTGGATAGGACTGTGCTGTATCCTTGTGAGAAATTGTTTGCATCATGTATCATCATGTAAAACCTTCAGAAAAATTCTCATTAGGATGTTCTAGGATGATCATGTCCTATTCTTCATGGATGGATTGTTTTGGGCCAGCTCGTTCTTCATTGTTGGAAGAGCCTTCTTTGGAGGATTGTTCTTCACTTTTCCATTTGAGGGCAATAATTTTGCAGCCCAGGATCAACACACACTCTACACTTGTCATAAGTGGAGAGAAGGATAGCATGGGGTCGGCTATGATGCTTACCATGATTAGATTTTTAGCCCACCTTCATTTCCGGAGCTTGAGGTGGAAGAATTTGTCGGATGAGGATGCTATTTGGGAGAGTGAGAAGATCTTGCAACATCCATCACTACACTTGCTCGGGGACAAGCAACATTTTTCCGGGGGAGACTGTAATATTCCCAATTAGAAATGGCTAATTGGAATATTCGATTTGGTCAATTTTTTCCTTATGTAGTTAGATTATAAATAAAAGTGAGTAGAGGGGGACATAACTCACTCTAAAAATAAAGCGCACACCCAAGTAGACACAACGTTGTAACTTAAATGAGCCAAGGGGGCCAAGAGACCACGTAGAGAGGAGGCCCACGTAGACCACATGGAGGGGCTGTGCAGTCCAAGTTGAGCACGAGGCAAAGGGAGGCTACGTTGGAGGAGGTGGGCCTTAGGGTTTGAAAGAGGCCAACGCTATATAGAGAGGAGAGCCTTCTCATTTTGATCATTGGAGTTTATGCATTTGAAGCTGGTCATTACGACTTTGAGCACACTGGTTGTTTAGCCTGTTCGCAGTACTGTTTAGTGCGTTGAGTGTCTCCGTTCGGAGATCTCACCCTCAGCCCCGGGGGACTTCGAGTGCCTGCTCGGGTGAGGTTTTCCCATCAGCATTTTGCAGGAGGATTGAGTTGCGGCGTTTGTGGAGGAGTATTGCGTCAATTGACTGCGCATTCCTGAGAGGGAGGACGCAGTACATATTGGGGAAGCTCCGGTGTGGTATTCTGTTGGAGGATTTTGGTCAGGAGGTTGAGAAGGGGGGGACAGCCCACGCCTATTGGAGTCTTTTGGTTGAGCGGGAGGTCATATTTTCGAGGATTCCAGCCAATCCCAGCGTGACCCTTGGGAGGATGGTGTAGATCCTCAAGGGAGGTACTTTCGGGCAGCTACACGGTAGTTTCCAACAACTGGGACGCAGAACAGAGAACAGCCATTTCGGCGGCATTCTGAGAGTATCTCTTAACTCGCCTTGTGCAGGTTTAGGTGCCATCATTCTTAGCACCTTATTGTACTCACATTTCTCAAGATAATAAAATGGCTCACCAATCTCTATGCTTCTCTTGAGTATTTGTTACATATTCTATATCTGCTATTGTATGCTTGCACTATTGTTATTTCTCTCTCTTTGAGCATTCTAGTTACTATACCACTTGGTGTGTTTCCCCATACTCTTAGAAAGAGTCTGGAAAGGGCCAGGTAGCCTCCAGATCTCACCCTCTTTTCAGAGGTGAAATGTCTGGTAAACACCCTCCCAGTCCATCTCTAGTTGGATTTTGCATGTGTTTGAGAGATATCCTGAAATGAGATATTACAAATCGCCTCCTGTGCAGGCTCCAATGGCATAAAAATCTGCCTGTTATCAAGGAAACCAAATTGTTCAAGAGACATACTCCAGGAGAGAAAATTTTTGATCCAGTTCGCAATCACCTTGGATATGATTTTGTAAACAAGATTGCACAGTGAAATCAGCCTATATCCATCAAATTGATCAGGCTTATGAGATTTATAAATCAAGGCAATAAATGTAGCATTCAAAGCTCCATTCACTTTCCTTGTTCTCCTAGATTTTTCCACCATAAGCAATAGATCAGGGCCCATAATATCAAAAAATGATAGAAAAAATTCAACTGTCCAGCCATTCGTACCCAGACTTTTCGAACTAGCAAATTTCTTCATAATATCATGAATCTCCAATAGAATAACAGGTCGCCCCACCCAATTACCATTTTCATCCTCAAAAAACCATGGGAACATCTATATACCCTCAAGTTTTTGGACTATAGAGATGTCTTCTTGTGCAGAATAGACCGCTTGGAAATGTAAAAAAGCTTCCCTTTCCAATTCTGACTACCCTCTCACCATAGAACCATCATCCTTCGAAATATCCCAAATAGCATTGTGTTGTCTTCTGAAATTGGAAAATTTATGAAAAAATTTAGCATTTCCATCACCACCTGTAACCAAATTTCCCTACTCTTCTGACGCTAGGTCTCCACATCTAGCCTAAGAAATCTCGCCTTCCGATTCTCCAATTCACAAACCCTAAGTTTCAATACCTGGTCGTCAATACCACCTGGGTTGTTCCTGTATAGTAGGTCCAATTCCTTTTCAGTTTGATAGAGAACCTCCTTATTAACCTTCTTCTTTTCCTTTTCCCACTTGCTGACAAGAGATTTAAGACATTGTAATCTATATACCAGTGAAGACATAGGGTCACTTGTACCAAGAGCCACAGTACCAGTCCAATAATATCGAACCAACAATTGAAATTCTGGTTCCTTGAGCCAAATAGGGTTAAATTTAAATGGATAATGGACCCTTGTAGCAATGACATCTAGGATAGGCGGAGAACTATTAGTTCAACCATGCATAAAAATTTTAGGGGCTTTATAATATTAACTAGGATAATAAAGTTGTATCCACATACAAATTTAATGTTATCTATATAAATTAATAACATATGATTTTATTATGTCATTGCTTGCAGCAATGACATCTAGGATCGGCAGAGAACTATTAGTTCAACCATAAATAAAAATTTTTTGGGGCTTTATTATGTTAACATGGATAATAAAGTTGTATCCACATACAAATTTAAAGTTATCAAAACTTTAGAGTAGATTAATACTTAAGCAAAAATGTGAGATAACTAAGCCAAGAGTGAAGAGGCATGATTATATAATGCAAGCTCCATTTAATATCTATATATATATATATATGTATATATATATATATATATATATATATATGAAATGTTATTTGTTTGGATGATGTGATATGAATAACTTATTGATGTACTATGAGACTTTATCTAAAATATTAATAATTTACATTTTTAGTGGTTATAATATTTAGTGAGAAAAACATTTTAAAAAATATATACGAATTATTATTTGTTTGGATTATGTGTTGAGAATAAATTAGTAATATATGATTTTATTATGTCATTGTTTGTAGCAATGATATCTAAGATTGGTGGAGACTATTAGTTCAACCATATGTCAAAATTTTTAGGGGCTTTATAATATTAACATTAGTTTTTTTTGTATAGATTTTGAACTAATGTCATACCGCTACCGCTGCATCCCCAAATACATTGGCTGAAGATGTCGTCAGCTTTATTTTGTTATGTTCGCATGTATTGTTTGCCATTTGCATATGCCTTAGGACTGATTAGAGTCTTAGTTTCCATCACTAAATTTAAGGTTCTGCCTATCATGCCTCCATAATGAATTTCGCCGGTTCTGACAACCTTTTCCATTGTATTTCATGCTGGAATCTAGTAGAAGATGACAAAACTGTCAAACAACAACCCATCCTTCTACAGTTCTACCTACCATGCAGGTATTTTGGACTCTGCAATCAATTTATGGCCTCGCTATATTGTGTTTTGGGCGGATTCCAGGTGATTCGTAGTAGATTTTCACTGGATCTCGGGGTACATTCTTTAAATTCATCAAACCCTCAGAAGCGCATTCACGTGCATGACAAGTTTATCTCTTTTGGTGTGTTTTTCTAATGATAACATGGACGACCATGGATTCTTAACTAAAAAAATTTGGGAAAGAGAAGAGCACCTCTTGTAGATTGTACAAATTTCTCTGCCCATATCCATATCCAGACCTCGAAGGACCTACGAGGAATTTTCCTTACCCTCTATCAACACCCTTTAACATCCCACATGTATGAAAATTTGGAAACAGTTTGTGGATGACACCTGTGTGGTGTGGCCGCATGGAAAAGAGAAATTGGACCTTTTCTTTCGTCATCTCAACACTACTACATTTGGCGGAAATTCCGACACTTGTTTCCGACGCTTTTGACCAAATGTCGGAAATTTTCCCAAATTTTTTCCATCCTGCCCGAAACCGTCATTATACCGACGTCTATAGAAAATTGTCGCAATACCGACACTTAAAAACGTGTCGCAATTTCGACGTTTAGAGGAAGACGTCGCAATTGTGACACCATGGCCCAAAGCGTCGCTATTGAGACGACTCTAAACGTCGCAACTGCGACACAATGTCTAGGTGTCGCCATTGCGACGTTTGGAGGCACCCGTCGTAATAGCGACGCCTTTTCCACCGTCGGTATAACGACAGTTATTTTCGCGCTACATAAAAATACCAAACTTATATGCGCGCTACATAAAAATTCGAAACTTATATGCGCGCTACATAAAAATGATTTTATTGTTTCGTATTTGTCGCAATAGCTACATTAACGTTTGATATCACGCGCGCATTCGCCCTCTGCTCTTGCAGAACAACATTTTCCCTCAGCATTCGCGCTTAGCTCTTGCAGAACAACATTTTCCCTCAGCATTCGTGCTCAGCTCTTGCAGAATAGTATTTGCCCTCAGCATTCGCCCTCAGCGTTCGCCCTCAGCTCTTGCAGAACAGCATTCGCCCTCAGCTCTTGCAAAATGGTAAGTTCTTACTGCAGGCCCTTTCTCCTATAGTAGGGTTGACTCTATTTGGGTTTTTGGTCAATTCCATTGGATTGTGTTAGGCTGTAGGGTTCTCTCTAGATGTCAAGAATCAAGATTCAATACCCTCTATTATCTTCATCACCCAATACAAGATTTAAATTTTTCCCAAAGAAACGCTTATTAATTTGGCGGCCATTATTTCTCCCTGCTTTAAAAACCCTACATTTAAATGAAAACAAGCATTGCATTTCAACTACAAAAATCTATTAGTGTTCAAATGTACATGTGTGCTACATTAACGTCTGATATCACGCGCGCATTCGCCCTCCGCTCTTGCAAAACAACATTCGCCCTCACCATTCGCCCTCAGCTCTTGCAGAACAGCATTCGCCTTCAGAATTCGCCCTGAGCTCTTGCAGAACAGAATTCGCCCTCAGCATTCGCCCTGAGCTCTTGCAGAACAGCATTCGCCCTCATTACCCTCTGACTCTTCCCGGAACGCTTTACATAAGACTGGTCTTACGGGAACAGCATTTGCCCTCGGCATTCGCCCTCAGCGTTCGCCCTCAGCTCTTGCAGAACAGCATTCGCCCTCAGCTCTTGCAAAATGGTAAGTTCTTACTGCAGGCCCTTCCTCCTATAGTAGGGTTGACTCTATTTGGGTTTTTTTGGTCAATTCCATTGGATTGTGTTAGGCTGTAGGGTTCTCTCTAGATGTCAAGAATCAAGATTCAATATCCTCTATTATCTTCATCACCCAATACAAGATTTAAATTTTTCCCAAAGAAACACTTATTAATTTGGCAACCATTATTTCTCCCTGCTTTAAAAACCCTACATTTAAATGAAAACAAGCATTGCATTTCAACTACAAAAATCTATTAGTGTTCAAATGTACATGTGTGCATCACTTGTGTAGGGTATTCCTTTCCACTTTCACATTATCCAAGAATGTGTGCAGTATAGTTCATATTTTTTGTGATTTAGATTGCCTTGAAAAAGGAAAGGTAAATTATTTCCCATGGAAAAAGAAGGTTTTCCATTTTTATAGGTTGTTTGGACTTACGTGGAAAAATTTATGGTATGCCTTTCATATTATGTAGTTTAAATTTGAATTAACTGATTATTCTACATGAAAATATAATTACCTATGTGATGTCCTTCATCACTAATTAAAATTATAGGGTTTCAATTTCCTAGACTCTAACTCATCTGATGCTAAATTCTAGGTTCTCATTGGTGGATCACTCTTCCATTGATTTCCTTTCCCTCTGGATCTTGTCATACTTTAAAGTCATCAATGATACATATATTATTTCAGGTATCCCAAAAGGCTTTATAGTAGAACATATTGTGAAGTTTTTTTGACACTTGAGGATTCTTTTTAGAACTGCAACGTGGTCGATGCTATCGAGTTATATATCAAGCAACTTGTCCTTAATAACCACACTATGAGGTAAGTTCAACCAGTTTGAACTTGTTGGGACATAGCATATGAATTTGTGTGATGAGTCCATATCACAGGTCTATTATGGTGAAAAAAGTGAAGACACGTAATGATAGTTATTATGTTAACATTACTAGAAACATTTTCGAAATTATCCATGCTATCAAGATGTCAAAATTCCAGGCATTAGGTGTCAATACTCGTAGCTAATAAATAATAATAATAATATAAAAAAATCACAACTTTATTCTTGAAATATGATTGTTACACATTGGTAACCTAGTTCATGAGTTACTATCACCCAAATATTGCAAAACAAACTTAAAATATAAATTAAACCAACATGAGAATCCAACTAAGGGTTTCTCGACAAAATCATGCCATAACTTGGCATTTTGAAACCCAAATTTGAATCCATCATAAGTAATACAATGCAAACTCAGATGGATTTTCAATGCATGTTTGCATGCTACACTTATTATCTGTCTAGATATCATTTTTTAAATGGAACCATTAGTCAAGCCCACAGTCCTTTTTATGTGAAAAATTTCAGCTCTATTTGAGCTCTTTTTTGCTCCACCACCTCCATAAACCAGTGTTACACGGGGTCTCGCCCCCCCACCTAGGGGTCTAGATTCCTTGCCCCCTCGTGCTCTGGGGTCTTGGGGACTTCTAGGAGATGTTTCCCTCACGCCCCCTCACGTCCCCTCACCGCCCCTTTTAGTTTATGGTTTCGTGTTAAAAGTTGATGTGCCACTTAGCATATTTGAGAATCCAAGTGATTCTGATTCAGATGGTGACATGGTTGATATTGATATATTCGTGCAGAAGTTGGATGCAGAGACTAGTGGGGCATTAACTTGAGCATTTATGCTCATTTATCAGTATGATGATATCATTTGATATTCATATGTTATGTTTTATGTTTTATGTTTCGGACATAACTTATTTGCGTTTAAGTTTTATGTTTCAGACTTGAGTTGTAAACTTCAGTTTAAACTCTATTTTGAATCTTGATATAATATGTCATATGATATCTTAAGCTTTATTTTCATTGTACATTGTTAGTAGTTACATTAATGATTATATAGTTACAAACTTACAAACTTACATGCATGATTGTATGATGTATGTTTTAACTTTTAAATTTTAAATTTGTTTCAATTATATGATTCATCATTCATCAATTTGTAATTTTATCATTTATGATTTATCTTTCATGATGCAAGTGTATGATGGTTGTATATACATTCCTTGCAAAAATATAGTTACATTTTAAATATTAAATTTTATAATTTTTATGACCCCGACGTCCCCCCACGTTTCCTGAAAATTGGTAGGGAGCTTTTGCATAGGCCGCTCCCGCGCTCCCTCGTCCCCTCGCTCCCACCTCCGGGGGACTTGGTGGAACATTGCCATAAACATATGCAAACATATATCATGATCTTGGAATTCCATTACATATGTATGTGCCAATGTTCCATAATCTTGCCCCATCATCAATGTAAGAAATTTCCATTGAATATCAAATTATGGAGGGGGGGAACTTTTTGTTGCAACATTTGGCTCAAAATCAGGGACCATCTCCGTATGAGGTGAATGAGAACTATAGATATTTGAAGAAGTAGATTAGTGCCTTTTCCTCTGGCCATGGAGTCATATACAGTCATCCATCACAAAAATTTGTCTTTGTTCATTCTCACCTTGAAAGTTGCAAAAAATCATGCCCTAATTGAAACGACACTAAATTTGAAAGATATAATAAAAATGAAAGCTAGAAGTGCCCTATTAATACAAAGGGAAAACCTTCCTACCTGCCCTAACTGAGATAAATTTTGATTGAATAGGAAACATGATATTTCCTATGGAGTTGATCCAACAACTTGTTAAATGTATGGGACTAAATCGTGCATTTGATTTCCAGGGAAACATGCACATGAAGAGAAAAAGTGCAGAATTAATGGAAAATCCATACATGCCACTTATAAAAACTACACCGAAAGGTAAAAAAATACTTAAGGCCTTAACTTAATTTGAATCAAAAAATGACAAAACAGGATTAGTGAAAACACGAGAGTGGTGTGGGTGAACAACATAAATAAAAAGTGAAGATACCTTTCCCCAAGATGCCTTTGTCACCGTTGTATGAAAACATGTTTTCCTTTCCCTTTATACTTGCAAGTGAATGCATTATAGGTATGGTGTTTTCCCATAATAGGAGAAGCCTACTTAAATATATCATTCGTGGATTGAATGTTTGGGTGCCTTAATGTGCAATGACATGTTTCCAGGACTGAATTCAATGCAAGGCATATTTGAAACTCTAACTCTGTCTTCTGGTGTCTTATTAGAAATTATTTCGGTTTTCATTTTGTGTTTTCAAGTTAGATATTGTTTTCAAGTTTTTACATTTATAATTTTATTGCAATGTGGCAGACTGATCAGAGCAGTGCAGGAACAACCCCGAGACGGGATGATCATGGAAAGAGGCCAGCGGAAGAACATGTAAAGTGCCGGCATTGCTCTATCTTCAGGTATTTTAGTTATTTACATAATTGAAATAATATTAATTTTGTTCAAATATGCAGACACCTAGCCATGGTACGCCTGATGATTCCCTCTTTGAGGAAGAGCTTTCTTCATCCCTATCTCTAGTGTTCTTGTTGCAAAAAAAGGCACGAGATGCAAGGTCGGAATTTAATGCTTTGATAGACGCGCCTCAAACACCTGAAATAGAAGAGAGGATACAACATCTTATGAGGCAGCTAAATAGATATCAGGTAATAATAAAAATTCAAAAGGATATTTTTTTTGTTCTGCATGAGATGAATTGTGATAGTTTGATTTTTAATTTTTACATTTACTAAACTAACAAAAAGTTCTTTTGTATGTAGCGTTTTCTGGCATTTGTTGAACCCGGTGTTGGTGGTAGTGGGACACAAGGGCAAGAGATTGCCCAACAACCCTCTCATACACCTTCTAATCCTTTAGGTGCTAGCCAAGAAACACACCCTGCCCAAGCAGACACCCAACCAACCGCTGAACGTGTTGGCAATGATGAGGCTGATATGGCCAACTACATTATTGCGTTTCTTGGAGCTACACGTGTCAGCTCCACAGGGACCATTAATGGCACGTTGTTGGTGAACGATGAGGGTGTCCCTATAAAGCATGTACAACTCCCAGGTAAATTTTAATATTTTAACTATTTCATGTACTTTATCTAAAACATATTTATCATGATTTTTATTTTTTAATTAATGATAATATCTTCTTTTTCTTTTGGTTTTATTCTGTGTAGGAAACAATGAGTTCTACAGGATTCTGGAGAGCCATGCGTTGGTAATTTTTTGCCCAACCATACGTACAGGGTGGAATTCCCAGAATTCCAACCTGAAAAAAGAACTTCTAGATTATCTAGAAGCCCTTTTTGGGGTCGGCACATTTGACAGAACAACGGTGGCTCGGGTAGCCGGAAAATATTTGAAATATACCAGGGACACCTATAGGATGCAATTGCAATTTAACCCTAGATATGAGCGTCCTCTCACAGTTCCAGAGAGTGATTGGAGAGCACTCATCCATGACGGAAAAGAGAAAAGGGCAAAGAAAGAAGGAAAAATGCCAACTGGACCCGCAAGGTAAATTACAACTTTAATTCAATAGCTTTAATTTTCTTTGTCTAAAATAAAAGTGTGCTACGTCATATCTGACTTCAATCTTTTGATGCTAGGTTGCCTGACACCTCAAAGGCAACCAAAGCTAGGATAGAGAAAAAGGGCCATCACAAGCTCGGCCAAGGTGGCTACTTGAAATTAGCTGCAAGAATTGTAATTAAGTAGCTAAACATCTTATAATTAATTGTATCGCCTTCCAACGTTTTTGTAATCCTATCAGATATGATTAAAAATACACGATCATATATAATGTAGGGTGATGACTTTGGAACAATAACTACAGAGGAAGATAAAAATATTGCTTTCCGTTTTGGCTATCAAGCTGTAGTTGAACGTCGCAGAAGCATGGGGCAGGTCCCAAGATCTACAATGCCTGATAAGGTAAAACATTAACCTTTCAATATTTTTGTTTTCGTCCATAAATTTAATGTCTAACAACTTTGTTTAAATCAGGGGAGCAACACTACCGACGAGGTAAATAACCCAGTTTTAGAGCCATATGTAGATGATCCTCTCGTGCAACCTGATCATTGTAGTGGGGACCAGGCCGACAATGCTGCTATCAGTGAGGGCCGTGACGGTAATTAATTTCCACTTATAATTTTTTCTAATTATACCTTGATAGTTGTCCTTATAACTTTTTTTGTTTAAATGACAGAGAATGTTTCCCTTGAGGATCTTACCACCAGAGAGGAAGACAGGGCAACAGTCCCAACGGCGACAACTGGTGCACCAGGTAAATAATCTCATTGCAATTTTTTTTATTAATATAACCGAACTAGTTCGACAGCGATAAAAGAGCAAATAGTCAGGCTAATATTATACGTTTTGGAGCGTCTTGAATCCTTTGAAGGAGCCGGACATCGTGACAATGCAACTAGGTCAGCGGCGACAACTGGTGCACCAGGTAAATAATCTCATTGCAATTTTTTTTTATTAATATTACCGAACTAGTTCAATGATATTTAAAAACTGACAATTAAATTTTAATATTATACGTTTCATAGCGTGCCTACTCCTTTGGATAGACGGACATCGTAAATACGCCGTGGAATCAGCAGTGCGGGTTGAAAGGCACGAAACAGGAGCAGAGCACGATGATATTGATGATGTAATTAGGAGCTTTAAAAATAGGAAGAAGAAAAAGAAAATTTGACAATGTAAAATATTGTATTATTATAAGACAAGCGTTACCATACTTGGAACGTTTTTTGCGTTATATAAAAAACTCATTTATCATACTATTTTTATGTCAAGCATTAATTGCAATGTTTCCTTGCGTACTTTTTGTTGAATTGTTTTTTTATTAGTTATTGAATATTTTTTTATGCTCATGAAAGTAAAAAATGAAATATAGATTGGGTATTGGGGAATTGAGAGTGATGTGAGGGGGGGGGGGAGGGGCCATAAGAGCTTCCACCTTCACGTGGTTGGCCCTGTTTAGTAGAGAATCATTTATTGGAGCGATTTAATCTTGGAGCAAACCTCCCTCTATCCAGCGTAGCAACAAAAAAGTCACTGTTGACTTAGTTGCTACTCTTTCGGATCGTGGGAGGCTTGTTCCAAGTTCATGCGACTCCAATAAATTGTTCTTGAAACGAAGAGGAGCTTATTCAGGTATGTTTTGACATTTTCAACATATGTTCTAACATTATCATGAGAATGCATCTTAGAGTAAAAAATACTACATCAATTACTTGTATTTATTGTATAGATAATGATGGATTTTGATTGACTTGGCAGTGCAGGTACAAATCCTCTTGCATCATGAGCAATAAAACTTGTCAACCAGGGTCATGTCCAGGATATTTTTGCTTGTGCGCTTGACCAGGTTCGTAATGTCACATTTTGTAAGCTCCTTTACAGTTCATAATTCAATATTAAGCTTGTTCACGATTATTATCTAGGTTTTTTGTATGTGTTTTTTCATCTATTTGATTGTAAGCAACTATGCATGTTTCCTATTGTTCTCTATGATTTCTCCCATTACCACTCCCAGGATGAATCCGACTTTATTGTTACTATGATTTCTCCATTTACGATTTCATAGGTTACATCATGTAAAGTTGTCAATCTCAGGTTGGTGATGAGCTTTAGTTCTCCAGATTTGGGGCTTTTCTAATATTTTCTCCCTCATGTCATTCCTGCATCACCTCGTTGTTTGAGCATGCCAATTTTATACCACTTGTACCAATTGGCACATGTCAATCTCTGAGTGGTGCCACATTTCACCTATTTTCAGTGAGAGTTTAGGGTTTCTCTAACATAGCTTCAGAAATTCGATTCAGTGCCTACTTGAATATTGTCACATAATACTCATGGTTTGGATTGATGAGCATGTTCTGAATGGTTGGTTGATTCATAAGAACCACCCATATAGTCATCTTGAGATATTTCGGAAGTTTTCTCGGGTTTCCTTTTTCACCGTTTCTAGTGGGTGGGATGGTGTGGGGTGATCCATCAATACTGGTGCTCTTGTAGTAGGGAATTTGTTTTTGGGGATATAAAGGAGAATTTGATGTAGATATCCCATTGGATACATTCATAGATGGGCACGAGAGGTCAAGAATTTAAATTAAAAATATGAAGCCTACAGCATAGCGACGAGAAGTAGCGAGAGATGGCCCAGTTAGAAATATTGTTTTGTCTTGTATATGTTAGTGATTTCTTTCTCTTATCTTAAATACAAATATCATAATTCCTGATATATTAGGAAACAGATATGATTTATATTTCTCTTTGATTTGTTTCTCTGATACTCAGTTTACCCAGAAGTTGAATAGTTATTTTAGTTTATTTTATTACAACAAAGTGGTTTAGCAAATGGAGTCAACAACAGGTTCATATAATATAGTGCAAATTACCATTGAAACAGGAAGATAATCTGGCACAGGCAGTGCATGGCAATTAACCACATATACCTCATTAGGCCATTATTGAAGGGAAGAGGATTGGGTGCAATAAATGCCACGATAATTGGCATTGTTATCTACTACTGGATTTTCCCTTGTTTCACTAATCTCTCGACGAGAAGAGGGACTGCGAGATTACGAGATAGAGAGAAGGTAGGTAATACAGGAGCTATGGAAAAGGAGTTTTACTTCAACAAGGATGGCTCAGTGACAAAAAAATTGCAGGTCAGAGAAAAAATTATGTTTAAAGGAAGGTCACCTGCACGTGAAACTTCACTGCGATGGATCTTTCCTTGTCCACTTATATTCGATTTTAATGTGTTATTTTAATTTTTCATGGAGGGTTGTTTTGGCATATGGTCTGGCATTCAATTGCACACTTACTGAAAGCATTGTCAATTTGTCTTGCGGGCGGTGTGAACAAACTTGCTGATCTTGTTGGAGTCACCCTTGGGGCGAAGGGAAAAATGTTGTCTTGGAGAGCAAGCATGGTTCTCCGAAAATAGTTAATGATGGTGTGATAGTAGCTAAGGAGGTAATTTGTAGATGTGTGCTCTGGTTTTGTTTTTAACGTTGTATTAGTTCCCCCTCTTAAATGTCTTAGATTTGGTAGGCATAATTTGAAAACTCAAAGGTGAAAGGAAACATATTTGTTACCCGGTGGTCTACTTGGCCTATGGACTAGCCACATTAGAGTAATGCATAAAGCTTTTCACAACAATAAAAGGAAAGGGTTACGGCTGAGTCAAATTTTATTGTTATTGACAGTGTAATGAAATGTATCTCAATGCTATGGTTTTGGCCCTTTTATTGGTTGAATTAGAGGACCCAGTTGAAAATATTGGGGCCAAGTTGGTAAGGCAAGCTGCGGCAAAGACAAATGATTTAGCTAGGGATGGAACCACAACATCTGTTGTTCTTGCACATGTTGGAATATTGAAAAATTCCAGAACAATGAATGGAGAATAAATCTCCCTTCCTCTAACACAGAAAATAAAAATTTCTTTGACAGGCGACAGGGTTTCAATACTTTGAAAACAAACATCTATTCCCTTCAATAACTCAAAAAAAAACTATTACACTACTTCCTCACTGAGAGGGATTACAAAATTATGACTGCTACAAAACGCAGTGCATAAAACCAACTCACTGTCTACTCAAAACAAACATACTCTGTCTTTAAAACACTCTGCTGTGTTTTTCCCTTTCGCACTGTTGTGCATACACACTTAAAAAGTTACACTCAGTCTTTCACTTTTTACACACTGCTGTGTAATAAAAAATTTACGTACTGTCTATAAAAAAAAATACCAAGCTTTTTCGACCTTTTTATTTTTATATGCCGTAACATATAAAACATATTATAATAAACCCTCTTTTAAAAAAAATAAAATTAAAACTAAATTCTATGGCCCACCTTTCATTTCGCATATGATATATATATAACATATGTTTCAAACATATGTATATATTAAACTATCAAAACATTAAAGAACCCTTTCCGTCGGACTTCAAAAGTTTGAATAGAATGAATTTCAAACCAAATTCGCGTTCCAAAATGGGATGCTGACGTCTGCCTAATTTTAACTCGAATTCTCAATCCAATGTGCCCTATAAAAAATTAGGGTCCGGTTTTCAGGTTTTCAGATTCCCTTCAATTTCATGCGATCCAATATTAATGCTCCACGTGTCCTCCTTTTGAATTTACAAAATTGTCGGGTAAATTTCTGTTTGTTTAATTTCTGGTTGGTGAATTGCGTTAATGCTGGCTGTTGTGTTTAAATACAATCCTGTACAGAAATATGGTTGTGGCCGTCTACAAAAAAAACTTGTAGGAATTTTAAATGCTGAATTAAATTTCTGGATGGCATGCAAGCAACCTCCAAAAAAAAATGTTGCTGCTGCATCCGTCCTTCTGCTGCAGCAGTTGAAGTTAAAATTCAGCAGCACAGGGTTTAATAAGTGAGGGTGTAAAGGTAACTTTTTGTCGATGGTACTGGATTAAGATCATCTATTCATTTTTGTAGGGTCTTATGGTGTTTGGTTTTTTAGTTTTGGGTTGGGTTTATTGAGTCTAAGATAGTTTTTGAGTGAAAAAATTGCTATTAGGTATTAAAAAATTTTGGTTCTTTTGTCAAAATTTATGAGCTTGTTAGGAAATACAAAACTGACAATGGTTGTATCTTAAATTTGTGGAAAATAATTTGAAATGAAACCTTTTTGTTTAGGTTGTTGCGGCAGTGAAAACCCTGTTCAAATTACTATGGGCATTGACAAGACAATAAAGGCCCTTGTTTCGGAACTCAAAATTTTGTCAAAGGAGGTAAACGCTTGCCTTTTGAGTAGGCTGGTTTTCCTTTTTGTTGATGGTTTGGTGTATCTAATTGAATTAGTTGCCTAAGGTATTTTTGGTTGCAAAATCCTTTTCATTTTTCATACAGTATTGGCCTTGTGGAATACATTTGATTGTGTGATCTTGTTAGATCTACAACATTTGTAGTTGTTTAGTCTTATGGCCGAGGTGCACTTTTATTATGGAAATAGTTGATGCAATATTGTCATTTAATCCTTCCTGCAGGGTAGCATGTTGAGAAGTTTTTTGTGAAACATTTGGTATTCAAAATGACACTTGATCCTATACAGCATCATGCACTTGACTTCAAAATTTATATTCAAAGTGTGCCGGACAATTCTTGCAAAATTTCAAATATTTAGGTTGTTTTAAACCATTATCTTTTTCATGTATTGGATGCTGAAAATGTGAAAAAGACTTTGGTATGAAACCAACTGGTGAATAATTTCCAGCACAACAACCACTTCGAAGACATGATTTAGAAGTAGAACAAATGTGCTTATGAAGCATAGAAAGATATCCTTGATGCATTGTCAATGTTTGGCTAGGGTTATTTTTGGAGAAAATAACTCCTTATTCCTAGAATAGTGATCTTCAATACGAGTAAATGCCAGAGAAGAGAGATCATCGTGTGACGCAACAAAACTGAAATTGGACCCCCAAGGAGAGCTGGTGTGTCTACAATCGCTCTGTCAGCATTTTCCCTTGGTTTACCCCGTTCTTTTCCTCCAGCTTGAGTCTTAATTGACTTCTTCTTTCTTCGGGTTTATTTATCAAATTCGTAGAATTTGATAAATAAATACTATCCACAATGGTTGGACTTTAAGTTATATTCCCGACTTTATATTATCTCCAATCCTTATAACCAATGTTTAACTTTCAACACTTTGTATTTATACTCCACGTTTCTTTTTAAATAAATAACTTGTAATGAACTTTCGGCTCTATATTTCACCACCCAGCCTTACAACAATCACGCTCCGGACTTATGCTAATTATCCGCCAATCGTTTAATTAAACAATTTCATTATACTCCGGCCCCACCTATATATATCAATAACCAATCAAACACTCGTATCGTACCTGGCTATCCTCCGCACACCTTAGTTAACCTCCGGGCAAGTTCAACGTGCGACCACCGTCCGATGGCCCTTCTCCAAATCAACGACTCTTGGAAATTTCGCTCGGCTTCCAACGTCGGGCTTTAACGTGCGATGGCGCAGGTTAAACGGTGGTTTTCTGGGGGTCACTTCGCCACGTGTCGCATTCCCTATGGAATCGCTCGTGAATAGGAAATACTGCCTACTCCGCAAAAGCGGTGCGATATGGGCAACCCGCTTTTGTGATTCCGCTCGTGGTTTTGGTAGAGGGCTTGACCACGGGTGCAAGTCTGGTTCCGCTATCCTTTTGTTTGTTAACTCTTGTCCAATCCTCGGGTCAGGTTCCGAAAGCACAACAATTTTGTCTCTTTATTAAGCGGGATTTTTATATTTGAACAGTTTTCACGACCCCGGTTCTCTACACAGACCTCGCCTTGGATATTTTTACATAAAAATGATTGTTCCCAATAATTATTTATATAAATTTTCCACATGTTTAGTGTGGTATTCCCATGACTTATTATAAATATGTGTATTATCAAAGAAAACCAACACAAATTTTATAAGATGGGATCAAACAAAATTGTTCTTGAGTCGAGCCCGCCGGACTTCAAACGGCGATAAACCATAATTCAAACCAAATTCGTGTTCCAAAATAGCCTGCTGACGTCGGCCAATTTTGTGACGCGAATTTCTTATCAAATTCGCCCTAATATTTTACGGGTCCGGATTTCCACTGCGCGAGCGGCCCAAACAAAGATCCGCTCCAATCAATTTCTGCCACGTGTCCTCAATAAAAACTTGCCATGCTCCCGGCTGCGGGTGCATTCGATGGCGTTTAAGGTGATGGGACATGGATATGGCGATTTCATATCAATCGCATTAACATTTAACGCTATTCAATTAAATTTTCACATCAAATCTGCATTAATTAATTTTTAACACTGTTCAAGATCGGACCTCCACTCCTCTTAGCGATTCCGCACGCTCCAATTTGATCCGGCCTTCGGCTCTCATTATTAATGATCAGAGATTAATTATGACGGGCGTCCTTTGATTGCATTGCAGACGGGTCAACAAAATGGCGTTTAGCCATGGTTTTTCAGACAAGCCGGTTGCTGGATTACACTGCCTGCTAACTGTGACGATAAGGAGAAGTGGCCAGCTGAACTTCTGCCTAGACGTTGCTGCATATTTGCATTTCTCTCGGTTCTGTCTTTGTCTGTCTTCCTCTGTTAATTGCAATTCTGCTTCTTCGTCTCCTCTTGTGCCCACTGCGCCTGAGATTGCACCCATGCCTCGCGTGCATCATAGGATGTGTTGCCGCAGGGGGAGCACTAGACGTCAACCTCGGCGCGCTCCCTCCAGCCCCTCAACAGAGTCGACTTCCGGCCAGTCCAGTGATTATTACTTAGGTCGATATCCAAATACTAGGAGTGGGCGGGGTCGGCTTGTAGCATCTGGCCATCGTATGGATTCCCCTGCTCCTGGCTTCCCCACCATTAGTTCACCTTCTCCCACGACGCGCACTGCACAATTTTCATTTAATTTCTCTCTCAACCGCCCAAGAATCACGGCTTTAGTCACTGTGGTCTTCCGCGAGGAGGCCCAAATGGAGGAAGAATGCACCCGTCCGGCGGGTCTGAGCTCGGAAAAAGCCGGCCAGCATTCGGGCCTTCAGGAGGGGAGCCGTGGCATGCATGTGGAGGTAGCACCTAGCGATCTTGGACCTTCCGAAGGATGGTGCCGAATCGTGGAGGAACCATCGGAGGATTAGTTTGGTTAATTTGTTTTTCTTGCTTAGCAGGCCCAGTTAATTGGGCTGCTTTTAGTTTATTTTACTGTGCTGGACCTTTAAGTAATATTTTTGAATTCCGTAAATTAAACGTTCAAGACTGGTTTCCCCGTATGAGGGCAGTCTTCTTAATTTTTTGATTTTTTGATGACAAATTTGCCATGAGTATGGCCAGGCAATGTTTTTGACTTTGGTGTAATTTTATTCGCAATGTTAATAGATTAACTTTACTTAGAATTCTCACATGATTAGCGTTTTTCTTGATCTGTTCAAGGATTTTGGGTACTTTAATTTGTATTTAGAACAATGGACGTCGGTACTCTATCTGTTGCTTTACTATTCTACATACTGCTATTTCACTTTCTTATAGATGCCTCGGGCATATTTGGATGCTTTCTCAGATTGTCGATAATCTCCATGTGGACCGTTACTGGGTTTTATATCATGTCTTTGTATGTGACATGGGGTATTTTTCTATCATTGTCTGGGGTGGGACTTCCACTTTTCTGGATGGATATTTGGGTTCCAATCTTCAGATGTGAAAATGTAATGACTTCATGGACTATTTTACTTCATATAATATATTCAAAACAACGTTTTTTCTCTTGTGAAAAAAATGATTAATGTTTATCACTCTGCCTTCAAAACTAGCGATGCTGGTCTATGTTGCTGGTTTATTGATATGGTCTGATGGTCTTTTTATATTTTGGACATATCACACTCCTCACATGATTAGCGTTTTTCTCTGTTCAAGGATTTTGCGTACTTTAATTTGTATTTGGAACAATGGACATCGGTACATAATCTATCTGTTGCTTTACTATTCTAAATACTGCTATTTCACTTTCTTATAGATGCCTCGGGCATATTTGGATGCTTTCTCGGATTGTCGATAATCTCCATGTGGACCATTACTGGGTTTTATATCAAGTCGTTGTATGTGACATGGGGTATTTTTCTATCATTGTCTGGGGTGGGACTTCCACTTTTCTGGATGGATATTTGGGTTCCAATCTTCAGATGTGAAAATGTAATGACTTCATGAACTGTTTTACTTCATATAATATATTCAAAACAACGTTTTTTCTCTTGTGAAAAAAAAATGATTAATGTTTATCACTCTGCCTTCAAAACTAGCGATGTTGGTCTATGTTGCTGGTTTATTGATATGGTCTGATGGTATTTTTATTTTTGGACATATCACACTCCTCACATGATTAGCGTTTTTCTCTGTTCAAGGATTTTTGGTACTTTAATTTGTATTTGGAACAATGGACGTCGGTACTCTATCTGTTGCTTTACTATTCTACATACTGCTATTTCACTTTCTTATAGATGCCTCGGGCATATTTGGATGCTTTCTCAGATTTGTAGATCATCTCCATGTGGACCGTTACTGGGTTTTATATCATGTCCCTGTAGGTGACATGGGGTATTTTTCTATCATTGTCTAGGGTGGTACTTCCACTTTTCTGGATGGATATTTGGGTTCCAATCTTCAGATGTGAAAATGTAATGACTTCATGGACTGTTTTACTTCATATAATATATTCAAAACAGCGTTTTTTCTCTTGTGAAAAAAAAATGATTAATGTTTATCACTCTTCCTTCAAAACTAGCGATGCTGGTCTATGTTGTTGGTTTATTGATATGGTCTGATGGTCTTTTTATATTTTGGACATATCACACTCCTCACATGATTAGCGTTTTTCTCTGTTGCAGGATTTTGGGTACTTTCATTTGTATTTGGAACAATGGACGTCGGTACGTACTCTATCTGTTGCTTTACTATTCTACATACTGCTATTTCACTTTCTTATAGATGCCTTGGGCATATTTGGATGCTTTCTCAGATTGTCGATAATCTCCATGTGGACCGTTACTGGGTTTTATATCAAGTCGCTGTATGTGACATGGTGTATTTTTCTATCATTGTCTGGGGTGGGACTTCCACTTTTCTGGATGGATATTTGGGTTCCAATCTTCAGATGTGAAAATGTAATGACTTCATGGACTGTTTTACTTCATATAATATATTCAAAACAACATTTTTTCTCTTGTGAAAAAGAAATGATTAATGTTTATCACTCTGCCTTCAAAACTAGCGATGCTGGTCTATGTTGCTGGTTTATTGATATGGTCTGATGGTATTTTTATATTTTGGACATATCACACTCCTCACATGATTAGCGTTTTCTCTGTTCAAGGATTTTGGGTACTTTAATTTGTATTTGGAACAATGGACGTCGGTACTCTATCTGTTGCTTTACTATTCTACATACTGCTATTTCACTTTCTTATAGATGCCTCGGGCATATTTGGATGCTTTCTCGGATTGTCGATAATCTCCATGCGGACCGTTACTGGGTTTAATATCAAGTCCCTGTATGTGACATGGGGTATTTTCTATCACTGTCTGGGGTGGGACTTCCACATTTCTGGATGGATATTTGGGTTCCAATCTTCAGATGTGAAAATGTAATGACTTCATGGACTGTTTTACTTCATATAATATATTCAAAACAGCGTTTTTTCTCTTGTGAAAAAAAAAAATGATTAATGTTTATCACTCTGCCTTCAAAACTAGCGATGCTGGTCTATGTTGCTGGTTTATTGATATGGTCTGATGGCCTTTTTATATTTTGGACATATTCGTTTTTCTCTGTTGCAGGGTTTTGGGTACTTTAATTTGTATTTGGAACAATGGACGTCGGTACTCTATCTGTTGCTTTACTATTCTACATACTGCTATTTCACTTGCATGGACTGTTTTACTTCATATAATATATTCAAAACAGCGTTTCTCGTCTTTTAAAGTTTCAATTTTTTTTTTTTAAATTGAACCCTCTGTCGGTCTACCGACGCCTTGTAGACGTCGGAACTGCGACAACGTAGAAACATCGGAAGAGAGACAGTATGAAAACGTCGGACCACATTTCGTCGGAATTGCGACAGATTACAAACATCGGAAGAGCGACGTTCCAAACGTCGGACCACATATCGTCGGAATTGCGACAGATTACAAACGTCGGAAGAGCGACGCACCAAACGTCGGACCACATATCGTCGGCATTGCGACATCTTACAGACGTCGGAAGAGCGACGTCCAAAACGTCAGACCACGTTGGGTCGGAATTACGACGGATTTTAGGCATCGGAAGAGCGACGTTCCAAACGTCAAACCACATTTCATCGGAAGTGCGACAGTTTACAAACGTCGGAGGCGCGACGGTTTTTGAGACGTCGGAAGAGTGACGCTTGTTCGGAAGCGACGGAAGAGGTGTCGATAGTGCGACACTTTTTACGTGCGTCGGAACTGCGACGGCAGGACAAACCACGGTTTGTCCGCCCTTGAACTGTCGCTCTTGTAACGACTATGTGTCGGAATAGCGACGAATTGGCCGTCGGAATTTCCGCCAAATTTTCTAGTGAAATGATGATTCTGACTCCATTAAGTTTACCATGGAATTCGAAGTGGATGGTAGTCTTCCCTTTCTTGATGTCCTTATTACTAGGAATGAAGAAGGCTCTTTCTTTCATCAAGTCTTTAGAAAGAAGACGCACACTGAGCAGTGTTTACATGCGGACTCTCATCATTTCCCTACTCAGAAGTTAGGGGTTCTCAGCACCTTAGCCACTCATGCCTTGAGAATTGCTGATGAGCACCACCTTGAAGGTGAGAAATCTCATCTTTTTAATGTTTTTGTTAAAAATGGTTATAGCAAGATTCATTGTCGTAGAGCTTTCCAAAAAGCGGAAAAAGGTCTTAGGGTTAAAAGTGATAATTGTGACAGGTCTGCTGGTGTTCACCTCCCTTTTATCTAGGGAACGACTGATAAGATCACTAGGATACTAAGGAGACATAGTGTTCCTTCAACCTTCAAGCCCCTCTGCATGATTCGGAGTTCGCTCAGATCGGTTAAGGAACCGATATGCCCGAAGGAGGGTAAGGGTGTTTACTTGATTCCGTGCTCTTGTGGGGCCCCTTATATTGGTGAAACTGATCGATCCATCATTCAAAGAATTCATGAACATGCCGCTGACCTAAAGCATAATAGATCTCGCTCCTCTGCCTTAGCAGAGCATGCTGAAAAGACAAAGCATCACATTTGCATTGAAGACGTTGAGGTCATTGCGAGGGTGGACCATTTCCACCACTGAAAGTTTAGGGAGGCCCTTGAGATTGAAAAGAGGTCGGTTAACCTTAACAGAGATGATGGGTGGAGTGTGAGCAGGTGCTGGATCCCTGCCCTTCATTCTTATTTTTTGGGTTTTTGTCCTTCTGTCTGTCCTAGGTTCGTCGTTTCCTCTCCTCTCGTCCTGTTTTACTTTTCTCATTTTTGTTATTCTTTATTATGTAATTACTTATTATTTATTTAGCATGATTATGCTTATTATTATTTTTTAATCTCGTTTTTATTTATGTATATTTAATCAATCAATTAATTATCTATTTAAATTAAAAAATAAAAATAGATGAATTAATTAGTGTAGTTTCAAATAATATATTGAATTGCATTCAAGTAATGTATATTTATATATATTGTTATTTTTATTTTTTGTATTTATTTTATGTTTATTTATTTTTATTTTTATTTTTATATTTTTATATTTATATTTATGTTCATATTTATATTTATTTTCTTTTTATTTAATTATTATTATTATTATTTTAATTTATTTTTAAATTTATTTTATTATTTTTTTTGTTTTTATTTTATTTTATTTATTTATTATTTTTATTTATTTATTTATTTTTAGTCAAACTAGTCGTTATTGTACAACGGCTATTTGGAGCTTCATTATCTATTTAAGCTGAGTCCTAGATCAGATTTTGCATCTTGTCTTGATGATGAACCACACTAGCTGGTTCGAAACGCGTCGACACAAATTTCTCCAATGTGATTTTCACCGAAAGATTTGATACATAATTTATGGATCACAGAAGTCAAATTCCTAATAATCTCGCAGATGCTTTGTCGGTTGTGGACTCTTCTCTACTGTCGAATGAGAACGAGCGTGAGCGTTTCATAAATTTCAAGGTTTGCAATTGATTTGAATGGGAATATTAGTGTTTGTTGTGCTAAAATCCAATTCAGAATATAAACAAAGTGCTTGAGAATTATGAGGTAAATTGCAAGTTTTTCATGAGCTTTTATGTGTTTTTATGTGAATTTATTGATCAAATTTACATAAACAAAACATGGAACAAAAACATCTAACAAACATGAACATCACCATAAACAATATACAACTACATATGATGAAGGGCTTCACCTCGCCTGGGCTATGTCTCCTTGGTCCAGCTTCCAATGACTTGGCCCTCTTCTATTATGCTCAAAAGTGTGATTACATATATTTACAATGCTCAAACAACTCTTAAACATGTTCCATCAGCTCCAGAATTCCCAAAAATGCCTATGTAGCCTTTTTATGCCTTGAATTTTGTAAAAAACGGACTTAGTTATGACTTCCCTAAGTTTATGCACTATTCGCTCCACATTTTCCCCAAAATCCGGCACCATCCTACAAATCTGCCCATAATCCATCTAAATGAGCACCAATTTACCGAAAAACCGGGCGAAATTGTCGCCGCACTAATTTTCCCAATAAGGCCTTAATGCCGAATTTCTAACCATATCATATAGTTAATAATTTTTTTTCTTTTTTTTTCTTTTTCTTTTTTAATTAACGTCGTGGTTTTTCCACTAATCGTCGGACTTGGTATTAATTGTGGTTACATGTGGTGGTGTTGGCCTTTATGGTTAAAAATTATGGTTTATGACCATTGGGGGGGGCCACGGGGCTAGCCTCCCTCCCATGGTCCCACCTCCAGCGGTGACCAGGGTTGGGGCTAGACCTTGGCCCCCCTCCCCCCATTGCGCAATACACATTACATTAAAACCAAATGGATACATTGTATGGTAAGGAACAAAGTGCGAGGCGCAATGGTGAAGAATTGTGCTTGGTACTTGGAGGTTGCAGGTTTGACCCCCATTGTTGCTGCTTAGACTTGACCCAAAATTTTGTGGCCTTTTGTGCTGCCACATGGCAGCCTCCGGTTGGGACATGTGGAAATATGTGGTTGGTCACATGCCCAGCCAATCACAACGTGCCAGATCAAACCAGTGGCAACATGCCACTTCACAACACACGATTCGACGAGGAAAACCATTGACCAACTCAACCTGCACAGTCACCCAGCCACGTAGGCATGCCTAGTGAGCTGTACGGACTGCTGATTGGGCTGTCCTGCATTTTTTTTTTAAATTGCCTATCTGAAAAAGTGGACATAACACGTTTATCGGAGCATACAGTGTCGGTTTTCCACGAAACGAGTTGCGTCGGATTCAGAACAACGAGATATATGCGGTCATTCAGGTTCCAAACTATTCCGAGAACTTTCATTTTTTAGCATAATTTTGTGCACCTGATCACTACTCCCCACTGGAAGTTTTTGGACCTCAAAATATCACTTTCAATTATTCATCAGATGAGGTTTCAATTCCCTCAACTTTCCAATCTCGATCCATTTAGCCTTAGAAGGATTTGTGTCTTTGAGCCCCACACAAAGGTAGTCTACACTCCCTCGTTTTGATGTCAATGTTCTTCTGTCAAGAATTGTGTCTTGCTGAAGCTCATCAAGGTATTCAGGAGAAAAGTATTCAGTAGAAGGAATCTAAACCTGTTCTCCTTGATCTTCAATCAATGGAGGTTCATACAACCTAAAGTTCTCAACATTAACAACAAAGTAAATTTGCATGTATGAAGGGAAATCTAACTTGAAGGCATTTTCACCAATATTTTCCAAAATTATGAAAGGACCATAACAGATTGGTTTCAGTTTTTTACCTTCCCCTTGAAGCCTCTCTTTTCTAATGTGAATCCAAACTTCATCACCAACTTGGAAGTTGTGATCTTCACGATGCTTGTCGTATCTTCACGATGTTTGTCGTGTCTTGCTTCATACTTGCCTTGGCTCTTTTCAAGCTAATCTTGAATTGTTTGATGTATCAATTGGATTTGTTCTATGAACTTCTTGGCTTTGTCTATGTCGTTATGACCATCAATAGAACCATCCTTCCCAAAAATGAAATCCAAAGGCGATCTAGGCATGTATCCAAGACATGCCTCAAATGGTGATGTTTGTGTAGAGGAGTGTTTTGCACGGTTGTAAGCATGATGAATGTAGTGCAAGTTTTCATTCCATAACTGAGGATGCTTGATGCAATATCCTTGAAGAATATGTATGACTATTCGATTTACCACCTCAATTTTACCATCTGTTTGTGGATGAAAGGTTGTACTCTTCTTCAACTTGGTATCCATAAAGTCCCACAAACTTGACCAAAAATTCACAAAAAATCGAGAATCTTGATCACTAACAATGGATGTGGGTAAACCAAAATGAACCCAAACATGCTGAAAGAATAAGTGAGTTGTTTGTTCATCTTTGATTTTATTTTTAAATGGCATTAATATACACATCTTGTCAAACCTATCGACAACTACATACAAATAATCATGACCTCTTTTTTACAATGGAAGACCTCCTATAAAATCCATAGAAACACTCTTCCATGGATGTAAAGGTACAAGAAGTGGTGTGTACAATCATAACTTCATATTGCTAGGCTTACTGACTGCACATAATGAAAAACCTTTAATGAAATGCGACACACTTTCAACCATACAAGGCCAATAACAATACCTCTGAAGATGTGCCACTGTTTTTTTTACACTGAAATATCCAGCAATAAGAGAAGTGTGTGCTTCTCTTATGACATCCACTCTCTCCCCCTATGGGATACAAAGCTTGCCCAAATGATACAACAAGTTATTATGTACATGGTAATCCAATTCCTCTACTTGGTTTCCTTGACTCAAGTTTGCATAAACATCTTGAAATTCACTATCAAATGCATTTTTCTCAAAATAACTTTCATGTAAAATAGAATTATGATTAAGTAAAGTAGTTGCACTAAAAATAGGCCTAGAAGGCATATCAGCAACCTTGTTGTAAATACCTTTCTTATACCTGATGCCCAAGTGGAATTTTTGTAAGAAACCCATCCATAGAAAGTGCCTTGATTGCTGCAATTTAATTTGCGATTGAAAGTATTGCAATGGTTGGTGGTCGGTATGTATGATGGTTTCCTTTCCCATCAAGTAGTGTTTCCACTTTTTCACACTTTGAACCAACACATAAATCTTCTTGTCATAAGAAAGATAGTTAATGGTTGATGCACTGAAAGTTTCTGAATTAAATGAAATGGGTTTACCATGTTGCATAAGGACTGCGCCCATGGCATAGTTGCTTGTATCGGTTTGAATCACAAAGGGTTGTCTCAAGTCTGGTAGTGCAAGTACTAGGGCCGAACTAATCTTCTCTTTCAAAGCATCAAATGATTTTTGCTGCTTTCCTCCCCACTGGAAGACCTTTTTCACACTAGTCAATGCATGCAATGGAGTTGTGATAGAAGAGAAGTAAGCAATAAAATTCCTCCAATATTGGGATGCTCCCAAAAAACTTCTTACCTTAGTGGTTGTCTTGGACGTTGGCCAATTCACATTGACCTCAACCTTAGAGGGGTCTATCCAACCCACCTCCTCCAACTATAAGCCCCAACTACACCAAAAACGTTTTACCAACCTCACATTTTGTCATCTTCAAAAACAATTGTTCTTTCCTTAAGACATCAAGTACTTTTCTTACATGCATGACATGTTCATCAAGTCATTTACTGAAAATTAAGATATCATCTAACTAGACGATGAAAAACTCATCAAGAAATGGCCTCAACACATCATTCATCACATGCATGAATGTAACAAGAGCATTACAAATTAAACCAAAAGGCATAACAATCCATTCAAACAAACCTTGCTTTTTGTTTTGAATGTTGTCTTCCAAATGTCACCTTCAAAAATTCTAATTTGATGGTAGCCACTTCTTAAGTCCAAATTAGTAAAATAATTTCATCTTTCGATTGATCAAGTAAATCATATATTCTAGGGAGTGGATAACGGTTCTTTACCATAATATTTTTCAATGCACAGAAATCTACGCACATGCGGCATGTTCCATCCTTCTTTGGCACCAACACAATAGGTGACCCGCATGGAGAAGTACTTGGACGGATGATCCCTTTGTCCAACAACTCTTGAATTTTCTTTTTGATTTCAGCACTCTCCATCACCGACATCCTATACATGCCAATGTTAGGAAGAGAACAATCTTGATGCAATTGTATTTCATGTTGGATTCCCCTCTTGGGAGGTAACCCTTTTGGCTCCTGAAACATATCATTATTTTGATTAACCACTTCAATCAAATCAGATTTCAACTTTGGATCACAACCTTGAAATGCTTCATAATCGACATCATTCTTTGGTTAAATCATAAGAAGCACGAAATTCTTGCTTGAATTCACTAGTATTTTCATTTGCCCTGCATTAACTAATGAAAGACTTAGTTTCTTGTGATGAGCTCTCAAAATATATTCCACACCTTTTCATGGAGATAGAAGATGGTTTTTCTATCATAGAGGTAAGGACTACCCAAAACAATTCCTGAAATATCAAATGGTACAACATCTAATTCAACTTCTTCAATGAAGTTTGTTGTTATTACAAACCGAAGAATACCTTTCTTGCAACTTGCAAGTTTGTTTTCTTGCATATCCAACCCAATGGATATGGTTTATGATGAGGAGTGGTTTCAAGATTAAGTTTCTTGACTAAGTCTTCAAATACCAAATTGGCTTGAGACCCACTATCAAATAGTGTGTCGATTTTTGTATGTTTTGAAATAACCCTCACATGAAATAATTCAATCATTATTTCTTCACTTGGAGTACTAGTGTGACAATTTGATGAACTAGTGCTAAAAATAGATTATTTTCCTTTCATCCCCACGGTTGTAATTTTAGTGAGTAGCTGCAACAGAGGGTTTAGTGCCCTATTTGAGGAGTTAGATTTCCAGTGAGGGAATCAACCCTTCATCCAAGAGATCTATTGGAGGAGTTCCATTGATCTTCTACATCAGATCAGCCACCTCCTATCAGTTATTCAGACCTAGGTCTACATTTTGTCATTCTTATATTTTGGGTATTTCCGGAAACCCTTTCTGGGTTGTCTTGGAAATGTGTTTGGGAACATAGATCTCTATTCCCGTCACTTTTGGAGCATTGTATTAGCAGCTATATATATTTCTATTTTCTAGCTACAGCGATTTCCTCATAGACATCACAGTCATAGCCTTCTGACATTTCATGTATTAACAACATTTCATATTTTGGATGCATTGTATTATGGGAGGCTTGCTTGCCCAGCTTGAGTGATATTTTCCTCAATAATTTGTGCTTATTTTATGCTATTAAACATAATGGAATGGCTCTATGGTTGTCTCGTGTTTTGATCTATTGATATTTCTGCATATTTCCAGTCTTATTTCCTATATTACTGCTTTTCCTATTTTGGGATATGTGACAGTGGTATGAGAGCATGATCTCTGGCTCAACTTGTGTGCAATACATCTTATGACACAAGAAGAAGAGATACATAATTATGGACGGAATGAGTTTTGCCTCATTTATTTTCAGATCTATGAAGGACCTCTCCAAGGAGGTCAAGCAAATGAGAAGGGAGAGATGCAATGAGACCTCAAGAATGTTTCAAGATGAGGAAAGTCTAAGCACTTCCTTTCAGCAGCATGAGAAACCAATATTACATAGAGCTCCAAAGCAATCTACTATGTCCACTTTATTTGAAGCGGAAAGTGAAAGGCATGGAGATGGAGGAAACTTAGATCATGAAACTCTAAGTGATTATCTTTGCATAGTTCAAATCTCAATCAAGGGCTTTCAAGGAGAATCTAACTCTCCAGCAATTCATTCAGATTAAAGAAGAACGGAGACCTTGAAGCAATAGTAGAAGAAAAATACACAATAGATTTCTATTGTCTACATTTGATGGGTCATCCACAAGCACGACAAGGGCTTGGAGAAAGAAGTTATATGCATTCTTCCTGCTACATCCAATAGCAGAAAGAGAATTTGTTGATATTGCAGCGTTGCACCTTAAGTGTGAAGCAAATATTTGGTGGTTCATCCATTTGAAACATGCAAGAGTGACTGCTTATGCAGATTTTACTCAAAGGATGATCAATAATTTTGATAAGAAGAAACTGGAGGTAGTTCCTATTGAGACATTTCCTGACATAGATGAGAAAGCACATGAGGAGCCAAGGGAAGACGTCATTATTATCATTCTAGAAGAAGAGAAACTTCCACCACCTTTAGCTGCAAGGGTACTTGCATCAGGAGAAGGAACACTTGCATATTTTCAAGATGGTCTTGATCTCTTGACATTGAGAGTCCCATGCATTATTCAGGAGATGCATGATGAGGAGGAGACATATACCAGCACTGGTGCAATAGTAGAGGAGAAGCCATCACTATCACCAGCAGTTGGAGGAGTCATTACACCGGCAGGAGGAACCCTTGTAGATGTACAAGATGTTCCCAAGGATCAGCTTAACCAAGGCATGAAAAAATTTCTACCTCCTATTATTTTAGCACATCATATGGAGAGTTGTGGGGACATGCCATCAAGGTAATTGCATGACCTAGGGTCAAAGCACACTGCTGATTTGGAGCAGCAGACTATCACTTCGCAGAGGACCCTTGACTGGTTCAAGGAGGAGATATATAGCCATCCTGGTTTCTCATTGTTGAGCTGCACACAACACTTTGGGTTGGAGTGTAGAGTCTTGGAGGATAGGATGAGCATAATCCTAATCAATCCAATGCAGAACTGTGTGTTTAGTGTTGTGCATGATCATGAGACATCAGATGCACCATCATGGAGATCAGCAGCGCTATCACTGAGCATCAGTGATGATTTGGGGGCCAAGTATTATTGAAGCATTCCAATGACTATTCTACTTGTGTATGATTGGATAGGCAGATGGTTGATGAAAGACATCTTATGATGGATAACATCTCCCATTATTATGATAGATCATTCTTGATGAGCACCTCACATCTCAATGAGAAGATTTTTCCTATAGCATATTTAGAACCTTATGGGTTCAACTTGATCATTGATGAGTGGTCTTTATGTAGAGATATCTAGGAGGTTGCACTTCAACATCTCATGAAGCGCAAAGATAGTCATAAGATTTGGGAGGATGGTATTCTCCATTGGATGGATACCAATTTGGAGCATGATAGGAGACACCCACAGTTGGATGGATGGGTGAGGATGATGAGCAAGGGATTGGTAAGCCACTTTCAGATCTATGACACAGGGCAACAGGAGGCATGGTTGCGCTGGCTACTCTTGAAAGAGTTTGGTCATCATGTGACACATCCTATGTCAAAGGGCGTGTTATGGTTTGGGGCATTGCATGGAACCCATATGATATGGCAGCAGAGGATTTGGTTGTATGTGGAATTATACAAGTCAATCATCATGATGTTACTCCATGAATTTTATGATGATGAAATGAGGAGGAAGCAAGAGTCATTATTTCTTTGGTTACTCTTGGGAGAGTATGGGTTGATTTTCTCCCATACCTTGCATGATGTTTTAGGAGTAGATGGTGGCACTGTTATGGGCAATGTGACCTTAAGGTCTTGGGTTGATAAACCTTCACAGATCAGGGGCATGTCATCACAAGAAGGACTCAATTAACCAATTCCTATGATTTAAACTAGAAATTAAGGATTGTAGATCTTACCCATTTATCCTTCGTTTGTAGTAGATCCCACGGGGTTCAAACCCCCTGCAACTCATTATGCTCCAGAACCTGAAAACCAGCAAATAACAAGCACAAAAACCTAGTTGTACAACATATATATGTTCTAGATGTTAGCAAAAGCATGCATAATCTCATAAAAATAACAATAAATGAACTATTTAAGAGCATCAATCAGGTATAAGGGATATATGACACGTGAACATAAGGAACAAGATGGCACTTATTTTATTGATAACATGTACAATATATAAATAGTGGAGAGATCACCTGAAATCTGCCACGGCCTTGAGCAAACCGTCCTCTGGATCCGTCCAGCCCTAGCCTCACAAAACTTCTTCCAGGAATAGTGCACAATGGATGTCACATAGGATGGAGATGAACGTCTCAAAGAAACAAGGTTTCCTGAAAATCTGGGAAGTGCAGGAGGCACAGGGGAAATATCAGACTTGGTTAGGGCTATAACAGGGTATAATATCTATAATTATCTCTCTTCCCTCCTTAGGCCATTCCATTGAGGGGTATTTATAACTCCACAAATTAGTTTTTTCAGTTGGGGAACAGTTAGGCCACGGGCTGGGGTAGTTAAGTTACAGGAACAATGGTAAACCCCACCTCAAAAATAGGGAAATTTATATTTTTAATATTTTAAATAGCATACGCGGGTTCGCTATGTATGTACCCACGTGTATACGCGGAAAAGTCTGGGCAAAGTGGCGTATGGATTTTAAAATACTGGTTTTTGAGAAATGTGACCAAGTATGAATGGAAGGGCTGCCCAATGCCAATGCATAAGTCATCAAGTATATAATGGTGATAAATGATGCTATAACAGATGCCCCCTAATATATGAGGTCAAAAGGGGTACATGATGGCCGAAATGTATTATGTGCATAGAAAGAACCTTGTGAGGACTAGAGAGGACTTCACCAGATTTCAGCCTGCCAAAAACCAGTGATAGAAACCAGAAAGATAGTTCATGTCTGAGGTGGGCATACCCATGCTCAGTGAAATAAAAGCATGTCCGCATATGAAGTATGGAGTGGATCCAATATGTATACAAGTATAGATAAAATATAAAGTACATAGTGAATCGTCTTATCACTTTCCAGAAGTATAAATCAAAATCATGTCCAAGTATCACATATAGAAGACTAATCAATAATGCTGAAAATATATCCGATCATGAAAGTCACAACTAAATCTCCAAATACCAAATCATAAGTGGTGGAACAAATGGTACAATAAGCAACTCAGGCACCAACATATAAGATGTCGTTGTGATGAAACTGCGACATATAAGGGTGGATGGTGTCACTAGCAGAAAACTGAAGGAGTTGTCAAAGTGAACCAAAACACGCTGATGAAAACGCGAGGTCTTCACCGATTACCATGGCACATTTCTACACAATGGGAATAAATGAGCTGAGGTCGACCATGTGAGAAATCATTTTATTACCGGTCATTGATGTATACCATTAACAAATGTGAGACAATGCACTGATAATGATAATGAGTGTCAAGGTGCCCCAGTACAATCTATCAAGTGCGAATGAATGAGTTGAAGTCGAACACTTGAAAGAATATATCAATCAGGAGAAGATGAATTATCACTGTCGATAGCGAAGAGTCTGCCATTGATGACTGCAAACCCTAAGGTACTGACAAAAGGACTCTAGAACTTATTCTTAGAGCAATGAGTCAGATTCGATGGGATAATATCTGCTGGAAGGAAGGCATTAAGGCATCCTACATCAGTCCAGCGCGAGTGTAACCCGCAGGCCAAGATTTGGAAGAAATCGGATGAATAAAAGTGAAGTAACCAACCCGAAGTACGTTTTTGACATGCACAAGATGAAGCTAGCACACGTAAAAAACCCTTTGAACCAACCAATAATGAAAGTTGACAAAGAGGCGAGATATCCACCGATAGGGTCAAATGGAAATCAAGGTACTGCACAAATCCTAGGTGTGATAATGTAAGCTGAAGTCGAACACAAGGGAAACCACTCAGTCAAAGACCCATGATGTTGATCAAATGCTGAGCACAAGGTCACCTATCAATGATGTGAATAGGGCCAGGGTGCGGCTCTAGGTTTACTCTTAGAGCAATATGTCGTAGTCGATAAGAGACAAACCTGCCAGCAAGAAGTCAGTGGAGACCTTCTCAAACCGGCACTAGTAAAGGACCAAATATCTGATGTGATAGAAAAAGATACTGATAAGACTGGGAAGGCTGAAGGAAAAATGATTCAAGAGGCACTACAGAAAGGTCGACTCAGGTTAACCTCCCTTGAACAAAAGCACGACTCATGTTGACTATGGTAGCAATTGATAACTCTGTATAAGTTTGTCATGCAAGAGTCATAAACAAACCCTCCATATGATTGGAATAGATAACCAACTGGGGGAGTACTGACTCAAAAAACAAGGTTATGGCTTCTCCTAAGTCAAAAACTAAAACCATCCCAAATGGAGAAAATACTTATATTTTTTTGTGCTTTGTTCAAGGGCGACACAACTAACACTGTAGCTGCCATCAAGTATGGAAGTAATATCTCATTCCCACTCTTTTTCAAATATTTAATTTTTTTGTCTTTTTCATATTTTAAAGCCTGAAAAGGAATAAAAGAATGCCTATAGTACAATGGATAGAACGAGTGTCGGTAAACAGATGCACTAGTTCTTGGGATAGGAACAATCCTATGCTCAATGCAAGGTGGCGAAAACTGGTAAGTGACACTGAAAGGAATGTTCCATCCATGGGTAAAGGTTTCAAATCAAAAAGGCTAAGTGATTTCATGGTTAACTTGTACAAAAAGACATGGTCAAAAGAGGTCTTAAACATGAGTCCAAATGAAGCCGGCTAAAGGCCAAGATAAACAAGTAGTCAATATGAAATGCACTAATAAAAATCGACAACATATGGGAGCCTCTAAGGTAAATGGGCCGAATAAAGATAGCGAAGAAGAAGAAGAATGAAGCTTCAATGCATAAGTCATGGTGGGACTAAAGAGGACTCCCGAGTCTACATAAATTGCAGCATGGGCGAAAAATGCTAGCGAGGAACTAACTAGGAAGCCCACGTGAAGGATGGCTCTACCACCAATTCATGATTAAAAAATCGACGAGTGAAATGGGTTAAATACTCATGACATGATGGGATCAACCATATGACAAGTAATCAAAATGGAGGCTAGTATGAAAAAATGCAACGGAAAGTGAATTCCATAACCTATATGCCAGTTTGAAATCAAATACCTGTCATGACAGGTCAATGGTTGTGGATCTGACGGAAAACTAGGAATATCTCAAATTCAGCAAAATGTACCTGAAAAATACTTTTCCCAACGTTTTCAAGCCAAAAGGTTAAACAACCTTAATCAAATTCAAAAAATACACACAAACGAAATTTGTGAAATTTTTTCAAATTCAGGGCATAAATAAGCATTTTGACTCACATTTTAATCATTTGTGCATTGAAGAAGTGGAGAAAAATCTATGGGGAAAAAATCCTCTTCTTGAATACGGTGAAATCGACCACCAAATCACCTCAAATCAGTCAGGTAAACCTTGTAGTCATCTCATTCATCAATTTCATTCCTGTTTTAAGAAATTTTTTGGATTGTTAACCATCGGAAAGAGATTTTCTTTGAAACCCTCTGCGTATACGCGAGTTCGTTATAATAAACTCGCGTATACACATGACTGTGTACAAACGAGGTCGCGTATGCACAGCGCGAAATTAAAAAACTTGTATCTAACTGGCTAATGGATGAATTTTCCCAGGATTTCGATCAATTGGAGAGAACGTGAGCACAATGCTATTGATAATGAAGTGATGGAGGACCAACAATCTTTAGATATCCTTCGGAATTGTGGTTTACCCAAAATTTTCAAAATGCCGAATATGAAAAGCAATGCTCGTTTGCTTCAGATGTTGGTTGATCATTGGGAACCAGAAGAATATTTCTTTATAATTGACCAGATGCCATTACGAATAGAGGTGGAAGACATATATTTTATCATTGTACTTTCCTGAAGGGGAGACCTAGTATACTTGCATGGAAAGCCCATAGGGGGGTTTAACGTAGAGGATTGTCCAAGTCTATTGCGTAGATGATGGAAAGAAGGTGGGAACTCAGATCCCCATAAAAGATGTGAAGGATTTGTACATGAAAATCCTTATTTTTACCATTGGTAGAGTGGAAGGATTATCTTCTCTACATCAGGTTTCACGCACACACATGAGTATAGCAGTGGAATGCTTGATTAATCTTTACGATTGGTGCATAGCCTTGCTGGGAAATCTGGAGGAGAAAGAAAAAAAAAAGAAAAAAAAAAGAAAGAAGAAGAAGACTTATATCCAAAATAAAAAGACTAAACACTTTGGATACAGTACCATTTTGCTGACATTCTTCTTCGAGAGGGTCCCAGGGCTTCGACCCAAGGGCATCTCTACTATCAAAAGCCCAAGGGATCCAAGAATAGCCCGATGGGTAGATTTGATGAAGAGAATGGGGGGAAGTGAAGTTCCCCGAACCACTTGTGATGATGAGTTCTTCTAGTGGTGGGAAGAACAAGTCATCGCAGTGGAGGACTATCCCTATGCTGGGATGGATTTTCGAATAGATCCTGATTTAGTTCTTCCACTCGGAGCAACATGGGGTGCAATTGGTAAGATCTCATTTTTTTTATTTTTTAATTATATGATTTTTTGATCTTTTTAAACTATATGGAAAATGAAAAAATGTTTTTGATAGGACAATGTGACTTAAAAAATTTTAATGATCATGATGCAAACATGGGACCAATTAGGCCAGAGGGCTACCTAAGGCACAAGCGCCGAAGAGTTGAGGTGGATGTTGAAGACCCAAGAAGGAACTCCATGCAATACAGAGAAACTTGGAGAGTTTGACTCACCAAGTACCTATGGCCACTATAGAGGATCTTCCAGAGGCTATCCCAAGGCGGGTGGTAGGGGTACCATGAGACTGGGTGCAGTTATTCCGCCGTGTAGCGACTGCCATTGTGTTCTATCAGAACACAAATGTTGGGCAGATACCTCAAGAGTAGACTTATACTTGATCGGATGACTGTAATACTTTTTGATGTTAGACATGATCAGGCATAAGCCCCAATTTTGTAGGACATGATGGTCCAGATTTTGTATATTTTGAACACTCTGATATATATATATATAGCGATTTTATATGATGTGATGTCCCAAATGTACAATGATGAATGATGTTTTTGATATGTTTAGAGTATTGAATGACTAATATGCCAATCAAGTGCTTAATTAGCTAATTAGTATGCTAACCAATTATCAGATCGAGGAATATGAATGAATGTAATAAATTGAAATGAACGTTGTAACAAACGTACCCTAAAAAATAATCGATGCAAAAATGGGTCTCTAACACGATATGTGTTGTTCAATTCTAAAACCACCAGTTGTGAATCCAAGTAAACTACTAACGAATCAACACCAAGAGATATTGCCTCTGAGAGTAGGTTGACCACTGCAGTATACTCTGCTACATTGTTCGAAGTAGGACCAATGCAAACACTTATTGAAACTAACAACTGACCGGATGGATAATGGATTACCCAAGTTACGGAAGCTAGGTTCTGGGTATGTCTACTAGCACCATCGACAAAGCCAAAATGACTCATTTCATCCAATAATACCTGCCAAAGCAGATCAAAATAATCAAAACTACACCGAAAAATCGAAATGCAGATATGTAAAAAAATACAATATATATAATCAAGCGGATGCTAGGCTCAAGCCTAAGCATAGTACTTTTTCAAATAGAGCCCATTTTTGGGCTCCGCCAACTCGTTCCCATCAAAGTCAACCAAGGCATAAGCTCCTTTTTTCAGGACATTTTTGATGATAAAGGGGCCATACCACATAGATTTGAACTTGCCTGCCCCCAAGGCATCCTTCTCTTGGGCATAAACCAAGACAAGGTCACCTTCAGAGAAAACCCTAGGTTTGACCACCTTATTGTACTGAACTTTCACCCGTTTCTTATGCACCTCATTCATCGTAGCTACATCTCAGTGCTTCTCATCAAGATGTTATAGATGGATAAGGCATTCTTCAAGACTGAAAGTGTCAGGAAGAAGCTCAACTGCTAACTTAAGGGAAGGAATTTTGCATTCAATAGGAAATATAGATTCCAATCCATAAGCTAGTTGAAACAGAGTGAAACTGGTTGCAGTCTTTACAAACATCTGGTATGCCCAAAGTGCAGGGTACAACATGACATGCCAATTGGATCTGGATTTATCAATTTTCCATTGAAGAATTGTCTTCAAGGATTTTTTAATGGCTTCAACTTACCCATTAGCTTGAGGATAATAAGGAGACGAATGCTCCTGCCGAAAACCTAATTTCAGAGCCAATTCAGCCATCATGTTGTTCTAAAAATGACTGCCATGGTCAATGAAAATATCTTTAGGGATACCAAAGCGAGAAATGACTTGATTGAACAGGAACAGGGCTATTGTCTCACTGTCATTTCCAAAAGTAGGCATAGCCTCGACCCTCTTCGTGAAGTAGTCTACAACTACAATAATGTACTTGTGACCCTTAGCCGAAGGTGGGTTACAAGTAGTATAATCAATACCCCATTTTGTGAAAGGACCAGCAGTGATGACAGAAGAGAGCGGAGCTGGATGAGAGCGCATCTTTCGAGTATAAACCTAACAAGGATGACACTTTTTGACTGCTTCAGTACAATCTTTGAAAATCGAAGACCAAAAGTATCTTGCACGCAAGATTTTTTGGGTTGTAGCAAGCTCAAATAAATGACCACCACAAGCTCCACTGTGGCAATAATTCAGCACAACCTCAGCTTCTTCGAGAGTTAAGCAGCATATAAGGATCAAATCAACCCCGTGATGATATAGAGTGTCACCAATAATAAAATAACTTTTGGATAAGTGACACAACTTTCAACGCTCATCTTTTGAAAAATCTAAGGGAAACTTCACAGTCTAGAGATAAACTATGAGATCTCCGTACCAAGGATCCTATGAAGAAATGAGAAAAAGATGTTCATCAGGAAACGATTCTTCATAAACAATCTCTTCTCCACAGGGAAACTCAAAAATAAACTCCGCAAATAGTAATGATTTCTTGGACTTGGAAGACAAAAATTCAAGATCAAATTCCTGCAAAATAACAATCCATTTATTTTATTTACCCCCAATCACTCACCTACTGAGAACAAATTGAAATGGATTGATTATTGCCAAAACATACGTTTTGCGAAGGATAATGTAATGTCTGAGCCGTTGAACAACATGGAAAACTGCTAAATAAAGTTTCTCTATCGGAGAATACCAGAGTTCAGGACCTACCAAGCCTCGACTAAGGTAGTATACAACATTCTCAAGAAGAGCATGATCCTCCTGAACCAGAACCATACCAATGGTAGATTCCGCTACAACGAGATACAAGAGGAAATCCTTGCTATAATCGGGTGGACTCAGTAATGGAGCAGAGGTCAATGCTTTTTTCAAAGCATTAAATGAACGTTGAGCAAATTCATCCAAAAAGAATGGAACTCCTTTCTTTAACAACCTCATAAATCCCTTTGTAATCTCGGCATAATTCATGATGAATCTCCATAAGAAATTAGCTTTTCCTTGCAGAATTTGAAGTTGACAGATTGAAGACGAGGGAGGCAACTAAATTATTGCCTCAACCTTGAAGGGATCTACCTGAATCCCTTCCGTAGACACGATGAATCCCAAAAAATGACTGGATGTGACAGTGAAAACACATTTATTAGGGTTCAACCGAATTTTATAATATCGACATCGTTCAAAAAATTGATGAAGGCATAAAGGATGATCAATTCTCTTGCGAGAACGAGCAACTAAATCATCCAAATATGCCTCGATAATATGTTTGATGTCATGGAAGATGTAAGACATGGCCCGCTGAAAGGTAGCTCCAACATTTTTAAGGCCAAAATGAATCTTTTTGTAAGCAAAGGTATCCCAGGGAAAAATAAATGCAGTCTTATGCTGATCTTTAGGATGGATAGCGATTTGATTATATCCTGAGAAACCGTCCATGAAGGAGAAAATCTCATTCCCCGCACACTCATTAATGATCTGATCTATAAATGGTGTGGGGTAATTATATTTAGGACATGTCTTATTTAGGTCCCTAAAATCGATGCAAACTCGGATCGTTCCTTGTTACTTGTCCACAGGAACTGGATTTGAAACCCACTCAGTTAATGGAATGGGGTAAATGAAACCCGCCTTAAGCAGTTTCTCCACCTTCGCTTCGATAGTTGCTGCCTTCCTAGGGTTGACCGGACGAAGCTTCTGCCTGATAGGCTTAGCATTTTCGTATGTCTTGATCTCATGCTGGAAAATAGATGGATCTATACTAGGCATTTCCTCATAATACCAAGCAAACACATCCTGAAATTCTCGAAAGATATCGGTATAAGTATGAATTTCTTCAGAGAGAACATTCAACTCCAATTAAGACATTCTCAATAATGTTGGGATCTCTAGAGATGTTCATAGGGGTAGTAGCAGAAATAACAACCATGTTCCCTTCAGAAAATACCTCTGTTGGTGCTAAAGGATTTAGGACTGGGTGAACATGAACAGAAGATTGAGGGCTAGAGAAACTTGATTCAACTTCTTGTAAGTCTGGTAAAAAATAAGACCAATGATGCAAATCATCCCACGATATTTCTACACCAGTCATTGGTTCGAGGATGGCCTCTTTAGATGGAAGAGTGCTATCAAGGCAATCCTGAGCAGAAGATGAACTGAGAGTCCAAGCCGGAGCCACATCTCCATCCAATTCCTCTGGTGAAAGAGAAACTGGCATGGAATCTGTAGAGTCAACAATAGATCTATAATAAATCTCAGCTGCAGACATAGGAAATTCCATTCCACCCACTTGACCTTCTTCTAATGTGGAGGTAGGAGAAGGTAAGGTCCAAGGGTCCGAAAAATAATGAGTTCGAAATAACTCTTTCCGAGTGGGAACCCTGGAGGATGAAATAGCATTGATATGAACCGAAGGAGGTAGAAAATCAAACATACCCATCAAGGATGTATACATTCCAACCCCCAAATTCTCAACAGGTGGCTTGGTATCATTCACCAAGGGGATAGTCGAGTCAAAAGATGCATTCAGATCTACAGGAGAACAATCCATCTAATCAACAATGACAATTCTCCCTTCGTGAGGGAAACATAAAATACGAAATAATGAGGATGCAAGAGCATCCATCTCATAGATCCAGTTTTGCCCCAACAGAAGGTTATAGTCTAAGCTTGCATCAACTATCTCAACTTCGATATTGACAGTTTTACCCCCAACAAAGATGGGTAAAGATGGAACAATGCCATGTGGCCTATGATAATGACCATCAAACGCAGTCAAAAGAGTGGCTGAAGGGACAACTGAAGGAGATCCAATAGCCTTCCAGCATGCAAGAGACATTACACACCTGGAAGCACCCTCATCAACAACCATTTGAAAAATATTAAATTTCCGATTTGTTGACTTGATATGGAAAGCCATATGATGAGGAAGTCTCTTCTTAAAAGTTGACATATCAAATGTGATTATCAGAGAATTCTTTGGATCAACATCCCCAATGGCAGTGATCAATGCACTCCTTTGTGGAGGACACGACTGGAGTACCTCTAAAGTAGACATGGCACAAGGAGTTTGAGCCAGATCTTCTACAATCGAGTAGTTATGGGCAGCCTTGGGATTAGGATTGATTGTCGTACACTTTGTAGACCCTTTCGGCATCTGAGGTAAAGGCTCAACTGCAGGCCTCTCTATATGGAGTGGCTCAACATTATTAGGAGCACCCTTAGCTTCAAAGACTCTGCTTCGCCATAATCATGAGATCTCGTAGCGATATCTACGTGAGCACTCATCATGTATATGTTTGGTGGATTTTCCCCTTCTTGGTTGTCCATGGAGGGAGCCCCAATATTTGCATTCGTGCCAACAAGTAGTTGATATATTTAGGGAAAAGGGTTTGTTAGCACAGCATGGGAACTAAAAGAACCCTGTTGATCTAACAAGCGCTGCGAATATTGAATTTTAGGGCAGAGGTGCATAAGATGGTCTCCAGTGCACAACTTGCATGGAAACTTAACTTTATTTTTATTATCCTTCTTACCCTCTCCAACATGATCGTTGGAGTTGTTTTCATTCCCCTTCCCATCCTTGTCTTTTTTCTTATTATTGCGTCCCTTATTATTCCCATTGGATTGTTGATTTCCTTTGGGGTTAGAAGTTTGAACAACATCAATAGCTAAGGACAAAGAAGAAGTTGACATTGAAGGCGTAGCATGAACAGAAGGAGAAGATTGTAAAGACAACTATTGCAATTGATTTAGAAGGTTAGCCGCACCGTTATCGATCAAACCAATAAGTCCATCACCATGAGGACCAGGTTTATTTTTGGCTAAATCTAACTTGGAGTGAGGAGCATCCGACAAGATTTTATTAAGGACTCCAGACCGAGAATCGATCAGTTCTAGCTGTTGAGCCCTAAAAATAGTCTGCTCTTCAGAAAATACCCCCGAAAGGGATACATCCTTTGAGATTTCTAGCTGCAAAGATTTCAAAAACCATTCAAGAAGGAATTCATTTGGGATTTGGGCTTTGATGATCCTCTTCCTTCTTCTCCATTCCTAAATATGGTCAGAAATATGAGTTTCTTTGTCCTGCTAAAAATTAGCCAGGAGGTTAGTCTCGGCATCATAACGGACAGGCAACTGAAAATGGTTTAAGAACATTGTAGCAAACTCACCAAAAGTAGAAAAATACCTTTTGTTAGCTCGATGTACCATTTTGTTGCATTTCCAGTTAAGGTTTGTTGAAATAATCTCAACCTAATCGAATCGTCGATAAGGGAGTTTGATGAACACCATAAGTGGAAAGCGGTGACATGATCTGCCAGATCCTCACCTGATCCGGGAGGATTTAGACAACCTAAGGAGCACTATGAAGAATATATACTCATGTTAATCCTAGGTTGAGGATTTCTTTATTTTTAATTAAATGTGCTCATATATTTGTAAAATAGAAAATTGAAAATGTTGAGAGGATTTTCCTCAACAATTCAAAAATTCAATTTCTAATTTCATATTGAATTTGATAGACTGTTCTCATCCCTAAGGTTTTTGGGATAAGGCCCTTGAAAGTAGAGATTGAGATATTTCCTCCATAGAAATCTCATGAGAAAATTTTAAGGGACATGAGAATTATTTCCTCCTTAAAATTAGAGATAAGGAGATATTTCCTCCTTAGTTTTGGGCTCTTAAGAGCTATATAATGCCATTCTATGTACAGGAAAGGTAATGATAAAGAGGTTAATGAGAGATTTTGAGTGCTTGGAAAAGTCATTTTCGAGCAGAGCTTGGATAGCTCATAAGTCTTTCAGAGTATGGATGTATAGTTGAGAGTTCTCGGCTGGCCGCCTTGATGTAAAAGTCAATTTACATTTATCTCTATTCAGAAAGACAATAGATTGATTCATCCTGTTGGAGACAAATCCAGAGAGGTAGCCCAGTGGAGGGGGTGAACTCTGTTATCAATTGTGTTGTTCTCTTTCTTGTGAATTTTTTCTTATGTTATTGAACATATTTTATTAAAGCATTCAATTAAATGATTTTGTTAATCATTTTTCCATATACATGTTTTGAATTTTAATCTGAGTTAGATATAAAAGTTCAATTTTAGATTAAGTGGTATCAGAGCTAAGTTCATTAACTGGCTTAGTGGGTACATCTTCTAGTTTCAGCTCAGGCAAGCAGAAGAAGGAGAAGGTAAATCATTTTGATTCAAAATGTCATCTCTTGATTCCTTTCTTCAACAAAATTGGAAAAATTTCTTAACCATGCAAGAAATGTTAGTAGAAATGTACAAGGATTTTCAGTTGCTGATCCAGGGTAAATTCTTGATACCCTTAACCAAGACCTTTTACTTCAGCTGATAATTAGAATTGCATTTAATTAAGGCATTAATGAACTGAAATGAACAATTGTAGTTGTAAATAAGAGGAACATAAATGAACAAGATCAGTAATCATAAGAACACGTCGTTTGATGACAGAGTTCGTCGAGGAGGACTACATCTCCAGGCCTCGGTGTCAAGATGGTGTAGGCCGCTGCATTATGTGTTGTAAGAAGAGATGTACATGGATGTGTTTCCCTATGACATACAAGGAGAAATTTCCCTCACGCAGGAGTGGCTTGACTTCTTTAAGAGATGCTCCACTGCAAAACTCTCATACATAAAGAAAGACTCCTATCAGTATGACCATAGCTCACATGTAATAAATAAGAGTATCCCACCAATCCTGGAAAACAAGGGATCTCAACAATACACATATGAAAAGGAGCATCCCGCCAATGTGGCATAAAAGGGATCCCATACATCACACAAATCCATAGCTGAAATTACATCAATAACAACACAAAGCAAGATCCCATGACTCATGTATCAACAGGGATCTGCAAGACATAATGCATCTCAAAGAGAAATAAATGAAGAAGTACATGGAATCCACATCATATACCTCATGTTGCCATTTGTTGAAGGCTGAGCAGCTCTGCGGCTGAATCTGAAAACACCATCAATCTTGTGGCATCGAAAAATGTGAAAACGACTGCTCACATGTAGAAATCTAACACCTGCATAACCCACTTCCAAAAGTGGCTGAAAAATAAAAAACTCAGATGCAGAAACTGAGTACGCCATCAGACTCGTGGTGTCGAGTAGTGCTGAAACGACATAAAATTTGTCCCACAAAAGTCAAAATTTCGCCCTCCTGAAATTTGGCCTCAATCAAGGTTCCACCTGCCTCTTTTATGGCTCATGGTTCCACATGACCTGCAATAAAAAAATCATAAGTCTGGAAATCCGTGCATCTCCTCGGATTCCGTGCCCATGCTGGGCTGCAAAATAGCATTAATACTCTGAAAATTCGTGCTCCATCTTCCTCCTCTTGGGCTTGGCGCACTTGCAGAAATCTGAGTTTAAATAAGTTTTCTGGGCAGACTTTACCAAGCCCACCATTGGGCGCAGTTGGTAAAATGGAGCAATAATAGGCATGGGGTCGAGGGATCAAATCCCACCCCTTCCGTAAATAAAACAAATATGGTTTTTACAACAATGCATTTACCATTTTTAACAAACCATCACATATTTTTAATATGAAATATAGTTAAGGTGGGGGGTCGGGCCTGCATTGGGCGACCCATCTCCGCCGGTAGCACCATTTAATACGGCGTATGATGGGTGGTTGGCAGTGGGGTTCACAACCCCCACCAACATATGTATCATATGGTTTCCGTGTGTCGGGGGTCCGGAGGGGTCATGGCCGCCGGCCCCTTAAATTTATATTATTTTTGTTTTAATATAACAAACTATGCATTTTTGAAAATTCGGTTTTTGACCGTAGGAGTCAAATTAACTAGGCAAAAATTTCGTCTGAAATATAGCCTGAGCTTGCCGGAATCTGATGGCCGGGTTTGGTCCAATTTGCGTCCTCCTTAAGGCTGCCCAGTCACCAATTCAAACCAAAACTTTGACTGCTCCTAACTCCTTCGTACGGACTCAGAATTGAGTGTCGTCTGCATCGTTGGAATCAGAAAGATGATATCTACAACATGAACTTGGTTCGAGAGATTTTCGAACACTTTTATTTTTGAGCCTTTTACTCAGGCCACTTGTACTTGTACCTGATTAATCCACCTAGATCAATCCTCCCCACTGAGGAGCTTTTGGTCCTCCAAAATCATCAAGCTTTACCTATCATCAACTGTTTGCAAATGTCTTTGAAAGGCGCATCCCCACATGACTCCTTCACCTGACGTACTTCGAAATCAAGATGCAAAGCCAACACCTGCAACTGAGGAAATACAAATGTCTGAAAAGGAAAATCCCTTGAAGACTCCTTCACTTCATGTACTTCGGAATCAAGATGTAAAGCCAACACCTACAATTGCGAAAATGCAAATGTCTGAAAAGGCACATCCCTTGAAGACTCCTTTACTTTTTTCCTTCAGAATCGGAATGCCAACACCTTCCTAAAGCTGCAACGAACATTACATTCTCAATGTGACCAACATGACCCAAATATTTCCATACTTGCCACGAGTTTATAACATGTACTCGGTGTTCAAGCTTACAGCAAAAATGGAAATCATACCTCAACAAAATTACAAGACCATACCTCATCGTCGCATTTCGAAGTGATGGAAAAACACCTCATAACTTTTACATGAAAGAAATGCATCAGACGACTCATAAAACATGACCAAAACATAATCGTTACATCTCAAAGTGATGGCAACACATCATCACTTTTACATGAGAGATATCTAACGCACGACTTATAAAACAAGGCCAAAAAGAATATCATGGTCGCTTAAACGAGTGATGGAAACACATCATCACTTTCATAATAAAAATGCGACAAATGATTTACAACATGGCCATGACAAGCTTAACATCTCTAGAAAAAACAATCTAGAAGAACCACTTCTCATTTATTAAAACGAGTGCATCATTTCCCTGTGGCGAACTTGCTTGTCGATCAGCTCTTTCAACTGGTGTATGAACAGGCACTTTGGCTTTACTGTGCTGTTCTGGATGAAGTTTCCAGCATGTGGATCTTTGGTGACCACTTCAGTCGCAATGGGTGAAAATTTTCTTTTTCCTCCAAACCTGCTTAACAGATTTCTTTTCCTGTCGGGAAGAAGGCTTTTCATGCCTCTTCCTCCTTTGTGCTGCCATCCTCTTCCAACACTCAGAAATCACATGGTTATTTAAACCACAAAAATAACAAGTTATACGATGCCATATTTTATGACCGTGTTTATCAACATTCTTATAGTCAAAATGCACTCTGGAATAATGAGACTTATTATACCTTCTGGGGTGGTCTTTGGTGCGATCATGATGATGGGAGCTCGCCTCAGTTCCTTCACTGCAACGTGCACTGCCATGGAACGATGGCGAAGTGTCCCCATCATTCCTCTTCCTTGGAGAGCTCATCATTATCTGTTTTCCCTTGATGTCCTTCGAACATCCTTCGCCAGTGTACCCAAAACCTACATAACGAGGTCGTTGCACAACCTCTAATGGTTCAGTTATGCCTTGGCCACGAATGCCAAGTCCTCCTCCTCTGTACCCCATTTTGGTGAGGAGTCTCATGCCGGTACCTGTGATGGGTATCTCCACACTTCCAACTGAAATTATATCGTGTGAAGAAACTGAAGAAAAATCAACATTGTTTACCTTAGGTGTTGATTGCGAAACAGATGAAGAAAGATGTTGTAAGCCCTCATTCCTCTTCACTTCCGTCAATGCCTTTGACATGGCTTGTAGTTGAAGCTGCAGCTGCTGCATCTCCTCCTCCTCTTTCTGTAGGAATGATTTTAAGGCATCATGATCTCTCTGAAGAGTTTCGTTGTTGCGTTTCAAATCTTCCCACGCCTATGTCGTGGCTTACAACTGAAGCTGCAATTGTTGTTGCTCCTCATTCTCTTCATGTAGGAACGCCTTCAAGGCATCATGATCTGCTTGCAGAATTTCATTTTTGCGCTTCCAATCTTCCCACGCTTCTGTTGTGGCTTGCAACTGAAGTTGCAATTGTTGTTTGTCCTCCTTCTCTTTGTGTAGGAGGGTCTTCAATTCTTCGTTCTCTGCTGCTTATTTTTCGTAAGCCTCGTACAATATGTCCGCTTTCTCGGACACCCTGAGCATGGTTTCATACATGTCCTTGACACTCTCCATGGCTCAACTTAGCAAACGTTCAATGTCCACGCCTGCAATCCAATCAGCAATAATACCTGCTCTGATACCACTTGATCCAGGGTAAATTCTTGATACCCTTAACCAAGACCTTTTAATTTGGCTGATAATTAGAATTTCATTTAATTAAGACGTTAATGAACTGAAATGAACAATTGTAGCTGTAAATAAGAGGACCATAAATGAACAAGATCAGCAATCATAAGAACACGTCGTTTGATGATGGAGTTCGTCCAGGAGGGACTACATCTCCGGGCCTCGGTGTCAAGATGGTGTAGGCCGCTGCATTATGTGCTATAAGAAGAGATGTACATGGATGTGTTTCCCTATGACATACAAGGAAAAATTTCCCTCACACGGGAGTGGCTTGACTTCTTTAAGAGATGTTCCACTGTGAAACTCTCATACATAAAAGAAAGACTCCTATCAATATGACCATAGCTCACATGTAATAAATAAGAGTATCCTATCAATCCTAGAAAACAAGGGATCTCAACAATACACATATGAAAATTAGCATCTCGCCAATGTGGCATAAAAGAGATCCCATATATCACACAAATCCATAGCTGAAAGTAGATCAATAACAACACAAAGCAAGATCCCACGACTCATGTATCAACCGGGATCTGCAAGACATAATGCATCTCAAAGAGAAATAAATGAAGAAGTACATGGAATCCACATCATATACCTCACACTGCCATTTGCTGAAGGCTGAGCAACTCTGCAGCTGAATCTGAAAACACCATCAATCTTGTGGCGTCGAAAAATGTGAAAACGACTGCTCACATGTGGAAATCTGACACCTGCATAACCCACTTCCAAAAGTGGTTGAAAAATAGAAAACTCAGATGCAGAAACTGAGTACGCCATCAGACTTGTGGCGTCAAGTAGTGCTGAAATGACATAAAATTTGTCCCATTTGGACAAAGTCAAAATTTCACCCTCCTGAAATTTGGCCTCAATCAAGGGTCCGCCTGCCTCTTTTATGGCTCATGGTTCCACATGACCTGCCATAAAAAAATCATAAGTCTGGAAATCCGTGCATATCCTCGAATTATGTTCCCATGCTTGGCTGCAAAATAGTATTAATACTCAGAAAATCCGTGCTCCATCTTCCTCCTCTTGGGCTTGGCGCACTTGCAGAAATATGAGTTTAAATAAGTTTTCAGGGCGGACTTTACCAAGCCCACTGTTGGGCGCAGTTGGTAAAATGGTGCAATAATAGGCATGGGGTCGGGGGATCAAATCCCGCCCCTTCCGTAAATAAAACAAACATGCATTTTTACAACAATGCATTTACCCTTTTTAACAAACCATCACATATTTTTAATATGAAATATAGTTAAGGTGGGGGGTCGGGCCCGCATTGGGCGGCCAGCCCCATAACCTCCGCCGGTAGCACCGTTTAATACGGTGTATGATGGGTGGTTGGCGGTGGGGTTCACAACCCCCGCCAACATATGTATCATATGGTTGCCGTGGATCGGGGGTCTGGCGGGGTCATGGCCGCCGGCCCCTTAAATTTATATTTTTTTTTGTTTTAACATAACAGAATATGCATTTTTGAAAATTCGGTTTTCGACCGTAGGAGTCAAATTAACTAGGCAAAAATTTCGCCTGGAATATAGCCTGAGCTTGCCAGAATCCGGTAGCCGGGTTTGGTCCAATTTGCATCCTCCTTAAGGCTGCCCAGTCACCAAGTCAAACCAAAACTTTGACTGCTCCTAACTCCTTCATACGGACTCGGAATTGAGTGTCGTCTGCGTCGTTGGAATCATAAAGACAAGATCTACAACATGAAATTGGTTCGAGAGATTTTTGAACACTTTTATTTTTGAGCCTTTTACTCAGGCCACTTGTACTTGTACCTGATTAATCCACCTGGATCAGTTGCATAAGCAAATAAATGAATTGGAAGAAAATAATTCAACACTTCGAGAGGAGAATCTCGAGCTGAAAATATTGCTTGAAGCTACAAAGGACAGAGATGTTTTGAAAGAGCCATTGAAGGATTATTTCTATCATCCATGTGAGAAACGTAGTTCTCATGGAGCATCATCTTCTACTTCATCATCGACAAAGAATCAAGAAGATAATCAAGTGTCCAAGGAGGTACGAAGCATTTCATTTTCTATACCTTCTAATAATGATGTTATTGATGCATCATTTGCAGATTTTGAAAATAATACCAAGGGTTTTGGTATGAAATTATTGAAAAAGATGGGATACGATGGAAGAGGCCTTGGGGTTAATGGTCAAGGTATCATTAATCCTATTGAGGTGAAGAGACAGCCTCATAAGGCAGGATTGGGCTATACAGAAATTGGAGAGAGTTCCAAATCTGCAGAGGCAAGAAAGTTGAATCATGGTGGTAATGGTGATGGAAAGCAATTGCCACGAAGAGATGAGCACTGTAAGAGAAGAGCTAAATCTTGTTCTCCTCATCAAGGTTTGAAATCATTTCTGCCAAGGAATTGACGAGTGCATTTTTGTGTTCATTATGGAAGAAATGGGCACCGGAAGGAGAATTGTTGGGATCTACATCCAGAGCTTCGACACCAGCAAAATAAATAGTTCTCGCAAATATATCTTCCGAAGTTGCAAAAGGAACCAGCAACAAAAGCACAAGCAAACAGTATTTGTGATGAAACAAAGCCAATCAAAGAAAATCCATTCACATGGTTGGGTAAGAAATGGATATTGTTTCTCCTTAATTTAAAAAAAAAAATAAAAAATCTCAGATTTGTTTCTGCATGAAAATTATGTTGAAACTACGATATTATTATGATATCCATGCTTGTAATAAGGAATGAGAGAGAAAGTGTACAGATTGCTTTGCAGCCAAAAGTTTCTTGGACTGGCAATGGCAATGCAGGAAATTTGCAAGTTCATTGTTCAGATTTATGTTCTAGGTCTAGCCAGAGGCTTGAAGTTGGGAGATGTTTGACTTTAAGATGCGTGGTACCAATTCTTGGAGTACTTGATGCACTTGTCCCAATGAGCTTACCCAGTGCACAGATTAGCTTTCTTCCTGGAGAAACTTCCGCACTGTGGGTTTCATTGGATGTTCCTTCTACACAACAACCTCGGGTGTACGAGGGGAAAATATTCATCACCGCTGTGAAGGATGATGCAGACTCTACAGTTGAAGAAGAGGAAATGTGAGAAGGACTAAGAGAAATTACTACTGGATTAAGAACGCTCCTTCAAGCACCATTGCTTTCTGCTTCCAGTGAAAATGGCAGTATGGACATGGATGGGGATGGTCAAGAAGCTTCTACGATACGTGTGAAACTCAGTGTTACCGTTTGAGACTTTGTCTTGCCCTAGACTCCCTCTCTGCCTACTGTCTTCGGTATATCTGAAATTGTGATTGAGGACCAATTTGGATTGGAACATGGAAGTGAAGACTGGTATGGTTCATTAGACATGCATTACCAGTGGTTACTCCAGTACAAAATAAGCCTTTTTTTTGTAGATGGGGTGATAACATGCACGTTCTGATGTACACCTGTCCCTAGCCCGATGATCATCCAAAATCAGAAGAATATTCTTCTGATCCAAGATTGGCAGATTATGCTATACCCTACGCTCCTGTTTTGTCATGTACGGATGCAGAAAAAGATGTATTGAGGAAAGAGCTTGAAATTATGAAGACAAAACCTCATTGGAAGAAATCGTACTTTTATTTATGGGATGAGCGTTTAAACTTGGAGCAGTATGATATGATTCGTCGTATGTCTGGTGAAATAAGGGAAATTGCTCCAGATGCCCGTGTTTTAACAACTTATTATTATTATTATTTCCCTGAAGTTCAAGTTCATTACGTTGGCAAAAGGTCGAATGCATTAAGTTGTGGAATTCATCTGATTTATAATGTCACAGATACATCATTTAAGTTTAAAAAGAAGAAAAAGTCCAAACCATTTAGTGCAATGATCTCTTTTATCACCAGAGATGTTGGAGGGATTTCTCGTCCACCTAGAAAAGGTTTAGAACCTGGACAGATATGGCGTCAAGATGTTATTTCACAGCAAGAGTAGTTATCTTCAAGTCACACGAGAATAGGAATTCCATGGTCAATAATTGAAGATCAGACACTCGTTGTTCTTGTGCATGATGTGGGTAATAATTGGGAGAGATTTTTAGTGATATTATCAATTCGAGCTTGCAGTTAAAGGGTATTTTTTCAAAAACCTATAGATTGAAAAGAGCGGCATAAGTGTCTCATGGAGAGGACAGCTGGAGATGGCTGTGATAGTCCGGAGGATTCTGGCTCTTCACAGCCTTTTCCTGCCTTACATGGTTTTGCACTGTGTGGACTGCAAGTGCTCATATTATTACGACAATTATTGGCTCTGGAGTTCTGTCACTGGAATGGTCTATGGCTCAATTGGGATGGATCGCTGGACCTGCAATTTTGATTTCCACCATGCTTGTAGATGCAGTAATCGTATATCCAATTGCAGTTCCGTATAAATTGATATATTGGATTTGTTACGTGGCTTGAAATTCAACGTCATCCACCAATGTAGGATATGGATTCCAAGATCACCGAGATTGATGTGCCACGAAGGCAACATGTTAGCACACAACATGGGCCTACAACGATTTCACCACAACGTATTCATATGCAGTCAGTCGGCGCGGAGATGACGAGCACTGTGGACAATTAGATGTCGTAGATTAGAAACAGTTAGCACATCGTCAGAGCCAACGAGCTAACAACGTATAAGTGTGAAGTCAGATGGCAAGGTTGAATGTAACAACCTGAGCTTCAATATAAATTGTGATAGAATTATGGTATGTCATATTAATGGTGGCATTGGAAGAGTAGATGAAGTGTTATAAAACCACGGGATGCCACGATGTCATAGTTCTAAACCGTTGGGATTGCAGTTATAGAAAATATTAAAAATGCAAAAAAAGAGGCTCATATTTTGTGTGGAAGAATTATGTTTTTTTAACGAGGATTATGCAAGAGCGAGAGTTTGTAGGTGTATCAAAGCCTCTATGACTCATGGAAATAAGTGTTTTCAGTGATCGTATGGTGTTTGTGTGAGTTGTTCATGAGGCAAAGTGGATGAATGAGATGGAGCTTAGCATCTATGATTCATGGTTTGATCCAGTTGTGTATGTTTCACCTGGGCTTGTTCTTGATGGATTTATTTACTTGAGGGCCAGTCCAGACACATGCCATAGATGTTTGCAGTTACGAAAGAGAGCAACATAAAATAGCATGTCATTAGATTATTTGAGAGGTTTGCATGAAAATCATGAGAACTAGCTCTTCCTTGCTCAATGTGGTAGTCATGGGTTGTTGTCTGTGAGCCAATTACCTCTTCATATTAATAGGTCTCTGCATACTGAGATCAAATATCACACGTTTATTTTGCAAGGAGAGCATGTGCATACCAGTATTCAGAAGGTTCCAGCATTAGTGTTGGATTGTGATCCCAATATTGGCTTTAGCAGAGACATTGAAGCAAAGAAAGTGGCCACAAGATTTGGCAGGGATACAAATGGAAGTGTGTAGAGGAGCTACAAGTTGGAAATATAGACGCTAATACAGTTTGGCAGGCAGAGTTCGATTTTGTGAGAGAGTTGTATAGTTCTGTTGTAGTTGAGTTGGAAGTCAACTGGATTTTTGGTATGGGCTCTTGAAACGAATTTATGGATAGTCAAGGTTGTTTTCCAGTATGATTCCAGCATGACAAATTCAATTTTCATCTTCCTGTTTGGTTAAAATTTGGTGCAATATTCAAAGCATGTTATAAAAGGAGAATCAATGCAGAAGCCCAACACCAATTCCAACAAGGTAGCATGCAAGAATACATCAAATGAAAAAAAAATTGTTCCCAAAATTCAGAAGAAGAATTGACTTCATTTAGAATCGACTTCAATTTTTAAAATACTTTTAGAGGACTAATTTTTTTTTTTTAATGGGGAGGTGTGATCCAGGATGATCTAGACAACCCAAGGAGCACTATGAAGAAGATATACTCATGTTAAGCCTAGGTTGAGGATGTCTTTATTTTTAAATAATGTGCTCATATATTTGTAAAATAGAAATTGAAAATGTTGAGAGGATTTTCCTCAACAATTCAAAAATTCAATTTCTAATTTCATATTGAAGTTGATAGATTATTCTCATCCCTAAGGTTTTGGGGATAAGGCCCTTGAAAGTAGAGATTGAGATATTTCCTCCATAGAAATATCATGAGAAAATTTTAAGGGATATGAGAGTTATTTCCTCCTTAAAATCAGAGATAAGGAGATATTTCCTCTTTAGTTTTGGGCTCTTAAGAGCTATATAATGTCATTCTATGTACAGGTAAGGTAAGGAGAAAGAGATTAAGGAGAGATTTTGAGTGCTTGGAAAAGTCATTTTCGAGCAGAGCTTGGATAACTAATAAGTCTTTTAGAGTATGGATGTATAGTTGAGAGTTCTCGGCTAGCCACCTTGATGTAAAAGTCAATGTAAATTTATCTCTATTCAGAAAGACAATAGATTTATTCGTCCTATTGGAGACAAATCCGGAGAGGTAGCCCAGTGGAGGGGGTGAACTCTGTTATCAATTGTGTTGTTCTCTTTCTTGTGAATGTTTTCTTATGTTATTTAATATATTTTATTAAAGCATTCAATTAAATGATTTTGTTAATCATTTTTCCGTACACATGTTTTAAAGTTTAATCTGAGTTAGAACTAAAAGTTCAATTTCAGATCATCACCAGTCTTCCCTTCAAAATTTGGAATGTCTAAGGTTAGTTTAGTCAGGACCGGGGCCAACCCAGACTATACCGAATAGGATCATTAGTCAATTTCGATAGATTTGGCAAGTTTAAAGTTACCAGAAATGGTAAGCATGGTGGATCCTAGGAATTCCTTCCTCCATAGGAAGGATTTCCTACATTCTAAAAAGAATATCCTGGATTTGTTGAGGCACCAGTTTTCCAGATGTATTTCCCTCCCAACATAGGGTTACTATAAACAGGAACATTCCCTGCAACCGAGGTATTTAACGAAGAAGAAACCCCTTGGTAAGGGTTCTAAGCATTTGCAAATGGAGAAAAAGCCTGAGAAGCACCCACTGAAGGGAAAGGAACATTCCCTTGCTGTCCAGCAAAAAACTGACCCCCAGCTCCCAATACTGTAAAAGCAGGGTTCCATCCCGAAAAAACATTAGAGCCTTGACCTCCAACAAAAGGATTAAATCCTTGATTCTGAGAGATGAAGGTCAAGGATCCTAAGGAAGGGTTTGAATGAGGGATATGCCCACTTCCAAAGGGGAACCCTTGAAATGAAGCTGATCCACTAGCCATAGAAGGTATAGGCGCGGGAAAAACTGAGACAACAGAAAAGAAGACAAAAGGAATTCCACTAGAGGGCATTCCAAAAGAAAAAGGGCCAGATGAGGAAGCATATGCCTGGGTGTTTCCACTCGAAGATAGAATAGAAGCAAAGCCAAGCATAACAGCACTAGAAGTGATTGTCGATATGGAAATAGTTCCTCCTCCTTCAACTGAAAGAGGAGTATGAACACTTGCAATGCTCATATCGGAAGTTGTGTTCCCAGTCGTTGACATCGAAAGAAAGGGATATGATGGAAAAGGACTAGCTAGTCTCTGAGACTCGGGCCCGATGTACAAAAGGACATTAGGAAAACTAGCAGGAAGAGGAGATAGAAGAGAGTCAGGAGGCTAAGGAACTTCTTCAAATTCAACATCATAGAAACAACAAGCCCAGATGGAGGATCACTCTCCATTGCGTTCGAAACCGCCGGGAAAAAGTCACCCACTGAATTACTCCTACGCCTTCTTGAGACCAAGTCTTCTTGTCTGGTTGGAAAAAGACTTACTAGACTATAAAAAGTGACAAACCTGTCAGGGAACCTACAAGATAGATAAAACAACCCGAACTAGGAATTATACGGATGTAATCCCCAGCAGAGTTTCCAGTTATGTTATGGGCAATGTTACCCTAAGGTCGTGGGTTGATAAAAATTCACAGATCAGGGGCATGTCATCACAAGAAGGACTCAATTAACCAACTCCTATGCTTTAAACTAGAAAGTAAGGATTGCAGATCTTATCGTTTATCCTTCATTTGTAGTAGATCCCGTGGGGTTCAAACCCCCTGCAACTCCTTGTGCTCTAGAACCTACAAAGCAGCAAAGAATAAGCACAAAAAACTAGTTGTACATCATATATATGTTCTATATGTTAGCAAAAAGCATGCATAATCTCATAAAAATAACAATAAATGAACTATTTAAGAACACCAATCATGTATAAGAGATATATGACACGTGAACATTAGGAACAAGATGGCACTTATTTTATTGATAACATGTACAGTAGATAAATAATGGAGAGATCACCTGAAATCTGCCACGGCCTCGAGCAAACTGTCCTCTGGATCCATCCAGCCCTAGCCTCACAAAACTTCTTCCAGGAATAGTGCATAATGGATGTCACATAGGATGGAGGTGAACGTCTCAAGGAAACAAGGGTTTCCTGAAAATCTGGGAAGTGCAGGAGGCACAGGGGAAATATCAAACTTGGTCAGGGCTATAACATGCTATAATATCTATAATTCTCTCTCTTCCCTCCTGAGGCCATTCCCTTGAGGGGTATTTATACCTCCTCAAATTAGTTTTTTCAGTTGGGGAACAGTTAGGCTACGGGTTGGGGTAGTTAAGTTACAAGAACAACCGTACACCCCGCCTCAAAAATAGGGAAATTTATATAATATTTTAAATAGCATACGCGGGTTTGCTATGTATGGACCCGCGTGTATACACAGAAAATTATGGGCAGAGTCACGTATGGATTTTAAAATACCGTTTTTTGAGAAATGTGACCAAGTCTGAATGGAAGGGCTGCCCAATACTTCCACATGGGAAGGATTCTCCCATTTATAGAAACTTTCCGGTATGTGACTTTGGCATTGGGCATGTCAAAGAGGGGAGTTATGAGATGACAGGAGCCTTATCACAAAGACCAACAACACTATCACTTGGGAGTATGGATCTATTGATGGAGTGTTCCAAGGATCACTTCATATATGGGGAAATTGATGCGCAAGCAGGAGATGAGATATGTAGAGTGGTGGATGGAGTCACCTATTACCCGGGCATGATCTTCTTGACTTGGATCTCCAAGCACAAGAAAAAGGCTCTACATGCACCACATGATTTATTCCTTTCCATTCACCAAGGTCTCATGGAGAAATTTCAGACCATTATGGAGAGATTCTCATGGGAGGGCTCATCCACGGACCTCATTATCAACTTACTCACAGTACATGGTAAGATTTTTGACTTTGTACTTATTGATCATCTAACAAAGTATTTGCATTCTCTTGCCATTTATATACAGTGCATTTCTCCACAAGAGGGTAAGCTTCTATTTGGGCTTCATGGTCTCTCTAAGACCAACATCAGTGATGGAGATAGCCATTTCTTGAATGGATTTGGGCAAGTATTGTGCTATTCTTGGTATGCTCAGTTGATACACAATGCCATTTACCACTTTCTAGTAGATGAGATAACATGCACAACTAGCAAATTGTTGGGAGACAACTTGTCGCATTATGATCAAAAGCAGCATGTAGAAAAACTCCGTTGTGTCCACTTGGGAAACTATTGGCACCATCCAACATTTCATATGACACTCAGTATATTTCTCATTTGGATTCCATATTGTGATGATGTCCTATTCACTATATGTGGAATAGCTTGGGCAAGCAAGGTTCACAGAACCAAAGAGTAGGTCTTTAAGGATCCAGTTGCCTTTTTGCCTCTTGAGGGCAACATTATTGCAACCCAAAATCAAAAACATCTCTAGAAATATCATAAGTGGAGAGGGAGACAGCATGGGATAGACACTTTGGTCTATCATGTTCAGTCATACAACCCATCTACATTGGAGGAGTAAGAGATGGAGGAATTTTTCTATGAGTTACCACTTTGGAGGGTGACCCATTTTGCTTGGATGATAGCTTGGGGATTGGAGCTTCACATGGGAATGAAGGTTTCCAACATTTTTCAGATCCCATGCCTCAAGAAGGCCTCTAAATAGCATATAGTTTCCTCCACGGATATCCCACTTCTTCATGATGAGAGCCATTTGGGTTTATCACCAAATGCTAACTTATACACCTGGGAGGAGCAACTAGGGGACAGATTGATGAGAGAGCATATTGTTCAGTGGAGGAGCTTATCAGATAAGGATGCTACAGGAGGAGGAGAGGAGGCTTTGTAATGTCTATCCTTGCAGTTGCTTGAGGACAAGCAACATTTGGGAGGGGAGGACTGTAATATTCCAAAATTATCTTGCAACTAATTGGAATATTAATTTTTTCTTTTGTCATTTAGATAGATGAATAAATGGGTAGGGAGACCCGTAAATATATTTAGTAGGAATAAAACCACTTCTCATGTGAATGTGGATCATTGTATTAGCTGAATAAAGCACCTTGAGGTGTGAACAGGGGCTAAAGCATGTGGAAAAGGTCAATGTTGACCAAATCAACAACGTTGTTATAGAGATATTGGAGGATTAATGGAGGACAACGCAGTCATTTAGGAGGAGTGTGTGCATGAGAGTAACTTCTTTAATGAGTGGGACCCGGGGTGAGGGTGCTCTACAAGCATAAAAGGAAGAGGATGGAAGCCATAGAAGACATGATTTGGATTATTGATTTTGTGGTCTTGTATGACTATTTCCACTTTTCAGCTGTTTAGCTAAGTTTGTTGTGTTGTTTAGCACAAGGGTGTTCCTAAGCAGGAATCCCACCCTCATCCTCGGGGGACTTCGAGTGCCTACTTAGGAGAGGTATCTTGAGCATCATTTCCACTATCCGACATTTGGCCAAGCTTCATCCATCATCCACAGTGCAGTCTATTCCAGGATTGGGTTGTTTTGCAAGGCAGTAGCAGTGGAGGAGAAAGAGCTTCAGTTTCCTAGCTTGTGTTCCATTGGAGGGATCATATTTTCATCTAGGAGACTAGCGGGGAATATCTTAGTGCATTATTTTGATATATGGTAGGAGGCCAAGTAGCTACCATCAGCTACATCACAGTTTCCTTCAGGGACTGCGTTATTTCAGTGAGAAGCTGCAGCAGAGGGTTTAGTGCTCTAGTTGAAGAGTTATATTTCCAGTGATGGAATCAACCCTTCGTCTAGGAGATCTATTGGAGGAGTTCCATTCATATTCTACATCAGATCAACCACCTCCTATCAGCTAATCAGTTGCAGTGATTATTCATCCCTAGGGCTGCATTTTGTCATTCTTGTATTTTGGGTATTTCTGGAAACCCTTTCTAGGTTGTCTTGGAAATGTGTTTGGGAGCATAGATCTCTATTCTCGACACTTTTGGAGCATTGTATCAACAACTATATATATTTCTATTTTCCAGCTGCATTTATTTCATCATAGACAGCGCAGTCATAGCCTTCTGGCATTTCAAGTATTAGCAACATTTCATATTTTGGATGTATTGTATTATGGGAGGCTTACTTGCCCAGCTTGAGTGATATTTTCATCAAGACTTGTGCTTATTTTCTGCTATTAAACATAATGGAATGGCTCTATGGTTGTCTCATTTTTTGATCTATTGATATTTCTGCATATTTCCAGTCTTATGTCATATATTATTGATTTTCCTATTTTGGGATATTACAAAAAAGGACAAAGAAGTTGTTATTGAGAAAATTAGCAATCAATTAATATGATGTGAAAAGATATATAGTTCACATGTAATATCATGTAATTTAATGAAATGAAACATGTGATTACCGACTCTTGTCTTAAATCCTTTGGAACTATTGGAATTTCTTCCCCATTTAGTTTGTAGTTCAACATTTGGCATGCAAATTAGAATGGTAAGGATTGAAGAAGTGAATTTTGCAGCCTATATGGTTAGTGCAAATTAATGGATGTTGGCACTCTCTTTGAGTCCCTCCTTTTTTATATAATATGTGTATGAGGGGAGCAATGCACATTTTGAATTTGGTGCATCGTAGGGCACATGTAGTTTACAGAGGTTATTCACAAATTTAAAATCGTTGCATTTATGTTAGAGAATTAAACATATGTATGCCACAAATGTTGTTTGAAAATCACAATCTCAAATCCCACCCTCAATAATTTTGTGAGCTTGTACATATTTTAGGAAAAACAATACCTAAATTAAAAATTATCCAAGTATCAATAGCCATTTTGACACCTAGCTTGAGTGGGCCTAATGGTTAAGAGTATGTGTTTCTTCCTAAGAGGTCACAAACCCCGTAGAGGGGGTAGAGTATGTATACCTTAGTAGACTTAACAGTCAAATCGCTGAGCGAATATGGGTCCCTTGTCCCACAAACAAGGGAGTCTCATACACCAATTTAGTATCTAGCTTGGTCGTTACGTTAAAATTGGATAATAATAATAATAATTATTTAAATGCACTTTTCGTGTGTCACTACTCTTCAAAACAACTTTGGTGAACAATTTGAAATCCAAATTCTAACCTTTATTGCTAGACCAAATCTGAAAATTAAAATAAGTAACTGAAATAAATTGAATTACTTACCATTTGACATATGCCTCTTTGAACCCAACTTGCTGAGAAGATTTTATCCAACCATAGCCAGTTATGTTTGGATTCGTTGAGTAATCTCCACTGTCTAAAAAAAAACAGATTCAGAACACTTTTACCCTCGAGCTTTGAGTCTTTCATTCCCTTTACTTCCAGATTGTAATTTCCGAAACCATCGATTTTATTTCCGTGGAAGTGAGGATTGACTTTCGATAATATTTTATGGCCAAAACTGTCAGGGGTATGTATTCAAAATTTTGTAATTTTCTCTTACCGATAGAATATCTGTCAATTTTCAGATATATGTTCTTTGTATGAGATAATTTCCAGTTTAAATTTTTTCCAATTTTGAAATATTGAAGTTTGATAACTATAATCTGTATTTACAAAAATCTCTGCTGGATTTTCTTAAAACCTTACTAGAATTTCCATGATTTTCAGGGCAAAAAAGCAGTCTAGTTAGACTACGACTTTCAATAAACCTTTACTAAATTCTAAATAAACTTTTTCAAAAAATCACACTTAAAAAAATACTTACTTTATCCTCGCACTTTAATTTCAACTTAGCACTTTTAAAAGGATTTGTTTATTGAGGCAGAGGAATTGGACTACGGCCTTTAAAAGGCCGTAGTTTAACTAGACTGCTTTTTTGCCATGAAAATCATGGAAATTCTAGTAATATTTTAAAACAACTCCTAAAAGTCTCCCCTCAGTAGACAACTCCTTTATTAAAATCACAAATTTAATAATTAAAAAAACTAGATTAAACCACACAAATTAAAAATTGACCACATTTTAAGCCAAAATTAGCCAAAATCAGTCAATAACTTCAAAAATCTCATTTAAAGACTAATCCTTTTCTTTTTTTCAAGTGGAAACCCCAGTTTTGCAGCGTCAAACTTAATTGCATGTTTTATTAAGTAAATGACTTCTATCTTTTTTTAATGTTTTTTTATCATAACTTTTATAATTGTATGTTTTATTAGGTAAATGAATTCTAACTTTTTAAAGTTTTTTAATCATAACTTTTAGAACAATTTTATAAGAAGTTTAGAAATTATTTGTGGTTTTATATAGTTATAATTTTATTCAAAATTTACAATGTTTTATAAAAACTCAATATACATATTTTATATTTTATTTATTTCCTATTTATTTTTTAAATTATATATATATATATATATATATATATATATATATATATATATATATATATATATATATATATATATATATATATATATAATTTTTAAAGTATTGTCTTTTTAAATGAAAATTTTAAAAATTATATTTTTTTATTAAAAATTAGAAATCTCCTCAAAATGATTTTTTTGGTTTAGATCAGATACATTTAAGAATTAATTTAAAGATTTACTATTTCATAAATATCAGTTTATATAGCAATAAATAAATTAAAAATCTAATATTAATTTTTAAAAATTTTAATTAATAAATTTTATCAAATTTTAAATAAGAAGGGTGGAAATTATAGTTTTTATTAAAAGTTTAAATTCTTCTTAAAATGATTTTTGTAGGTTTATAATTTTTATTAAATATTTGAATTTTTTTTTTTAACACTAAGTACATTTAAGAACCAATTTAAAGATTAATTATTTGGTAAAAATTAGTTTATATAGAAATAAATAAATTAAAAATCTAATAATAATTTTGATTTTTTTATTAATATGTTTTTTTATCACATTTTAAATGAGAATTGTGGAAATTATAATTTTTATTAAAAGTTTGAAATCTAGGTTTGAAGCAGGTTTCCATACAACCATTAGAAACAGCAAAATACCAATAGCATTATATTATTTTGAAATATTATTTTATTTCAAAAGAAGCATTGTGGACAAGCAAAATAACAATAACATTGTATTATTTTATTTTGAAAGTTCAAAACTTTGATTGTTCAATTTGACATTATAATTTTACTATTTTAAGCCTTAATATTGCATAATGGAATCATTTTTTGTTGGAGTAGGTATTTTCAAATTTATAGTTGTATATAGAATGTTATGATACAAAATGATTATAATTACCCTAATATTATATAAATTAAATGTTCATTGAAATGGTTATAATTATTTTAGTGATATGGTTAGGATGTAGTAACATTAGATAATGTGTGTCCATAATAAGAGTTTTATGATTGTTTTATGCACAAAATTATATATCCACATAATTTATCTAAACAAAGAAGTAGTGACATGTCATCATATGACTCTTAATTGCATAATCTAGATATCCACAGTATCATAAAACAATGGTCGACGTTTCGAATCCCAACAGGGATCCATCTTCAGGACGAGAAATGAATGAAGAATGAAAGAAGATCGCAAAAGGTCAAGGTATAAATAGTGAAGGATTATGATGATGAGAAGAGCTGACAACAGATTTTGTTAATCTATTTAAAATAAATTTTATTTATTCTTTATAAATTTTTTATAGATTAATTTTAATTTTAAATAATAAATATTTAATTTTTTTAATAATAAATATTTAAATTTTTTTATTAAAATTATTTTTATTATTTTTTAATTTTTAAAATTTTAAAATTTTTATTTATTTTAAATCTACTAAATCAATTTTAATTATAATATAATAATATAATTTAAAATTTATAAAATTTCATAATTTGTATTTAATATATATATATATATATATATATATATATATATATATATATATATATATAAGTATAAGTTTTAAAAATTTGAAAATTTTTTATTATAAATTTCATAATTTGTTAAAAATTTAAATTAATGCCCAATTTTTTTTATAAATAAACTTTGAGAGTTACTAAATTTTCTAATTTATTATAGTACAATCAAATTATTAATTTAAGAGTAATTTATTAAATAGCATTAATATGAAGAATACCTATGTTTATATAATTATAAATAACAATATAACTATTTAAATATATGTTAATAAATAAACTCTAATAATTATTAATGATTAAGTCTACTAGTGAATTTTTATTAAATATATTTTATCAATTTAATTAAAGCCTAATAAATTTTTAAATTTAAATTTTTTTATTTATAAATTAATTTGATTTGAATTTTTATTATAATTTACTTCCATTTACTAATAATAATTATTAATTAAATAATTTTTATTAAAAGAATAAAAAATAATTATTACGAGTGAGTGAAATAATAAGTGTTTTGTAATGACACAACCCTAAACTATTTACTAATAAGGAGAAGAAGCAAACCTGTGAAATTATACCTGGTATGAGGACGAATCTAAGGAGAAAATTTGTCTAATTAGAGATCGCCAAAAATCACTAATCTCGTATCATCCGCCCCTGTTGATGTTATGCGGGTGTTTTATAATCTCCAGCGCTTCTCTAATCTTTCGTCTCTGATAGTGTTCCTCCCTTGCAATGATTTTAGAATCCTCAAGACGTAAGTGATGTTTTGTTTTCGAGGAGTGATCAACAAGAGCCGAGGTTCGAGATCGCTCATGTTTAAAATCAGCACCATGCTCTTTCAGACGCTTTTGAAGAGAGCATCCAGTTTCACCAATATAACTCTTCCCACATGAGCAGTCAATCTTGTAAACACTTTTAAGCTGCCCCTAACTAATACTATCTTTAACTGAGCACATATTTTGTCTAATGGTTCCTGTTGCTGAGAATTGTGCAAAAATTTCACTCCTTCCCAAAACCCTGGCAATCTTATCTATCACACCTTTAATGTATGGTAGAAAAAACCTTCCACCACTCTCTTGATCATCCTAGCGTCTCTTGGATACGACAGTACCTTTTGCTCTGTTTATGGCTTTTCTGATTTCTCTTTCCTTATACCCTATACCCAAGAAAACAGATGTCAGGTGAGAGATTTCTTCTTCCAGGTGCTCCTCATCAGATATCCTCAGGGCTCTTACAGCAAGAGTGTTAAGGACACCAAATTTTTAACCAGGATGATGGTAAGACTCAGCGTGAAGGTAGCTGTCAGTATGGTTTTTCTTCCTAAAAACCTAATGCCCTAATGTTCCATCTTCTTTTCTAGTAACCAGGACATCCAAGAAAAGAATGCTCCTGTTTTCTTCCATCTCCATGGTAAACTTAATTTCTAAGGAAATTGAGTTGAAGTGATTGAAGAATTTCTTGAGATTCTCCCTACCATGTGACCACTTTATGTTAGTGTCGTCTACAAATCTTTTCCACCAAGTTGGACTTAAGGGAAAGGAGGCAAGGCTTTCTTTTCGAAGTTTTCCATAAATAACTTGGCCACAATAGGTGAGAGTGGTGATCCCATTGCAACTCTAGATACCTGCTCATAGAACTCTCTTTGGAAGCTGAAGAAGGTGGATCATAAACAAATCTCAACAAGCTTGGTTGTTTCAGGATCCGTGACCTCATTAATAACTTTCACTGCTTCATCTAAAGGGATTTTGGTAAACAGTGAAACTGCATCAAAGCTTACCAAGATGTCGCTCTCCTCCACCCTCTCTTCTTTAATAAGCTTAACGAAGTCACTTGAGTCCTTAATGAAGGACTCAATGTTCCCAACAAGAGGCTTGAAAATTTTTGCAACATATTTCGCCAGTTCATAGGTGGGGGATCCAATGGTATTGACAATAAGGGGAACCCCATCTTTATGAATCTTAGGTCCAAGTAATCTTAGACTGATATATATACATATATATATATATATACATATATATACATATACACTATATATATATATATATATATATATATATATATATATATATATATATATATATATATATATATATATATATATTAATTATTTAAAATTAAAATTAAAATTAATTTATAAATACTTTATAAAAATTTTATAAAGAATAAAACAAAATTTATTTTAAATAGATTAACAAAATCTATTGTCGGCTCTTCTCATCATCATAGTCCTTAACTATTTATACTTTTAACTTTTGCGACCGTCTTTTATCCTTCATTAATTTCTCGTCCTGAAGATGGATCTTCGTTGGGATTCGAAACATTGACCATTCTTTTATGATACCATGGATAATCCGGATTCTGCAATTAACGACAATCACAGAAGTTTGAGAACCATATGACTCTTATTTCGATTATATTTTTAAAATAAGTCATTAATATATAAATGATATTTTATTAATATAAGTTAAAAATATTATTGTTAATTGGAGTTATTTATTTAAATTTAAATATCTTTTAATAGTCTTTTTAACTTTAATGTTTAAAAAAATATTGTTATAAAACCTTCAAATTAAAAAAAACAAAAACAAAAACAAAAACAAAAACAAAAACACGTACAACTTCAATCTTATCTTCAATTGACTAACAACCTTACTCCTTCACTCTTGTCTTTGAGTTGAGAGAGACCCCGACTTGGTAGGCTTGGTAGAAGCAACCTTACCCCAGTCTCTTATCTTTGGATCGAGACATATCAAAACTTATCAACAACTTTATTTTTATATTCAAGTTCGAAAAAAATTGATTGAGATTTTTATTTATTTTTCATAATATTAAATAATTTTATTTAAATATTATTATTATTTTTAATATTAGACAAACTATTCATAAATTAAAATTAATAAAATATTTTTTAATATTTTAGTACTATTTTAATTTTCAATTGTATAATATATTAAAATAAATATTAAAATTATTAATTAAAAATAAGTAATTAATATATAATATATTATTAATTGGCTTAATACTTATTATTATATAGATGAAAAATATTATTATATAAATGAAAAAATAAATAATAAAATAAAATGTTTAACACATCTATATATTTAAGATTTGTTTTTTTTCCAAAGTAGTAGATAGAATTTTGTTGTTATAATAAATTTGGTTTCTGGATCAAAACCCTACATAGTTCTTCATGTTAATCAAAATGTTGCTAATATATGTTTATGATAGTTTTTCCTCATTCTTCTAAGTAAAGGTTTTTTTCCTATTTTTTTAATTGAATGTTTGCTATAGTCTTTACAATAATATACTTCTAACAAGGCCTCAGAGTTAGCTAGCATTCTTCCATTTTAGTTTAATTATTGAATTTTGAAAAGTATGAATTTGCTTCCACATTTGAACTAGGGCTACAAAGTAACTATTATCCCTTAGTTTAAATATAATTAAAAAACATTTCTTTAATAAAAGTAATACATTTGTATTTCGTCTACTAAGGCAGTTCAATTGGTGATTACATTGTTATGAAGTACTATGTAAACAATGAGATTCAAAGCCTTGTGGACCAAACCAACAAAGAAAATAAACATTCTTAATTCATAAAATTTATATATATCATTACTTACACACATCAATTAAGCAAGCAAGTTTTAGATTCCTTATATTGAAAATTTGTTTTTATCACATGACATTGAGTTTGTTTAAACACCACTCCTAAATAATGATTGTAAGTCTAATATGGTGGTCCTCAATTGAGCTAAATCCAACCTAGGCATGAACTCTTTTTTTATGTTTTTTTTTGCCATATATATATATAATACAAAATTAAATTAGGTTTAAAAACTCATTATGAAAATTTTATATAGATTGAATATCAAAATAATCCATTTATCAATTTTGTTTTTTTAATGAGTTGTATTTAAACTTTTTTATAAATTGGACAAATAAATACCTAAAAATATATAATATTAGGTTAATTATTTTTATTTTTTTAATATAAAAATGTTAATAATATGATATAAGTTTAATTCAATAATAATAATGATTTTATTTGATTTTTTAATAAAACATATAGTTTTATTTATCATGGAGGGGTGTATTTAAGAGCATATATACTTGAGATAAAGCACATATACACGTAGCTTTGTTGTCGATGAGACTTGTCCTTTGAATATTGATAGTTCTAACTGTTATCAATGTCTACATTAAGTTCACACAGGACATGTGTGTATTGATGGTTTTCATCTAATGTTATACGAAATCCCAAATATGGTTTAGGGGAGGGAAGCCAGTAATTGTGTGGCCTCCCTACGTGGCTCAATTTAGACACCTGGAAAGCACATCTGGCGGTGCAACCAATTGCCAACACGTGCCTCCACGTGGTCACTTCCGTGTCGTGGGCCCAATGTTCGATTTCCCCGCCATTTACCTATCTACTCACACAAATTAGGGTTAGCTCATTTTACCTCGTTTCATTTCTGTCCAAGCCTGATACTCACTACTTCTGCTCCACTGGTTGTTGTCTCTATCGCCTTCCATTGTGGTGAGAGATGGAGGGGTTTCGAGCTAGTGCTCCGTTAATAATTGTCTGTTACGCTTGCGATTGTGATGAGGTGAGGGAGGGTTTATTGTCTGTTACGGCGTGTTCGTCGGTTGTTGCAGGGTGTTGTTTGATTGTTGAGGCGTGTTGTTTGGCCACTAAGGTGGGGTGTGGGTGCATTAAAGGGTTTCTGTCACTAAAGAATATATCGTCAAACATTGGCGTTTCTTCTCTGACTGTCGCTCGTTTAACCCTGTTCGACCCGACGCTGGACACCATGGTTGTCTCGCTGCATCAGGCATTTGGAGCTTGGCGTCAGGGAACCCTAAGAGGATTCTTCATCCTACCAGCCATGTCTGCAATTGTGTTCTTCAACACATTTATTTTCTCGGTATTCACACAGTCGTCTTGTATTAATCTCTGGCTTATGTGCTAAATTTGCTTAATTGGTTTGCCTTGGTTTGCTTTTGGTGCCTTCTGTTGCTGGAATGGCTTAATTGGTGCCTTCGGTGGCTGAAATGGCTTAATTGGTGCCTTCGGTGGCTGGAATGGCTTAATTGGTGCCTTCTCTAGCTTTAGTGGCTAAATTTGTTTAATTGGTTTGCTTGGTTTGCTTTTGGTGCCTTTTGTGGAGTATATGTGGCGGGAATGGATTAATTGGTGCCTTCTGTGGTTAGAGTGGCTTAATTGGTGCTTTCTATGGCTTCTTTGGCTAAATTTGCTTAATTGGCTTGCCTTGGTTTACTTTTGGTGCCTTCTGTGGAGTATCTGTGGCTAGAATGGATTAACTAGTGCCTTTTGTGGCTGTAATGGCTTAATTGGTGCCTTCTCTGCTTTTATGGTAAATTTTCTTACTAGGTTTTCCTTGGTTTTCTTTTGGTGCCTTCTGTGGAGTATATGTGGATGGAATGGCTTAATTGCATGGAAAATTTTAGGGGCTAATATTCGCAGGTGGGCTAATTTTCCATGTTTTTTCCAAAAAAATTATTCGCCAATTTCCATTTTTTATAAAAATGATTCGCCCAAATTTTAAAATATAAAAAAATTCTATGTTAAAATTCGCCAACATTATATGGAAAGTATATATAAAATCATTATAAATTTGAATAATTTTATAAATACATCAATAAAATTTTATAGTTTACATATTAGGGACTAGTGAGATTTGCCAAATTTTTAAACTTCAAGATACTTTTCTATCCTTAAAATTTTCCCTGCTTAATTGGTGTATTTTGTGGCTAGAATGGCTTATTTGGTGCCTTCTGTAGCTTGAATGGCTTAATTTTGGTGCCTTAATTGGTTTTCTATTACTGCAAAAGAGCTTTTTTTGGTGTTTTTTCCTTTTTCCTTCTGTGGCTTAATGAAATTCAATTTATAATTTTTTTCCTCTGAGGTTGTGGGCAATAATTATGCAGTCTTCTGCTCAGCAGTTAATGCACAACATAACTACTGTATATGCAAATTGTCTTAATTCGATGGTTGAAATTTATTTGTTTTACTCTAATGACTTGAAATTGAGGGTTTAACTTGAAATAGAGGGTTTAATTGGTTATGTGGCTTCTATGGCTTAATTGGTTATGTGGCTTAATTCGATGATTGAAATTTAGTCGTTTCACTTTAATGTCCTTAAATTGAGGGTTTAACTTGAAATTGAGGATTTAGATTGAAAAATAGGGTTTAATCGGTTTTGTGGCTTCTATGGATTAATTTTTCTTCTGGCTTAATTTGATGGCTTAATTCTGTGGCTTAATTATGTGGTTGAAATTTATTTGTTTCACTGTAATGACTTGAAATTGAGGGTTTAACTTGAATAGATGGTTTAATTGGTTATGTGACTTAATTTTGTGTCTTAATTCGATGGTTGAATTCTGTGGCTTAATTCAATGATTGAAATTTATTTGTTTCACTGTAATGACTTTAAATTGAGGCTTTAATGTGAAATTGAGGGTTTAACTTGAAATAGAGGGTTTAATTGGTTTTGTCGATTAATTTGATGGCTTAATTTTGTGTCTTAATTCGATGGCTTAATTTTGTGTCTTAATTCGATGATTAAAATCGCCCAAAAGGGACTTATGATTAAGTTATTTGCTCATTGGCCCCCTTAATTTTTATAGATTGACTGGGGTTGGATAAAATCACTAAGACAATCTGGCACTTCTCCACACTTCTCTCCCTGTATAAGCGAGGGATATATGTCTCGATCTATATAAAATTGTCAGTTGGTTGTGATTTTAGGAGTGAACGAATACCAGGTGCTATTATATGTTATTCCTATGAATGGTTAGTTATAGTTATAGTTATATAGATTGGTCAGTAAGCATAGTTTGTAAGTGTTACTTAGATAGAGCTTCTATATTTTGTAGTTATATGTTAGATTGGGATATGTAGTGGGGAGCTTCTATTTGGACTAGTTGATATTCTTAAGGGAAGAATCTTTGTTGTAAGGCATGTCTTTGCTTTATATATCCTTAGGGTCTTTCATAGACATAGATAAATGAGTTACTAAGAGTGAGATACGTGAGGTTGAAACTATTTAGATAATATTTGTTGTAAGGCCTGTCTTTGCTGTCAGATACAGGTTTTGTATCTCTGTGCGATGGAAAAAGTATATGGATTATTCCTTATCCTGAGTTGCTAAAATAGACAGAAGAAGTAAACTACAATTTATAAGTAGAAAAACTAGTGGTTGAGCTAAAGAGGGTTTAACTATACGGTGGTAAATTTATATACATTTTCTTTCTAATCAATGTCGTAAATGATGTAGAAATTAGTATACACTAATCATGCATACATCCAGATTCCCCTGATCTCACAATATTTAACTTCTTGCAAAATACATAATCATTCCACTGTTAATATTTTGCGAAAAATTAATTACAAACACATGTGAAGCATAAATAAAAACAATCGCACATAACAAAGTTGTTTAACAGGAAAGCCTGAAGATGAAAACCCCAAATATCATATATTATGTATCATGGAGATCATGTAACAATCCTCATACAAAGCTTAGTACATCAAGCTCTCAATACAATCAATCGTCACACACTAATCAGAAGAAATCTGCAAATCCATGCACCGATCTCTGCCCTCCTGCTAGCCTGCCTCCACTGCACAATCCCTGCTGAGGAATAGCTCTGAATGAATTTGAATTACCATTGCCTTGATTGCGCAATCCTCATTGACAACTCCAATGTGTGTGTGGTGCAATCAATGCATCACTATAGTCACAACAAATAGTCCATCTTACCCTTTCACCTATCTCTCCATTGGGTCTCCACTGGAACTGACATGCACTGTAGTTAACTGTTGTATTGTTCAGTTGATTAATGAGTTATTATTTGTGAATTAATTAGCTAATTAATTCACTCCACTCTCACTAGTGTATCATTCAGTTCGACTAGATACAACTAGCTCAACTGAGTCTAACTGAGTTAAATTGAATACAACTCCATGAACTACTCTTCCAACTCTGTCATAACTTTGCCACTTCAGTTCTAACTGAGTCCTCCATGCATGAACCCCTAGGAATTGTGTAATTCCTTCAGCCCACTGATTTTCCAAATCTATGCAGTGAAATTAAGTGCTCCAAGAGAATAAGTTTTTGTTTATTGTTGGATTATTATTAAGAGCTAATAATAATCGACACTTCTATTTTTAGATTGACGATATATAAATAGACTTCGCCCAATATTCTAAAATTAGAATTTCATCTATTTTTCCAACTTGATGAACCATCCGCGAATAGCATCTTGCAACTTCTGAAATATGATCACCATGTCTAAAAATAGACTTGCGGTGCCAAAAATAGCCTGTGAGCCCACTTAGTGAAGGCGACTCTTTTCACTAAGCTCATCATCTTGTTGAATCTCAACACTCCCTCTCAACAAGATAGGGATTATCCTTCACCTCAATCCTGCCTCTATGGTATTCAAATTTTCTCCTGGTGAGCGCCTTCGTCAGAATATCTGCATCCTGATCCTCCGTAGGAATGTACTGAAGCAACATGATCTTCCGCTGCACACAATCTCTGATATGATGATACCAGATATCAATATGTTTAGATCTATCATGAAACACATGATTAACCGAGAGTTTAATGCAACTTTGATTATCACAATGTATCACTGTAGGATCTAAATGTGAACCAAACAAACTGACCAGGATCTTCCTCATCCAGATAGCCTCACATGCAGCTTGACTTGCTGCCATGTATTTTGCTTCCATTGAACTAAGTGCCACGGATCTTTGTTTCCTGTTGTACCAAGAAACTGTCGTAGATCCGATACTAAAAATCCCACCTGATGTGCTCTTTCTGTCTGTTGGGCTGCCTGCCCAATCTGCATCCGTGAAGCCATGCAAATTCACCTCATCTGTCTGTTTGTACCATAAACCATACTCAGATGTGCCCCTGAGATATCTCAGGACATGCTTGCCTGCCTTCCAAAAGAGCTTGGTAGGCTTAACCATTGCTTGTGAAAGCTGGTTGACCACATAGCATATGTCCAGTCTTGTATTAACTAAATACATGAGCGAACCCACCAACTGTCGATAAATAGTGGCATCCAATACCTCTGTCGATGTAGCATCCTCTTTCCTCCAATTTCATGGAAGAGGAGTGTTGATAGGCTTGCAGCGTTGCATGTGAAACTTCTCCAGTATCTCCCGGACATATTTTCCTTGAGACACAAATAGTTCACCTTCCCACTACCATATTTCCAATCCAAGGAAATAGTAAAGGAGGCCCAAATCCTTCATCTCAAACTCCTTTGCAAGATCTACCTTGCATGAGTGTATCAAATGCTCATCACTTGTTAGTATTAAATCATCAACATAAAGAACAATGATTAAAATCTTACCCTCCACCACAATTTGGTACAAGTTTGCATCTGCCTCACTCTTGGTGAAGCCAAGTCTAGTGAAATAGTTGTCGATCCGAGTGTACCAAGCACGAGGTGCTTGTTTCAGCCCATACAGCGCTCTTTTGAGCCTGCACACATGCGACTCGCTATTGAAGATCTCAAATCCTTCAGGTTGCTCAATGTACACCTCTTCCTCAATGATCCCATTAAGGAACACAGTCTTCACATCCATCTGATGAATGTGCCAACCCATCTGCGCTGAGAGAGCAAGGATGGTCTGTATGGAAGAATACCGTGCGATAGGTGCAAAGGTTTCTTCATAGTCAATCCCCTCGACCTATGAGAAGCCCTAAACAACAAATCTTGCCTTATAGTTCTCGACACTCCCATCAACAACTTTCTTTACCTTGTAGATCCATCTTGATCCTACAATTGATTTACCCACCGGCCTTGGAACAATCTCCCAAGCACTGTTTCTGACAATGGAGTCATACTCCTCCACCATCGCATCTACCCATGTGGGATCCTGCACTGCTTCTTCAAAAGAATATGGCTCTGTCATGATACACTTGCTCATAAGAGCCATGCATCCAGTAAATCAGTCAGGTGATTGTCTTTGTCTGCGCTGTGATGTAGGGACTCCTACAATCTGTGCGACATCAAGCTTCAGTCTCTCAGCTTCTGTGGTTCGCTTTCTGCCTTGTCTGATGTTTGGTTCTGAATGAGTGGACTCCTCCACTCCATGAATCTCCTCCTATGGTTGATCCACATCTAGAGGCTCATCTTTGGGAACAATAAGTTCCTCCTCTACATGCAAGTGTAGCTCCCTCTCAAGCGACAACTTCATGGCTTTCACCTCATTGAATTTTATATCCCATCGCACCACAGTCATCCAACTATCTCGCAAATACACACGATAATTATGGGGTGTTTTTGTGTACCCCAAAAATATCCCAACTTCTGAAGTCGGCTCCAACTTCTTCCTGGTGTCCTTTGTCACATGAATGTAAACAGATGAGCCAAAAATCTTCAAATGAGAAATATAAGGCTTCTTACCAGTAAAATATTCTTCAAGTGTACTCATGCCAAGTACTCTATGAGGGCAACAGTTTTTCACGTAAACCACAGTGTTGCATGCTTCTGCCCACAAGTGCATCGGTAGGCCCTATTCATGCAACATCGCTCGTGCAGCACCCACGATCGTTCTATTCTTCCTCTCTGTGACCCCATTCTGTTGTGGGTTATGAGGCGCTATGAGTTCTCTTTGAATTCCTTCTTTGCTACATAAGTCTTTGAATTCGCCTGAGATGTATTCACCACCATTATCACTCTGTAGAGCTTTCACTTGCTTCCCCAACTCCTTCTCCACCAATGATTTAAACTCACAAAACTTTGAGAATGTTTCGCTCTTCTTCTGCATGAAGAAGATCCAGCATCTACAAGAATAGTCATCAACAAATATAACATAATACCTGTGTTTTTTTGTTGAAGCAACCGAGAAAGGTCCACACACGTCTATGTGAATTCTCTCCAGGATCACCGAAGCACGGTTTGCCTTCTCATGAAAGGTGGTCTTCACAAACTTACCCATAGTACATCCCTTGCACTAATTTGACTGCGCAAGAGTACCCTTGGGAAGTCTAGTAGAAATCTGCTGCAAAGTCTTCAAAGCACCATGGTGAAGATGGCCCAATCTCCTGTGCCATAATTCGCCCTCATCCCGACTCACCACTTCTTCTGCTTTGCCCATCATTGCAGTGCAGCCATCTACCTCCAGCTTGTAGAGATTCTTAACTCGAATCCCTATCCTCTGGGTTTGACACGTTTTTTTATGTCAAAGGAAGGCTTTTCCCTCATTGAAAACAACATCATAACCTTTGTCTTCCAACATTTCGACCGAGACCAAGTTCTTCTTCAGACCTGGAGCATGCATAACATCCTTCAACAAGAATGGATTACTGGAATCCCTCTCAAAGGTAATGGTCCCAATGCCAGTCGCACTGTACCGACCATCGTCGCCCATCTCTATATGCATCTGGAGGTCCTTCTCCTCCAAGTCACTAAACAACTCCTTGTCTCCCATCATATGGAAAGACGCACCACTATCAAGATACCACACTGATCCCATACAGCTTGAAACCAAGCATGCAATCAAAGAGAAATAAAGTTCAAATTGCGAGGCTAAGGCCTCTCCAGCTATAGCTCCAGCAGCCTTCTTGTACTTCTTCTTCTATGGGTAGTTAGTGGCGAAATGCCCATGTTCGTGACAATGAAAACATTTCACCTTGGACAAATCCTGTTTCCTGCCTTTAGCATCGGATTTTGAAGGAAATTTCTTCCCCTTCCCTTTCCTTGCCTTGGCAGCCAAAGTGAAATTCTCTTCATCTTCATTCTTCGATGAAGATCCATCCCTAGTACCCCGCCTTATCTCCTCTTGCACAAGATCCGACCAAATTCGCTCCCATCCCGGCAGTTTCTCCTGTCCATTGACAGAGTCTTCGTAGCTATGCCAACTCTTCGGAAGCCCAAGGAGAGCCAATCTCACCAAGTATTCATCATCAACAGTAACCCCCACACTTCCCAGTTCATCCTTGCAGTGGAAAAACTTCGTGAGGTATTTTGGAATACTGTCGCCCTTCTCCATTTTTATTTTTTTGAGCTTGTATTTAACCGCCAACTTCCTCTCGTCGCTTCTTCTTTGGAACAAATCTGTCAAAGCCTTCCACATTAAGAATGGAGTGGCTTTCCTATGAAGGCTGGACACAATATGGTCCTTCACACGTTCCAACATAATTCTTCTTGTCTTTGCTGTCTTCTTTTATCATGCGTCAAGTAATGAAACATTGCTAGATCCCAGCTTAGGAACATCGCTATCGATGAACTCCTTCAGTCCATTATCCTCCAGCACCGCCTCCATCCTCTCCTTCTAGGCTATGTAATTCGAGCTCTCGTCATGGTTGTAGAAATATATGATGCAAAAGAATACCATGTAGAAATATAATTTAGGTGCCTATATATTATTCAAACTTCTGTGGTATACAATTTATTATCAATGTCATAAATGACTATTATTTCATACTTCAATGCCACTGGAGCTGATTTGATCTCAGATTCTATGCACATTGATCAACATCTTGATATGTTTATGCGTTTGTACCCATGTTTTCCTGGTAATTTTTCTAAGTTAAGTGGAAAAATAATCAATTGATTGGAATTTCATGCTGTGGGTGGTAAAATAAGTGAAGTCGTCTTAATTTGTTGGTATATTCCACGGAGTTGGAGAAAATTTGTTTATGATGGATGTTGTTGTGTACATGGACTTTTTGTGTGCATCATATGGACCGTCTCATTCTAATTCCACATTTTAAGTTTTGATTGTCTCTTCAGTTTGTGACTAATGCTGAAATTAATTTCCATTTGAAGCACCATGCTGACTCCTTGTTCTGCTTTTTCTGTGCTCTTTCTTCTCTTTGTTTCGCCCTCCTCCTTTATGCTCTCATTTCATGATGATGAACAGTCCCTTGTCACATTCAAAAAACTTATTTACTCCGATCCTAATAATTCCATGGCCAATTGGAGTCTCGTTTTCCCCTTTTGCAATTGGACTTCTATTACTACAAATACTCATATAACAATGGGTTAAATAATAAAAGAAATAATCTAATTTATTTGCACCTCAAACCATGCTAATTGTAGGTTAAATTAAGAAGAAATGGGTTTTACTACTTATTGACTATAGTACTCATAAAAAACTACTATTGGGCCTGGACTGAAATGAACAGAGGTAAAATGACCTAACCCTAATCCACATGAATAGATAGGTAAATGGCAGGGAAAAAATATGTTGGGTCCACAACACGGAAGTGACCACATGGAGGCACGTGTTGGTAATTGGTTGTATCGCTAAGTGTGCTCGCCAGGTGTCTAAATTGGGCCCTCCCCTATTCCAACTTAGGTTGAATAGGCTTTCCATGAACTCTATAGAACATTGGGAGTTGAAGGGAAATATTTTTATGGCCTCACTCAAAATTGAAACAACAGGGAGTCCCATGAATTAAAGATTCCAGTGCAAGTAGGGTTCCTTAAAACATATCAAAAGATAAAAATAAATATTAGAAACTATGGATTTGAAGAACAAACCATAAGGATTAGCATAGTATTGTATCTATATAGGGTACATATATGCATACCCCGAAGTGCCTGTGGTTTGATGCTTTGTTAAGGGAATTATATAACATGCACACCAAGCACATACAAACAACGATGAAATTATGATGCATATGATCCATATGATGCACATCAAATTCTATGTGCCATTGATTCATAATTCCTTCTCTGTATATGAAAGAATCATTGCGAAAGAATCAGCAACTAATGTCTCATGTGTCATGTACATAAGGAATTATGATGCATACGGTCCATATGATGCACACCAAGCACAAGTATCTATAGTTAAACTTGAATGAATTCTCAAGTGGATTAACTTGCAGCGATGAACATTATAAATTATGTAGGGTTTTTGTAATCAGTTGGTTTTTGTAATATTGGAATTTAGTTAGTCAATAATCCAAACCATATTGTATAAACCACACTCGAAACATATTGTATATTTAACTAGTATATTAAACTATATGTTTGTCTTTAATTTGAACTGTTTCCAAATACACAGTGGAACTTACATTGCAACAAACCAAAAAGGGATGGTACCTTCATACACATTGCAATTTGGTTACAAACAAAAAATTCATTCCACCCCTATGCTTGATGGCCTCCATTTTCTGAATTGCCAAAAATTGTTGAAGTGCCTACCTCTACCAAGTTTCTTCCATATGCTTGAGTCCAGTTTACTCCTTGTAACCACAGAGGGATTGGATAGTTTAATTTTCCACTTGTGTTACTAACCCCAACACTAACTAGAGGTGGCCTATAATACATAGGATTAACCCCTGCACTAGTAGGTGTATAGGGGGTGGTTATAAGTCCTGGTTGATAGTGGGGGATTTGGATGTTAATTAGGTCCTGGTATGATGGTGTATGATTTTCAATGCAGTCCAAAATGTTGGACATCATCCTATTTGCCTCCAATTGACTTGAACCATACTCTTCCTTGTCTGTCACCCCTTCTTTTTCCAACACTTTCTGAGCCTTTCTTGCCTCCCTCTCTTTCCTTGCTAATTTTTTTTGATGTTCCTTCTCTTCCCTTGTTTTTTTTCTTTCGAGCCTTTCCTTTGCCCGATATGCTGCTGTTGCAATCCTTGAATCTCTCTTTTCTTGCGGCAACTCCTTCTTTCTCTGTTTAGATTCCTTAATCAAATTTTCTACGCTCAGACTTGAACATCAGGTTCATATATTCTTCAAAGGTGAGTAACTATGAACTCCTCTCTAACCAAAGATAATCTGTTGTAGAATGTATTGATCAGGCCTTCACTCTCTTTAGTGGTAGCTTTAGGAACCTACCAAGTATTGGTTGGTTCATTGTCTCATGCTCTTGATGGCTCGACTCTTTCATTTCAACCTCAGGGAAACTTGATGGAACCCCATTGTTGTCCACATTTGATACTTCATTATGAATAGACTCTTCATTATGTGATCCATTGTCCACAAAATAATGAACAAGTTCAGTGCTCAAATCTGTTCATTGAGAAGGCATTTCCATGCTTTCATCATTGGTGGATGACACATTATGTTTGTTGTGATTCATCATGGCCTCTGCCAATCATGGTGGTGGGGTTACTTGGGTTGGCATGCTCAAATGGCCATTGTTGATTCTTGTTACATTCTCATTTGATGCCACATTGGCATTGTCATTTTCATGATCAAATTCCTCATTTGGAATATTACATGCATATTAGTAGGTGCTTCAGTGGGTGTGGCAGCCTCCATGTTATTGACAACCGGTTCATTACTGAATTGTATCTCACATACATTTTCATCATCATATAAGTTCCCTTGAGAAAGGGATATCATACCTTCAGGAGCAATAACATCTTCATGCCAATCCACATCTTCTTGGGCATAAACCGAGATGTGTAAGTCCTCAGCTTCCTGGCCTTCCACAAAAAATGCCTGGCTGCAACTAGTATCATTAATAAGAGCATCAACATTCAGTGGCCAAATTCCAGTCCTCCTAAATCTAGTCTTGATATTAGAAGGTTTTAGAGCCCTTTTAAATTCTTTACTTCCAAGCTCAGCTAGCTCAAATATTTTTACCTCCATTCTTGGATTCCTTGCCATCCATGAAGCTCGCTCTGCCTTGAAATAGTTCTTGAAAGGAAAAAACACACTGACATCAAGAGGCTGCAATTTGTGAGTAGTATGAGCTGGAAATGTTAATAGTTCAATGCCCAAATTGTTCACCTCCTCGATTGTCTGCACAACCATGTGGCTTCCATGGCCATATAAAATAAGTATGTGTCTATTTTTAGGCGAGACACCACCTCGCACAGATTCAGCAAAGTGAAAAATCCAATTTAGGAAGAGTTCCTTTGTCATCCATGCATAGGGGTTTGCAGCCATGCATGCACCTGGTTTAAGTTGTGTTTTTCCTTTGAATAAATAAAAACCTGGGTTTGAAGAGCCAGTTGCATTAACAAAAAAAAGTATAGTGAACCACTTCCTGCTCCTAGGAAATTTTTTTGGCACATTTCTGATCCCTCTCTTGGAAATTACCCACATGCCACAATTCCTTCCAGCCTGTAAGCTTGTTTCATCACAGTTCTAGATATGGTTTGGGGCATAAGAGTGTTTCTCATATGCACGGGAAAGGGTGTCATAGAATTTAGACACAATTACAGGGCGTAAATTTAAAGCCCATTCTCTGTCAAGCCCAAAATATTCATAATAAAAGGTATGGATGCCTTTTTTTAAACCCATGCCACCAAGATTTGCCAAGAAACCCATCTTTGAAGGAGTTTGGCCTCCCATGACAGATTTGAGCTACTATGGATTTAAGTTGTATAAACTCTAACCCATGTCCCATTTGGGCCATCTCCTTACACCACACAACCACCTCGGCCTCCTCCTCTTCAATCATAACAGTAACATGGCCTCTATGCTTTGTACGAGTGATCCCATTAATCCAATAATGTATGCTTGAGGCTGCAATTCCATGTTTTTTTACAGATGCACATACTGAGTATCCCCTAAACTCTATGTCATCAATTGCAACTAGCATGTCTTCCTTTTTCCACCCTCTTATGGCACTGATCTTCTTAGTTGAATTTGTACCTTGTAATGTTGTTGAGGGTGGCACTGTGGTAGATGACTGGACAATAGGATCTTCCACCACATGGGCATTCTCAACATCATTGCAGGGAGAATTGGTAGCATTGAAATCATCGACCGTTTCCTCTTCTAATGAAGTGCATCGCAAATGGGCACCCTTCGTCCCTCGCCTCCTCATGTTCCTTATATTATCTACAATTGAAACTCATGGCATGGATGCAACAACATGCATACTGTTAAAATTTATTTCTATCAGTGGAATTTGTTTCACTTCTAGAAACTCAGTCTAATGCCCGTAATAAATTTAAATTAGAAACTACGTCTAATCAATAATTGCAACCAGCATAATAAAATATCAGTCTTATTTATTTCCTAAAATTTAAATATGAACAGGTTAATCAATACTTGCAACTTGCATATATTTGAATTCATTTGTTGTTAAGGTCACTGAACATATGATTAGACTGGGTAGGTTTGAATATATGTTAGGGTTTGAATGATCATATAGGTCCTTTTCTAATCTATCTTGTTTAAATTTTTTAGTTTTTATACTGTTTCATATAGGCAATTCAAAGATAGATATACATCATGCAATCTATGTTTTCTAATCTCAAAGTTGTAGCATGTTCTATGGCAACCTAATGAGGCACAATGTACTCAAAATTGAAACATCATCTTTGGAACAATAATTCTAGACACGTCTTGCTCATATGATTAGAATGGGCAGGTTTCAGTGTGTGTTAGGGTTTGAATGTGCGATCATAAAGGTCCTTTTCTAATATGTCTAGTTTAAATTTTCTAGTTTCTATACTGTTGCATATAGACAATTCAAATATAGATAAACATGATGCAATCTATGTTTTCTAATCTCAAAGTTGTATCATCTTCTATGGTGGCCTAATGAGGCACAATTTACTAAAAATTGAAACAGAATCTTTGGAACAGTAATTATGGATATGTCTTGTTCATATGATTAGAATTGGTAGATTTGAATGTGTGATCAAAAAAGTCCTTTTCTATTATTTCTTATTTAAAATTTCTTGTTTCTATATTGTTGCATATACACAATTCAAAGACAGATAGACATGATGCAATATATGTTTTCTAATCTCCAATTTTTATCATGTTTTATGGCGACCTAATGAGGCACAATTTACTCAAAAACGAAACATCATCTTTGGAACAATAATTCTGGACATGTCTTGTTCATATGATTATAATTGGTTGGTTTGGATGTGTGTTAGGGTTTGAATGTGTGATCAGAAAAGTCCTTTTCTAATATGTCTTGTTTAAATTTTTTAGTTTCTATATTGTTGCATATAGACAATTCAAAGACAAATAAAAATGATGCAATCCATGTTTTCTAATCTCAAAGTTGTATCGTGTTTTATGGCGTCCTAATGAGGCACAATTTACTCAAAAATAAAAAATCATCTTTGGAACAGTAATTCTGGACATGTCCTATTCATATGATTAGAATGGGTAGGTTTGAATGTGTGATCAAAAAATTCCTTTTCTAACTTGTCTTGTTTAAATTTTCTATTTTCTATATTGTTACATAGAGACAATTCAAAGGTAGATATATTTGATGTAATCTATGTTTTTTAATCTCAAAGTTGTATCATTTTCTATGGCGACCTAATGAGGCACAATTTACTCAAAACTGAAACATCATCTTTGGAACAATAATTCTGGACATTTCTTGTTCATATGATTAGAATGGGTAGGTTTGAATGTGTGATTAGAAAAGTCATTTTTCCAACCTGTCTTGTTTAAATTTTCTAGGTTATATATTGTTGCATATAGACAATTCAAAGACAAATAGATATGATGCAATCTATGTTTTCTAATCTCAAAGTTGTATCATGTTCAATGGCGGCATAATAAGGCACAATTTACTCAAAACTGAAACATCATCTTTGGAACAGTAATTCTGGACATGTCTTGTTCATATGATTAGAATGGGTAGGTTTGAATGTGTTTTAGGGTTTGAATGCGTGATCAGAAGGGTCCTTTTCTAATATGTCTTGTTTCTATATCGTTGCATATAGACAATTCAAAGACAGATAGACATTATGCAATCTATGTTTTCTAATCTCAAAGTTGTATCATATTCTATGGCAGCCTAATGAGGCACAATTTACTTAAAACTGAAACATCATCTTTGGAACACTAATTATAGACATGTATTTTTCATATGATTAGAATGGGTAGGTTTGAATGTGTGTTAGGGTTTGAATGTGTTATCAGAAAGGTCATTTTCTAAATCTTTTCACATCTTTCGAGGAATGAGTATTGGATTCAAGCCCTATGTCTTGTTCATATGTATAGTTTTCTATTCTTAACACAACAATGTTTTTTTATTGTGAAAAAAAGAGAGTAGAAGAGGGATATGTCCAAAGAAAAAGGATTTTGTGTGTTTGGGGAATCCCGAGGAGACTTTCCAACCCTAATTTAGGGACCTTAAAGTAGAGTTCCCTAGGTTGAGGGTTTTGTGATGAAAAAATTGTCACTAAACATAAGGGAACTAGGGGGATAACTTAATATGAATTTCCTCAGGTGTATGTTTGTTATTCATAACCAAGATATTATATTTATTCAAGAGATAATGAATTATGTTGAAAAGGTAGTAGGTTGTATTCTCGAAATTTTGGTAGGTTGGGTTTTTATATGTTTGGATGTGAATGGATTATTAGGAGGTATTGTTGTTGGTTGGTCCCCTGAATATGGTAATTTGACTTGCTCAACATGCGAATAAGGTCTACAAGTGGAATGGTTTGTTACTTCCCTTGGTATCACCCCCTCTCTTTTAAATTATTATGTGCCTTATGAAAACAATGGAATTTTCTAGATGGAATTGCTCGAGAGTGAAGTAATAAAAATCGCTAGCAATCCACAACCAATCTCTCCCTCACTAACAAAATCACTGCCACTTCCATTTGAACTACCCTTCATTACTCTTACTTCCCATAATCGCTACGCTCACTGAACTATGCTAGCTAACTGAACTACGTAACACTCTTACACAAGGTCCGTTCAACTGTGATGTTCAATTGTGCTTTGGAAGTATTGATTGTGAGATTGCTAAAGCATTATTAAGTGCCTTATGAAAACAATGAAAGTTTCTAGATGGAATTGCTCGAGAGTGAAGTAATAAAAAGAGAAAATCATATAATTGCAGGCTACTAGAATTTCACTCTGGCTCACATAATTTCTACTTCAGAAATGGTGCACTAGAAAGAAGGAAAACAATATGCTATTTTTCTCTGTTGACTCAGATGTTATGGTTTTTTGTCTGCAATTCTATAATTTCACACACATTAGTTAAATTGCGCACACAAATTTTTCATAAGGTAAATTAATGGAAGATTTGGAATATTAAAAATAACATAAATAAGTAAAGGAAAAATATTGAAGTTTATAAATTAAAATAATGGAAGATTTAAAAAAACAGAAAGAAAAAACTTGAATTATTCAAACCTGATTACAATGTGCAGTCTTTGATTACAATGTGTAGTCTCTGATGGGGTGAATCCAGTTGCATATGAGTATAATGAAAGTTTATAAAGAAATTGTGATGTGGTTTTATAGATTTTTGTTGAATTTGATTGGAAGGGAGGATTGAAATGGATTTCTCTTTTCCAAATTCAAATGTGTGTTGTGGATTATTTTGGATGTCATCCAATGGCTGAAAAACTCTTATGGTTGATCCTTGTGCTTTCCTTTGTGTACTCTCGTGTTTAATTCCCAAATCCTTTGTTTAATTCCTGAATCTTGTGTGTTGGTGTCATTTATTGTTGAACATATATGCAGTTATAGCTGACACATTCATTCTCTATTCTTGTGCATGTAGCAATGGAATTTTCCCATAGCTGCTCTAGTTTCCATTATTAGGGTTGGTCTGATGTGATATGTGTCATGTTGGATAGATTGGGATGGCAGTTTTGCTTGTTAATTTTGTCTTATTTTATAAAACAAATCTAGAGGTACTTGGGACATGATGTCTTGTTGTTGAGATTCAACAAGATGATGAGCTTAGTGAAAAGAGTCGCCTTCACTAAGTGGGCCCGTAGGCTATTTTTGGCGCAAAGTCTATTTTTAGACTATGTATATTTTTAGACATGTCAATCATATTCTATCAGTTGCAGGATGCTATTTGTGGATGGTTGGTCAAGTTGGAAAAATAGATGGACTTCTATTTTTAGACATATTGGGCGGAATCTATTTTTAGATTGCCAGTCTAAAAATAGATATGTCGAATATTATTAGCTCTTAATAATATTTGGACTCTAAATATTATCTTATTCTCTTGGAGCACTTCGATTAAGTGCATAGATGTGGCACAACAACTGACAGAAGGAATTACACTATTCCTGAGGGTTTACTGGAGTTAATGCATGAGGACTTCAGTTAGAACTCATGTGACAGAGTTTGGTGGAGTTATAGAAGTAGTTGGTGGAGTTGTATTTAGTTTAGCTCAGTTAGACTCAGTTGAGCTAGTTGTATCTAGTCTAACTGATTGATACACTAGTGAGAGTGGTGTGAATTAATTATTTAATTAATTCACTAAATAATAACTCATTAATCAACTGAACAATATAGTAGTTAACTACAGTGCATGGCAGTTTCAGTGGGGACCGGTGGAGAGATAGGTGAAAGGGCAAGATAGACTATCTGTTGTGACTATTAGTGATGCATTGATTGCATCCAACACATAGTGCAGATGCCAATGAGGATTGCGCGATGCATGAGGATTTCGCGATGCAAGCTTGGTGGATTTGAGTTCATTGAGCCGATTCTTGATGGGGATTAGCAGTAGAAATGGAGCTGGCAGTGTAGCGAGAGATCGGTGCATGGATTTGCAAGATCGGGCTTTGATTAGTGTGTAGGGTAATTGAGCAATTGTGCAGGCAAATATGATGAAGCTTTGTATAGGGATTGTTACATGATATCTGACATATATTATCTGAGATATTTGGGGTTTAGCTTTAGGATTTCCCGTTAAATCACTGTGTTAATGTGTGTGAATTTTTATGGTTTCATGTGTGCATTGCAATTGATTTAATTTCCGCATGTGATGATCAATGGTGGAATAGATTCTGTATTGTGCATGAAGTTAAAATAGTGTGTGATCAGGATAATCTTGGATATATAACACATAAGTTATATAATTTATACATGAGTATCGACGATGATCGGAAGCGGTGCAATTATTGAAGCGGTTGAGTTTTGTCTTTGGTGGAATTAGAATTTGATGCAGTGTTTTCTTGGTGTCGAAGTTGAGCATTCATTTAAGTATCTTTCAACGGATTGCGATTGGAGTATGCCCTTGGAGAGCGGCCCTGGAGTATATTATGGAAGGATAGGATGGAGGCGTGCGGATGATAATGGGTTGAAGGAGTTCATAGTTAGAAATTCAAACACCTTCTAGCGATGCAGCCGCACTTGACGCATGGCAAAAGAAGACAACAAAATGTCGAAGGATTCTGTTGGAAGGTGTGAAGGATCACATAGTGTCCAGCCTTCATGGTAAAGCTTCTCCATTCTTAATGTGGAAAGCTTTGACATACTTGTTCCAAAGTAGAAGCGACCAAAGGAAGTCGACGCTTAAAGACAAGCTCAGAAAAATAAAAATGGAGAAAGGCTATAGTATACCCAAGTACCTCACGAAGTTTGTCCAGTGCAGAGATGAGCTAGGAAGCGTGGGGGTTACTGTAGATGAAGAGGACTTGGTGAGCTTGGCTCTCCTTAGGTTTCCGAAGAGTTGGCATAGCTACGAGGACTTTGTCAATGGTCGGGAGAAACTGCCAGGATGGGAGCGACTTTGGTCGAATCTTGTGTAGGAGGAGATAAGGTGGGGTACCAGGGATGGATCTTCATCGAAGAATGAAGATGAAGAAAATTGCGCTTTGGCTACCAAAGCAAGGAAAGGGAAGGGAAAGAAAAATCCTTCTCAATCTGGTGCGAAAGGCAAGAAGCAGGACTTGTCTAAGGTGAAGTGCTTTCACTGTCACCAACACGGACATTACGCCACTAACTGTCCACAAAAGAAGAAAAATAAGTAGGTTGTTGGATCTGCAGCTGGAGAGGCCTTAGCCTCGCAGTTTGAGCTGGATTTTTCATTGATCACATGCTTGGTTTCAAGTGTGATGGGATCAATGTGGTTTCTTGACAATGGTGCGACTTTCCATATGACCGGAGACAAAGATTTGTTTATTGATATGGATGAGAAGGATCTTGGAGTGCACATCAAGATGGGCGATGATGGTAGATACATTGCGACTGGTATCAAGACCATTTCCTTTGAGAGGGAGTCTGGTAAACCTTTCATATTGAAGGATTTCATGCATGTTCTAGGATTGAAGAAGAATCTGATCTTTGTAGCGATGTTGGAAGACAAGGGTTATGATGTTGTTTTTAGCGAGGGAAAGGCTTTCCTGCACAGTAAAGCAACTGGTGAAACCCGGAGGATAGGGGTTTGAGTTAAGAACCTTTATCAATTGCAGGTAGATGGCTGCGCAGCTATGGCAGGCAAAGCAGAAGGAGTGGTGAGCCGGGATGAGGGCGAATTGTGGCACAGGAGATTGGGCCATCTTCACCATGGGGCTTTGAAAATTTTGCAGCAGATTTCTACTGGTCTTCCCAAGGGTACACTTGCGCAGTCAGATTAGTGCAAGGGATGTGCTTTGGGAAAATTTGTGAAGACCACTTTTCATGAGAAGGATAGTCGTGCCACAACGATCCTTGAGAGAATTCACACAGATGTGTGTGGATCTTTCTCAATAGCTTCGATAGCAAAGCACAAGTATTATGTGATATTTTTTGATGACTTTTCTCGTAAGTGTTGGATCTTCTTCATGCAGAAGAAGAGCGAGACATACTCAAAGTTCTGTGAGTTCAAGGCGCTAGTTGAGAGAGAGTCGGGGAAGCAGGTGAAAGTTCTAAGGAGAGATAATGGTGGTGAATACATCTCTGGCGAATTCAAAGACTTTTGCAGCGCAGAAGGAATTCAAAGAGAGCTCATAGCACCTCATAACCCACAGCAAAATGGGGTTGCGGAGAGAAAGAATAGAACGATCGTGGGTGTTGCATGGGCAATGTTGCATGATCAGGGCCTTCCCATACAGTTGTGGGCTGAAGCATGCAACACTGCGGTTTATGTGCAAAACCGTTGTCCTCATAGAGTACTTGGCATGAGTACACCCGAAGAGGCGTTTTTTGGTAAGAAGCCTGATATTTCTCATTTGAAGATTTTTGGCTCACCTGTTTACATTCATGTGATGAAGGATGCTAGGAAGAAGCTGGAGTCGACCGCAGAGGTTGGGATATTTGTGGGGTACAAAGAAACACCCCACAATTATCGTGTGTATTTGCTAGACAATCGAATGACTGTTGTGCGACGGGATATCAAATTTCATGAGGAGAAAGCCATGAAGTTGTCGCTTGAGAGGGAGCTACACTTGCATGCAGATGAGGAGCTACTAGTTCCTAAAGATGAGCCTCAGGATGTGGAACAGCCACAAGAGGAGGTTCATGGAGTGGAAGAAACCACTCATGTAGCGCCAAACATTAGAGGGCGAAATCACACTAAAGAAGTTGAGCAACTGAATCTTGATGCAGCGCAGAATGTAGGAGCACCTACATCACAGCGCAGACAGAGACAGTCACCTGACTGATTTACTGGATACATGGCTCTTATGAGCAAGTGTATCGTGACAAAACCATCTTCTTTCGAGGAAGCTGTGGAGGATCCCGCATGGGTAGATGCCATGGTGGAAGAGTATGATTCGATTGTCAGAAACAGTGCATGGGAGATTGTCCCAAGGCTGGAAGGGAAATCAGTGGTAGGTTCGAGATGGATCTACAAAGTGAAGCAAGCAGCTGACGGGAGCGTCGAGAAGTACAAGGCAAGATTTGTTGCTCGGGGCTTCTCACAGATTGAGGGGATCGACTATGAGGAAACCTTTGCACCTGTCGCAAGGTATTCTTCCATATGGAGCATCCTAGCTCTCTCAGTGCAGATGGGATGGCACATTCATCAGATGGATGTGAAGACTGCATTCCTCAATGGAGTCATTGAGGAGGAGGTGTACATAGAGCAACCCGAAGGTTTCGAGATCTTCAGCAGCGAGTCGCATGTGTGCAGGCTCAAAAGAGCATTGTATGGGTTGAAACAAGCACCTCGTGCTTGGTACACACGGATAGACAGTTATTTCACCGGACTTGGTTTCGCCAAGAGTGAGGCGGATTCAAAACTATACCAGATTGTGGTGGAGGGCAATTTTTTGATCATTGTAATTTATGTAGATTATTTGATACTAACAAGTGATGAACTATTGATACACTCATGTAAGGCGGATCTTACAAAGGAGTTTGAGATGAAGGACTTAGGCTTCCTTCATTATTTCCTGGGATTGGAAATTTGGCAGCGCAGCGGAGGACTGTTTGTTTCTCAGGGCAAGTATGCCCGGGAGATTCTGGAGAGGTTCAACATGCAAGGCTGCAAGCCTGTTGACACTCCTCTTCCCGGTGGTTGGAGGAAGGAGGATAAGACCAGAGAGAGAGGGGATGTTGTCTGTTATCTATGCTAGTTTTAGCTGGTTCGTTCGTGTCTGTTTGATATATGATTCCACATATACAGACGCCATAAACCCTACTGCTGTTATGGCGTTTCAACAAGTTTCCTTTTCAAAGGCAAAAGAAGTGTCCTTTATGTTCAAACATCAAGATATGGATTGTGGAAAGCAGACGGCCGATGAGTTCAAGTTGTGCAGAAGGTCGATGAGCGCATTTGGCAGGAGCCCAACTCAGATGGAAGACAAGACCGGAGGGATATTCAGATCAGTCTCTGAAGTGTAGGCATGATTCTGAAAATATCTGTGTTTGGCTAAAAATAGGGGGTCTTATGTTTGTGAGAAAATATTGAATTTATGTAAATATTAATGGGATTTTTGAGTGATTTTAATTAATTATTGTGAGGATTTGTAAATGTTCCCAAATAATGGGAGAACATGAGGGAAATTAGATTTTAGATATTTAAGAACTGATTATGAAGCCTAAGATAGATTTGGTTTCAAGATTTTAGGGATAAAATCTAGATTGTAGGGGATGTTGAGATATTTGAGGACTTTGTTGAGTTATTGAAGGGATTTGAACCTAAATTGGTTCATCCAAATTTGTATAAATTAATAAGCCTCAAAGGCAAAATAGATCAGCATAGGAGAGAGGTAGCTGACAGGAGTTGAAGAAGACAAATAGAGTTTTTGTTTGTCAAGCCTCCGGGCAATTGTAATAAGGGCTAATGATTTGAAAATCAGGCCAGAAACAAGGTTTCCTGTAAGTAATTTCATGTTTATTTATGAAGGAAATTATTCTGAATTATGTGCATGATGAAACTCTATGTTATGGCTGAAAAAATGACTCTATGTGAAATAGAGAATTGAGATAAATTTATAAAAATATTCTATCACTCAGATAATTCAATTTACTGAAGAAGGTTAATTCAAATTTTGATTATACCAATTTTAAGTGTGTTAATGATTAATTTATACATCGATGTTAATTATGTGATTTTATGTTGAATGTAATAGAAATTTGCATATAAGAGAGGGTTTACAAATCAAATATCAGAACATGTTGAATGGAAACTGTTTTAATCCATATTCTATAGCATCGAACTTTGTTCCTTTGTGAAATCGATTGAATCAATTCATAATTCGATGGTTTATAAATAAGAGAAAAGGGCGGTAGTGTTATTAATGCAATTATCTCTATATATAGACTGCCTGCGTTTTTTTTTACCTGTGTGAAAGCATTAAAGGGAATCGATAATGATTGAATTTTCATTGAAGAACGCAGCTTGTAAATATTTGTCATTCAATATAGTTGAATCAGCGTGGGAAGCTCCATTTGCCTGGATTGATATCAGTTGAAATTGAATGTTGAAGGGGTCGAAGGAGCCAAGGCTAAACCCAGGAGCGCAGGTAAAGTCCAGTGAAAGACTTTGGTAAATGCGTTCAGATGCAGTTTGAAAGTTACGTTAGAAAGCCGTGAGGGCGTTCCCTGGTCAAACGCGTGCAAACAGAGTGCAAGGAGCAGTTTTGATATTAATATGATTCTGCATCAAAAATTGTTGAGTGGAAGTTTACGCAGAGTTTAAGGAACAATGTTTTGTGAAGATGACTTGAATTGCAGTTAGAAGCTCTGATGAAATATGGGTTGATCGAATTGCATAAGTGGAGGAATTGTGCAAAAGAATCGGTGACTTGAAGGCGCAGTTCTAAATAAGAGATGGTGTAACCGAGGTATAGTTGGAAGTCCAAATTCAGTCGAATGAAAGCAAAGAACAGGCGGGGTATTGAGCCATGAACCATAGGAGATGAACATTGGAGCATGCGCGCCAATGGAAAGGTATGTTGACAAGCTACGAGACCATGTTAGCTATTTTGATAGTTGGGTTTTTATGAAGTGTGAATGTTAATATGGTCGATATACATATTAATGAACTGTGGTCCAAATACATTCAAATACCTATAATCATCGGCGTTGGCGAGCAGGTTTAAAGGTAGTTTAAAGAGTCGGTCTTTGAATTGTATGAGTAACATTTATATGGGTTGTTTTGAACAAAAGGCTTATGGCAAGACCTTTAAAAGGACTGATTATAATTAATTAAAAGGGAAACCTCGGATATGAGAATTGGTTGTATGATTTTATAATCATAGTGAAATGATTTATTTTTAAAAAGGCTTCCATTTTGAAAGAACCTTGGATATGAAGGTTGGATTGGTTTTATAACCAAGGCTGAATTGAGTACAAGCTTCAATTGAAGTTCAGTTCTGAAGCTTCCGCATGAAATAATTGAAATTGGGGTTGTATTGAAGTATGGTTTTCATAAGCCATAAAAATTTGTGAACATATGCTATTATCTTTCGTAAAAGTTTGTGAAATTTTCCAGACTTAGAGTCTTATTTGGGGCAAAGATTTGGGATGCAGTTTTATATGCATAGCTTGTTTTGAGAATGTGGGTTTGGCAGGGTGAGCCTGCCATCAAGTGGTATCAGAGATGGAATAGCTCTGTGGGAAGGTTCAAGTTTTTGATTTAATGCATGTGATGAATAAATATCAGATTTTAAAATTGTAGCACAAAGATGCAGTGCAGTTGAAGAAGTGAAGCAAGATTATACAAAATATTGAAGGTGAGCTGACAAGTATTATTTAACTCTGATTTGAAGGTTATGCTTGAAGAATTTGGTTTTCAGGCATATTAAAGAAATCTTAGCAGAAAGAAGCAGATCACAGCTTTGAGAGTAGTGATGGAGTCCAGCAGAGGATTATAAAGTGATGAAGAATGTGGCAGAACCCTGAAGAAATTCAGCAGAAGTTGAATGGATAGGACAAAGTGTGTTCTAAGAAGTTGCAAATGAGTGAAGCCTGAAGGAGCAATGAAGAAATGCTCAAAAGGTTCCAGCAGATAGAGGATCAGTGCTTACCAAAAGACCAGATCCGGAGAAAAGGATTGGTGAGGTAAGTGGCAGCAAGAGAGCTTGTTGTTGCAGAGGCTTGGTGTAGCTTATGAGTGAGAAACTTATGGAGAAGAAGATGACTACTGAAAGTCATATAAGAGAGAGCAGAGGTTCAGAGAGAGGCCACATCAGAAGGAGGGAGAAAGATGCCAAAGAAAATGGCATGAGGTAGCAGTTAGCTGATGCAGGATATGATAAAGAGTTAGCTGAGATCAGGGAACAGTTTAATAAACTGAAAATGAGGATAGAGGAAAGCCAGAGAGTTGGTTGGCTCATGAAGAAGAGAGTGAAGTGGCAAAGGCTACAACAGAAGAGAGAGCAGCAAATGAACATGCAGTTTGCCAAAAAGCTGAGAGAGCTTGAACAGAGGATGGATGTACAGTTGGGATGTTAAGAACTCAAAGCAGCTGAGTTGAAAGTGGAAGTTTCCATTGGTGAAACAGAAGAGGAGATCATTGATGATTTCCTGAACTATTGGGAAAATCCAGATCAGCTGGATGATGTAAAACCTTATGTTTTTGGGTCTAATAATTTTGATGTGATTACAGGTTTTACAGAGGAGGATGTGCAATCTTGTGAAGTTGTCACAAGTATGGGAAAGTATCTTTCAGAAGGTATATACTCTGGAGCAGAAAGCAATGAGGAAGAATGCCTCTTGAATGAGGGAAGCAGTAATGCATTCATGTTTGAAGCTATTACATCACAAGGAGAAGTTATTGTGAATGAAGAAGAGGATCAGTTTGAAGAATTGGTATATGAAACAATAGTTGAGACTGTTGAACATTTTGATTTACAAACTGAAATTTTGTGTGTGAATGCAGGGATGGTACATGATGATGATATACTTCAGCAATGCCACAAAAAAATTGCATTGTTGGAATACTTGTTGGAGCATTCAGAGTATGATAGGGAGATTGCAGTAGAAGGCAGAGTTCATTACAGTGAATGAGAGCAGGAAAACATCATGGAGATAGATGGTGTGAAGAAAGGACTAGTTAATAGTCTTGAGAATTCTTCAAAGAATTCTTTGAGAAGTTTGAATCAGCATACTGATGTGCTGATAGAGAAAGAAATTGTAGAACAACCTACTGAAATGCTGGCAGAGGAAAGTAAGGCACTGAGGCCTTATGATTTTTATTTTGAAAATTGTTTTGTGAATGTAGGTGTTGTTTCAGGTGATGGAGAGCATTTGACACAGGTGAACAGTCAAATGAAGGAAGAGGAAGAAAATTCTGTGGACATATCTAATCCATGGAATCAAGAAATTAAGTTGCTAGAAGTAATGCTGAATGATCAGAATTCAGTGCAGGAAGAGAAATCTCAATTTCAGAATTGGGAATTACAGATGCAAGGGAATGAAGACAACATAAAGGAGTACACTATGTACCAGTCCAATAAATTGCTGATAGGAGAAGGCAGAGAAGAAGTTTTCTGTTGCAGAAAACAAAAGGATAAGGATGATTGGGTGGCAGTAGGAGCTCGGCAAGCCAGAGCTCAGCAAGCTAAAGCAAGAAATCAGCAATCTGAAGAATTATTAGATAAGGAAATTGAACTAATCAGAAAAATTATGATGAAAGTGTTTCAGAGAAAGATATCAGCAAGGAAGAGAAACAGCAGCAGCAGAAGGAAGACAGAAGAAGACTATGAAAGTGCAGCCAGTGGAGCAAGGTAGCATAAAGTATGGAGACCTGGAGAAAAGCAACAAAAAGTAGAAATAGATGATAATTTGCAGAACAAAGTGTGGGATCCAGGCAGACAAAGACTTAAAACACATGATCAGGAGATCATTATCATTTTTCAACCTTGGGAGTCTGATGCAGGGGCATTAGATTCGGGAAAATACTTTGTATTTTATTAAAAAATAGGGCCTATAAGCCAGAGAAAATACTAATTTCATGTAAATATTTAGATTTTAGATATTTAAGAACTGATTATGAAGCCTAAGATAGATTTGGTTTCAAGATTTTAGGGATAAAATCTAGATTGTAGGGGTTGTTGAGATATTTGAGGAATTTGTTGAGTTATTGAAGGGATTTGAACCTAAATTGGTTCATCCAAATTTGTATAAATTAATAAGCCTCAAAGGCAAAATAGATCAGCATAGGAGAGAGGTAGCAGACAGGAGTTGAAGAAGACAAATAGAGTTTTTGTTTGTCAAGCCTCTGGGCAATTGTAAGAAGGGCCAATGATTTGAAAATCAAGCCAGAAACAAGGTTTCCTGTAAGTAATTTTATGTTTATTTATGAAGGAAATTATTCTGAATTATGTGCATGATGAAACTCTATGTTATGGCTGAAACAGTGACTCTATGTGAAATAGAGAATTGAGATAAATTTGAGAAAGATCGATCACTGTAGGATCGATCAAATTGAATAAGGTTAATTCAGCTTTGATTATATCGATTTTGGTTATGTTAATGATTAATTGAGGAAGCATCGATGTTAATTATGTTGATTTTATGTTGAATGCAATAGAAATTTGCATATACTGGAGAGGGCACACAAATCAACACTGTGAATACAGTGAAATGGAAAACTGAAGCGGAATCTTGGTCTATAAAGATCGAACTCTGTTCCTTTGTGAAATCAACTGAATCAATTCATAATTCAATGGTTTATAAATAAGAGAAAAGGGCGGTAGTGTTATTAATGCAATTATCTCTATGTATAGATTGCCTGCATTTTTTTTTACCTGTGTGAAAGCATTAAAGGGAATCGATAATGATTGAATTTTCATTGAAGAACGCAGTTTGTAAATCTTTGTCATTTAATATAGTTGACTCAGCGTGGGAAGCTCCATTTGCCTGGATTGATATCAGTTGAAATTGAACACTGAAGGGGTCGAAGGAACCAAGGCTAAACCTAGGAGCACAGGTAAAGTCTAGTGAAAGACTTCGGTAAATGCGTTTAGATGCAGTTTGAAAGTTACGTTAGAAAGCCGTGAGGGCGTTCCCTGGTCAAACGCGTGCAAACAGAGTGCAAGGAGCGGTTTTGATATTAATATGATTCTGCGTCAAATATTGTTGAGTGGAAATGTACGCAGAGTTTAAGGAACAATGTTTTGTGAAGATGACTTGAATTGCAGTTAGAAGCTTTGATGAAATATGGGTTGATCGAATTGCATAAGTGGAGGAATTGTGCAAAAGAATCGGTGACTTGAAGGTACAGTTCTAAATAAGAGATGGCGTAATTGAGATATAGTTGGAAGTCCAAATTCAGTCGAATGAAAGCAAAGAACAGGCGGGGTATTGAACCGTGAACCATAAGAGATGAACATTGGAGTATGCGCGCCAATGGAAAGGTATGTTGACAAGCTGCGAGACCATGTTAGCTATTTTGATAGTTGGGTTTTTATGAAGTGTGAATGTTAATATGGTTGATATACATATTAATGAACTGTGGTCCAAATACATTCAAATACTTATAATCATCAGCGTTGGCGAGCAGGTTTAAAGGTAGTTTAAAGAGTCGGTCTTTGAATTGTATGAGTAACATTTATATGGGCTATTTTGAACAAAAGGCTTATGGCAAGACCTTTAAAAGGACCGATTATAATTAATTAAAATGGAAACCTCAGATATGAGAATTGGTTGTATGATTTTATAATCATAGTGAAATGGTTTATTTTTAAAAAGGCTTCCATTTTGAAAGAACCTTGGATATGAAGGTTGGATTGGTTTTATAACCAAGGCTGAATTGAGTACAAGCTTCAATTGAAGTTTAGTTCTGAAGCTTCTGCATGAAATAATTGAAATTGGGGTTGTATTGAAGTATGGTTTTCATAAGCCATAAAAATTTGTGAACAGATGCTATTAGCTTTCGCAAAAGTTTGTGAAATTTCCCAGACTTAGAGTCTTATTTGGGGCAAAGATTTGGGATGCAGTTTTATATGCATAGCTTGTTTTGAGAATGTGGGTTTGGCAGGGTGAGCCTGCCATCAGGTCTACAACAGTTTCTTAGTACAGCAGGAAATAGAGATCCGTGGCACTCAATTCAGCGGGGCTGAGTACATGGCAACAAGTTTGGCTGCATGCGAGGCTATATGGATGAGGAAAATCCTGGTCGGGTTGTTCGGTTCACACTTAGAACTTACTGTGATATATTGTGATAATCAGAGTTGCATTAAACTCTCGGTTAATCCAGTATTTCATGATAGATCTAAACATATTGACATACAGTACCATCATATCGGAGATTGTGTGCAGCGGAAGATAATGTTGCTTTCTTACATTCCTACGGAGGATCAGGATACAGATATTCTGACGAATGCGCTCACCAGGAGCAAATTCGAATACCATAGAGACAAGATCGAGGTGGCAGATAATCCCTATCTTGTTAAGAGGGAGTGTTGAGATTCAACAAGATGATGAGCTTAGTGAAAAGAGTCGCCTTCACTAAGTGGGCCCGCAGGCTATTTTGGCGCAAAGTCTATTTTTAGACATGTCGATCATATTCTATGAGTTGCAGGATGCTATTTGTGGATGGTTGGTCAAGTTGGAAAAATAGATGGAATTCTATTTTTAAACATATTGGGCGGAATCTATTTTTAGATTGCCAGTCTAAAAATAGATATGTCGAATATTATTAGCTCTTAATAATATTTGGACTCTAAACATTATCTTATTCTCTTGGAGCACTTCAGTTAAGTGCATAAATGTGGCACAAGAGTTGACAGAAGGAATTATGCTATTCCTGAGGGTTTACTAGAGCTAATGCATGAGGACTTCAGTTAGAACTCACGTGACAGAGTTTGGTGGAGTTAGAGAAGTAGTTGGTGGAGTTGTATTCAGTTTAACTCAGTTAGACTCAGTTGAGCTAGTTGTATCTAGTATAAATGATTGATACACTAGTGAGAGTGGTGTGAATTAATTAGTTAATTAATTCACTAAATAATCAATCATTAATCAACTGAAGAATACAGTAGTTAACTACAAGAAGGTGGAGGTTTTAACGAGATAGGTGAAAGGCAAGAGGAATTATCAAGCGAGACTATAGTGATGCATTGATTGCCTTCAACACTCAAAGGAGTTGCTAATGAAGATTGCGCAAAGGTGTTGAGGGGATTCGAGTTCTGTCTGTACAGTAGCGACTCCTTCAGATCGTTAAAGAGAGGCGAGAAGAAGGTGGCGTAGACGGCAGGCGGATTTGCAAGATCGAGCCTCGCTTAGTGTGTAACGATCGTATTGTACCGAGAGCTCACAGTGACCGCCTTGTGAGGATTGTTACATGATCTCTATGACATATATTATATACAGATAGTTGGGGTTTTTAGCTTCAGGATTTCCCGTTAAAACAGTTGTGTTAATGTGTGTGAATTTTTATGGTTTCATGTGTGCATTGCAATTGATTTAATTTCCGCATGTGATGATCAATAGTGGAATAGATTCTGTATTGTGCATGAAGTTAAAATAATGTGTGATTAGGACAATCTTGGATATATAACACATAAGTTATATAATTTCTACACTTGTCAGTTTGTGATATTAAAGGTTAATGTTGGACAATTATTAGCCTAATCAATATCTGGGCCAACTTTGGACATATTTGAATAACTTATATAACTTAATATTATGTATTTATGTTTTATTTATGAATGTTTTATTGTTATGTTTTGATGGCTCTGTGAGACCACTACTATAACAATTACTGGTCCTCGCACAACAATAAAAGCCTCTTTGTAGAGACTAAGAAATATGGCAAAAGGCTCAAACAAAATGATGAAATTCCCCACATGTGAAAATTAAATAAAAATAACCAATTTATAAAACCTTTAAAGTATAAAACTTATTTGTGTTAAAGAGACTATTGGATAATTTGTTAACATTACTAATAATTGTTGTTCAAGCAAAGTGATGCTAGATTATATAATTGATCATGGACTTGTAAAGTCTTCACACTTTGGATTTCTTGCTATATTGGGTTGTGTTGAGTCATCAACCTTGCTATTAATACACTCAGAGCTTGTTCACGTGAACATTAAACTCGTATAACACGCTAACATGCTTCAACACTTTTCGGGCAAACGACCCAGAAGGTTCATACATAAGTGTTTAAGTGATAGTAGCTAGTTACACATGACCAAATAGGTTCAATAACAAGGCCACCTTACGAATTAGGCCAAATTGACGTGACATGTTGCAGGATGTATGCAAGCTGAACTGACACAAAACAAGTTACACAAAATAGGTTGTACGAAGTCATCATTACCGAATAAAAATAAAATGAACTGAACCAATCACATGTTAAATAAATAAATTTAATATATTTAAAAAAATAAATGATTTTAGTTTTACAATGTAAACATTATAGATCATAATTCAATTATTTTAGTCAATGCAAGTTAATTATATATTGACTTATTTTTGTTGTTAAAAATGAGAACCCCTAGAATGCTTATATTGTAAAGAGTTTACAACTTAAATTAATAATTCTAAAAAATTCATATAAAATTCTAAACAAATTACAGTGGATCAAACATAAATTTCGATGGATAAAAGTTGGCAAACATGGTTTTGATAGCAAAAAGTAGAAATGGAATTTCCACAACTTACCAAAAAAATAATGTGAGAGAGCATTTTCTCTTGTACTTTTGAATTTCTTTTAGATTAATGTTTTTTTTGTTTTTTAAGATTGTGACCCGTCACTAGAAAAGGTGGTAGATCTGATAGCGTCTCTTCACATTATTTAATTTAAAAATCTTCCTTAGATTTGATAACACCTTTGCTTCACATTATTCTTATTTTTACAGGAATTTACACTAAAATTTTTTGTATAGATGTAAACCGTAGTCTAAAAAAGTAACAAAATGGCTCGGAATCGGGCAGAGATTTTGAAAAAGTCCCGTAGAGATTTTATCAGATTCTTATTTACAGTTGTTAAACTTCAATATTTTGGGTGTCCTAGGGGTTTTTGATAGTGTTGAATCCATTTCCACTCTCAAAAATGGATTCCAAACACTGCAACTACCTCATTTTTTGAATTTTACTGAACGAGATTCCGGCAAAACCCTGCCATCCAGAGTATTCTGTTGCTTGGGAAGACAACTCCTAGATGTAATAGCATCTTCTCAGGATTCCAAACACATAATCTTCATATGTAATAGCATATTTTCCGGATTTCTATGTAATAGTATCTTCTCCGGATTCCAAATACATAATCTTCATATGTAAGGAGTTGTCTACCTAGCCTGTGAAATAGCTGGGACTGCAAAAAACTGCTGGAATTTGGTCACTTAAAACTCAAAAAATCAGGTGTTTGGAGTGTTTAGAATCCATTTTTGATGCTGGAAATGGATTCAGCACTATCAAAAACCCTTAGGGCATTCAAAATACTAAAATTTAACAACTATAAACAAAATTATAAGCAAATCTTTGCCAAATTTTCTGAAAATCATTGCCAAATTCTAAGCAAAAAAAGTAATCTTTTTAAACTACGCGCATATGTAATAGCTGTAATAGCATCTTCTCCGGATTCCAAACACATAATCTTCATATGTAATAGCATTTTTTCCGGATTCCAATGTAATAGCATCTTTTCCTGATTCCAAATGCAAAATCTTCATATGATTCCAAACACAGAATCTTCATATGTAATAGCATTTTTTCCGGATTCCAAGCTCATACACCATTGAAGGAGGAGGTGGCTACCTCTTCACATTATTTAATTTAAAAATCTTTCTTAAATTTGATAATACCTTTGCTTCAGACTATTCTTATTTTTATATGAAAAATCCTTGTATAAATGTAATAGCATCTTTTCCATATTCCAAACACAGAATCTTCATATTTAATAGCTTCTTTTCCAGATTCCAAGCTCATACGCCATTAAAGAAAGAGGTGGTTACGGTTATTTCTGCAAGTGACTGACTGCATATGTGGAAGAAAGGGGAAGATAGGACAGAGATTGGTAACGACAGGAAAGGATCAGCAGGATAAGGTCGATTATGATTCAAAAGTGGGTAAATAAGAAATATATCCAAATAATTCATATGGAGGGAACTAGTAAAGGCAAGAGCACAGACATTATATGAATAATTTATCATTATAATTTCTTTCTTTATGTTTAAAACATGCTAAACTGTCATAGTTGTAAGTTCAATCCACAATTTTTTTCCCAAAAGTACAAGCTATATGACCAACAAAATACTTAAAAACTATAAAGTATATAATAAATGAAATATAAGAAAATTATACAAACCATATGACAAACCAAATACTTAAAAACTAAAGAGTATATGACAAATTAAATATTAGAAAATTAAAACTAAAAGCATATGCGCCTGTAATAGCAAAAAGTTAGACACCAAGAAATTTGAGATGCAGGGAAAGCCATGCCTTAAATGCAATACAATTCTTTTCTTTACAATAATAAAAGCCATGTGAAATGTTAATGTTTTATTAACCACGACATTGTTGTCTAGTAGTAATGTGAATGATATTTGCAGCTGAAACTTTATACACAACTCAAAAATATAGCAACACCGCGTTTTCATATTCGGTATATTAGATGCATAGCTTGCATTGGTGTTTTATTTCAATATATATTTTTTTATTTTAGCATTTCAAATTACGATTATTAAGTACCAAAGAGAATTAATCCATGATAGAAAAAATATAAATTAGCAGTTGCCCTGAAAGTTGCAAAGAAAGGTCGATAGGTGTTTTAAATTGGAAAAATTGTATGAGATAAAGATGTCTTATACTGTAGAGTGTTTGATATTGTTTCTTGAAAGAGTTAAAGAGCTTGGAAGTTCATTATTTTCTTTTCAGAAATAACTTTTTCTTTTGGCTCAAATACATTTTTTTTACTTTTTACAATATCATAATTATGAATTTTCTGAAATAACTTTTTCTTTTCGCTGGAATACATTTTTTTTTACTTTTTACAATATCATAATTATGTATCTTCTTGAATAACTTTTTTGTTTGGCTCAATACATTCTTTTTTACTTTTTACAATATCATAATTATGAAGAGCTTGAAAGTTCGTTTTTTTCTTTTCTTTTTAATATTCCCGAAATAACTTATTCTTTTGGCTCAAATACATTCTTTTTTATTTTTTACAATATCATAATTATGCATATCAAACCTAGTTACAATTTCAACACTTCCAATAATACTTACACTCATCTCATCTAAATCACAATACACAATTCTTTCTCATCTAAAATCACAATTCTTCCATAACTATTTTTATGTATATGTTCATTTGTATTAGTTTCATTTATGTATATATTGTTTTTGTATTGTTTTATATGGGTCCATAAATTGCTTAATTCATTAGATTACTTTCACATGGTGATTTGGGTGGTCCCTGATCTACCAAACCTTTTAGCTTTTTAAAAGTTGAGTTAAATGCCTCCCATATGTAGAAGTATGTTGTAGGCTCGATTCTTAAGATGGGAGATTAGGCCATAAAAAAATAAACAAAGATCCAAAATTCAACCCAAGTTACCCACAACCAAACTGGTTTACTGGAATCAAACATGCAAGTGCATATAAATACGATAACCCTTCCATTCATCTTACCTTAATCTAGTTAGTGGTATAATGAAACCAAAAAACATGAATATAAACATCTGATTTAAAATATAATTAAAAATTAAAAATAAAAATTCACCAGGAAAAAAAAGCCATTTTATCCAAGAAATAATGCCCTAACCCACAGTGCTGAAAGTGTGTCAAACTTGATAATAATGTAGCTATAAAGTGTCAAAAACACCAATGCTATTGTCTCTTGTACATCTGGTAATATCTAGTATGTAAACATAGCTCGCAAAAAAGTTTGAAATTGCATATAGAATAATGAAATGACCAACAATCTTGAACGCTAGCTAAATACATATCTGCAAATTGAAAACACAGATAATTATAAGATTAGTATGACGAAAATATTTTTGCCTCCAAAAAATACCATCTTGTCCATCAAAAGAAAGAGATACAAGATTGAAAGAGATACAAGATTTAAAGAATTTGAGAGACATAAGGGGAATAGCTGGGTAAAGTTACCAGTAACCAAATTTCAATCATTGAAACCAATTTAGGCAATGGTGTTGTAGTCAAATGGTGAAGGAAATGGCATGTAAGCCATTCAACAGGGTTACAATCCCCTCAAGGCATATGCATATCATTTCCCTTTGTGGGTTGATTCGCTTGCTGAAGCGGGGCAATTTGTGGATGCTCATCGGTAAGCGGATTGCCTAGGTAAAAGCAAATTGATAGAGAATTTTTTCTATGTTCTAATGCGGCATATTTTCAAGAATTATGGAAATCAATTTCACAGTTTACTCAAAAAAATAAATAACATACATGATATCTGGGATCCCCACGTAAATGGCCAGGATTAAACCAATATTGCAGGTTTAATTTGGGGAAAGCATCTTTGAATTAAAGCCCTTGACCTTGTAACCCTACAGGAGCCACCCAAATAATTGCGCAATATTACTAGCTCATACGTCTAGGGTTCGAGGTTTGTTGCCGCGTATCAAACTTTTATTTCAGGTGTAATCCCTTTGATGAATGTACAGTATGTGAGGGGCTTTGAATTGTTTGAACAGGGCTACAGGAATATCATGGGCAACTGCGCGCCAAATGCCAAGGCTCTGGCAGATGGTTTGGTGAGGACTGGGCAGTTCAACATTCTGTCGAAGGAGATTGGGGTCCCTCTAGTGGCGTTTTCTCTAAAGGACAGTAGCAGGCACGATGAGTATGAGATTTCTGACCACCTGAGAAGGTTCGGTTGGATCATGTCGACGTACACCATGGCTCCCAATGCACAAGAGGTGAGGCTTCTGCGTGTGGTGGTTAACGAAGATTTCAACCGGAGCCTGGCATAACGACTGGTCCATGACATCGAGAAGGTGTTGCATGTTGGTTGTTCTTGTTTAAATTAGCAGACGAGGAAGCCGAACTTGAATCGCTAAAGAGTGTATTCATTTCTGTATGCGATATGGCGAATCTAGCAACAATGGAATCGTTATGAAGCATAGACTTATGCAGTGCTCTCCTAAGATATGTGGATTAAATTTATGGGTATTGATCGTACTGAGAGGATCGTACCCAAACCTCGATGGTCGGGAACTGCATATCGTTTTTCCATCATTCTTCACACTGTGGGCAAAGTATTTCAATTTGAGTCCATTTCAGTAGCTGCCGACGTCCTCCATTATGGCTTCCGACCATTCTCTAGCACGCCTGACGCTGTTCCAGCCCTTGCGCCACCAATTGTAAGGATCCCTGTCTTGCGGATCTGCCCCAGGATTTGATCGCTTGACATTATGAAACCAGGAGGGCCGAAGAAGTGTGTGTTCGTCGTCAGCCCCACGGTAACCGCAGAAGAGAATTCCTGCAACTGTGGGATGGCGAGGGCGAATGTTATCAACGTCCATCTCATCAGACGGATTCGATCTGTGGATCAGGGGAGGCCGCCTGTAAGATTTTGAGATACAAAGATCTAAATTTGCAAAACAGTGAACAAACTTGCAAGAGAAGGAAGGAATGAGCAAGAATAGAGAAACGAATGAAATTGATTCTTCAATATTAGTTTTGGAATAAATACATAAAAGCAACTAAGCTAAGCTTAGTTGTACATGCAATAACTATGGATAGTTAAAGCTAACTGAAGCTAAGTGTGCTTTATGTTATGTTAATGTGCACATGTACCACATGCAAGCAGTAATTTAACTTAACTAAGCAAGTGCACATCACATGCAAGCAGTAAGTTAACTAAAGCTAATCTAGGTGCATGTACACCAACACAGCTAGTCTAGGTTCATGTACATCAACACCCCCCCTTAAGCATTACTTAGGTGAAAGTGATGCAAAATGAATGAGTCCTGGCAACACGGCCATTTTAGGTACCCATATACAATGCATAAAAAGGAGGAAAGAGGGAAAACCCAGTGGAAAGAAAACCCCCCCTCAAAATATAATGGAAAAGTAGAGAAAAGACAACTGCTAGGCAGTCGTGTCCTTCACCCCGAGACGATCTCGCAGGAATCGAAACTTTTGCTCAGTGAAAGTCTTGGTGAAGATATCAGCAGTCTACTCGAAACAAGGACAGTACTGAAGATCGATGATCCCATCATGAATGAGTTCTCTAATGAAGTGCATGTGGATATCGATGTGTTTGGTCCCCTGCTGCTGCACTGGATCTCTGCAAAACTTTAGCATACTTTGATTATCGCACCAAATGACAGTTGGACGATGGATACTGATCCCAAGCTCAGATAGGAAATGTTGTAGCCAAATTGCCTGAATAGTGGCATTGACTGCTCCTCTATACTCGGCCTCTGCTGATGATAAGGCAATGACAGCCTGCTTCTTGCTTGACCAACAAATTGGGCCAGATCCCAAACTAAGTACATAATCGGAGGTGGACTTGCGATCAATGGTGTTGCCAACCTAGTTTGAATCTATGAGCCCAATGAGATTCAAAGAACAATTGGTTGCATAATGAATCCCATAGGTGATTGTCCCCTGGACATATCGAAGGATGCGCTTTGCAGCATTCCAATGTAACTCATGTGGCTCCTGCATGTATCTAGAAACTTCTCTGACAACATACGAGAGATCAGGACAGGAGTGAGTGAGATAAAGAAGACTTCCCACAAGCTGGCGGTACAATGTGAAATCAACCAATGGTGTGTCTTTGCCATTCTCAAGCCTTATCCCTGATAAGAAAGGTGTAGTTGCTGGCTTGCAGTCACTCATGTGAAATTGTGCCAAAAGATCTCTAGCATACTTTGGTTGAGAAATGGTAATCCCAGAATCACTCTGATTGATCTCTAGTCCAAGGAAAAAATTTAGCAAGCTCATGTCTGTCATAGAAAACCGCTTATGCAATGTAGTTTTAATCTTAGTAATGACAGAAGTTGAACTACCTGTTATCAAAAGATTATCTACGTAGAGTACTATAATCAACAAGGAGTCAATTTTCTTCAAAAAATAAACATTGGAATCAGATTTGCAGCGTACAAAATTTTGAGATAACAAATAAGAATCCATCTTTGCATACCATGCTCTAGGTGCCTGCTTGAGGCCATAGAGAGACTTCTTTAGTTTGCATACCAGAGATGAATTGTGCATGTATCCCAGTGGCTACTCCATGTAGATTTCCTCCTCGAGATCACCAGGAAGAAAGGCATTCTTCACATGCATATGATGCACCTCCCATCCTCTCGCTGCTGCAATGGAGAGAGTTAGCCGAATGGAATCCATTTTTGCCACTGGAGCAAAAGTCTCATCATAGTCAACACCATGTACTTGCTAAAAACCTTTTGCTACCAATCGTGCCTTATATCGACTAACTTGGCCATCTGATGCTTTCTTGGTCCGGTAAACCCACTTTCACCTCACAAGTTTGCAATTGGAAGGTAGCGGAACCAAATCCCATGTCTGGTTCTCAATGAGAGAGTTATATTCCTCATCCATTGTGACTTCCAATTCAGGATGCCCACTTGCTTCTGCATAAATTTGTGGATAAGATCCATGCATCATATAAGCATGCATGGGCATGGATGGCTCCATAGCTAAGAGTGCTTGCGGATCTTCCTCAAACAGATGGATAGAGGCAGAATCATTAAGGATATCACTCATACTGCGCCATTTTTGTGTTGAAAGTGGTCGAGAATCTTCCGAACTACATGCGGAAGTATGATCTCGATGTTCAACAACTGGTGGTCCAACAGGTGTCACAGGAAAAGACTCATCTTCATCAAAATTCTAATCTGAAGTTTCATCTGCATACTCATCAATGAGTGGTGATGGAAACTTGGTAACAAGTTCATCCGCTGGTGCATGAAAAATATCTTCGTCAAACTTTACACTCCTTTCAATAAAGAGCTCTTCAGTGTGGATATCAAGCAATCTGTACCCTTTGACTTCATCAGAATATCCAACAAACATGCATGCTTTACTTTGAGGCTCCAAAGCCTTTCTCTTCTCTGTAGGAATGCGGGCCCATGCTCGAGATCCAAAAATGTGGAAATCACTGACTTCAGGTTGCATGCCAGTCCAAGCCTCAAAATGTGTTTTTCTAGTAACAGATTTATGAGGAGATCTATTCTGGATGTATGAGGCACAATTGATAGCTTCAGCCCACAATTTCGACGGAAGAGATCTTGCATGCAACATGCAATTAGCCATCTCTTTCAAAGATATATTTTTCCTTTCAACCACGCCATTTTGTTGTGGAGTGTAAGGAACTGTATGCTACAACTGTATGCTTGCTTCATTACAAATATTCTTGATATCTTTGTTGACATATTCCGTTCCATTATCTGTGCGGAGTATCTTGATGCGTTTTCCAGACTGATTTTCCGCATGCGCTTTGAAAATCTTTAGATGTTGAAAAACTTCATACTTGAGTTTCAAGAAGTAAACCCAAGCGAATCTTGTGTAATCATCTATAAATGACAAAACATATCTTTCTTTGCTCATTGAAAGCACCGAAAATGGACCCATGAGATCACTGTGTACAAGTTCCAAAGGTGAAGAGGCTCTCCATGCATGCCCGTTATCGAATCTGTCTTGTGGATGCTTTCCAAGAGCACATCCATTACAAACACCATTTGAAAATTCAATGGTCAGCAATCCTTTGACCATCCTTGCTTGTTAAGCTGTTGCATATATATGAAATTCAAGTGCCCAAATCTCTTGTGCCAAATCCTACTTTCTTCATTTGCATGCGTAAGTAGCAAAATGGAATCTGATTGAGGAACAAAATCAAAAAATGTGTACAAACGAGATTGATCATTTACCTTGCCAGATGCAATCTTCAAGTTGGTTTGCATGTCATAAATCTCACGAAATTCGGGGTAACTTCCACTTTCCTTCCGCTGCCTGTGTGTGTCATCTGATACACTGAGAGAAGATTCACAGAAAGCCTTGGAATATGCAAGACATTCTCTAAACTTCCACCTTCGAATTGCACTCTTCCTTGTCTAGTTGCTGCAACTGCAGAATTATCCCCCATGAGAAAAGGAGGTCCTGAGTATGCATGTAGAGAAGAAAATGATTCTTTTGAAGAAGCCATATGATGTGAAGCCCCTGAATCGATGATCCATTCTTGCGGTGCAGAATGAAGAGCAATCAAAGCATACCCATTACCTCTTGGATCTGGTGCTTTTTCTCCACACTTCTTCTTGGCATTCTCAAGAATGTGGTCTCCAAGATTGTGTTGCTGGAGTGTCTGCGCCATAATATCTATAGTCTTCTTCATGCATGCATATTTAGGATGAAAACCATGGTGGCAATAATTGCACATTGATTTCCCTTTCGTTCCTTTCCTTTCCTTTGAGTCAGATGATCCATCAGGGGGTTTGGGATTTCCTCCCTTTTCCTTTCTAATGGGCTTTGGAATTTGTCTTTCCTTTTGCATGCACCATAAGTGCATGCGCTTTGGAATTTTTAAGTGTGCCCATTTTGATGTGCTTATCTTGCTCATGCATCAAAGACTGAATAAAAGAATCCAGTGAGGGCATCTTCCAAGTTGCACCGGTTGCATATCTTACTATGTTGAATGTAGAGACAAATACTGCATACTCTGGACCAAGTTTTCATAAAATGGAAAGAATCAATTGATTTTCTTGCATGGATTTGTCGATCTCGCATCCTTTCAGCTGAAGTAACAAGGCTTTATATCTTGTGAAAAAAATCTTGAATGTTCTCAAAATTTCTCGGATCTAATGAGTTTAACTCATTTTCGAGAATGTGACCTTGCATTTCATCTTGTTTTCCAAACAATCCTTCCAAATTTTTCCATACTTCATTTGGAGTTGAACATGATTCAACATGAAATAGCAGTTTTGGAGAGATAGATAAACATAGGATGTCGAAGGCCTTGTCCATGCGATTGAAATATCTTGTTTTCTCCATTGCCGATGTTGGTTCAACTTCTGTTTCCATGGTTATTCGAAATAAGCCTCTACTTCTGAGATGAAGTAGAACCTTTGGCTTCCATTCGAAGTAATTATATGGAGTAAGAATTGTTGATTGTGGAAACTCCAATTTAGACTCCATTCTTTGTTGTTGCTTTAATCTTCTGAACCTGCAAATAAAAATTGCTTGTGCATTGATTACAAATCCCTGCGCTTTGATACCATGTAAGATTTTGAGATACAAAGATTTAGATTTGAAAAACAATGAACAAACTTGCAAGAGAAGGAAGGAATGAGCAAGAATAGAGAAAAGAATGAAATTGATTCTTCAATATTAGTTTTGGAATAAATACATAAAAACAACTAAGTTGAGCTTAGTTGTACATGCAATAACTATGGATAGTTAAAGCTAACTGAAGCTAAGTGTGCTTTATGTTATGTTAATGTGCACATGTACCACATGCTTAACTAAGCAAGTGCACATCACATGCAAGCAGTAAGTTAACTAAAGCTAATCTAGGTGCATGTACACCAACACCGCCACATTTGATCGAGAGATTCGAACATTGTGCGTTGGGTTCTTTGGATAAGATGGAAATGGTGGCTTACAGGCTCTAGCATTAGGAATTGTGTTTCTTTAATTGAATAGTACTGGAAATGGTGGCTCACACGGAAACAAAAGTGGAATCAGCTCTTAATAGTGCTCAGTTCCGCCAACTGACACGATCGAGACGACAGGAAACGTGCCATGACTAAAGTGGAAACTTCCCAAAATGTGCCGTAATTTACTATTTTTTAATGAATAGTAATTATTATTCAAAATTTCAGTAATATTTATTAGTAAAATTTTGAAATTTAAATTTAATAAAAGTTTAAAAAATGTGTGTACACGTGTTATTTGGAGAGAAGAAAGGTTGACGAAAAAGCAATTGTATTGATTCAAAGAAAAGGCCTATCGGCCTAAATATGCTGGGAATTGAGGCTTGTACTTGTTGGAAAGCGGTATTACTCTGCAAGGAAGTAGACCGCTCAAAGCTCCTCTTTTGCGCTTGTACAGTTTGACAATGAAGTGATGCAACCAACAATATTAACAGGGCTTCATAGTGGTGCTGATTGGAATTCTTTCTGATACAGTGGTACTTCACGATTTTGGCTTAGTGTTTTTCTGTAAAAGGGTAAGTGGTGTATTTTCTGTAAAAGGTTAGTGTCTTTTTTGTCATTTCTGTAAAAGGAAGGTAGTGTACTGCCTCCTCCGACATTCATAGTTGAATAGCCTGGGAAATAAGCTTCGCTTAAAAGGTAGTGCCTAAAGGGTAAGCAAAGCTTGTTTTCTTGTATATCCACTTATAAATGGGTAGAATAATATATGCCGACTCCAAGATAGTGTACCTGCTTTAATTCTACAGTAAACATTTACTTACTACCCACCCATTTATGGGTGGATAGACTAGAAAATAAACTTTACCTAAAAGATAGCGCCCAACTTAAAATAAGATGGAAAAAGATGTTTAGATTTAGGAAATTCCTATATTTTTTGCAAATAGTTAAAGAATCAATAATCATTGACGTACAATTTACCATGCTTTGCTCAGCTGAAAATCTTAGAAATCCCTTAATTTCCTCCATTAAATCACATTTCTCGAACCAGTGGAAACAACCAGCATATTCTACATCACAATTATATAATCACCATGCAAGAAAAAAACTCCACCTCACCACTTCAAGTTCAAGAAGAGCCCGGTTTTAATTTAAAGTATGGCTGCTCACCATTTTCAATCTCACGCCTAGAACAGGGAAGAAAACCAATTATCATCGAGTGAGTGGAGGCCCTATACCAATTTCCAGTGAGCCACACATACTCAACGAACTGATATTCTTAAATACCCCAAAACAAAGAAGAAAACGAATTATCAATCGAGTGAATGGAGGTCCTATACCAATTTCCAGTGAGCCACACATAATCAACCGACTGATATTCTTAAATGCCCCAGAACAGGGAAGAAAACAAATTATAAATCGAGTGAGTGGAAACCCTATACCAATTTCCAGGGAGCCACATACTCAACGGACTGATATTCTTAAACGCCAAGAAAGGTAACTTTCCCTTGTGGTTTTTAATCCAGTGGTGAATCGATCGATTATGGTTGCAGAGTACAGACTTGCAGTTGCGTCGTTCAGTGAGGAATAAAATTGCAAAAAGACACACTGATAGATGGAAAATAAATGAGCGTAAGAACGCTTTTGAAAAATTTTAATTCTAAAAAAATGGCATCCACAAATTCGAATAGTCAAATACAGACAAAATGCCCTATGAAGGGGACAATGCCTATCATCAGGGCTATGAAGAGGATAATTCCTATCAAATTCCATTCCTGGCAGCCTATGAAGGGGACAATTCCGATCAAATTCCATCCCTGCCTGCCAGCAGCAGGATAATAATAACTTGTACACCTACATAGCATTAAAAAAATTCGGAGGATGGGGATTTATCGGTCAGTTGATGATCCTGCTTCTACTTCTCCTTGCAACACAATATATTAAGCATTGTTCTGATGTTCCTGCCCTCTCAACATGTCTAACCTTTTTCTTCACTGGTCCTTCGCTAGCCTCAACCTCATCCAAGACAAGCTTTACCCCGCCTCTAAGGATTTCTCAACCTCTGCAATTTAGGTCCACTGTTGCCAGTTCCATTCTGACCTCGGCTTGGAAATTTTCCAATTTTCTCCACAACATTCATATTTGGTGTCCATTAATAACTGGTATGTCCTCCGCAGCACTCCTTTTCCTCCGCAGCACTCCTTTGTTTCAGAGTATTTAGGAGCCTTTGTATTGACTCCAATTACCTTTCCAAAAGCATTTTCTTTCTGGCTTTTCCTGCTCTTGCATTCTGTGTCTCTAGATCTGCCATGAGAGATTGGTTAAGATCCACGCTTCGGTTTCCTGAATTAGCTATTCTCCAATGCTCATGACTATAAACACTTATCTTAGAGCAAGTTCGAAGATTAGTAGTTAGGTAGAAAGAACAAGTATTATGTTTAAGAATTCAATTTTACATGTGATTTCCAACAAAAAGAATGTATTGGAGCTAGCATTCTCTGAAGAACAAAGGTTCTTATTATCCACTTAAGACTTAACAGTGTGAATAAGGACTGTGGAAGAGACTTAAAAAACTTGGGAAGAAAAGTTATGTATTTTTTTCTCTTTTGAGGCAGTGGAATCAGATAAACATTTCAGTTTGGAATGTGATGCTTTCAGAGACATCTGAGAAAGTTACTGCAGTATGTTAGCATCAATTCCATGGCATTGTCTTTTTAGCTTTGTTGCACGGGAACGGCTCCTGACATTTCAGAAACTCGTTCCACAGGTTCCTGCGCTCCCTGGAGCTTTGGAGCGGTGCCGAAACTTACCATTTTCTGCGGGAGCTGTGTCAGGAGCTGCGGCACGTTCTTGGGACGTTGACAACTGTAATGATGAACGTTCCGGAGTTTCTAGCTCAATTTGCCACCAAAAAAACCTTTCGAGTTGTGTTTTCAGTAAGTTTTCATCTAAAAGGAAACTTCCATTCTGCAGTTTCCAGCTCAATTTGCCGCCAAAAAATACTTTCCGGTTATGTTTTCAGTATGTTTTCATCTAAAAGGAAACTTCCTTTCTGCGTTAAATGTAAATTTGCCCAACAAATTTCCCAGCTAAAAAACTTACATTCTGCCAAAAAAATATCTCTTTCCCGCCAAAATCACTCACAATATTGCATAAAAGGTGTTAGTATGCCTCCACTCACTCCATCAAGGTAATTGTTAACTTGTTGAGAACGCATAGTTATTGTCTGTAGCCTGGTATTCATTTGCAAACAAAAAGGAGTGTGGTATTCATTTGCAAACAAGAAGAAGAGGTTCTTTGTCGCCAATAACTTCAGTAAGTTTCTTAATTTGATACTCATACAATGAATTAAAATTTGAAATTGATTTTAATATTTTAATATTTTGATTCAATATTAATTTGATTATTATATAAATTATGTAATTATAAAAAAAAATTAATTAATTTTTAAATTTTTAAATTTTTTTATTATATAATATTACCGCTCCTCATTAGCCGTTTCCTATAAATTTTGGAGAAACTTCTAGCCGTTCCGGACACCCGTACCCAAGTTCCCAACGTTCCGAGGTTCCAGAAACTCATGCAACATAGATTTTTAGTGAAGAAACTGTTAAAAAGTTGGATCAGTTCATTATCAATTTGAGTAAAAAAAATATTAAAGACACTGATTGTCTCATAAACTATTTTTAGTGTGGTAAAAATTAAAATATCATTCATTCATTCCTCCATTACTTCTCCATTACTTCTGATCCACTGCTTTGTCGCATTAAATTTCCAAACTGCCAAATCCACGTCTGAATCACAGTTTCTTCCCCGAAATGACCATCGTATGATGCGGGGGGTGAATATAATTATCTCTGGACTGAACATAATTGAATGCATTAACAAAGCATGAATGCCCCTCATCGTTGTATACATATTCCAGCTTTGAATCATCGTGTCCTGTGGACGCCTGAAGACACATGTTTTTTATTATTTCCTAGTCTATCAGCGCATAAATGCGCCAAGGCAAGAAATGTCTACCATGAGATACATAATCCTACAATGAGCATTTCCTGTCTTAGTGCATTTATGGGCAGATGCACTGAGAAATAAGGCTCGCCAGGACACATGCGACTTCTTCCTTCACTAGATGTTGCAATAATATGAATAAGGGTACACCTTCATTGGTCTTCGAGTCTGTAGCATTAATAAGAGCCGCCGATCCATTCTTGCTAGCGTCGGATTACAGACCATAGTTCGATCACTTGAAGATTGAACGAATTGAATGCCTTCCTCTTGACATGCTTGATCATTTATTTAGCAATAAAAACCTTCATGTGCATTATTTTGGTTGTGGAGCTTGATCATTGATGTCAGGGTAAAGGTGTATTTATTATCAGTCACTCAAATCCAATTTTGAGGACCCCTGTTCCAGCAATTTTTTTGGCCTAATGAATCAACATTGCATTCAGTTGTTTGTTTATATACATGGAAAAATTCAATTGTTCGAAATTCTGAGTATGTAAAACTATTTTTTGCAGAGTAGGGAAAAGAGTAGTTTTGCAATTCTTTTGCTTTCCATACCTGTTTAATTGCAATCATTGAATCTCCAAACGGTGAGATCTTATGGATTTTCGTTGCTATTATTTGTGCCAAACCCTGTTACAAGGTAAGATATTTAGAGTGATTGTTAGATGCATCATCTAGATCTTCAAACATATTATATTTCTATTAGTAGATTTTTGGCTTCTGTGATCCATCAATAAATTCTGAATAAATCTTTCGGTAATAATCACATTATCAAGAATAAAGTCGATGTGTTTCGAACCAACCAATGTGGTTCATCCTCAGGGCTTTATTCTTGATAATGTGATTATTACCGAAAGATTTCTTCAGAAAATATTATATCTCTATTGGTTCATCGAAAAAAAATGACCCTTCTTACTCCTGCGCCTGCCAACCCTATAATTAAAACTCCTGCGCCTGCCAACCCTATATTTAAAATATCTACTCTGTTAAAAATTGTACCTCTAAATAAATTGAACCCACCTCATATCCACTTCTCATAGCACGATCCTTGTATATTTAAAGGGTTCAGTGACACTCATTTGAAAGGTCATGCCTGGTTTTTCTTTGGATTTAGATAAAATATGCACATAGAATTGAAAGAAGGAGTTGTAGCTCTCAGGTGTGGCCTGCACCTGGAGACTACACTCAGAACAGAGAGAGAACTCTCGTACACTCTACATTCATGAATGAAAGATTACATCATTAAGTACAATACTAGAAGTTAGGACGTTGCAACCAAACCCCTAATCTCTAGGAACTAATCCTAAACTAAGGAGATACGTTACAACTTATGTAACCTTTTCTCCATTAATATAAAATAATATAATTATTTTCAACTCCCCCCCTTAATGGAGAAAGGATTGTCTTGAACTCCTAGCATCCTTCTAAACAATTCAAACTTCACACGTGCAAGAGGCTTTGTAAAAATATCAACCACATTGTCACAAGTTTTACAATATTCAAAAATAATCTCTTTTGACTGTAGTTTCTCTCTGACAAAATGGAACTGAGTGTCTATATGTTTGGTGTTTTTATGAAACACTGGATTGTATGCTAATTTAATGGTGCTCTGGTTGTCGCTTTTGATGGAAGTGGAATTTTTCTGTTCTTCTCCTGCATCATTGAGAAGGCTTCTCAACCAGATCGCTTCACACGTCGCTGCACACAATGCTTGATACTCAGCTTCACATGAAGACAGTGCTACAGTACTCTGCTTCTTGCTGCTCCATGCTATGACCCCGGATCCTATGCTGAATGCATAACCTATGATGGACCTTCGATCATCCAAGTTACCTGCCCAGTCTGAATCTGAAAAGCCTGCTAGAATAACATCAGAAGTGTCAGTGTATAAAATGCCATAATTAACAGTACCACAAAGATACCTCAACACGCTTTTTGCTGCTACCCAGTGACTTTCAAGCGGTTTTGACATAAATTGGCTCAATACACTAACAGAGTATGCCAAGTCAGGTCTGGTTGTTGTAAGATATATCAAGTTGCCAACCAGCTGTCTGTACATCATGGCATCAACCTCCTTAGTGCCATCGTCACTGCACAACTTCAAGTTCTGCTGCAAAGGTGTCGCTGCTGACCTACACTGATCCATACCAAACTTTTCCAACAGATTTCTGGCATACTTCCCTTGGGTAAGAAAATTTTGCCCAGTATCTCTCCATACTTCTAATCCTAGACAGTAATGGAGGCTTCCGAGATCCTTCATTTCAAAAACTTGTGCCATAAGCCTTTTGATTCCTCTGATTAAATCATCTGCATCTCCTATTATAATCATGTCATCTACATATAAAGAGATCAGAATAATCTGCCCCTGCTTATTATACTTGGTATACAAATTTGGGTCATTTAAACTTCTATGAAAGCCATACTCTAAAAAGAAAGAATCAACCTTTTCATACAAAGACCTGGGAGCTTGATTTAAACCATATAAAGCCTTTTTCAATCTACAAACAAGATGTTCCTGCCCCTGCTTCACAAACCCTTCTGGCTGTACTAAATAAATTTCCTCTTTTAAGTCACCATTTAAAAATGCAGATTTGACATCAAGCTGGTGTAGCTTCCAATTATATTTAGTAGCTAAAGAAATAAGCATTATGATTGTATTTAGCTTTGCTACAGGTGCAAAGGTATCATCAAAGTCTATCCCTTCCTGCTGTGAGTACCCTTTTGCAACCAGCCTAGCTTTCAATTTTTCAATACTTCCGTCTGCATTCATTTTTGGTTTAAACATCCATTTACATCCTATGGGAGTTTTATTCTTAGGCAGCTCAACTAAATCCCAAGTGTTATTTCTAAGAATAGATTCTATCTCTTCATTCATTGCAGCCCTCCACTCCTTAAATTGACTAGCTTCTTTGTAATTAGTGGGCTCTACAATGTTCAAAACATTTGACATCAAAGCATAGTCTTTCAATTTTAATGGTATTTGAGTCCTCCTACCTGATCTCCTTGGTAGGGGACTTACCTCAAATTTATTTTCTTCAACTCTAATTGGGCTTGCATTATCTCCTTCATGTTGTTCTTCTTCTTGTTTCTGCTCCATCTCTCTTTCATCCTCACTGCTTTCATCTATCACCAATGGAATGTGCCAATTATCACCAATTTCATTTTTCCCTTCCTGTACCTGTTCATGAAATACTACATCCCTGCTTGCAAATATCTTACGAGACTCAGGATTGAACAATTTATAAGCTTTAAATTCTGTGCCATAACCAACAAAGATGCATTTAACAGCTTTAGGGTCTAATTTCTTCCTATCAGCTTTGGGTATATGGGCAAATGCTTTTGACCCAAATACTCTTAGATGGTTTACTGCTGCTTTGAATCCATATAGAGCTTCAAAAGGAGTTTTGAAGCCAAGATACCTGGTAGGACTTCTGTTCTTCAAATATACTGCAGTGTTGATAGCCTCTGCCCAAAAACTATTAGAAAGACCCTTACCTTGTAACATGCTCCTTGCGCACTCCACTAAGGTTCTGTTCTTGCGCTCTGCAACTCCATTCTGCTGTGGTGTGTGTGGCACTGTAAACTGCTGAACAATCCCGTGAGATTTGCATAATTTCATGAATTCTCCTAGCTTATATTCTCCCCCTTGATCAGATCGGAGAATTTTTATACTCTTACCAAACTGTTTTTCCACCAAGGTTTTAAATTCTATAAAGCACTGGAAAGTCTGACTTTTCTTACTCAAAAAATAAACCCATGAATATCTAGTGCAGTCATCAGTAAATAACAGAAAATAATATGCTCCACCTAGCGACCTTGTCTGCATAGGTCCGCATATATCAGTGTGCACTAGTTCCAAAATATCTGTTTCCTTCCTCCTATCATGCACAGGAAACTGTTCTCTATGCATCTTACCTAAGGCACAACCATCACAATTTAACTGAATATTACGAAAGATAGGGAGTCCCTCAACCATACCTTTCCTCTGCAATAACATGAGATCCTGTAAATTCAAATGTCCGAACCTCTGATGCCAGAGTTGTTCGGCTGTCGATCCACCTGCAACCATGGCTTGCTTTGGTATACTTTTCACATCCAACCTGTATAGGCTTCCAACGCGCACGCCAGTTGCAACAATTTCTCTCCTGCAATCCTTTACCACACAATGAGTCTTGAAGAACTCGACTTGCATATCTTGATCAGTTATCATGGATACAGATATGAGATTTTTCTTAATTCCAGGTACATATAAGACATTTTTAAGATGATTGATTTTTCCATTTGGTAACTTAACTGGAATAACCCCATAACCTTTAATCTCGTATCCACTATCATCTCCTAAATAGATTTTCGATCCATATGTACTTTCTTCAAGACTTTCAAAAAATTCCTTTTTACCTGTCATGTGAGAGGATGCTCCGGAATCGACATACCAGATATCGTCCTCATTAGATGCTGAAAGGGCACATTCGACTGTGAACAGTCGAAATTCATGGCTGAAATCTTCATCTTCTTCAACATCTTCTTCTTCGGCAAAGTATCCTCTGTGCTTTGCAGTTGCCAGTTTTATCTTTGCATCATCTGCTTGCTTCTTAAGACATCTATCCTGCATATGACCCTTCTTTCCACAGTAATAACATCTTCTTATAGGATTATATACAAGCATACCTTTATATGGACTCTTCTGCGATGTACCTCCTCTCTGCTGCAGTTGCGACTGTGATTGCTGCTGTCGCTGCTTCCCTCTGAAAGGTCGCCGTTTCGCCATCAGTGCAAGATCATTATTCTGGGGGTTCAAGTTTTGTCGTCGCTCCTCCTCTTGTAGCAAGATGCCTGTCAGATCTTCAAATGTGGGCGCTTTTTCCCTTGCCGCCAATCCAGTGATGAACATTTGAAATTCATCTTGCATCCCGTTCAGTGTGATTGTGACGAGATCAGAGTCAGACACCTTCTCTCCGATGGCCCCTAATCCGTCTTTCACATCTTTGATTCGCGCAATGAATGCAGCAGCAGTCTCACTTTCGTCCATCCTCATTGAAAATAACTTGCTTTTAAGTGCCATAATTCGACTTGTATTCTGGATCTGATACAGGTTTTTGATGGTCGTCCAGATCTCTGCGGATGTTTTACATTCTCTGATATGTGGGATAATGTTGTCCTTGACGGACATCTTCAGCAATACTTTCGCCTTGTTTTCTCGCTTATCCCATTCTTGCTCCTGTGTCCCTGTGTTTGAATTCGGCCTCTGCTCATCACCTTTGACTATGGACCATGCATTCGCACCCTCAAGCAAGGTCTGAATCTTAAACTTCCAGTTCGTGAAGTTAGATCCATCGAGTTTGCCAGACTCGTGGATGTAAGATTCCATCGTATTACTCATTTTGATCAGATCTACAAAATGAATCTACACAACAGTAAAAAAAAATCGATACCTGTCAAATCTTGTCACCCGATCTGCCACTTTTCTGCCAGATCTTCTGATCCACCCATTGACAGATCTACAAAATCAATCCCGCTCCGATGAGCAAATCCGTTGTTTTCCAATACAGCCAAAAAATCAATTTGATCGAAACTGATCCGATCTGCCTCTCCCAGATAGATCCGCAACTTGTTCGATCTGCTCCTCCGCAAATCGTCAAACGAAGATGAGGCTTTCCACGGATCCCCTTGAAGGTGAGTTGGCGCCCTCCCGAATGAAAAACCCGCGCCCGGATGAAATCGGTGTAAGTAAAAGACACTTGGCGTGATTTTCCCGTGCGACTCCGCGCCAATGGCGCGGTGGCGCGATTAACAGCTGAACAGACGCGCCAGTTGCGCTTCCTGGCGCTACTGTCAGCGCGAAAAACGCGCCAACCCCCTTCTACTCAGAAAATTAAAAAACATCTGAGTCCGAGCCAGGTGTTCTGCAGTCCACCTGCTCAATCGAGCACAAAGCTCTCGTGTACACGCGGCCACAAAGGCACTTTTAGGCACGAAGGCGATTATGCCACAAAGGCAAACTGGCCACAAAGGCACTCCAGCCACAACGGCGATAAAAAATCAGGCTCACCCAATCTGAGCTTCGATACCAAGATAAAATATGCACACAGAATTGAAAGAAGGAGTTGTAGCTCTTAGGTGTGGCCTGCACCTGGAGACTACACTCAGAACAGAGAGAGAACTCTCGTACACTCTACATTCATGAATGAAAGATTACATCATTAAGTACAATACTAGAAGTTAGGAAGTTGCAACCAAACCCCTAATCTCTAGGAACTAATCCTAAAGTAAGGAGATACGTTACAACTTATGTAACCTTTTCTCCATTAATATAAAATAATATAATTATTTTCAACTGATTTTATTTTATTTTTTACAAAAAAAATGGTGGGTAAGAGATAAGAAACACGAATAAGATAGAATAATTTAATAGGTCCATGAAGCAAAGTAGAGTTGTTTATAAGTGGAATTTTTTGGTGTTTTGGACAGATTTCTCGTTGGATTTAGGTAAAAAAAAATTATGGTAAAATCTTGATTTATGCTATGCAAATTGTTTTTTTATATTATTATTTATAAATTAGTGCCTTAGAAAACTCTTCATACGGCAAATTTGTGATAAATAAAAAAACTTTTCAAAAAATCTTACTTTCAAATTCAGAAAATAAACCAAAAAAAAACTTTAAAAAATTTCAATTTCAATAAATATCTACTAAATTTTAGATAAATTAATTCGAAAAATAAACCAAAAACCTTTTCAAAAACACTCACGAAAACAATTATAAGCAAAACTTTTCAGCAAGGGCTTCTTTGTCTAAAAGCTGGGAGAGTGTATTGTCAAACTTCATAGGAATTTAGTAGAATACAAAAGCCAAGCCAGATAGAGAGAAGCCGAGAAAGTATATTGTGAAACTTCATTAAAAAGAGCCAAATAAAGATAAGCAGAAAGAGCCAAATAAAAAAAAGCTAAAAAAAAGTGTATTGTAAAACTTCATAGAAAAGTGCAGAATACAAGACCCAAATAAAGAAGATCTGTCCTATGAACTATATTTAACCTCGTCCCGTATGCTATATTTAACCTCGTAAATGTTAACTTCTATTAAACCCACGGGTAGCCAACAAACCTCAAAACACCACCCCTAAATCTCGTTTTCAACTATGCATGGTACATCAACTCATAGGGTGGCTGGAATTTAATAATGGAGACGAGCGCAAAGCGTTCGACACGGCTGAATTGAAGGTTTTCATGCAAAACGCTGCATGGGCCGATTTGGGCAACCTGGTTCAGGAGTTTTCGGATGCAGGTGTTCTACAGAGCTTGGTTACAGTATATCAATGAAGTAGCAAGTCGTGACCACGCCGGCAACCTGCATGCCCAGCGAAGAGGAAGTCCAGGTTCAGATATTCTGAATTATTACTTTAAAATTCTCCATTCAACTTTCACAGTATGTCAGTCAATCTTCCCACTCCCCTTTGGAAATATTGTGAGAGAAGTGACCTCAAGGGTCGAGGTGGAAATGCAAATGTTCAGTGTACACTTTGTCAAGCTAATTGGCAAGGCAGTTATACAAGGGTTAAAGCCCATTTTATGCACATTCCTGGCAAAGGTGTTGGACCTTGCAAAGGGCCAACAGATAAATTGGCAGAAGCACAGAGAGAGCAAAAAAGGGCTGATGCTGTAGCTCTTTCCAGGATTCGTCCAAGTCATGCTGGGAGTTTATATTCAGATGAGTCCAATCCATCCATTGCTGGTGGTTTAGAGAAGAACAAATTGGAAAAAGAGATACAAGAAAAGGAGAGCCATCTGCAACAAGTAGTGCATGACTTAGGCAAATTATATGAAGAAAAAAGATTAGCAAAAGAGGAAAATGCTGACTCATTTGTAAAAAGTGGGGGTTTGGAACATGGGAAACTGGAGAAGCCCTTGGGAGAGAAACAGAAAGAGAACATTATTTGTTCTTTGCAGGAAACTGTGCAAGCACTGCAAGAAAAGTTAGGAGACTTTGAGCAGCAACAGAGGGAATTTCAAACATTAGTCAAGAGGGAAGTTCAGAAAGAAGCAGCTGAAATTCGTTCCGCTTTGACAGGTGTTATTCACTCCACTTTGACAGATGTTCTTGGACTGGACCAAAGAGAAGATCTCGTGGCTGGAGCACAAAAGCTGATTAAAGATTTGAGGGAGCACAGGAAAATGAAATGTCAGTCAAGGTCGAATCAGTTTATGTTAGTAGTTAGTCCAGATGTTCAGCAGTCCAAAGAGGAGGCACAAAGCAATAACAAGGGATTAAGTTCTCATATGGATGGAGATAAGAGAACAGGTGCTCGAAGTCATCTACTTCTTACAAGAAATACCGAGGCTCTGCATTGTTCTATTTGCATGGAGGAGTGGACGACTGCAGGGGATCATCGTATATGGTATGTGTACAGTTGTGGGGGGAGGCCAAAACCTGCACCATTTTCTCTACCTTCCAATATCTTTAACACGATTTTCTATTAATAAAACACTATTTACAACATAAATTCTTGACAATAGGGTTGAATCTTTGCTTCTCAAGTGTTGCAAGTTTCTCCGATATCTCTCCCCTTTTCTGAAATTTTCGGAGTTGTTCCAGTTCTAGATATCAGGTCCAAGTTAATGCTTGCCTGTATTTTCCTCCAAATCTTTGATAAGTTTCTTTCTGCATCCTCGGCTATATATTCCCCGAAATGGTATTTGCAACGTTGCTTCTTCTAATACTATTGGTGAGGAAGATTACTGAAAGTCTACGCTGTAATGTTTTGTGTAGAAGTGACGAGTATAGATGGAGTTACAGGTGGTAGAAGTTTTCAATTTGTGAGGAACTTGGGCGTGTGTACTTTATAATTTTATGCATATCTGAAAAGAAATGAAAACATAAATGAACAGAAGTGATCTTATGCAAATTTTATTGCTTCTTTCCTTTTTTTTCTTTCTTTCTACCGTGGAGAGAACTTTACCTTACAACTATTTTTACAATATAAAACAGAAATGCTTCCTGGTCACACTTAGGCTATTGTTGTGGAGTTATGGCAGAGTTAATTATAAAATTTGGCCCTATTTTTACAATATAAAACAGAAATGCTTCCCTGGTCACACATAGACTATTGTGGTGGAGTTATAGCAGAGTAAATCATAAAATTGGGCCCATCGTGGCACCGCAAACAACAAATATTGCCATTTCTAAAAAGGAACTGTTCGAGACACAAAACTAACACTCTCCAGGCTTGCTCGAGATTATGTGGGGCAATACAATTTTAGCAAGGGTTAGCTAGTGGCTCACAGAGCGGGGCATCCCAACTGTCACCTTTGTTAACATCTTCTCTTTTCTCTGGCTCTAATGTCTCTGATAGCCAATTTTAACATTGGTTACTTGTGCAACTACAATGAGGTTCGTACCACGGCTGGCAGACCTAGATTGAACTCTAGAGCATTCTGGAGCGCTAGAATGAGTGTCCTCTGCCTATTCTTTGCCTTTACTACTTTACCTTGTTAGGAACAATTGCTCGACTCTTTGAACATTTGGAGAATCCCTCATCTTGCTTGACCTAATTGGTTTTTTATGGGACGTCATCCCAATGGAAAATCAAATTCGGTAAGTGGTCTACCCTGTCATGTTATTCAAGATTTCTGTGTTATCCCAGACCAATTTTGTATTACGAGGGATAATAATGATATCAAGGGTCATTGGGGTTAAGAGTTTAGTAGAACAAAGTAGCTTTTATAACTTAAAATAAGCTTTAAAGTTATATAGTTAGTGTGTTACATTACTCTACCCCACATGCAAAAGGCAACATGTAATAAAAGGAAGAACCGAGTTTAAGTAGGACTTCATGCCTTAGAGTAAGGCATTTTAGGGTTTTGAGGGATCTTGTGGGTTTGTTTTGAGGCTAAGTGTGAGTTAATTTTGTTGATGCTGTCTCTAGCATTAATGAGTTTACTGTTACAATTCTGCTATATTGGTGTCTACTAGTATTCATTGTTGTTTTCTGCTATATTGGTGTCTATTACTGTTAATTTTAGTTAACAACAATGGTATGTTCTATGCCCAAAGCAATTTACTTCAATCTTTCTTATTAGCCTAATTCAATTTCTATATATACAATCACATAAACATTGACAGTAAATGCTGATATAAGATAACTAAATCAACAGAAGACAAGCCAAGACAAGAGACACAAATATTTGGCGGATGTCAAGAAAAACCCCAATGTGGGGAAACCTTTTGATCAAATCTTCTTATTATTCTTCAAATTCAGCAGAGAGAGAAAGTACAATTTACAACATTCAATAGGATGTCCTAGCCAGCAAAGTCAATGCTGGTCAAACCAGCAAATCAGCCTTTAATGAAGCTCGGTCAAACCCAGTCAAACTCAACCTCCAATCGCAGTCAAACACAGCCCAAAACAGTCTTGAAATCCGGTCAAAGTCTGCAGTCAAATCAGTAGTCAAACCTGCGGTCAACAATAGTCAAAGTCAACAATTCTCCTCTGTTTATGTGCCTCTTGGTGCGGCCTCTCATAATCGGAATTCAGACCCAAAATCAAAGTCAAATAACAAGTAGTGATCCAAAGTCAACGCTGTCCAAAAAAGCCCTAAATACTCTGAAATCTTATGCTGCTGTTCCACACATGTGAAGGAGAGAGAAAGCCTCTTACGCTTTTACCAACCAATCAGATGAGAGAGAGATGTGTGAAATGATTGAATGATGAAATGAGGATCATGTCTCTCCTTTTTATATCCATCTCTGAGGGTGTGTGACACATCTTTTGGGGCTTGTGAGCCTCCAGTACAATTCTGGCCGACCTTGACAAATTGCACATGTGTGGGAAATAAATTCAAAATCCAACTTCTGCTCATCCAAACAAGATGATCTTTAGATCAATCTTACACCTCTCCGAAAGAGGTATCCAACAAATATATCATCTCCATCATATGAGCAATGCAATATGGAGTTTGGCCATAGTTGTTGTACCATGTCCCAGACAAAGTGGTACCTAATATCCATATGCTTGATCGGTCGTGGAACACGAGATTCTCAGAAAGATGAACTCCACTTTAGTTGTCGCAAAGGATCACGGTGGTATCTAGCACATGCCCAAACAACTCACTGAAGAGATTTCTCAACCAAACAGCTTCACAACAAGCCATACTTGCTGCAATGTATTCGGCCTAGGCGGTGCTCAAAGCGACCGATTTCTGCTTCCTGCTCATCCAGGAGATTGAAGCAAAACCTAAGGTGAAGCAACATCCAGATGTTCTTTTACGATCCACCAAACTGCCTTCCCAGTCGACATCGGTATATCCATGGAGCCATATACTTCCGACAGTGTATCTCAGCCCATGGTTGATTGTGCCTCGGAGATATCTCAAGAGATTCTTGGCACCAATCCAGAGAATGTGATGAGGCTCGACCATGTATTGACTCTACGTGTTCACTGAAAACATATGTCCGAACGTGAGTTCACTAAGAACATCAAGGCCCCCACGAGTTGACGATACTCGGTGGGATTTCCCAAATTGGGCCCAATTGCACTTCCACACGACTTCTTAAAGTTGAGTGCCATCGGAGTAGTCACGGACTTGCAGTCTACCATCCCAAATCTCTCCAGCGGCTTTACAAGATATTTTCCTTGAGAAAGGAAAATCTCACCTAGCTTTTGCCAGACCTCCAAGCCTAGGAAATAGTGCATCAGTGCTAGGTCATTAATCCCGAACTCAAAAGCTAGCTCCTTCTTACATTGATGAATGAGAGGGTCACCACCTGTGAGGAAGTGATCGTCCACAGAGAACCAGAATGAGAGGCTTGTCATTGGGTTTTTCCGGGGACATTTGTCCGAAAGATCATGTGTCCTTTGTCATATGTGCACTATGTTTCAGTAAATGATCTGTATATGTGTAGGTTGCTAGTTGTGTTTACTTCGATATTTTCTAAATATTTCTGAAAATAACTTGTATAATTAAATCACAAGTAGGAGAAGTAAATCAAGACTCTGTAGTAGGGTTTTTGTAATTTTGTATTTAGAAATTTTCACAGTACGTGCATTGAATCTCGATGGTGAATTGGGTGCATTGAATATGGAAATTGGCACAGATCCATAGAAATCCCAGATTAATGTGCATAGCCCAACTTCAGTTGGCAGTGTTCTGTTTGCAGTTTGCAAGTCCTTTACATCATGCTACCAGAAACCAAGTAATTTTTCCTTCTTAGAGAAAAACGGTTTTTGATTTACAAGAGATATCAACATTCCAAAAACTAATTTTGAAATGTTGAAGCGCAGCTCCCTTGCCTGTGGACACATGTTTGGCATGTCTTGTATTAGAAAGTGGCTTCAGCGACAAGAGAACAATATTGGTAAGGTAAGAATGTTCAAGTTTGCAAATTGTTGATTTCCGTCGTGTGATGTTTAATGTAGGTAAGAATGTTAAAGTTCTTGAAGAAGATAATCAAATTCGTATTATTGCTTTTGTGAGTAAATCTTGAAGATTTTAATTTTGCATTTCTGCAAAAATGTGTAGTGTCCGCAATGCAATGACAACGCTGAGCTGAGGGACATCAGAATTCTTTATGTTCCAGTTATAGCTGTCACTGGTCTTGAATAATGACACTATTTTTTTTTGTTATAACACCTACAGTTTTCTATCATCCTTCGAGCTTCATTCTGCATACATCAATCAGTGGGTGATTGATTTATTATGACTGAAAACATCAAAAACAGCTTCCAAGTGATATTAGTAGCCCTTAAACAAGTAAACACTGGACCAGTTTTACCAACTGCTATGATTATCAAAGAATATTTTGCAGGATTGCAGAAGTCAGTTGAAGAGAACCTTTTTTCATGGATTTGAAAGGGCACTGCCTCAATGAATTCTGTAAATAAATGTTTGGCAAAGACTAATGGTTCAAACTCTGAAGATGATACACAAAGAATAACTTGTAAAATGTTAAAAATGGTATTGCAAGCTCTTTTAAAATCGCTGATGCAACTGAACCTTGCTTGTTTCTGAATTTTGGATTCAGCGACATAATTTTTGTTTCTCAATGCGGTGTTGTCAATCAGAAGTGAAGTTTGGATGGGAAATTGTTATTAGTACCATAGATATCCAACCTCTGCAGATTCTAACTGAATTGTTGGGGAGATTAACCAAGTTCAATAATAATAGTTGGCTGTTTTTTTCAGGCTTTCTTGACTCTCTGTTATGCAGCTGAATCATAACTTTGTTTAGCACAACAATGTTTGTTTACTGGTCATGCATTTCCAGTAATACTTGGCTGTTTGTTGCACGCCCTTGAATCTCTGTTATGCAGCTGAACCATATCTGACTCTAAATTTTGTTTAGCACAATAATGTTTTTAATAATGTTTTTTTAGTAGGTGTACACTTCCAATCAGAAGGCACGGTTTGCTTGGGAGATTGTCGTTAGTATCATGGTTAGACGGCCTTTCTGATATCCTAAGTTTTTGAGGAGATTGACCAAGTCCCAAGTACTGGTTACTTCATTTCATTAGTCTTATAGCCTATGTGGGCTGAAATGACTAATTATGATCTATACAGTTTAGATATTTAGTAATTTAAGTAGGATTAGACTATAAGAAAAATTATATAATAACAAGAATATGTTTTTAAGGTCAAAACGTAGCCAGACATCAAATTCATATATGAGACTCCTTGTTTTGGTTAGGATTAGTTATAACAAATTTTCTTACTAGTACTATTGATGTACATATGTCATTTTTTTACATGTTCTAGGTAATCTGATATCCAGTTGTCCAAACCCTGTTGTATTGTTATGATAATGTCATGTGAAATCAATTTCTAATGGAGGACATTTAAAAACGTTATGCTAGTACTCAAGGGTCCTGATTGCAATCATTCTCCAAATTAGTATGGCATAATTGAAGGTCTAATGCCTTGATAATGACTTGAAATTGAGGCTTTAACTTGAAATAGACGGTTTAATTGGTTATGTGTCTTAATTGGTTCCGTGGCTTAATTTTGTGTCTTAATTCGATGGTTTAATTCTGTGGCTTAATTAGATGATTGAAATATATATTTTTCACTCTAATGATTTGAAATTAAGGGTTTAACGTGAAATTGAGGGTTTAACTTGAAATAGAGGGTTTAATTGGTTTTGTGGCTTAATTCGATGGCTTAAATTTGTGTCTTAATTCGATGGCTTAATTCTGTGTCTTAATTCAATGATTGAAATCGCCCAAAAGGGACTTATGATTAAGTTATTTGCTCACTAGCCTCCTTCCTTTTCATAGATTGAATGTGGTTGGATAAAATCACTAAGACAATCTGGCACTTCTTTGAACCTCTCTTCCTGTATAAGCGAGGGATAGATGTATAAGCGAGGGATAGATGTCTCGATCTATATAACAATGTCAGTTGGTTGTGATTTTAGGAGTGACTGAATACCAAGTGCTATTATATCTTATTCCTCCCAATGGTTAGTTATCACTATAGTTATATACACTAGTCAGTAAGCATAGTTTGTAAGTGTTACTTAGATAGAGCTTTTATTTATACTTGTAGTTATATGTTAGATTGGCATATGTAGTGGGGAGCTTCTATTTGGACTTGTTGATATTCTCAAGGGAAGAATCTTTGTTGTAAGGCTTGTCTTTTCTTTATATATCCTTAGGGTCTTTTCTAGACATAGATAAATGAGAGTTACTAAGAGTGAGGTACGTGAGGTTGAAACTATTTAGATAGTCTTTGTTGTAAGGCCTGTCTTTGCTGCCAGATACAGGTTTTGTATCTCTGTGCGATGACAAATTTATATGGCTTATTCCTTATCCCGAGTTGCTAAAATAGATAGAAGAAGTAAACTACAATTTATAAGTAGAAAAACCGGTGGTCGAGCTAAAGAGGGTTTAACTATACAATGGTCAATTTATATACAGTTTCTTTCTGATCAATGTTGTAAATGATAAATATTATTTCAAACTTTCGTGGTATACATTTTCTTTCTGATCAATGTCATAAATGATAAATATTATTTCAGACTTCAGTGCCACCGGAGCTGATTTGATCTCAGATTCTATGCACATTGATCAACATCTTGATATGTTTATGCGTTTGTATCCATGTTTTCCTGGTAGTTTTTCTGAGTTAAGTTGACAAATAGTCAATTGATTGGAATTTCATGTCGTGGGTGGTGTTGTAGCTCCTAGAGACAACCTTGAGTTACAAAATACCGGTGCCTAGGACATCTTAAAATCAGAGGTTAAATGTAGATAACCATAATGATGCCTCTGATAAAATATGGAATAAGAGAATAATGGTTTTGGTGGTTCAAGGATGGAGAAGACCTTGGAGTCAATTCATGTGAATTCCCTATACTATGAGAGGGCTCAGGAGGTTGTGAGGCTTGATGGCTTTTAAATGGGCCAAGTATAAAACAATGAGCAGAAGATATAAAAATATGCAAAGGTGTTAAGAAAGAACGGAGAAGGAATCCACAAGAGACAGGCTTAGGAGGATTAAGAATATGTTCCCCCGTGAACTCAGAGGAAGCATATGTGAATGAGATATGAACAACAATAGGGGTTCATGGAGTGCGAATTAAAGGAGTGCAACAAGCTTAATACATGAGCGTCATCACTTAAGCGTTATACGGACACGAATTCATGAATAAAATTGCAGACCACCGACAACTACATTACACGAACCATTAAAGCAGCATAGCATGAAAGATGATTACACATAAAAAGGAGATCACTGATAACAGAAGGAAACATATACATACTACTCATTGCTCCATCTGGAATCCAAATAAAAACTCTCTATCATATTAAGTTTAAACAACTCTCCCAAATATGTATCTCAGAGCACAGGGAGCACAATCATACAAAACTACAGCGAAATTCTTCCAAATTCCAAAACCTCTGTTCATTTTTTGAAATCCCTACATATAGAGTTTTCCCCGAGGGTTTACGATCCTAATCATTTATGATCGACCCATACCTATGAAATCAAAATATCCTACCTAACTTGCAGAGCGTACATCGAGCAATTACTTATGTATTGAGAGAATTAAAACAAGAATGGGTGAAATTCAGATTTCACCAGCAAACATCAAAATCAAACAGTAAATAGAAAAGACATGGTTGACCATGGAGGCCAATTATGGGAGCCTTCAAACAGTATGGCGAGGAGCGGTTGTAGGTGGGCAGGATGACTGTCATCATACGATTCCATCTGTTGCTTGAAAGTCTCCACTCCCTCAGTCATATGATTTCCACTTAATATGTTGTAAAGTGGCCAGTCGTACTACGCTTGCTTGGCTCCTTAGCGGAGGTTTCATGAGAAAAATGAATAAACCATAACTGCATGTTCCACCTAGCTAAACAAAGGCTAGGGAAGGGATCTGATGATGTGGCGCGGAGGTGGGCCGCACCCACAAATTGCAGATCGCAAGTTTTATATGCGCACAGCGGAAGGTAAAGGTTAAATCTTGCGGGGAGCGATATGCAATGGGTGGGAGTGACGTCGCAGACAAAGGTGGGACCACTTTGCACATCGCAAATCACAAGATTTATGCGTGAACAACGAAGGGTAAGTGATAAAAAGTGCGATGTGCGAAGTGTGATGACAGGGAAGGTGACGTGGCATGGATGGAGATGGGACCACGCCCGTAGATCGCATATCGCAAGGTTTATATGTAAGAGGAGGGTGGTAAATGTTAAAAGGCATGATGTGCGATGTACGAGAGGGATGACATGGAAGGACGGAGGTGGGGCATTCCGCACATTGCAAATCACAAGATTTATGTATTAGTAGCGAAGGTTAAATATTAAAATCTGTGAAGTGTGGGGGGGGGGGGGTAAATGTTAAAAGTTGCGGGGAGCGAAGTGCGACGAGCAGGGAATGAAGGATGACATGGGATGATGCAGGTGGGGTCCCATCCGCAGATCGCATATTGTAAGATTTATGGGTGCTTGACAGAAGGTAAGAGTTAAGACTTGCGGGGAGCGATGTGCGATGAGCGGGGGGTGAGTGACGTGGAAGATGGTTGACGGGATGCTTATGTCATTGCAGGGATGCTCTGGGGTACGACGCACCCATCGGGGGTTTGCCTCCGCAGTTATTGTGAGCCGTAGATTTGTGATCATCGAACTTCTGGCAGAGTCAACTATGGAGGCACCAACACTGATAACCTGTGGGTTGTTTGTTCCCACGGGTTTCCGCTGATCTGAGATCATCGTTCATTTCTTTAAACCCCTCCCAACGATTAGCACAGGTGTTAATCCACAATGTACGATGAATGATGTGGCATGGCGGAAGTGGGGGCCGCCCAGCTCATGCTTGAAGCATTGGGTCTTCTTCTTACTCGCTCCGACTCTTCATTTGCTTGACTTTGATATTGCCTTATCCCTTCAAAAGAATCACAAGCCAAGGTTGGCTCCATTGGGGACGACCCACTCGTTCGAGTGTGTCGAGAACTCGCAGACCACCTACTTGTGTTCTTCTTGATGTACCTGAACCAATTTCAAGCAGCTTTAACCAAAAAACAAAACAATAATTGATGCAGAGAAATAGAACGACATATATACACTATGAGGATATGTACAATGGACCATCATAGCCTACTATCAGTGCTGGAAGTAAGGCTTGAGAAACTGTCCATTGACAGGCATCTCTAGTGTATCTCCTTCCAAATTCTCCAACGCAGAAGTATTGTTGCCTTTCACCTCTGCTACCCTGAATGGACCAAACCAGAGGGGGTCGAACTTCCCATGCTTCCCTTTGTTTGCTCCCCTGATATCCCATCGCAGCACCAAATCCCCAACTCGGATTTATCTATCTTTAGCTCTCTGATCAAATAAGCCTTTCATGTTTTCTTGATACTTTGCTAGTCTGAGGCCTACCTGGTCTCGTGTTACGTTCAACTCCACCAACTGATTCATTCTTCGGATAAGGTCGTTTGGCTCTTCCTCGCTTTCTTGTAAGAATCGAGCCACAGGTAATGCAAGCTGAATAGGGAAGACTTTGGCTCTGCCATACACCAGTTCATAAGGGGACTTTCCTGTGGATTTTTTAGTGGTGATGCAATTTTCCTAGAGTGCAAACTTGTGCTGGGAATCCCAGTGCTTTTGATTTTCATTGATGGTCTTCTTCAAGATCCTCACCAGTGTCTTGTTAGATGATTCTGCCATCTCGTTCCCCTGTGGGTAGTACGCAATGGAGTGTCCCAGCAGGATGTTGTAACGCTGACAAAAATTTACAAATTTAACTAACTTGAAAGCTTGGGCATTGTCTGTAATGATTTTAGTTGGGCATCCAAACCTAGCTATTATGTTCTTCTTTAGGAACTTGATCACCACTAAGTCTGTAGAATTTCTTGCAGGCACGACTTCTACCCACTTAGTGAAGTAATCCATATCAGTGAGGATCCATCGATGCTAATTGCTAGAGGTCGGGTGAATTTCTCCTTTGAAGTCAATTCCCCACTGTTTGAAAGGTTCTTCAACATGTACTAGGATCAATGGGAGAGGTGTGTACCTTTGCTTTTCAGTAAACGTCTGACACTTCTCGCAGGCCCAAACACGAGCATGTATATCACCAAACAGTTTAGGCCGGAAGAAACCTGCCCTCAGGATCTTGTGTGCAGTGGATCGCCAACTATAATGTCTGCCACATATCCCTTCGTGGAATTCAGTCATCACTTGGTCAACTTCCTGCTCTGTTAAACACAATAGTAGGATCCCTATCGGGTCCTTCCAATACAGTCGCCCATTTACCACGATATACTTTTGAGACTTCAACCTCAAGTTACAGTACTTGGCCTTATCATAGTTAGGAGGGCATCTCAGCATTAACAAATATTCCACTATATATTTATACCATGAGGATAGAAGGTACTTCACATGTGTTTTTTGAGTGGAAGATTCTATGCCTTGATGTACATCTGTATCCTCCTGTGCCTCTCCTTCTATCATAGACAAATTTATCCCCAAAGCTTGACAGTTGGATTCAGACAAGATTTTTTCCAGCCCTTGGCCTTTAATGAGCTTGGTAGGCTTTATCTCCAGTTTGTACTCTTGAATCTCTGCTATCCACTTGCCCCTTTTTCCTTCATTGTCACCCTGCACCAGGATATCCTTCACCGTTGCTGTGGGAACATAGGTGGTTATGGCAGATTGTAACACATACACCCGGAATGAATTTAGAGATTTGACTAGAGCGTAAGCTTACTTCTCCGGGATATCGTATTTCAGTTGGGCATCTCGCAGGACTTGGTTGAAGAACGCAATGGGCTGTTGATGCAGGAGCATCTGGCTTAGCAATGTCATTGTAATTTAATAGATATAGGGGGTCTTGTATTTCCTAGGAAATTGGATTCTTACGTAACAAATTAAAATTATTTGTTTCAAGTTGAGTGATTTTAATATTTTAAAATAGGATTAATGAAATATTGAGAGGATTTTTGTAAATGTTCTCAAAAGAGAATATGAGAGACTTGAAAATTAATTGTAAATCCTAAATTAGAATTGGTTTCATGAATCTGGGGATTTATGAGAATCCTTAGGGATAGAAGAGAGATTTTAGGATTTTGAGGATATTGAGGATTTAATTGAGAGTATAGTGGATCTAAACCAAAATTGGTTTTAGAATCCAATTGTATAAATTGTAAGCCTCAAGGCATTAGAGAAAAAATGAGAGATTCGGGATTTAGAGAGTTAGAGTTTGGATTGGAAGCCTACGTGTAGTAGGAAGAAAGAGGCCACTGATTTGAATATCAGGCCAGAAGAGAATTCCCATGTAAACATTGAATATTAATATAGAGAACTCAATTTCTGAGTTCGTATTTCGTTATTGAGTATATATGTGTGCAGGTGAAATTGACAGAAGCAAAGGAAATTTTGTCATTTTTGAGCTACAGGATTATTAAAGGTATGAGACTGTGTATTCTTAAAAGGTCAAATATTAATTTATTGAATTCTGTGTGATTGAATATGTTGAGGAATTAACATCGATCACAGAATGGATCGATGCCATTAAAAAAATAACTTGGCCTTCTAAATTGAGGTCCAAATCCACCTGTATGCATTTCGCAATTGTGGCTGATATCATATAAAGCATTGAAAATGGATATTACGCATTCGGTTGTGTATAAAATTATATATAAAACCGTGAAGTGAGACATTTATGAAAAAAGTTGTGTATAAACAGTGAAGTGAGATCCGCAGTTTGATGTCACATTTGGGCTTAATGTAGATTCGGTGGTTGCGGCTACCCATTTGGGGTTTTATTGCATTTGCAAACGATGGAGATAGAACTATTACAAACCCAAAATATTCAAATTCTGAATTGTGTTGTAGTGGAGACAATCTGTGTGGACGAGAGTAAATAAATGTTTGCAGAGAATCTAAATGTGGTTGAGATTTAAAGAGAGAAACTGAGAAGAGATATTAGTTTGCAAAAGATCATATATCATAATTTGGCATAATTGCTGGGGAATTCCATATTTAGATTTGAACCTTGTCATGTTTGAAACCATAAGTCAACAACACAATAGAATGGTGGACGGGTTTTGAAAACCCAGCAAATGGTTTTCTCATGGCTTTAAAATGGTAAATGGTATTGAAGGAGACTGTGCGATAAACCTCCGGAAGTGACACATAGCACATCAAAACTACCTATTTCGCATGGTTTTAAAACATTAAAGATTGTGGAGTTTGAAATGCGATTGTCGTCGATTTGATGAATGCATATGATTGACGGTGGATAGGTGAGTTGGGTAATCTGTGGGCCCAAAAAGGTTTGTTTTTTTGACATCGTATGTTTCAAACCAAAAACTACAACCAACTAATTAATTTTTTCGGATTATATTTATATGTTGACAATTTGGGGTTTTAACCAAAGTTGAGTTCATAAATATGAAATTGGCATAAGGTGGGTATTTTTTCAAATGTATGATGTTGCATATTGTGGGTTTTATGCAGTTGTTGTTGCGTCAAGTGGTATCAGCGCTGGAAAAAGATCTTTTGAAGATTAAAGATTTTTTTTAATTAATTAAATTAGAATAATATGTAATGGATGAAGCAAGCGAAGATCAGATTTTGAATCTGATAAGGATCAGATACACATAGTTGATGTGTAAAAGGTATTTGCAGAAATAAATGAGAACAATCCATTCAAAGTACTAGCGAATGGGAGAACAATGTCATGCAGAGATCTTGAAGCTGAGATAGTGTGTTTTATTTTAATCTAGTTTGAAAGTTCTGGTTGCAGACAAGATAAAATATCTCCACAAACAAAGATCTAAGTCTTAAGAAGCAGTGATGGAGGAACTGGTAAAAATTTCTAAAAGAAGGAAGGTGACCGAGTGCAGCAGAAAAAGGAACAGTAGGTTCAAGAGAGTGAACCAAAAGAATACCTAGGAAGAGGTCAAGCTCAGAAAGGGAGCTTGATAAGGGATTGAGTCGCAAAAGGAGATTGCTACAAGAGAAGGCTATGTTGCAGATCGCCAATCAAGCATAGATGAGCTCATGCGGAAGATGGTCATAGAATACCATGAAAATAAGATAAGTGATGAGGATCGAGAAAGAGATATTGCAGTGATGAAAGTACAACTGGAAATACTACAGGGATGGCTACAAGAGAAAGAGAATGAATGGCGGAAGCATGGATGGAGAATGAAAAAATGGGTTAGATGAAACCTATTGCAAAAGAAATGGAATGCTAAGCTAATGAACAAGTTCAGAGAGCTTGAATAGATACATATTTCTTTGTTGGAAAAAGAAAGACTCAAAGGAATTGAGTCATAGAAAATAGGATCTCCTGGAAACCAGAAAATACATTGTGAAAGATGGGTGCTTGAAGAAGCAAACGAGATTGAAAGGTCTTGTGGTTTTAAAACTAATGATATATGTATCACTGCAGGTACATCACAGGATCATGAACAAACTTTGAAGTTTGTTAAGGAGAAGGAGCTGAATCTGAAATCTGTTCAGATTAGTACTGAGATAGTAAGATCTCAGAAACAAAAGGCGATAGAGGGGTCTTATGGAAATATACAACAGAACGTTAAAGATGATTTAATAGAGGAAGAAGGGCCATATGATGATTGGTCAACAACAAGTGAAGGTGTGAAAACTTGTGTAAAGTTTCCAAATTCTACCCCAATTGAAATTGTTGAGTTATATAGAAAGTTAGATCTTCAAAGAAGAGTTGGAAAAGCAGAGGATCTATACTTAGGATGAGTTGCTAAAAGAGAAAGACAAAGAAATTGTCATGAATGACAGTCATGAAAAAGAGAGTAAGGATGTAAGAATGATTCAGCAAAGTAAAAGAGTTCATTATTGTGAACAAGAGCAGGGAGACATTCATGAAATCGATGATATGGAGAGACTAGCTGACAGTCTTATTGAGAATTTAAATCAACATATTGATGTGCTGACAAAGGAGTTAGAGGAAAACTCAAAGCAACATACTGAGATGTTGCCAGAGGAGGAAGAGGCATCGAAACTTTGTATTTTTAATGCTGATAATTCATGTGTTAATTATGCAGGTAAAGGAGGACAACAAATGAAAAATGTCAGAGAATTTAATGAAAATGAAACTATGTTAGCTGAAAACATAGTGATGATCATCATTCTATCATGGTGATTGGCACAATGGAGATAAACCTGGAAACTGAGAAGGAAGATAGTGAAGATTTTCTCAGTCCTGAAAAATACTTAGAACTGCAAGAAGAAGATTTGGTGACTGGATCATCAAATGAGACCATTGGCTATTGTGATTTTGAAATTGATGATTTGACTGTGTTTACAGGTATTGTAGAAGGCAATCCATTTCTTGGAGTTGTCTTGAATGAAGATGAATTGTTGCAACAGAAGGAACCCATAGATTCCTTAATTCATAAGGAGGGCATCTACAAGGAAGGTGAGACCATGTCTCATATGAAGGAACTTGTTAGTGTTGATAACAAGGAGGATTTGGCTTGTCTGATTGGCCAAGAGAAGACTGTAGGAAAGACCCTTAGAACTATCACAGTGGTGGAGAATCAGAATTCTGTTCTGATAAAGGATGAAGATACAAAGTTTGAAAAAGCTGAATTGACTCCCACAATCAGTCAAGGAGGTGAAGGACAATCACTGAAGGTTGTCAAGGAAGAAGAAGAAGGATATCTTGAAACTGAATTACAGCGTATTGATGATATATTTGAGATGAAACAAGTACAAAAGGAATGGCTAAAATTCTTCCTGGAAACAACTGTGCCAGAGAAAGGAATTGCAGACAATGATGTGGAAACGTCTGGAGTTGTGGAAGAAGCAGAAGAAGATACTAGTTTGCCAAAATCAATTATGCTTGCTAGTATACAAAGAACAATCAAGGACTGTATTGCTACATCCAAAGAATCAGAAGATAATTTATTTTTTGAAAATGAATTTGCAGGTAGTGCGCATAAGAAGGATGTTTCATAGGGAGATATCTTAAGAGATATTCAGGAAGTTTGGGAGGCAGCTACAGTTTTTAGAGCAATATCTACAATGATATTTGCAACAGAAATTGGAAGCAGTAACAAATGGCAGAGTGGTTACCAGTCAGAAGATAACCTAGACATAGAGATTGAAAGCATAAGAAGGTTGATGATGAAGATGTCTCAAAAGAAGACAATAGCAAGACAACAAAGAAACAACAAGGAAAAGACAAGAACAGAATGTGAAAGCATGGCTAGGGGAAAGATGCAGAATAAAGTATGGAAGCCTGTAAAAGTGCAACTGAAGAATGGTACAAATTATGGACAACAACAAAATAGAGTATGGAAATTAGGAGGCAAAGGTTGGAGGCACATGATCAGAATATCATGATAAATTTCTACTTTGGGAGTCTGATGCAGGAGCATCCGGCTCAACAATTTCATTGTAATTTAATAGATATAGGGGGTCTTGTATTTCCTACGAAATTGGATTCTTATGTAACAAATTAAAATGATTTGTTTGGAGTTGAGTGATTTTAATATTTTAAAATAGGATTAATTAAATATTGAGAGGATTTTTATAAATGTTCTCGAAAGAGAATATGAGAGATTTGAGAATTAATTGTAAATCCTAAATTAAAATTGGTTTCATGAATCTGGGGATTTATGAGAATCCTTAGGGATAAAAGAGATATTTTAGGATTTAGAGGATATTCAGGATTTAATTGAGAATATAGTGGATCTAAACCAAAATTGGTTTTAGAATCCAATTGTATAAATTGTAAGCCTCAAGGCATTAGAGAAAAAAAAGAGAGATTCAGGATTTAGAGAGTTAGAGTTTGGATTGGAAGCCTACGGGCAGTAGGAAGAAAGAGGCCTCTGATTTGAATATCAGGCCAGAAGAGAATTCCCATGTAAATATTGAATATTAATACAGAGAACTCAATTTCTGAGTTCGTATTTCGTTATTGAGTATATATGTGTGCAGGTGAAATTGACAGAAGCAAAGGAAATTCCGTCATTTTTGAGCTACAGGATTATTGAAAGTATAAGAATGCGTATTCTTAAAAGGTCGAATATTCATTTATTGAATTCTGTGTGATTGAATATGTTGAGGAATTAGCATCGATCACAGAATGGATCGATGCCATTAAAAAAATAACTTGGCCTTCTAAATTGAGGTCCAAATCCGCTTGTATGCATTTCGCAATTGTCGTTGACATCATATAAAGCATTGCAAACAAGATATTACACATTCGGTTGTGTATAAACTTATATATAAAACTGTGAAGTGAGACATTTATGAAAAACGTTGTGTATAAACAGTGAAGTGAGATCTGCAGTTTGATGTCACGTTTGGGCTTAATGTATCGGTGGTTGTGGCTACCCATTTGGGTTTTATTGCATTTGCAAACGATGGAGATATAACTATTACAAACCCAAAATCTTCAAATTCTGAATTGTGTTGTAGTGGAGACAATCTGTGTGGACGAGAGTAAATAAATGGTTGCAGATAATTTAAATGCGGTTGAGATTTAAAGAGAGAAACTGAGAAGAGATCTTAGTTTGAAAAAGATTGTATATCATAACTTGGCATAATTGTTGGGGAATTCCATATTTGGATTTGAACCTTGTCATGTTTGAAACTGTAAGTCAACGACACAATAGAATGGTGGAAGGGTTTTGAAAACCCAACAAATGGTTTTCGCGTGGCTTTAAAATGGTAAATGGTATTGAAGGAGACTGTGCGATAAACCTCCAGAAGTGACATGTAGCACATCAAAACTGCCTATTTCGCATAGTTTCAAAATATTAAAGATCGTGGAGTTTGAAATGCGATTTTCGTCAATTTGATGAATGCATATGATTGATGGTGGATAGGTGAGTTCGGTAAGCTGTGGGCCCAAAAAGGTTTGTTTTGTTGACATCGTATGTGTTAAACCAAAAACTACAACCAAGGAATTAATTTTGTCGGATTATATTTATATGTTAACAATTTGGGGTTTTAACCAAAGTTGAGTTCATAAATATGAAATTGGCATAAGGTGGGTATTTTTTCTTTTTATAAAAGAAATAATCCGGTAAATGATTATAACAGCAAATGTGATTTTGAAAAAAATGTATGTTGTTGCATATTGTGGGTTTTATGCAGCTATTGCTGCGTCAGCTGTTCATGCCCTTCGGCATTTTTCTGTAAAAGTACTACAATTATTGTGTGAGGAGAGGCGAAAGAGAAAATCATGAACGACTTCCCATAATTTGGACCAGCCAGCATTGGAGCTTCTGTAAAGGCCCGTTTGATCCTATTGAAAGAGTCCCAGGATTCAGGAGTCCATCTAACTTCACTATTCTTCTTCAGCATCCCAATGATGTTTCAGACAAACTTGAAATAGTTGGGAATGAACCTTCTAAGGAAATTTATTCTTCCCATGAATACTTGTACTTCCTTTTTTTTTCTTGGTAGGGGAACGTTGTTTATCACCTCTACCCACTTCGGGTCAATCTTCACTCCCTCCTTAGTCACAATGTGCCCCAGTAACTTTCCTTCCTCCAAGGAAAACATGGATTTTCGGGGATTCAGCAACAAGCCATACCTGCAACATTTTTCAAAGGCTTGTCGAAGGTGATCTATGTGTTCAGCGTCACTCTCTGAAAAGACGGTGATGTCGTCCAGGGAAATCACCATAAACTTAACTTGCTCTCCTATGAAAACAATGTCCGTCGCACGCTGGAATGTGGCACCGACGTTTATCAGGCCAAAGGGCCTTCAGGCGTACATGAAGATTCCCCAAGGCGTAATGAACACGGTCTTATTTTGGTCTTTCGAGAGCACTACCACCTGATTATATCCTGAGAATCCATCCATCATGGACATGCGGGAGGATCCCACCACCTTTTGCAAGATGTGGTCCATCTTCGGGAGGGGATAGTTATATTTGAGTGAGGCTCCGTTCAGATTGCGGAAATCCACACAAAGCTTGATTTCACCGTTCTTCTTTCTAACATGCACCAGGTTCGCCACCCATTCGGAGTACCTTAGAGGGACAATGATATTTGCCTGCAACAACTTCTTTATTTCCTTTTCAATAGCTGGGAGAAGAAGGGGATTGATTTGTCTCAACTTTTGCTTATGAGGCTTAGCGTCCTCTTTGAGTGGTATCTTGTGTTGTATAATGTCAATATCGAAAGTCTTCAGATCCTGGTATGACCAGGAGAAGACATCTTTATATGACTGAAACCGCCTGAATTACTGATCTTAGTATTCTTCAGGGACCCCTTTTGACAGTTTTACCACCTTTGGATCTTCTTTTGTCCCAATGTTCACGTCCCTGATAGGCTCGTCGAGGTAAATTTTTTGGGATTCACCGTGATATCATTTTTATCAAACAATCTCTCCAATGGCACAAGACCCCTGGGGATAAAATTTTCCTTTAATTGCAGAACACAGTGTCCAACTAGTGTCTCTTTCCATCTGGTTTTTGGCTCTTCATTGTCATCCTCAGTGATTGAGTCGATCACCATATTTGAGAACTCGCCCACTGTTTCCATAAAACGCTGGACCTACTCTTAATCTTCGAAGACTTGCCAATGCTTTACATTATCCGGAATGGAAGGAAGGTATCACACTTCAACCTCATATCTGAGCAGGGGATTTTGTGGGGGGCAGAAACTACTAGCATCCACAACTAGTGAATATGCCATTCTATTCTTATCCCTCGGCATGAACTGAATGTTAAAAGCAAAAAATAAGTTCTCAACCAAATCCCAAACCCCATTCCTGTCTCTGAGCCGCGGGTGCTTAGTTTGGCATTGGCTCGTAACTTGTCTTACTACAAACTCTGAATCTCCAAACACCTTGAGATTCCGTATGTTCATGTTTTGTTCCGCCTACAATCCCAACAACAGGGCTTCATATTCAGCCACATTATTTGTGGCTTTGAATTCCAGCTTAAAAGAGAGGGGAACCAAGCATCCTTCTGGTGATATCAAGACTACCCCGACCCCGTTTCCTTCCCGTGAGTAAGCTCCATCAAACTGCAAGGTCCATATTTTGTTTTCCCCTCTGCTCATAGGATTCTTCTGTATTAGAAGACAGATCTTTGTTTCGTGCTGGAAATTATCGTCCTTCTCGAGCATAAGACAAGAGAATTCGCCCTCCATACCATATACTGGATAATTTGTGGAACCATTGGCTTTGGTGACCATCTTCACAAGTCTGGATTCACGGTATAATTTTCTTTCCTCCCCACTAAACACTGGAATAGTGGCATAGGTGAGGTCAAGTTTTATGGATCCTCCAATCTTGGATACCCAGGATTTAGACAACAACATTCCAAACCGAGTTGAGATATTAACCATTAATTGCTACAATTGAAATTAACTCAACCTAGGATACTAAAATTTAGGAATAACTGTACACACCTAAAATTTAGGAATAACTGTACACAACTCAAGTTCACACCCCCAAATTGAATTAACTAAGCTAACTCGAATTAACTAAGCTAACTGAGTGATAACAACTATATCACCTATATCACCTCAGTGGACTCATTCAAGTTGTCTGTTGATGTGAAATTTATAATTTATCCTAATTTAATCAAAGAAAAATTATATAGGAATTTCTTGTTGCATTTTCAACATTACAAAATTAAAAAATGAAAGTTCTTTGATATATTCTTAACAAAAATAAAAATTATTAATTTTTTTTTTTTTGGTTTAAATATAATTATTTTTTTAATATATAGCGAATAATATAGAGATGGTTGAGTTTTTGTAATTTTTAATTTATAAAATCAATTTTTACCCCATTTTTTTATAAGTGAAATATTCCACTAATATATTATTAGCAAACATGGAGTCATGAACATCTACACATAAGATTTTACTTCTATCAAATGGGTTTTTGCTTCAAGTTTTTTTTTTCCATTATATCTTTGTCCTCATTTACATTCTCTTTTGGCATATCCTTATTACTTGAAAATCGTGTTTGACATTTGTTGTAGGAAATACTACTTATGTAAATGAATATTATCCCTTAGGTGGGTTATTTTAAACCCAAGATAATGCAAAAATCAAAATTGTTTTTTACTCTTTAATAAATTTCAATTATAATATGCAAGTGATTAATAATAAGAAAGTGATCAAAGAAAATATGCTATAGTGGCATGAAGTCTTCTCATGTAATCTTAACGAGAAATATAATCCTAAAGAGATGTTCTAGTGATTCCATGCTTTAAGGGATTTTAATACATGTAACTAAACATTAGTCTACTCTAATTAAAATATAGAAACCAAAGTTTTTTCATCCTAACATATAAATAATTACGTGCAATGGTTAGAAACTTGTCTGAACTAGAAATTACTAGTTCAAGTGAATATAAATAACATGAATGTAACCATAATAATCACATTATGAAAAAAAAAAAAACATTGTGGGTAAAGTAGATATCTTAATTATTAAAAGAATGATAATACAAGCATTAATCACTTAACTTGTACATGTTAACGGAGTCCCCATAATATATGAGAGTGGATGATTAAAACAAACTATCTATTTGTATTCAAAAGAGTGAAGCTTCATGGTTTGAAGTATCAAGTTATTTCAAACCTAAGGTTAGCTAAAGATCAACAAAACAAAAATAAAAAACAATACACATTGGATATCCATGGAATATGTAGACTGACTATCATGGTCATAAGCAATATACAATGGATCTATGTATAGAGATAAGAGATCATGGCCACATGACATACACAAGGACCCATGTTGAAGTATATTAAAAGCATTTGAGTAAGCAAATATAACTTGATTTTTACACAATAATGAATACTAGAGGTATAAAACTCATTCCTAGATTTGGAAACATGTAAATGCTCAACTAGGTGTAATATATAAATAACAAGGAAGGTGGCATCAAAGGAAAATGCATTGTGTCCAAGGTCGTAAAAAGACCATGCCATCATGTATGAATATGCACCATGTTTTTTTTTTTTTTTTTTTTTTATAGGAACGGATATTGATTTATATTAAAGCCATGGAATAAATGCCTCAATCAGATTACAAAGACTGATGACAAAGCCCATTTTTCCTCCCCTGCCAGGAGCTCAATGGAACAGATACTTAAAAGTCGATGGTACTAGCAATCGAATCAATCTCCGTAATTTTCCCTAACTTGTGGATACAAATGAACTGATTCAGTAAAATGCAATAAAACATGAAAACAAAAGATTTAAGGGATGGGATCCCATTCTTCGACCCTATCTCTTAATAGAGTGCCAATGGAAAGGAGAACTACTTTATTGGCTCCCAAATCTACGTCCTTGTTATTCTTCCTCAACACATGGAAGAAGTTCACGCTCTGAAAAGATTTAATCAGAGTTTTGATTCTTGCCATCACTCTTGCAAATCTGAAATATGTAGGGACAACATTTTCCACTATAGTTTTTATAATGGACCGAGAATCGCCAATTACATTTGCTTCTTTGATACCTAAATTCTTGGCTTGCTTGAGGCCTTGGAGAAGAGCCAACGCTTCTGCTTGAATGCTAGTATTGTGGCCCAATCCCCAGGCATAACTGTGGTCAATTCTTCCTTCAATGTTCTTGATAACACCTCCTGCATTAGCTTTCCCAGGGTTACCTTTGGCTGCCCCATCGAAGAATAAAATAGGTCTAGATTTCTTGATGACCCATTCTGAAAAGTCTTTCTCATTGCATCTAATTTGCCATTCTTTGGTTGACTCACTTTGCCTTACTACTTCAGAAAACTAGAGGCCCGTCATAGCACCCCAATCCAACTCTTGCTGGCTTAAATTTGTATCCTCAAGTTGATCACCTAGGCTTTCTTTCAGCTGGCATTTAATCTTGACTACGATAAGCTTCACATCCTTCACTTTGTCTCTAAAAATTATCTTATTCCTCTCAAGCCAGATTTGCCAACAAATGATCTTTGGCAAGGAGAGCCAGGAAACTTTGAAGCTTTCATTTTTTGGGAATGCATCTGGATAGATATGCAGCCAATTAGCAAACAATTCAGAGATGGAGGTGGGAAGAATAAGATTGTTTTTCTAAGGGCTCAATAGCTCCTGCCAGGTTTCTGCTACGAATTTGCATTCCGGGAGATGATGTCCAGCGTTCTCTTTGTTTTCACAGCACAATCGGCATATAGATGGCCCATGAAAGCCTCGTCTTCAATCTATCCTCTGTCAAGATTCTATTCTGGCATATCAGCCAACATAAAAAATCAATTTTTGGGATGGTCCGGTGGCTCCAAAGCCCCTTCCACGTCGTTGGATTTGGAGGGACATGAGGCTGTTCCTACAATTTTTTGTATCCCAGATACATTGAATAGCAACCCTAATGAGGATCCCAGCCACGTTTGTCAAATATCTTAGCGTGGATTGGAGCCATACCTTTCAGGAGCACAAATAAGTCTTCACAGTCGCGCTTCAGCTCCAAATGCACTTGGAGCTGCTTCCAACTATGCTAGTTGCTATCATTCCAACACGAGATATCCCACAGAGTGGTAAGGCCGGCATTTGACATCCAATTCCGTAGCGCTTGGAGAGAGGTGATTTCAGCAAGAGGAGGATTATCCATAATGCGATCCTCCCAAATTTTTATTTGTTTGTCGTTGCCTGGGATCTAGAATGCGTGAATATTGATCAACGAAGTGGCTTAAGCCCATAGATTGAGGAAATGTGAACCAATTTTAGTGTGGGGACTGTCAAGACAACGTTTTCTTAGAACGGTGAAGTATTTCTTCCACAAGGCCTTTTGCGCCCAACCAGGATTAGGAGCAATGAGTCTCCAAATAATCTTAGCTCCCATGGCCACGTATTATGTGCAGAGGTCTTTGAAATTCAAGCCTCATTCCATCAGAGGCTTGGTGACTTTGTCCCGGCTAACCAAAGGGATTCTATTTTCATTTTGTTTACCGCCTTTCCAAAAGAACTTTCAGATTAACTCCTCTATTTTCCTGAGAATATAAGAGGAACACTGTTACCGATGAAACGAGAACTATTACCTCAAAATAGGAAATCTAGCCCAAAAAGACTTTAAAAAACATGAAAAAATACCCCAAAAACAAAAAGTGTGTATTCCATAATGCATTTGGTTTTTTCTCAAGGTGAAATTTCAACATTTTATAAAATTATGCTAAAAACGAAATTGTTTCTTGAAAAAAGGATTGAAAAAACACCCTCAAAACAAAACCAGTTGATACTGGAATAACAAAAAAATACATTGTGTCACACTTTTGACACATTGTAACAATGGAATTAAAGACAATATATTAGGACATTGAAAAATCGTAAAATTCTAAAAATTTTGATAGATGATGTTAAAGATAAACAAAAACATGTCTGAAGGGCTTTTCATTTTGAACAATTTTCATCCATGTTGTTAAACATAAAATATATTGACTCTAAACAACCCTAAAATTCTAATTATTGTCAACCATAACATTAAAGATAAAATTTTGTAGCGCATAAAAACTTTAATGACAAGTTGTAAATCTCAAGTTTTTCAATCTTAAGTTCTCAACATACTTGAACAATGAAATTATGGAGAAATTATATGACTTAAACATTTTTTAAAAGTGAACAAGTAAATGAAAAATTTATTATTCCAAGAGTAATTTTAATTTTAAAGGATAAAAAATTATCTCTTTTTCAAATCTTAGCATAAGACAAATTTAAACCTAATTGCAACCAAAACCTAAAAATCAAGCATCAAAATAAAGTGTCATCTTTCAATGACGCATATAATTATTAAAAATTTTAAAAGTATCTTATACCAAATGGTAACAATACATAATATCATGGTAATATCACTGCATAATCTAAAAATTCAACATTAATTTCTATTTTCTATTTTACTTTTAATCAAAATATCAACATTGGTACATTGAATATAACATAAATTATTTTTGTAATTCATTGTTGCGTTGTCGATATTCTAAAAGATGAATCCTTCATAATTAAAACATATAATCCAACAAACATAGAAATGCCTCATAACTTCATGACAAATCAGATGGAAGTCAAAATTTTTATTTCAAGTTACCATGCAAACATCAATTACATAAAAGTGTTTTAGATAATTATTCAAAATCAACCATAGGTTCTGGCACACCATCAAAACCTACATTTTCAGATAAATGACTCGATGCGCACCCACCTTCCTCAAACAACAGGGCTTATTCCATCCACTCTGTTTCGGTAAGCGGTTGTCAAGGATAGGCTACCTGCCGGGGTTTTCATACATAATTTGGCTTATCTCCGGGCTCACCAACGGATGTCGGATGACCCGAATTTATGTACCTATCTCTCCCAGGCCAGGGATTTGGGATCGGAAGCTGCATTGGTTCAGATCCATAGAGTTTTGAGGAAAGTACATGCATGTGGTGTTTGTGGTATCTCCTACGGTATTTAGCCAAGGGGCTAGTCTGATATCCCACTAGTTTAGGGAAGGTGAGCCATAGAGTCCCGAGGAAGGTACATGGATGTCATATTCTTCTCTTTCATCAACTAGTGCTCCATTTGAGTCAACATGCATGCCCACCATTTCAGAGTTCAAATGTCTTGTAGATCTACGACTACATTCTGCAGAGTCCCATCTCAACAGTAATTTTTCTAGTAGAAATTTCTTCAAAATATTTATGGTCTTCAACCGAAGAGTTCCTCTCTTTGTCAAATTGAATTCATACACAAGTATGTCAACATCCTCCAATTTTAAGACATCTATACAATGATGATTTATATTTGTGCCCTTTCTTTTTCTGTTTTTGCTAAAAAAAAATTCAACGACCATCTTTGGCTTGTACACACCATTGAAAGGGTGGGTACTTGTGGCATACCAATGTACATCAACAACTGTAATATCTTCATTTTCATTAATGACCTTTATAACCTTGGCAATCCAGAATGGATATCCAAGTGGATCTTCATATGCTAACACTGCTATCATGCAACCCTCCTTAACATCCTACACAGAACCCTTGTAAAGGTCTTCCATGGCTTCACGTTGTGAACGTGACCTTCTAGAACCAATATAAATTTCTATTTCCTCTAACTGTGGGGAATTAATAATAGCTTGAGGTTTTTGTTGTTCAACAATGTGTGTTTCCTTATGTTCATTTGACATATTTTGTGGCCAAAAAAGGAGTCTTCAAAAGCGTATCCACATTTATTGATCTTGAAATCATATCACTTTGATCACTGAAAAAAGACTCCCACCAAACTGAATCAACAACATTGAAGTACTCATATGTATCTCTAATACATCTTTTAATTTTCTCTAGACATTCAGAGTAATTTGTCTCTCTTATGCCTTCGTGCATTATGGAGTTCAACAACTAATTGTAATAACAATATCTTTGATGAAAATATTGGACACTCTGGAATGAACTTCAAAAATGCTAAACCTGATGATGGCCCCCATTCTGCAACAGTTGAATACTTCTTTCCCCATATAAGTGTTATCCCATTAATTTTTTTGATACAAAATTGAAGATGGAAGCTAATGTAGTTAAGTTGTTCAATGCATTTCTCCTCACCATGCGATCCCAAAATAAACCTTCGCATGTCAATAGTTTCTTCCAACACATGAAAAACAGGCTCTAGAATGTACGATTTCTTAGTACATTCAATTAATGATGGCAAGCTCCCAACACCTTTCCTCCTCAATGTTACTGAAAAACGACTGAACATTTGGTCAATATGATCATGAGTATGCCCAACAAGAAGGAAACCAACCTTTATCTTTTTAAAAATTCCCAATTCAACGAGCATGTTTAGATACCCAAAAAGAACTTGATTTTTGTTTTTATGTCAATAGTTTCTTCCAACACATGAAAAACAGGCTCTGGAATGTACGATTTCTTAATACATTCAATTAATGATGGCAAGCTCCCAACACCTTTCCTCCTCAATGTCACTGAAAAACGACTGAACATTTGGTCAATATGATCATGAGTATGCCCAACAAGAAGGAAACCAACCTTTATCTTTTTTAAAATTCCCAATTCAACGAGCATGTTTAGATACCCAAAAAGAACTTGATTTTTGTTTTAATGACTTGTGTTGTCTAATTGTAAATACAAAACTTCAAAAAGAATACCAGACCAATAAGTAACCACATCATGGATTATATTTATGGTCAGATTTGCATCATTGTGAATATTTAGACTTGTGAAGAAAACTCTTGGAAACATCTTTTCATTAAATACCATACAACCAACCAAGTGAAACTGAATGAAATTTTCCTCCTGTAATTTTTTTGGTGTGCTGACAAAATGTGGAAGAAGTGTTTTCTTTTGGTCCATACCATCAATTATCAAACCTAGATATTTATTTGGATGATTATAACACTTCTTTCGATGTTTATACACATTTTGCCTTTCGCTTGTTTGCTGATTGCGATGGTCTTGAAGTTATTTGATAACAGAATCTGTACATAAAATAAAAGAAACATATGAATAAATATATTATCATAGTTGATAACTATCCAATTTTAAAAAACAATGTTTTGAATGTATACCTCTTTTTGCCCCTTGACATTTATCTCTTTTTGCTTTAAGAGAAGCACATGTGTTGCAATCCCCCATCCTTGTCTTTGTAGGAATACGAACATTGTTGAATTCGTTTTTCCATAACCTTGTAAAATAAGAATATGTAATAAAATTACCAACTCCTTCAAAAACTTCTGCATAATCTCTGTATAAGTTGAATATTTATCGTCTCGAGAAATTATCTGGAATATGTGTTGTGTCTTTATTTGGCATACACTCTCCATGATTTGAAAAGAATTCTTTCATCCATGTCTTAGTAGTTTTTGCAAACGGCCCCACCTCTCGTTTATAATGTACTTCTAAATAATATGTGGGATCATTTTCTAGTTTTTCTTGGATTCTTAACAAACGACAATTACCAATTGGATGCAACATTTTGAAAGCATTTTTGCAGAGCAATACATTCCCAATATGATAATCATAACCCGCTAATGTAGATTGCATGCAACCCACTAAATATGAATTTTGCATGCTTTTATTTATTGACATATATCTTTTCCTTTTCTTCAAAACAAAGTTGAAATCCATATGTTTCAAGCAATCCCTTCGACAACATTCACTTGAAATCAAATAAACGACAAAACTTTTTTTCGTGAGATATTTTATCCTCACCCTTATATAAATGGAATGTTTTGGATTGATATGAAAAGGCCTACTCCTACTCCTAGTTAAAATATTTGCTTGCAACGGCTTCATCATTCCATCATCCTTTGTAAAATCAGTTTTATCACCATTAGAAGGAATATTATCCCCATTATCATCATTCTCAACATAGTTAAGAAATTCATCAACATCATTTCCTAGAAAATTTTCTTTACCATCATCACTTGAAGAAAACATTTCACAAGAATTATCGATGCTTTTGTAACCTCAACTCAGATGAAATTCTTCACCATCTTGATCCATGCTTTCCAATTCTTCCCTGGGAGGATTCAATTCTTCATCACCATGAGTATCTTTGAAGTGATCACTTAGAGAAAATGCAATATTCAGATATGTGCCTCTAAAATTATCATTTGAAAGAAGCTATTCATCCTCCCCTTCCTCAATGGTGCTCTCATAATCCTTGAGATTAAGCATAAGTGGAAGCTTTGAATTTGTATTCATTAGAATTTCTTCATCCCGCCGCTCTCCTTTCTCCCTGGTGCTCTCATAAACCTTAGAATTAGGAATAAGTGGATGCCTTGAATCTATATTTATTGGAAATTCTTCATCCCCCCTTCATTAGTGGTGAACTTATAATCGTTACGATTAGGATGAAGTGAAAATTTTGGCTTTGAAAATTCATCCCCCTCTTTATCAGTGGTGCTGGCATAATCCTTAGGATTAGGACGAAGTGGATATTTTGACGCTGCAAATTCTTCATTCCCCTCTTCATCAGTGGTGCTAGCATAACCCTTAAAATTAGGACGAAGTGCATATTTTGACTCTGCAAATTCTTCATTCCCCTCTTCACCTGTGGTGCTCGCATAATCCTTAGGATTAGGACGAAGTGGATATTTTGACTCTGGAATTTTATCATCCCCCTCTTCATCAGTGGTGGCCGCATAATCCTCAGGATTAGGACGGAGTGGATATTTTGACGCTGTAAATTTTTCATTTCCCTCTTCATCAGTAGTGCTGGCATAATCCTTAGGATTGGGACGAAGTGGATGTTTTGACTCTGGAACTTTATCATTCCCATCTTCATCAGTGGTGCTGGCATAATCCTTATGATTAGGACGAAGTGGATATTTTGACTCTGGAATTTTTACATCCCACTCTTCATCAGTGGTGCTGGCATAATCTTTAGGATTAGGACAGTGTGGATATTTTGATATTGCAAATTATTCATTCCCCTTTTCATCAGTGGTGCTGGCATAATCCTTAGTATTAAGACAAAGTGGATATTTTGACTCCGCAAATTTTTCATTCCCTTTTTCATATGTGGTTCTCGCATAACCCTTAGGATTAAGCTGAAGTGGATATTCTTTATCTCCCCCTTCATCAATGGTGCCCTCATAATCCTTAGGATTAGGAAGAAGTGAAAATTTTGACTCTAGAAATTCTTCATCATGCCATTCATCATTGTTGCTTTCATAATCCTTAGGATTAGAGTAAGTGGAGTAACTGACTCTCGATTTATAGAAATTTCTTTTTGTTGTGCCTCATCAATTTTGTTCTCATCATCCTTCGGATTACGACCAAGTCGATTTTTTGACTCTCTATTCATGGTGAACGAACTCCTATTATATTCATCACTCTGAATAGAGTTGTTGCGTGATAAAGATGTTGATGTTGTACAAAGAAAAACTTCGCTATCAAAAGAAACCATGGCTTTCAACAAGAATAGGTTGAATGATACAAATGATCCGGGTAGTGAAGTCATATTAATTCGTTCTTTGAGAAAAAACTTTCATTTTTTTCTGTTCTTCAACTTTCTGCAAGCTAAAACAATTTTTCTGTTTAGAATTTCATTTTGCGATAAAAATAAAAGTTGTCAGAAATTTTATTAGTTTTCTATTACTTATTTTTTGAAATTTTTTTATGTAGATTTGATATGTCAACTTAGTGTTTCTTTGAGTGTGTGTTTCTTAACAATCAAAGGATTCATAAGAAGTCATTTTAATACACAATGTTGTATTCATTGAAAATTTGTGTTTTTGAGAAAAAAAATGTGTTAAAACAATCTAGACAGAGTCTACTTTAGTTTCGTCATATTTACAAAGCCAATGGATGCATATTGTAATTACTAGAATTTATTGAACTGGTCCAATATGAAAAAACTGCATATTTTGGATATGTTTCGCGACACAACAATTTTCTTAACATATAAGTTATAAACTAAAAATCTAAAAGCTACCAATTAGAGACGACGGACCAATGTAATGCCCCATAATTTTTCCAATTTTTTTTACAATGTATTTTGGGAGATATAGAATTTTGATTTCACTGAATCACAATGACCCTTAGAAATTGTTTGCACCCATTTTATTAGTAAATTAATTAAAATTAGTAAATGTTTATGAAATTCCATAAAAGTTATATTTCCTGAAAGTAGATTCAATTTTGAAAATGCTTGTCTTGGTTCCGATAGTTAATTAACAACCTTTCATGGAGTTTAATCAGTCCAAAGTTGCAGAACCGTATTCAGAGCCTGGTTTTTGCGTAATTGGTGACGAGTTAGTTCTACCGAACTATGTTTTCCGCTTTATGAGTCGTTAAAACTAATCAAGTTTTTAAAGTTCGGCCGAACTATTGTGCAATTCTCCGTCGGCCGGAAATTTTTGTGGAGCCCCCTACAAAACACATATTTCGTGTCAATATAAATTGCTGCGAAATGATTCACAATTTTCACACTTCATTTCATTTTACAACTTGGTTTGAATTCAAAAACTTTTCTTCAAAGTTTGGGTTTAAAGAACTTTTTGGAAGACTTTTTTGAAGCGGCGTGATTTTTCTTGGAGGTTCAAAGTTTGGGTTTAAAGAAATTTTTTGGAAGACATTTTTTGGAGGCGGCGTGATTTTTCTTGGAGGTATGTCCGTGTTTTGTGTTGAAATAAATCTTTTGAGCTTCTTTGTTCAAAAAATTTTCTTCAAATTTTGGATTTAAAGAATTTTTTCGGAAGACATTTCTTGGAGGCGGTGTGATTTTTTTTGGAGGTATGTACGTGTTTTGTGTTGAAGTACGTGTTTTGTGTTTTTTAAAGTGTGTGTTTTGGATTGTATTATGTATTTTTTACAAAATATTTTTTTAAATTAAATATTTTGTGATATTTTTTGTAATTGAGTTATTGTCTAATTTTTTGAAGGAAATTTTTTGAACCTCATACCCTATTATCATGGGAAATTGAAGAACTTGTGCGAGAAAATATGATAAAAAAAGAGACCCTGAGGAACGTAGAGAAGAGACAAGACAATATCGCAAAAGAAAGTTAGAAGCCCTCTCAAATATTGAAGATGAAAATCAACCTTAAGCAGAAATTGAAGCAACTATGTAAATGTAAATATTACATGATCTATTGATATATATTTAAAATTTTCCTAATGTAAAATGTGAAGCTTGATTTTTCTTTGATGAACTAGTTTGAAAAATATTTTGTTTGATGTAAAACGTACGAGATATTCCTCAAAATATTGAAGAAGAAAATCAACCTCAAGCGTAAATTGAAGCACAGAAATTGAAGCAGTATGTAAATGTAAATATTATGATCTATTGATATATTTTTTAATGTTTTCCAAAGTAAATGCTAAGCTTAATTTTTATTTGATGAACTAGTTTGAAAATATTTTATTTAATGTAAACAGACAAAGATATTCCTCAAAATATTGAAGAAGGAAATCAACCCCAAGCAGAAATTGAAGCAGGTATGTAAATGTAAATATTATGATCTATTGATATATTTAAAACTTTCCTAATATTTATCGTATTAGGGCTTATAATAGTTATTTATTGAATATGTACTATTTTTTCGAATATGTACAGATGAAATCACTATCGATAATGAGATGTTACAAAATGTCGACACTCACACATATGGAGATAAAAAACCTGACCATGTTATACGATATCGTGTCGATAAAATTTTTGAAATGTATTTCAAAAATTAGCAAGTGACAGTTCAAGCTCAAATGTTGAAAGGTCTCTTATCACCAAAGAAATTAAAAGAAGCGACGACACTATTGGGTATTCGAAAATCAACCAAAGATAAAAAAAATGAAAGAAGAGGTGATAAAAAATATGAGTAGTGCTATACAGTCAATTAAGAGATCTAGAGATAAAGATGTTTCAAATACACGTAGAGGAATACAAATGGCAATGGTTTCACCAAGTACTCAAGAGAATCGTTTGAATCTAACATCTATGGCGACCACCTGGAACTCAAAAATCCGCACAAACATCGAAAAATTTCACCTAAATAGATGTAAATGATGAACTCGCTTGTTGGAGAGCGGCTTGTAGGCAACCATACAAAGATAGACTTGGAGAAGATGTTAAAAAAATAATATATGAATATTGGAAGAACAATTCGCGTGTTTCAATTATGCAATCGCAAGACATGTGATGCGAAGAAGAATAAGACGAAATCAATACAAAGAACATGCAAAAAATTTCTTGGAAACCACTCAGATATAATTGTTCAACAAGTTCAAAGAAGAGAATCGTGAAATTTGTGTCTCACTCAGTGCTTTTGTGCAACAAAAGCCATGGTATGTAAAACCTATCACTTTACGTGGCACTTGTTGTTGTCGTTATCATGTGGAATTTCAGTTATATTATGACACATTCTTTAATTTTGGTAAAACATTTTGGAAAGATTCACCCCCTCCTTCCATTATCCATGATTTCATATCTCAAATTCTATGTGAAAGAGAAAGCGATGAACTATTTTACAATAAAAAATGTGTTGGTGGTAAAAAATGCAATGATTGTGGAAATTTGACTAAATTTCAAAACAAATATCGTATTGATATAAATGATCAATCATTTTCCAACATGAAAGTGAAATGGAAGAGATATGAATATATCGGCACATCGATTCAAGGTGCAAATAGTGTTAAAAGAATCGAATTACGAGAAGACGAAATTTTTCTCGATAGACTTTTGGAGAAAGCCAGCAGAAATTACAAATACACCAAGCATTCCCATAGAGCTCGATGGCAAGACTTGCAATTCAAAAATCTCGTGAATTTTTTCCACTGTGACCATTTTATTGTATGATTGATTTTGCAGAAACTACACATTTGTTTCACAAAAAGAAATTCGAGTGAATACTATCACTCGACCAAGTTCCATGCTCGTCCATATTCTATATAGACATGCTAAAAAAAATGTCGATCATATAGAAAGCATGACTGAAAATCGACATATCATTAAAGAATATCACTTTTATATCAGTGACGATTGTACACATGATACATTTTTTGTACAACATTGTTTTGGAAAAATTTATGATTGATTGAAAATTCGTGGAATAACATTCAATGAACATTGGATATGGTCAGACGGATGCGCAAGTCAATTCAAATATGCATGATCATTCTTTTGGTTGTGTTGTCTTCATAAGAAAACCTCGGGTGACAAAAGATTGTTGGAATTGCTTTGAGACTAGCCATGGAAAAGGAGAACATGACGGTGCAGGGGCATGCATAAAACAAGCACTTCAAAGATATCAAATGAACCCCTCTGCAAACTGACTTGTGGACGCTAAAGAAGTTGTTCAATGGTGCATCGCTGCTCTAAGCCATGAGACTAATTTATCAAGGGAAGTGCAAAGATACATTCAATTTAATTTTTATTGGATATCTAATTTTAAAAAGTGTACATTTATCATGTAATTATTATCTTTGATGGTATTTTGATATCATATTTACAAATTCTTTTTCTAATTTTCCATATAAAGGTTTTTATGCAGTATATTGGAACGACGTAACAGATCAATTGGAAAATGACGTTGAAACAATAAAAGGGACTAAAATTTCATTCAATTCAAACAAATTTGTCCACAAATGTGTTTGCATTGGATAAAAGAAAATATTCTTGTTTTTGTGATGTTTGCATAGACAACACAAAATCCAATTACGTCTGTGAAAACAAAATGTATGTGAACGATTGGAAACATACAGAGCTAAATACAAAGGGAAAAATGTCTGTTGCAATGTTTGAAGAAATGCAATCTGAAGAAACTACAATATCATCCGATGGTGATCGAGTTTCTAATCTTGTTAGAGAAGGTAACATTTGAATTACTTTCTAATGATTTAAAGATCTACAAATAAATTTAAATATGCATAATGAAATGTTAAATTTATTTTATTGTGCAGGAGATGTTTTTGCTGTAATTGCACCTATTGACAACGATGAAAATTGGAAGTATTATTTGATGTGTTGCACTGAACGAAAAATGAAATTATTACAAGACTATAATGATCACGGATTTCGCATGACAAAGGGTCTATTATACTCGAAAGGTTATTTTTTCCAAACAACCTGTCAAAGTGGAGATTTTGTTTACTTTGAAAACTATAAACCGATTCCAAGTTGTCGGGCAGATAGTCACTTGGTGTGTGCAAAAGACGCATAAAGTTGATAGAAGTTCAATCAAAGAAAAATCAAAAATTAAGAAATGGAAAATGTCAAAATCCGATCATGAAATTGTCCATTGAGGATGGAATTCCATTAGACCTTTTAGATAATGTCCAATCAACTATTATCTTTGGATTAAATATGTTTTAGAACTTCCAAGACTAACTAAAAATTGAGCTGCTTATGTTATTTGTGGTTTCCACATGTTACAAATTGTTTGGGTACAAGCACGTGCTCTAGTATCAACTGAAAGTAGTTTTTCTATACATGTGCATTGATGAACAATGTTATATGTATTGGATATATATATATCTATATATATATATATATATATATATATATATAGATACATATTCTAGAATGAAATTAATTGTTCTTGTATATTAATTGTTCTTGTATATCAGTAACCGACCATATGGTACAAATTATTTCACTTTATTTTGTAAGGTCAGATTCGGTCCCCATATGGCATAGCCTCCAAGGGACAAGATAACAAGTGGTTGTTCCCACTTGCCCAAATCTCAGCTTTTAAACTTACATGAGTACAATTTTACTGTTTATGTCAGGCATCTTACATGATGTCCTAGCCAAAGATAGATTCTCTTTGTTTCAAGTTTCTGGTAAAAGTTGTCAGCGAATGACCTACTCGAACTCTTGTAGTAAACACCATACCTTATCTCTCTTGCTCTCCAATATTATTAGGTTTAATTATTATATCACAAAAATCGTTCTACATTGTCAATATTTTTTTGTGCTTACACTGAAATCAATGAACACTATTAATCCAAGTAACATAATTTCAATTTACCACATGTGCAAATGTAAGTTGAAACCATCTAAAACTTTAAGTTGTAGATTGAAACCATCCAAAACTTTAAGTTTTAAAACCCTTTTGATTATATATTGTGCAACATTAAAACATTAAACATTTAAAGTTCATTAAATATCACATGCAAAATGTAGATTGAAACCATCCAAAACTCAATAGTTTTAAAAACTTCACATGCCATGCCAATTATATAATTCAACTAGATCCAACAAAAAAATTTAACATTAAATATCACATGCCAAAGTCGTTTCAAGTTTTCGGTAAAAGTTGTCACTGAATGACCTACTAGGATATTATAAATACCAACTTTGTAAGATCATTTGGCATTCAGAAAAATTCGAAAGTCTTAGACTGTCAATCAATTTAAAGTATCATTCACCCTAGGTAGTGTAAAATATTCAATGTAGTTTGGTGACGATGCTCACTCCTAGCTTGAAGCAGCGCCAATGACCAATTCTTTAATGAATTCCAATGCACTAGACCAAAGTTGGTTCAACCTAGTTGGTTTTTCAAGCAAGAAATTCCAAGGATGGACTTTCTAGACAAACTGCTGAAATTGAAAAGCTTGACATGGAGATACGACAAGGTGAAAAAAGACTTCAGGAACTCTTTATGGAAAGGGCTCATGTGAAGGAAAGAAGCACCACGCTGCGTGCTAAAGTCAAGACATTGGAGCAATTAGACAGAATTCAAAAAGGAAAGAGCTTGAACCAATTCAAGCAGACCCAAGATCGGATTGTTCTATGGAGCTTCATGAGAAGAGATATGTGAAAAGGACTGTTAAGCCAAGGGCTAGTTCGAAAGACATATTGGAAGAGGAAATGTTGAAGAAGATTGCGGAAGTAAGGCGCAAGACAAGGAGAAGGAATGATGATGAAAGTTCCTTGGACTTGAGATTCGTGTCTACAACCGTACATGGGAAAAATTTCTCTGATTTGATAGACACGGGAGCTACCCATAGCTTCCTAAGTCGAAAGGCAACTTCATCTCTTTGGAAAGATAGAATTAAGAGTCATTGACATGGATTATCATTCTATGGTGTTGGGACGAGACTTCATGGTTGTAGCACAAGCCATACCAATGATGGACCAAGACATTCTCTTAATTCGTGTGATCAATCTTAAACTATTTTCTGAACTTCTATTCTTATTGTCACCCTTATTAGTTTTGTCATATTTCCGTATCGATTATATTAAAAAGAAAGTATAAATCATAAATCATAAACCATTTAAATATTTAGCTCAAACTCTTGTAGTAAACACCATACCTCAAGTCTCTCTTGCTCTCCAATATTATTAGGTTTAATTATTATAACACAAAAATTGTTCTACATTGTCAATAATTTTTTGCGCTTACACTGAAATCAATGAACACTATTAATCCAATGACTTTAGAAATAATGTATCATCATACATGCAATTATATCAAATCATAAATCAACACATAGGTAAACCATTTAAATATTTAGCTCGAACTCTTTTAGTAAACACCATACCTCAAGTCTCTCTTGCTCTCCAATATTATAAGGTTTAATTATTATAACACAAAAATCGTTCTACATTGTCAATAATTTTTTGTGCTTACACTGAAATCAATGAACACTATTAATCCAATGACTTTACAAGTAATGTACCATCATACATGCAATTATATCAAATCAGAAATCAACATATACTGTAATGAAATCAATGGGGATTGTCTTGTTACAAGTAACATTTCAATTTACCACATGTGCAAATGTAGGTTCACATTCTATCATTCATGTAGTTTTAAAAACTTCAGATGCCATGCCAATTATAATTCAACTATCTAACAAAACATTTAACATTAAATATCACATGCCATGCCAATTATAATTCAACTATCCAACAAAAACATTTAACATATGTCCAAAAATTGTAAATCTCACTCAAGTAATTAGGTTTAATTATTATAACACAAAAATCGTTCTACATTGTCAATAATTTTTTGCGCTTACACTGAAATCAATGAACACTATTAATCCAATGAATTTACAAGTAATGTACCATCATACATGCAATTATATCAAATCAGAAATCAACACATAGGTAAACCATTTAAATATTTAGCTCGAACTCTTGTAGTAAACACCATACCTCAAGTCTCTCTTTCTCTCCAATATTATTAGGTTTAATTATTATAACACAAAAATCGTTCTACATTGTCAATAATTTTTGCGCTTACACTGAAATCAATGAACACTATTAATCCAATGACTTTACAAGTAATGTACCATCATACATGCAATTATATCAAATCATAAATCAACATATATTGTAATGAAATCAATGGGGATTGTCTTGTTACAAGTAACATTTCAATTTATCACATGTGCGGAAATGTAGGGCTTTTTTCTGCTCAAATCATGTAGTTTTAAAAACTTCAAATGCCATGCCAATTATAATTTAACTATCTATAAAACATTTAACATTAAATTTCACATGCCATGCAATTATAATTCAACTATCCAACAAAAACATTTAACATATGTCCAAAAAACTTATTGTAATAAAATATGTCCAAAAATTGTAAATCTCACTGAAGTATAATCTAAGCATTTTGTATCAAGTTTAACAAATTTTAAAACCATCTAAATTTTGAAATCATATCAAATCTACTGTATATATTGTCCATCAAATGGAGGATCTCGCCTCTGGGTCTCAGTTAGCTCCCTATCCTGTAAATAGGAAACCGACATACACAATGCACATGTACTTGAACATTAAAATTTGAAGTTTTAAAAATGAATGAGAATATATATTTCTAGAACTTCATGTAAAAAACAAAATATAACAAAAAAATCACGCAATACCTCGTAAGGTTGCCTCTCCATTTGATGAATAGGATCTGCCATAGAAACATCTCTAGTGGTAACCTGTACAATATACATGTACAGTTAAATATATATATATATACATAAATAATTTATATAAATTAAAAACTTTCAAATGAAAATGCACGTGTACATATATAAACTTATTTGAACAATAATATTAAAAAAAAGAACTAAAGACAACTTCTTCAAATGCTGTGGATGTTCCTATCTCAGTCGGCGAGATCCTCGGATTAAAAATCTTCATATGAACCTAATTCAAAATTTTTTTAAATAACTCAAAATATAGATCTCTCTTCATATATCTCAATTGTGGAACTTTTGAGGTAAGCATAGGTACAGACTTGAAAAATTGTCCATACTTGTACATCTCCCAATGAAGTAGAAGGTATATCTCCTAAATAAGAAGAAGGTACCGACATCCCAAAAGCATCAGACGGAATCGGTACCTGTTAAAACATTTTATCGAATTATATATATACATAATGTACATGGTGGAAACAATTATTTATTTTAGAGTCACTTAAAAAACACTAACATACATGTGCCAACATATCATGATGGCCAGACCCAGCTGCATCGTTTGAGCGAGAGGTCCCGAACGTAATATTAACATTTTCATCACGCATCATGCCTAAGAACTGCAAATGGTGTTTTAACATATAATCATACATTTTTGTTAGATTAATGTACACATACAAATAAATGTATACATGTGTACATACACATGTATTTATTACAAATTGCACATGTATATGTAAATATAATTTCAAACCCTAAGGTCACTAACACATGCAGATTCAGGTGCCCTCTTCCTCACAAAAAATTAGGTCTTACGAGACCATTGCGACAATTTATTGCGTATGTTGGAGAATCTTCAACATTCATGTTGTAGTCTCTCCTTTAATATAATCATCTTAAAATTGATACGTGCATTTTCACGTGCTCTTTGTCGATTTAAGCCAATATCGACTCCACTCAATCTCGTAGTCTCCACTCTTGCGATTTTCGACTTCTGCAACATCTCTTGCTTCACGACTTATTTGAGAAGTCGCATCCATCTCTGATCGCAGGGTTTCGACTCGAAACGGTCGACTCACCAATGGCGGCTCAGGGCGAGGCAACTCCAAATCTCGCTTAGCGCCCTTACGTTGATATAATCGACCTCTCCCTGGGCCAAAAAATTCTGAAGGAAGGTCATTGTAGTCGGGTTTCATACCCAAAAAAAATTATGCATAAAACATTTGTGCAAAATAAACAGGAACCTCATCGTTCCATGGAAGCCTTCCAAAGGCCGCAAGATGTCGATCATACAAATATTTTGCTTTGTCTGGGTGCTCGAAATACTGCACCTTCAACATTTTTCTTTTTGGCCCTTCCTTATAATTAAACATTGACTTAGCATCATCTCTTGAAACTCTTTTTTTTTATGTCCTGCCATTTATCGGGACCTATCACTGTTTCTTTTCTCTTTCTCATCACTTCTACAAATGAATCAGTCGTTGGCCCCAAATCTTTGTACACTTTTACCATTTCACTCAATGAATGTGTAACTATTTCTAGGCTTTGTCTACTCTCAGCAGGTAGAGACAAATCCTGGAGATATCTTTGCAATTTTGCATAAAGGCTTTGACACCTTTGTAAGGTGCATTCCGCCATGTTCGTTTCCCATGGTATATCAGTAATCTCAGCCGGATAAGTTGTGCTAGGTTGACAACCTTCTTCTTCAATGTAGCGCGCTGCCTTGCGTCTTTTTTGACCACTGGCTCGAACATTTTCAACCTCTGCATCAATATATATAAAATTTCGTATATTAGAAAAAACACGTGTAAAAAAAGTTGTACAAATTTAATGAAAAAATATTGAAATTGATGGCAACCTTGATGTTGTTGGTTAACATCATCTCCAACATGACCCTCCTGAGAACCAACCCCAGAATGACGCTGCTGAGAACCAGACCCACAGTGACCCTGTTGAGAACCAGCAGCCGTTGATTGCTGGCCTTCGGGGGAATAAATATCACCCCCTTCCCGCAACCTGCTACCTCGACCGGTTGAACCTTGGCCACGCTCCATGGATGGAGTAGAAAGCCTTCTCCTCTTGCCTCCTAAAAATTAAAATATGAAACTTATTAACCACTAATTTCACTCACAAAGTTAATAAAAAAATCAATTCCATATGTACACACATGTATGGAGATTTAAGATTATATTTAAATACCGTGAACATCCTCCAATCCCTGACCCTCCATATGGGATTCAGCCGATCTTCGTCTTTCATCCTCCATGATATATATCTATTGGTCAACATTCACAAAATAGATTTCAAAAAATCAATACCTCAAAGTAAAATCCAGTTTGGGGCTGTTAAATCCAGTATGTTCTATATTTCTTACATTTCTGCCCTCCTATTTTTCTTTCCAACCAAGGTTTATAAAATAACATGAGAAGCAACACGAGACTTAGAACAATCATTTTCATTATCTATATGGAAGGCAAGAAGGATTATATCCCCTTAAGCTTAAGCTTATGTAGTTTGTCAATTTTTATCATATATTTTTTGGTAAGTGTAAATGTTTTTTTATCTATACTACAAGTCATGAGTTCCCCAATTTTACCTTATGTAAAGCATGATTCTAGGATTACTAAAATTTGTACTTGGTTTTTTAAGAATATATCAAATAAAGTTTTTGAGAAGCAAATATGGCTTGTTCCTTAGAATTTGGCACTTAGAATTTCCATAACGCTTATAACCCCATCCTTACAATTTTTATAATTTCCATGATGAGACATTTGAATTTCCTTCCCCATATTTCTTGTTAATGATTATAACCTAAAAATGGCTAATATTGGTTTGTCATCATCATCTAAAAATGACTTGGCAGATGAAAATTTACCATGTCAATCATCATCACTTCACACCATCTCATACATGACCACTTCTACATATTATATGCATGAATTTTTGAAATGTCATCCTCTCTACCTATCCCATGAATGATTGTGACAACAGGTGAATAAAATACAATTTATAAGCAAAAGATAGTTTCTAGTTTGTCCTCCTCCATCCGCCCCATAGCTAGTGATTTCTCAATTTTCCACTTCCAACTTTCTATTCTCGAAATTCATTAGCAGCTAATTTTATCGATAGCCACACCACTATACATATAATTATCATATACACTACTACATTAATGAACTCTACATTGTTTTTTATTGTAAATTCCAATAAAAAACAATGTTAATTGAGTTTAGTAGTGTATATAACAATTTCTTTGACTTCCAGGTGTGTTGTGACTATTAGTAGAATTAACTACCAAAATGAATTTCCAAAATAAAATGTTGGAAGAGAAAAATAGGCAATCACTGGATATGGAGTGGGTGGAGGAGGACAAACTTATAGTGATCCCTTCCTTATCAAATTTCCTTTATTCACCTAATGTCACAATCAATCATGGTCTAGATAGAAGGGATGACCTACCATAAATTAAATCATATAATGTGTAGAAGGGTCATATGTAGATGGTGTGAAACGATGATTACAAACATGGTAATTTTTCATCTACTAGGTCATTTTGAGATGATGATTACAAACCAGTGCTAGCCCATTAAAGGTTATAATCATTGGTGCCTAATGTGGGGTGGACAATTTAAATCAAGTTCGTATCAAAGTAAAATTTAGCTCATTTTAGTCAAGGTTAGTTAGAAGAATTAGCTATTGGTTTCTACCTTCAATTTCCTCTGAAAATGAATGTGTACATGCTTTTGAGAGACATTAGAGACATTAGAGAGACATTAGAGTACCTTCAATTTCCTCTGAAAATGAATGTGTACGTGCTTTTGAGAGACATTAGAGGAATAAGGTCCAAATTTTTGATGAAAATGTGCTATGAAAGTAAAGGGTTTTAAAGGCAAGCATGTACGAGGCATAGTTGAGCCAAATGTTCTTCAAGAAGGGCCTAATTATTTGGGTCTTGGTTATGGAAAACATGGAAAATGCTCCAAAGCCAAGGAGGCTTGTGAGGTTTGTGTTCATGATGAATGGAACATTTACATAGTTTACCTTAAAGTTGTTGTGTTTTACAGATATTAAAATGAATAACTTCTATTTAGATCCATTCCAGAGATTGACTGCAAGGGCATTTACTAGATATGTCACCTTTCATAAAAGATGAGATCCAGAGGCTACCTGGCCCTTTACAGACTCTGCCTATAGAACTTGTAGAAGTAAACACTAGAGACATTAACAATATCAAAGAACGTTTTCATGCTCAGACATGGGAATGTGTCTCTTTCCCTACGCAAAAAAATAGTTCTTGAGGTAGTTAATCTTCATAGACATGTCATCAAGCAAGTCAATGTGATCATCCCTCCTTCCCTCCCTTCTAAAATAATTATGTTTTGCAGGTCAGAAAGCCAAAATATGGAGACAATTATCACCAAATCCAACGTACGATTATGCATGATGGAGAATCTCTAGCGCTTTCCCTTGTTAATATATTTAATAATCTCAATATTTATTTAAAAGTATCAATAGTATTTCGACCATGAGATTTGAACAATGTGATGTCGTCGAAATACTATTGATACTTTTAAATAAATATTGAGATTATTAAATATATTAACAAGGGAAAGCGCTAGAGATTCTCCATCATGCATAATTGTACGTTGATGCTTATAGAGTGAAAAAACTGAAAGAATCAACTTATAAGGTCATTTTAATGGGGGGTGGAGAATTCAGGTCTTTGCAAATTCAAAGTATGGTGCATGTTGCATGAAGCAAGATGTTGAAAGTAGAGTTATGTTAAACACACTTAAATGCAACAAATATGGAAATTTGTACATAGCTCTATTATTTGACTTAAGAGTCAATTGTTTGAAAAGGCATGTTTTGTCAACTTGTGTTTGGTTGATGGTTTTGTACACCAATATGTAAGAGTACATGGACATATTCACATGATGTGATTTTTTTTTTCTTTGAAGGAGAAAAATGATGTGTTTTCAGTTTGATGGTTTTGTTTCTGACAAGACGTCACAAGATTTTGTGAAGGTCCACTCTTTAGCGAGAGCCTCATGATTACAACCTATCCGTGAGAATCAAATGGGAGTGCATCCTTATTTTGAAAACAAGTAGGATTCTAAGCTACCTAGGACTCAAACCATCATTTTTAAATTTGAAATATAATTGTGTTGTTTCAATGCCTGAATCCACAACCCTAACACATGAAATCACTAATCTAATTACACATGAAATAAATAGTTATTTTCTCCAACATTAAAAATATAACTAAAAACTAAATTCAACATAGTTGAAAGAAAAAGAAGCACCATTGAAATGGTTTGCTGAAAGATGGTTAGATTTCTTATCCAATTAAGGCCTAGCATGTATTTTGATGTTTCATGAATTTCTTTGCAAATTCAAAGTATGGTGCATGTTGCATGAAGCAAGATGTTGAAAGTACATGAGCTCTATTATTTGACTTAAGAGTCGGTTGTTTGAAGAGGCATGTTTTGTCAACTTGTGTTTGGTTGATGGTTTTGTACACCAATATGTAAGAGTACATGGACATATTCACATGATGTGAATTTTTTTCTTCTTTGAAGGAGAAAAATGATGTGTTTTCAGTTTGATGGTTTTGTTTGTGACAAGACGTCACAAGATTTTGCGAAGGTCCACTCTTGAGCGAGAGCCTCATGATTACAACCTATCCATGAGAATCAAATGGGAGTGCATCCTTATTTTGAAAACAAGTAGGATTCTAAGCTACCTAGGACTCAAACCATCATTTTTAAATTTGAAATATAATTTGGTGTTGTTTCAATGCTTGAATCCACAACCCTAACACATGAAATCACTAATCTAATTACACATGAAATAAATAGTTATTTTCTCCAAAATTAAAAATATAACTAAAAACTAAATTCAACATAGTTGAAAGAAAAAGAAGCGCCATTGAAATGGTTTGCTGACAAATGGTTAGATTTCTTATCCAATTAAGGCCTAGCATGTATTTTGATGTTTCATTAATTTCTTTGCAAATTAAAAGTATGGTGCATGTTGCATGAAGCAAGATGTTGAAAGTACATGAGCTCTATTATTTGACTTAAGAGTCAGTTGTTTGAAGAGGCATGTTTTGTCAACTTGTGTTTGGTTGATGGTTTTGTACACCAATATGTAAGAGTACATGGACACATTCACATGATGTGAATTTTTTTTTTCTTTGAAGGAGAAAAATGATGTGTTTTCAGTTTGATGGTTTTGTTTGTGACAAGACGTCACAAGATTTTGCGAAGGTCCACTCTTGAGCGAGAGCCTCATGATTACAACCTATCCGTGAGAATCAAATGAGAGTGCATCCTTATTTTGAAAACAAGTAGGATTCTAAGCTACCTAGGACTCAAACCATCATTTTTAAATTTGAAATATAATGGTGTTGTTTCAATGCCTGAATCCACAACCCTAACACATGAAATCACTAATCTAATTACACATGAAATAAATAGTTGTTTTCTCCAAAATTAAAAATATAACTAAAAACTAAATTCAACATAGTTGAAAGAAAAAGAAGCGCCATTGAAATGGTTTGCTGACAAATGGTTAGATTTCTTATCCAATTAAGGCCTAGCATGTATTTTGATGTTTCATTAATTTCTTTGCAAATTCAAATTATGGTGCATGTTGCATGAAGCAAGATGTTGAACGTACATGAGCTTTATTATTTGACTTAAGAGTCAGTTGTTTGAAGAGGCATGTTTTGTCAACTTGTGTTTGGTTGATGGTTTTGTACACCAATATGTAAGAGTACATGGACATATTCACATGATGTGAATTTATTTTTTTCTTTGAAGGAGAAAAATGATGTGTTTTCAGTTTGATGGTTTTGTTTGTGACAAGACGTCACAAGATTTTGCGAAGGTCCACTCTTGAGCGAGAGCCTCATGATTACAACCTATCCGTGAGAATCAAATGGGAGTGGATCCTTATTTTGAAAACAAGTAGGATTCTAAGCTACCTAGGACTCAAACCATCATTTTTAAATTTGAAATATAATGGTGTTGTTTCAATGCCTGAATCCACAACCCCAACACATGAAATCACTAATCTAATTACACATGAAATAAATAGTTATTTTCTCCAAAATTAAAAATATAACTAAAAACTAAATTCAACATAGTTGAAAGAAAAAGAAGCGCCATTGAAATGGTTTGCTGACAAATGGTTATATTTCTTATCCAATTAAGGTCTAGCATGTATTTTGATGTTTCATTAATTTGTTTGCAAATTCAAAGTATGGTGCATGTTGCATGAAGCAAGATGTTGAAAGTACATGAGCTCTATTATTTGACTTAAGAGTCAGTTGTTTGAAGTGGCATGTTTTGTCAACTCATGTTTGGTTGATGGTTTTGTACACCAATATGTAAGAGTACATGGACATATTCACATGATGTGAATTTTTTTTTTCTTTGAAGGAGAAAAATGATGTGTTTTCAGTTTGATGGCATTTCAAGTTCTTCCATTCTATGCCATAACTCATTCTACTACACAAAGCAACAACCCTTAAAAACATGACTTATCTGCTCCAATGTCACAGGATTTTCAGTAAGTGAATATGTAAGTTGGTGAAAAGAGAAAAATAGATATGTTCCATTGACAAGCATAAAAAACTAGGCAAAGACCACTTACAATTCAAGGCCATATCTAAATAAGTTATTAGACTTGGTTTCCCTGGATCTCGCATACAAAGACTAACACGGCCCCATAACTGGCCAGGAAAACTTCCTCCTAAAACCATAATATACCAAGACATGTCCACAATTAAGAAGAGTATTAAAAGGTTAATTCAATAGCAATGTGGAAACAATAAATGTGAATAAAAACATAATATTACAAGATACAGTCCTCTAGAGTTTTGGAAATAGTAGTTATGGTTGAATTAGATCTTTATCAGTAAACATATCTAGTACTAACTCCAATTTCGATAAGATGACCCTACCCTTCAAAGGAAATGCACAGGCACTAGAGGGATTTGGCAGGAAAATATATTTCATTAGGTCTGAAGTACAGTGGGACAGGGATTAGCAACCATATTACAACACTTAAGTTGTAGATCCAGGAATTGGCAACAGTTCTTGATAGGATAACTTAAGTATCTACCTCATATACTAGTGAAATTTTAATCCGTACTTCCTATTTTCTTTCCATCGCAGTGAAATTTGATCTTAGAGTCTGTGAAAGAAGCTATTGTGTTGAAATTCAGTTTTAACTGAAGGGAAGTTTTGTTGAACTGTCTAATTCAGTGATAGAAGCGCGTGCATAAGCCATTTTAGCCCAAATATGAAGCAACGTTACTGCCCATCAAAATCTATTGTAATTTTTGCTCCGAGGAATAAGCAAATTTTTATAAAGAAAACTACAAGGAAAGTTTTAATAAGCCACAATATCCCTACAATTGTCAAAACAAGCTAAATTTTCAAGGCCTGTTTAGTGGCTATTGCAGCTCTATTTCTGGGTTGGATATAGAGCAACTTATATGATGTAACGAATTCATTTATTAATGCAAAATATGTTGTTTTTTTTCTCTGTGAAAAGCTAAATTTTCAGTGCATTTTCATTTTTAAATGTCAAGCTAATCTTTGAAGCCTATGAAAAACATAAATGAAAACATGGGATTATCTCAATGTCCAATGTGAAACAAAATATATTTTTTAATTTTTCTGAACTAAAATATAACATATACTAACAAATTTTTAATTAACAAATCAGTAAAAAAATTATCAAATCATTTACATTAAAAACTAAACATACATATCAGTAAATCAGATTCGTAATACCCGATGACCAGCGCGGCGATGAGGAGCAACCAAGTAAGCGCGGCAGAAAGAAACGGCAACCACCAATGACGGAACGGAGAAAGCAGTGACGGAAAACGCGGGAACAATAAACCACATAACTTCGCGGGCGATTTATTTATAGAAAATAGTTCGGCCGAACTATTTTAAATGTAAAAGTTAGTAGAACATTGGTTACTTAGGTTTTTCATTCTCCGGAAAGTACATTTGCTCCTTGCTCCTTGGTGGTCGTCAAAGGTGTGAAATGCAAGTTCGGCCGAACTATGTATAAAATGTTCGGCCGAACTATTGCCGAAAAAAAATTTCAACCCGCAATTCTCACAAAAGTGTCACCCAGGTTCACGTTTCCGCCTCCCCTCTCCCACTTACAACATATAGCTTAAAGACTGAAAATTTCTCTCCAAATTTCCCCCCCAAAAAATTTCGCAAAAAACTTTTCCGCCAAAATTTTCATTTCAAATATTTCATACAAAATATTAGTCAAAAAATGTATTTAATTTTTTTTTAATAAACTGTTTGTGTTGAAATATTTTACTGATATTTATATTCAAAATATCCACAAAATATTTCTATCATGCATGCCTTCCAAACTAAAATAATGTTGTTATTTAATGATTTAACATTGACTACATGTAAGTATTAGCTATAATATTATTATAATACCTACATGCAAATATTAACTATTTTAACTATAATTACTACATATAAATATTTTAAATTTTAAATTTTAAACCTACATTATATTCATCTAAAATATATTTCAAAATTTCTTAACAAACTGTTGGTCTTGAAATATTTCACCATACTTTTTATTCAAAATATCCACAAAATATTCCTTTCATGCATGCCTTCCAAACTAAAATAAATTTCATAAATTTCTTATTTGAAGTATTTAAGATTGACTACATGTAAATATTAACAATAATAACAACATGCAAATATTAACTATAATTAACTACATATAAATATTTTAAATTTTAAAATTTAATCCCAAATTTTAAATATTGAGTACATGTAAATATTAACTAAAATAGTAACTATGATAACTACATGCAAATATTAACTATTTTATATATAATATTAACTATAATTAATTACATGTAAGTATTTTATATTTTAAATTTTAATATTATATTTGAATTATTTAACATTAAGTACATGTAAATATTAAATAAAATATTAATTATGATAACTACATGCAAATATTAAGTATTTTAACTATAATATGAACTATAATAAACTACATGTAAATATTTTAAATTTTAAATTTTAATTCCACATTTGTTAAATAGTAAACCAATCATACAATATTTGCTATATAATAAGAATTATTGTTTCTATTCATCACATCACATCAAGTTTTTTGGTTTTTGTTAGAGCATTTTTTTAGAGATGTTGCATTGGCATTGGTAACTTCGTAGAGGCAATCCATTCGCATTGGAGGCCTTATGTTGCTATTGGTAATTTTGTGGAGGCGTTGTGTTGGCGTTGGTGATATGATTTTTTTGCATTTCAAAGGTTAGTTTTCCTTCTACTCTGTCCATTTAAATACGGTTTTGGGGAAAATCTGTTTTTCTATAGTTTTTTAGTTCAAAAACTAATTTTTTTTAATATTTTTAGGTTCGAAAACCATATTTTTTTTATATTTTTTTAGTAAAGAAAATGTAAAAAACACTAAATTTTTTAGGGTTTGTAGGACAAAAATTTAGAATTTTTTTTTTTTTTTTTAGGGTTGATAGGTTACAAAAAAATCCCTGAAACGACCATGCATATTAAATCAAATAGTTATATTATTATATTTTAATTTGTTTTTTTTTTATTATAAATATGTTGGTGGTTTTATTATTTAAATTGTTTTTGTTTTTGTTTTGTTTTGTTTTTTTTATTTGACAATTTTTTGATTTTATATTCTATTTTGATTTTTTTAAATTTTAAATCTTATTTTTAATTGTAATTTATAATTTAAAATTTAAATTTGTTTTCCTTTATATTGTATAATATATTATTATAATTTTATTGGTTTTTTTTTTTAATGGTAGAGTATTATATTTTATATTAAACAATGATTGTTTTTATTATAATTGTTTTTTTTTTAAATAAAAATAAAAAATAATATTTTTTATATATTTCTTACTTTATATTTTAAAACAAACTTTTTATTTATTTATTTATTTTTTAAATTATAATTGTTTTAATTTTTAAAAAATAAAACTTAAAATTTAAATTTTTAGTTATTAATTTATATTTTAAAATATATATTTTTTAATTGTTTTGTTATATATTATATTTTTAATTTTTAATTTTTATTAATTGCATTGTTATATAATATATTTGTTTTTAAATAGGTGTTTTTAACATATTAAACAATGTTTTTGTGTTATAATAGGTTAGTTTAAAAAAAAAATTAAAAAAAGTCAATTGCTTATATATTTTGTTTTTATTATATCGAAAAATAATAAACAAAACAAAAAAAAAATATTTTGCCGCCCGCTGGGGGTTGGAGGCCGGTTGGGCGGCGCCGCGGAGGGTTGCCCAGCCAGCCTCCAGCATCTAACGGTGCGAAAAAAACCTTTTTTTTTTAAATTTAAATATGTAATAAAATTTATAAGAAATTTATTTATTTTTATTTTTTAATTTCAATATAAAATAAAACTCGTAAATTTTTTTTATTATTTTTTTTTAAATATAAATGTTTTGTTTTAAATATTTAATATAAGTTTTTTAATTTTAAAATAATTATAATGTTTTATATTATAATTTCGATTTTTCTTTTTAAATATATAATTATAATATTCATATAATATAAAGTTTAAATTAAAAAAAATAAAAAAAATAAATATTATAATATAATAATTTTAAAATTTAAAATTTATTTTATATTTAAAATTTTTAAACTTTGATAAATTTCAATATTGTAAAACAAAATTTTAAAGTTTTAAAATATAATAAAAGATTATAAGTTTTTAATTAAAATTTTAATTTTAACATATATGTTTTAATTTTATTCAATATATTTAAAATTTTAAAATATAATTTACTAAATGTAAATTTAATAAAAAAAAGTTTTAGCTTAAAAAAGTAAAATTTAATTTTAACATTGGTTAAATAGTAAGTATTATTTTTTGTTTTTTATAAATATTAAACAAAAACTTAAGTTTGAAAATAATGTTTATTTTTTTAAAATTGTTTTATACCATTAAAAAAAAATTAATTTTTTATAAAATGTATTTAAAACATATTAAATTATATAGATATATATACATATATCTAAATATGATTTATAATATTTTGTGTTTAAATGAAAAATTTTTATAGTTAATTTTATTGGTTTAATTTCAATTTATTTAGTTTTACAAATAAAAACTAAATAAATTTTGTTTTTTAAATTTATTTTATTGATATTATTTTTCGGTAAATTTAAATTTATATTGGCAAAGTTTAAAAAAAAAAAAAAAAATTGATTAACTATTTTCTCATTAACTAATATATATATTTCTTTTTATTAGGAAAATGACATCAAAAAATATTTCTTTGAATGTTTCTGCACCTAGGGTAGCAACTCCCAAATTTAAAGTTGCAGCTCGACGCATTATGGATACAACTCCCAAATCTAAAGTTGCAGCTGGACGCACTATGGACATTGTTGGACGCAATAAGGACATTGTTGCACACACTAATAAAAGTCAAGCAAGTGGGGCACCAGGTTCATTAAAACTTATTTCTAATTGGAAGAACGTTGAGGAAATAGATAAAACTGATTTTTCATGGTATCTTGAAGATAGTGAAACAGAGGCTGATATACATATCTCTCTGGTTTGTGGTATGATTGACTTAAATGAACCATATAATGTGATGGGCAGAGTACGAGACATATGTATGGTCCCTAATACAAACACTATTTATGTTCTTGCAATGTCAAGTATGACACATATGAAATATCTACAGAGTTTTATGAAGAAATCTCAAGCAACATTGCAAATAGCATTGTAAGTATGCTTATTTTTATTTCCACTATGTATTATTGTAAGGATGATTCAATTTTTTATAAATTATTGATCATTGACATGTTTTATTTTGTTTCATAGGATTTTGTTTCGAGTCTTTCAAACATGTTTGAAGGTCTTTATTATTTGGATTCAAATGTTATGAATGTGATCACACTTTCCACACAGACAAAGTAGAGGAAATGAGATTAAAGCAAAGATCAATAGCTCGTGACATTGCAATAGTACAAAGAGGGAATCAACCAAGAGTCACTAAGGTGGGTCAATTTAGTAAACTTAAACATGTTTCTTTTGAAGATGTCGAACATGAAACTGAAAATTATGATAGAATTATGGAGGAGGAGATTAGAACCGTTGTGCAAAAGGAGAAAACAAATCAGACACCAAAAAGAAAAATCTCCAAAGATACCTCTCTTTTACCTGATGATGAAGAGCTTGTTTATAAAAAACTGATATGTTAACCAATAAGATTAGGAAATCAAATATTGGTGAACCTGTAAAGGTCATGAGCAACAGCGAAGAACAAATTGAAATCTCTAATGGAAGCAGAGAAATCATAACACCAGGTGCTAAGTTAGAGGATGACATTATTATAACAAAACAAAATTCTATTTGATATGAGTTGAGGAAGAATATATTAATTCTTGGTGGCCAAACATTTGATCTTAATGTCAGCCAATTTTATAGGCTAGATGAAGGACAATCTCAATATCAAATTAGAAAGGCCCATCACCTACATGTACATAATCTGAAAACATTGTTCAGGTTCAATCCATATGCACATGTGGTGGATTATGTGGTTCTTGTCGATCCATTTCAGGTTCCCAACAAACAGGCATTTGACAAGACAAAATGTTTTGATTATAAATATTATGTAATTGGAGGGAACCATTCGGTAGAGGCTAAAATACAATTGATTGAGGAATATTCCAATAACTATCTTTTTCAAACAGTGAAATGCATCATTTATGTTGGCTTAACAGAATAGAATCAAAGTTATTAGCATGGGATCATAATGCAGATAATGAGTACATAATGAAAATGACTTTCATCCAAAGGGTCAGATTGATTCATAATGAATTCATAGAAAAATGTGGTGGGGATAAGACACAAGTTAGTCTAATATTTTGGAAGGAATGTTTAATGGAAACAAGATATCAAATTGATGAAAAAATCAAAGAAAAAGATAAAAAAATGAATTCAAATATATTCAAAAGCATGGATAACATTTTTTAGTTGGCATTTAGAGATGGGGAGATATGGGATTTGACTGATGAGATTTTTGAGTGGTGGGAGAATATTTCTATAAAAAATCAGAATGTTAAAAAGAGTAAACCCATAATATGTACTAACAATAAGAAATGTCCTGAAATGAAACAACTTCCATAGGATATGACTATCACACCTTGGAGAACAATGCAAGGTGTGAAGGATGAGAAACTAGTCAAATCGATACTAGCCCGTGTGAAGTCGGGTGAATTATCAATGGAATAAATGTGTGCAGAATTTCAAAAGTAAGTTTCTTGAATTATTTCTTATTTTCCTTTCAATATAATTTTCTTTTAAATAAAACATAATGATGTTGGTATAATTTGTTATACATGTCACTATATTAACGGTTTGAGCCTGATTTATTCAGTCAGAAGATTTTTATGAAAATACAAGAACACATGGTTAAAATGTTGAATGAAGACAGTTGGGATGATGTTGTGCGCCACTACCCAGAAGCAAGTTCTACAACAACACTTAAATATTTTTATATTGCATTCAATAAGGTATGTTGATTTCTACATTTATTTTATTCATATTTAAACTATTTTTATTTTATTACTTATATATATATATATATATATATATATATATATATATATATGTCATTAAAGATGTCGAAGAAGGATGGAAATGGAGTACCAAATACTTTTAAAAACTTTATTGAAAAAATTAAGTTGGAAAAGATGAGAAAGAAGCACTTATGAATGTTGAACTTGATCCTACTCTTAATCATTACATTTGGAATGCGCTCGATAGTATCCGATATCAAATAATACAAGGTGACTGTGAAGACATTGCTCACTAATACCTAAAAGGGAATATGCCCTAGTTATTGCAGATATTCCTCATGGTTTCTATTTCCCAGACATTGAATATGATAGTAAACCATATACTTATCAAGCTTTTAGTAAAGTGGTTATGGGTTTTCAAGAAGTGAAAACATCACCACTTTGGCGATTTGTGACATTTCATTCAAACACACAATTTCCAATGTTATTAACAAGCTTCAAGGGTAATGCAAACTCAAGGATGCAACTTACATGGTAGGACTTTGAAATTGTATGTTTGATTACTCCTAAAAAAATTTATTCATGTAAAATTTAATTGAACTTTTACTATGTTATGTTACAGGCATAAGCCAAATATTGTTTCTTCCGAAGACCAGCCTATTATAAATGATTGTGAGTTCATCCATGTTGAACGTTGGACAAAAGAGGATAGCTATAAGCGTATTCTTATGAATCGAGTAGATGGGAAGACTCATAGTCAAGTATTGGTTCATGATGCAGTTGTAAGAAAACTAACATATGAGGATAAAGATGCAAAAGGGGGTATAGTTAACATTTATCAAAAACCACAAGCATTGATTAACTATCTTATAGATCTATGTTCAACTGAAGGAGATTGGGTTTTGGATTTATTCTTAGGTTCAAGTAAGTTTTATTATACAAATTTAAATTCAAATATTTTATTTTTTACTTTTTATGTCTTCATACTAATTTTCTTACTTATTTATTTTGTGCTTGATGATTAGGTACAACACTAGCATGTTGCCTACTAAAATGAAGAAATTGCATTGTCATTGAGAAAGACCCAGTGCAATGAAAATTTATTCAACAAAGAATTAACGCTCTTGAATTACTTCCAAATGTGAAGCAAGAAGTTGGTTTGAGGAAAGGGGATTTTAATGAATCACATGTGGCAAAAAAAACAAAGGAACCTCAACAACCATTATATGGAATGATTGGAAATAGACACTTTGGAAGATTTGCAGACATGAAAGATCCATTAGAAGATGACAATGACCAAAATGAAGAAGAAAATGTTGCGGAAGAAGCCATCAATAATGTTCTAGATGATGTTGAAGATGTATTAGTTGATATTGTTGATGATATTTAAGTTATGCTTGCAAACAAAACTCATTTTTTAGATTTATTAATCAGTTTTACATGTAATGTTTAGACTTTGAAATTTTATGAGAAGAATCCTTTTTTTTTGCAAAAAACATGTGATTACTATTATGTTTTGACATAAAATTCAATAAAAAATGTTATTTTCTTGAGTTTTTTTGTTAAGATTCTCTCCAAAAATTAGTTTATTTAACATGTTTTTTTGAACAAAAAGTCTCTAAGAGTGTATTTTTTGCATTCTATTTATATTGAAAATTTGTATTTTTTTGTCATATGGTTCAAAATATTGGGTTTTTAGCGACAATTATTTGATGTGCATTGAAAAATTAATTAACAATACATAAACATGTAGAAAATATAAATTTTAGAAGATTAACCCTTTTCCATTTTTTATCTATGTGAAAAAGTGAAGATATCATTACAAATTTTTATTTAAAAAATAGAAATAAAAAATTATTTTATAGACACAAGTACATAAATGCACTTAAAAATAAACATCTTATGGAAGAAGAAGACATTAGAAAATATATAGCGTCAAAATCAATCCTCTAAAAAAAAGTTGGTGATGATACACCACCATTATTCAAAATCGACATAAAAAACATCACATAAAAAAATTAAAAAAAAAAAACTTAAAGTGCCAAAAACATGCTCCAAATTTTATTTTATTTTTCTATTTTGCATCACCACTTTTCAAAATCAGGTGTTCTTCTTGCTACCTCAAAAAGTAGGTACCAGTGCAGTTACCTATTTTATCAGTAACAGTGTTGAGAGAGCCAACATAACAGAGAATTGGAAAATAGGAAGGCTGCTAAGAACAACCTTAATGAGAACTAACTTACCTGCAAGGTTGAGCCATGAGAAACCCCAAGCTTGGATCTTGAGCTTGAATTTTTCTAACAGAGGGAGCCAGTCTTTGCTGAAGGCATTTATTTGGAAGATTGGGAGGCCCAGGTACTTGAACGAAGTCCAGTTGGTCGAAGCAGCAAATCCGATATATCTAGAAATGGCACTGAGGACGCTGGAAAAAGTGTTCTAGCAATAAATATGGCATTTCCCCTTATTTAGGATGCTTCCAGTAGCTTCACAAAAATCCTCCAACACTTCTTTGAACCTTGAAGCCGTAAGGACGGAGGCTGCATCTAGCAACAGAGAATCGTCGGCAAACAAAGCATGGTTTATGTTTTTGACTCCTCTTGCGATGTTGAGGCCCATGATCTCTTGGTCTACTGCTTCTTGTCCAAATAAAAGCTTAGAACAGAAGATTGGAGGACAAAAATGAGAGGGGGGAGAGGACACCCCTGTCGAAGCCCTCTTGTCGCTTTGAAGAAGTTTGTTGTTCTCTCGTTCACCAATGGGGTAATCCAAGGCTAAAAAATACAAGCCCGGATCCAATTAATAAAATTAGTCCCAAACCCAAACTTGTGCATTACCTCCAAGAGAAAGTTGTGTTTGACACGATCGAAGGCATTTTCCAGATCTAGTTTGACAACCATGCCCTTTTCTTTACGTTGCAGGCTTGAATGGATCGCCTCTTGAATTAAGATGAAATTATCCACCATCTGCCTCCCATGAACAAAGCCACCTTGGTTCTCCAGGATAATGATAGGAAGGATACTTTTCAATCTATTGGCAATCACCTTGGTTATCAATTTGTAGCCTATGTTACAAAGATAAATGGGGCGAAATTCGTTGAAAAAATTGGCACCCTTTTCCTTAGGGATCAGGGCAAGAAAGGCACAGTTAGTGCTGCCCTCAATTTTCTGGCAGGCTTGCGATTTCAAAATCATTTTTTGCAGATCTTTTTCCACTATCTGCCAACAAGATTGGAGAAATCTAGCAGTAAAACCATCCGGTCCATGCGTTTTGTCGGGCTCCATGGAAAAGAGAGCAACTTTTATTTCTTTTTTGGTGACCTTTGCTTCTAGATATTGATTCATCCTGGAGGTGATCTTTGAAGGAACCACATCTAGAAATTTGGAGTTTTGGTCCATCATCCCATCTTCACTAAAAATATTTTTTAAATGAGAAAAAGCTTCCCTTTTGATGCTCATGAAATCCTTGTGGGTTATGGCCTCTTCCTTGATTTATGAAATGGAGTTGAAGCTTCTTCTCGCTTGGGCTTGTTTGTGGAAGAAGGAAGAATTTATGTCTCCCACTTTAAGCCAAAGAATGAGAGATTTTTGTCTCCAATATTCTTCCTCCATCAGGCATGCCTTATGAAACTTGTGTTGTAATTCTGCCTCCCGGTCTAGTACTTCTTTTGTAATTTCAGCTTCTTCCGTTTGCAAGAGATGGAGCTCAAGATTGTCTTGGGCTTGTTTTCTCTCATATGCTGGGTAAGGGAGGGATTTGGCCCAACTTTTCAGAACATATTTAACTCTTCTAAGTTTTTCCTCCCAAACAAAGAATGAAGAGTCCTTGACAAGCATCCTCCAACATTCCTTGACCTTATTCATAAAGTCAGGGTCCTTGATCCATAAAGGACTAAATATAAATGGAATAGGGCCAAGATTTTTTTGGGATAGCAGCTCAAGCTTGATAGGTTTATGATCTAAAACACTACAAGGGAGAATATGAATTCTTGCCTCTAATCCTAAAAGAAGAAAAGAACTTTGAACTAGAAATCTATCTAGCCTTGCAGTAATGTGCCCAGGACCAACTCTTTTATTTGACCAAGTATACTTACCAATAGAGGGCTTGATGTCGAGCAAATCCTAGTCCTGCATGAGGTCCTCCACCCACTCCCTTGCCGTATCCCTTATGATGCTGCCTCCTCACTTTTTTGACAGAAGTAAGGTGAGGTTTAGATTGCCAGCAATGATGGTGTTTTCCAGATTCTCTATTTCTGTCAGATTTCTGATGGAGTCCCAGCAGGCCTTTTTCTCCCCTGCTTTTACTGGGACATACATATTGAAGAGACAAAGGACCTCCTTAGCGTCAATATGTTGGAGTTTCAGGAACATCCAGTGAGTATTTATGATCTCAGTGACCACTGAGAACTTGCTACTATTGCAAAGAGAGCCCAATTTGCCCGAGGCTCCTCCAGCAGAGACAGCTTGTCCACTACCTTTATTCCAAAGTTTCTTTCTTATTTGGAGGAAGTCTTTGCTCTCCATTTTTGTCTCCTGGATTAGAAGAATGTCTGGGGTTTCTATCCTTAGAAGACTTCTTATTGCTTATTCTTTCACTTTGCTCCCCATACCTCTGCAATTCTAGGAGACGACCTTCATCACTTACTTTTTGGGAGAGATGAGCTCCCTTGGAGCCCTGTGTCTGGTTTCTTGTCATCTTCGGAGTTTTTTCCAAAAGTTTCTCAAGGGTTGGTTGACTGCCCTGGAGCTTATCTTTGTAGGCTTCCTTTTCTCTCTTTTCACGGACAGACTTTCGGCCTCTTGTCGATCTTCTAGCTGAAAATTTTGACTCCCCTATTTCTCCTTCCTCTTCTGATTCCTTCGAGTCTTTTTCTTCCTCTTTGACTTCTGCATGTTTTCCCTTAGGTCTTTCTGAGGCATTTTATCCTTGCCTCGAGCTTGAGGGAGTCCCTTTGTCAGGGGAAGCTTTCTTTTGCATTTCGATCTCCTGGAGTTCCTCTGAAGCTGAGCTTAAGGGCCCAAACGTTTTCTTGGCCATTCGGGGGAGGGAATTTCTGAACAGAAGTCAGCTAGGGACCTTTTCCATTTGGAGCCCTAGATTTGGGGGCTTTATGGGATATATTTGACCACTTGACCTGATTCCAGCCCTCCTCCTTACCTTTCTCCGCCTCTCCATTGCTCGGGTAGCCCCTAGCAAAGTGACTGTAAACATGGCATTTCCGACATTTGAAAGGAAGCTGCTCATAGTCTAACTTTTGCACATGAGTCCAACTATCGATATTAATTTTTATTGCCTCTAGAAGTCCCACCTCTAGATCAACCTCGACGCATATTCGGGCACAGTCATATTGATCCTTATTATTTTTCCCGATCAATAAATTTACCCAGGGTGTTACCTATGTGTTTCAGATAATCCCAGTTCTAGCAATGCACTGGGAGGTTCGGCAACCTAACCCACACTGGGATAGCAGTTGGAACATCCACTGTTGGGTCGAAATCTGGCGTCCACTATTTGAGATACAGGCCCTGAGGTCCCATAAAATAGGGCTCATTCTGAAAGATTAGACCTTTATCCTCTTTTGAGATGAATTCGAACAGAAAATAGCCTCTCCCTAGAAAATACGAGGTTACATTGTTCTTGATCAAGGGCGTCCAATTTTTGACAACCCAGTTCTCTGTTGTTTTTGGAGAGGGCCAAAGACCAGTAAACTATCCCACTAGGGCTCGATCTGCTAGGGACAATGCTACCTGGATCGGTCCCTCTGGGGGAAGGGAGATTTCAGGAATATCGTCCAATTTTTTCACAAATTTGGCGGCTTCAAATTTCTTCTTCTTCAGCATTGAGGCCTGCAATGAGTTGAATGCATCCTCAGCTAGCGGAAGAGGAGGGGGCGGAGGAACCTGGGGCGAGCCCAGAACCTCCATGGCGGCGTGGAGGAACCCTAGCTGTGCACGGGCTTAGGCAACGGAAGCAACAGCTAGCGGACACAACGTTAAAAAAACCATGAATATGCATCATGTTATTACCTGTATCAAAGTGAAATTGGAAGAAACTAGAATCTTAGTAATGAATAATAAAATGCAATTCTAATTATGAGGTATACCATCGATGATGAAAGTGGGGACCAATGTACAATAGTACATTCCTCAAAATGTGAAAAGAAGTGTTAAAACATAACACTAAAGGGCTCATCTAATGAAATACTATTGCCATAAACTGTTATTGAATGTGATGAAACATGTCACAAATCACTGCAAGTACCAAGGTACTAAAGGGTCATCCAATCAAACTCCCATAGCAATGAGTCAAAATCAATAGAAATAGACTCATCGAGGAAAGGTTATTTTAAATATCTTCAATGGAAACAAGGTAAACATGATAAGAATGTAGACAAATTCTTAAAATAATTAAGGAATCCATAAAATATGACTTTCTACTAAAAAAATTACCAATAGTATTACCAATTACATATTGGTAATGACCAATAATGAAAATAACCGCATGACCAAAATATTTCATAAATGATAAAAATTAAATCAAATATATTAATACAATTTTTAATTGTGTAAATATATGAGTTGATATGTAACATATGAAAACCTTTAATAAAAAACCAATAATGAAATTCACTATAAACTATAAATGAACAAACCAAACCAATGATAAAATGTAAATTTTAATATTCACTTAAAAACACTTTAACTTAAAACTCAAAGCAGCATACCATTATGAAAAGTTAATGAGTAGTGATAAATCACTTATACTAAGCTGAAATATGAACATTAATTTAATAAATCAAGAAAAACAACATAACAGTGTGAAAAATTACTAGGTAAAAAATAGTGATAATTCGGGTGTTGTACAGTGAAGGGTTACAGGATATCAGTGGAGCAACAAGACTTTTTCAAGGCAATTACGGGACTGCCCAAAACAGGGACTGCTTCAAAAAACTTCCATCAGGTCTGAGTGATGGAGTAGGACACACGTATGTTGATTGAATGATAACCAGTTGAAAACATACCCATAAACATTCAATGCAAAAGCTAATGGATGCACTGGAATGAAGATCAAACGTTGAACGTAAAGGGCTGCTTTCATATTTTCAAGATAGTTTTCAAAACGTCGCATTAAAGATAGTTTTCAAATAAAAACACAAGTTTATTTACATATGTAAACTAATTATAAAAATGCAAAATAATATTTACACATTAATTTGAACAGGAAGGGCCGGCTCCTCCGATGCCATAAAAATAAAATTTCCGTAAAGGGCAGCCGTCATCTCCTCTTTCCTGTTTTTTAATTTTTCATATTTAATATATATATTTTATTAATTAATTTAAAATTAAATAATTTTATATTTTAATTAATTTTATTTAAAATGGCATAAAAACATTAAATTATATCATTTGTGAAATTTAAATATTTTGATTTTTTTTTAAATATTATATTTATTTATATATTAAAATACAATTTTAAAAAATTTAAAATTTTATTGTAAATAAATATATATTAATGATGATGGTGGTGGTGGTTAACGTCTATTGAGACCAATCTTTGGTCTATCGGACTTAAAGAAAAGGGTTATTTAGTTTGATTTAAGATTTTATTCCTATGCTCAAAAAGCTTGGAGAGAAGTCTCCCGAGCTCACTATAATTTTGACATCTTAAAAGGTGAGGAAGGTCAATGTTGCAAAAAAAAATTACAATTTAACTCATGAGAACAAAATATGAAGCAATTAAACTTGACTTAAAATAAATTTAAAAAAAATATACAATATCTACAATGTTTTATACATAAATTATAATAATAATTAAAAAATATATATTTACACTGAAGTATGCTTAATTCATAAATTCATCGAGTGAGTCAAATATGTACTGTTAAAAAGACAGAATTAGGTAACGAGCAACAAGACCGAACGAATTTGATGTAAATTTCGTTTTTCTTTTCCTAATTTAAAGATCCGAAACATCGGAACCTTTTTCTATCAGTAGGTTGGAGATTTCAAAATACATCACAATGGACAACCTCGTACATAAATAGTTAGAGTTACTTATTTCCCAAAGTAACAATAATAGTGCGAGGTCGGGACTCATACATAGCATGTCGCTCCCACAAGTATAGTTGGCCTAATAATACATCAGAAACATCAAGAGGAGCAATGTCACATAATACCTCATCCGTGAAGGGTTTGATGCTATAGGGAAGGTGACACTGCTGGCTGATGCGGAGATCATGTCCTTGGTGAAGCCACTCGATGGTGTATGGATGTGGGTGTGTTGTAGTCGGCAAACCCAATTGCTTCACGACATCTGCTGAAATGAGGTTCTTTTGGCTCCCATTGTCGACAATGAACTGTCGCAGGAAACCCTTTACCCACATATGGGAGTGGAAGAGACGCTCCTCATCCTCTGGATCTTCCGGTTCCTCCTTTTGGATCTTCGCAATGGTAACAACGGCATTGGGCTCCACATCAATAATTTGTTTTCCTTTGTCATTCCCCTTGTTAGGTTCTGATTTAGAGTCGGAGCATGCATCTGATTCATAAGCCCTCATCTCGGCCACCAGCGACTGCTTGGCCCGATACCCACTTGTGTTGTGAGTGGAGCTCTTATGGAACTCACACCACTTTCCCGTGTCTTTCTTTGGCTTTGCGGTGTTGTTCTTTGCTTGTGGATTTGGCAGGTTGTCTTGAGCCGCCATGCATTGGCTTTGTCCTTTGTTCTGTGGTTTGGGGGCACCTTTCTCTTGCTTTTGATTCTCAAATCCAAAGTCTTGCTTCTTCTGTTTGAATTTTTGCTCAATCGTGGCAGCATACCGGTATGTCGTACCAAGCGAAGAGATGTCGAGGAACTCCATTTTCTCCTGAATGTATCTATGCAGACAACTGCGATACTTTAGCACCAAATGGTTCTCCGAATCTTTGATACCCAACTTTGTGCCCAAAGTATGGAACAGATTCGTTAGCTCATGCACATCCTGATCTCTTTGTTGCCGCAGCATGGTCCATTGTATGTACTTGTCCTCATAGCTCCCCATGGGATAGTATTGTTCCTTGATGGCGTCTCGAAAAGCATTCCAAGTGGGTACAACTAAGAACAAAGAGGGTTTTGTCTCATCATTTTTCTCATAATAGGTTTCCCACCAGTCCTTGACATGGGGGGTAGTTTTGAGGAGTGCAAAAATAAACTTCTCCTAGTCGAAAAAGTCATGAACCGAGAAATATCCTTCTAATAGATTCAACCATCTATCTACGACATTTGCATCTATTTGACCCTCAAATATGAAAATGTCAAAGTTTACTTGTACCTTAAAGGGAGTTGCACCTCTAGAGTGGTTGTTGGATGCAGATGTGTCGCCGGTGGGCAGTCGTTGAAGGATCTGGGCAAACTTATCCATCATCGCGTTCCTTTGTTTTTCGAAGGCCTCCTTGAGCAATATTTTGATTGGATCTCTTGCTCCCTCATCTTTCTTTTTGTCCCCCATGGGCAATCGTAGGGTTTTGCGAGGTTGATCTTGCAAAGGTTCAACCAGATTGAGCCCTAACTCCTTATACTCCAACCTCGTTGGGGACATGCAAAGAAAGATTGAGAAAAAGAAGACTGCTCTGATACCATTGATTTGGATTTATGCAGGAACACAAAAGAATACACATATAACCATAAACACAAAGATGTAGCGGAAATAACACTTCATTTCATTAATATCAAAAAACTGAAATTTTCTTACAAACAGAATGAAATAAACTAGCTAGGGCACTGGTAGCTTATCTCTGAGAAGAGATGTGTCGGCTATAGGTCTCTGAACTGTGTTACAATGAGGCTCGAGGGCCTATTTATTATTTATAAACAATGGAAAACCCTAAACATCCAAAACCCTAGGAGATGAAGCACCAAAACTATGGGCCCTGTTTGGGTAAATTGGTTCCTAAGGACGTAACTTTGGCATACGATCTTCTTTTTACGCGCACCATACCTCGTTAGAAACATCTATCCCAAGGACTACAACTTTTGATGTGAGCAACATCAGTCCCAGTTTTCCCAAAAAAACTTCGTTTAGGGCCTCAAAACGGCTCCGGAAGTTTAGGACCCGAAAAACTGCTAAAAATAATAAGTTGTGCCGAAACTGAAAAACTGAAAGAGAATGGTGGGGCCCCAAGTGGAATAGGCGGGTGGCCACCAATACCCACTTGGATCAACCCCCCTAGTATATGAGATTAATATGAGAGTGGATCATTGAAACAAGTTATCTATTTGTATTCAAAAGAATGAGGCTTCCAAGTGGCCAAGTATCAAGTTACTTCAAACCTAAGATTAGATGAATATCAACAAAACACAAATAAAAAACAATACACGTTGGATATCCAAGGAATATGTAGATTGATTATCATGGTCATAAACAATATATAATGGATCCATGTATACAGATAAGGGATCATGGCCACATGACATACACAAGGAACCATGTTGAAGTAGAATAAAAGTGTTTGAGCAAGCAAACATAACTTGATTTTTACACAATAATGAATACTAGAGGTATAAAAGTCATTCCTAGATTTGGAAACATGTAAATGCTCAACTAGGTGTAGCATATAAATAACAAGGAAGGTGACATCAAAGTAAAATGCATTGTGTCCAAGGTCTTAATAAAAACCATGCCATCATGTATGAATATGCACCATGTTATTAGTTGTATCAAAGTGAAATTGGAAGAAACTCGAGCCTTAGTAATGAATAATAAAATGCAATTCTTATTATGAGGTATACCATCGATGGTGAAAGTGGAGACCAATATAAAATAGTACATTTCTCAAAATGTGAAAGGCTCATCTAATGAAATACTATTGCCATAAACCATTATTGAATGTGATGAAACATGCCACAAATCACTGCAAGTACCAAGGTATAAAGGGCCATCCAATCAAACTCCCATAACAATGGATCAAAATCAATAAAAATAGATTCATTAAAAAATGGTTATAATAAATATCTTCAATAGAAACAAGATAGAGATGTAAACAAACTTTTGAAATAATTGAGTAAAGAATTTATGGAATATGAATTTCCACTTAAAAAAAATTACAAATACAAATAGTATAGAGAATGTTTACATATTGGTAATGACCAATAATAAAAATAACCCTGGACCAAAGTATTTCATCGATGAAAATTGGATCATAGATATTAATACAATTCTTAATTGTGTACAAATATATATAACATGAAAACCATTTAATAAAAAGCCAATAATAAAAATCACTATAAAAGAAAACCCAACAAATGGTAAAATAAATTTTAATATATACCATTATGAAAAGTTAGAGAATAATGATACATCTCTAGTACTAACATGAAATACAAACATTAACTTGATGACTCAAGAAAGGCAACATACTAGTGTGAAAAATTACAAGATAACGAGGAAATACAAACATTGACTTAATAACTCAAGAAAAGCAACATACCAGTGAAAAATTTTCAAGATAACGAGGAGTGATAAATTGTTTCCACTCACCTGAAATATGAACATTGCTTTAATAAACCATTAATTTGAATTTTATTTTTTTAATTAATATTTTTTATCACTATAATAATTATTTTAATATTAATAATTTTAATAAATTGAATGATAAATATTTAATAAACAAGTTTATAACAAATACTTACAATAATTTATATTTTAATCTTAAAAAAATTTCTTATTTTCCTTGTTTTACTTATCTAATAATAAATTAATTAATTTCCATTATTTTTTATAAATGCAAGTAAAGCAATGGATGTATATATACGTTATATATACTCATCAATTCCATTGCTTTACTTGCTTATAGCCTTTACCAGCTGCTTCTCATTTCACAATGAGAACCTCCTAGATCAACATGCAGATTGGAAGTTAAAACCAGGTGTCCTTTACAATTGATGCATAAAATCCTTTATGTTTTCTCTGTACGACACATATCAACTTTTTATCTGTAAACCTAATAGTTGGGCAAGGTGGCATCATACATGAAATTGTAAACTGGTGGGGCGATCGAAAATTCGAAGAACCCTGTAATCCTCTTGAGCCCATGTGAGAAGCTGATGCATCATAGCTTCACCGTCAAAAATCAAATTCAAATTCATGATCATGGAGCGTCCACCATAGCGTTATTGTCATCCGTCAAAAATCAAATTCAAATTCATGATCATGGAGCGTCCACCATAGCGTTATTGTCATCCACTTGACATGAGAATTTGACATACACCCTCTTCGTTTGGATTTTAATTCTCAGAAAGCCCTGGAGTTTAGAGACATGGAGGAGTTACAGTCTCAACTACCCACAAGGTGGCTGGAAACTGATAATCCAGCCAAGGTCCAAGCACTGGACAAGTCTGGCTTGAAGCCTTACATTGTAAAAGCCGAATCCATCAGGCCAGTCTTGGCCAGAGTTTGGCACCTCGTTGAGGAATTTTGGGAGAATTTCAAATTGGGGTGTTCAACAGTGAAGGGTAACAGGATATCAGTGGAGCAACAAGACATTTTCAAGGCCACGGGACTGCCCAAGACAGGCCGCACGGTGGGTTCCTGGTTTGAAAACAAGAAATCCAAAGTGGAGCAAATAGGAAAAGAGACTTGGAATGCAAGGCATGCGATGAGATTGAAACAATTGTGTGGAGTTGAGACTAGTTTCAAGCACGAGTTCCCTGTGAATATGATCAAGAATGACACTACAAGGTATGTGAGCTCTATAGTCATGGAGCATCTCTCGGGGATGCCTACTGTTTCTCATTGCAACAATGGATTTCTCGATGCCATAGAACAGGGCATGAATGGAAATGTCACTAACTGGTCTGCCCACATTTCTAAAAGGATGAAAAATTTAAATGTGGTTCGCCGAAATGTTTTCATTTCACACACAAAGGGGATCCAAAATGGATTTTGCTATGGGGTTGTCACTGCATTGCTTCTTAGAGAGCAGGCACCTGATTTGTGGCAGCAGGTTGTAGAAAATGGAGGGGCTGATGTTGAATTGTTGAAGAAAAGAAGAATGAATGAGATCAACAACTTGGAGGATATTGAATTGTTCTTCAAGGAGAGAAGAATGAATGAAATAAATGGAAATGGGTTTGAATTGGGGAATTTGAAAGGGGAAGGGAAGATCGAAAGCGGTAAAGAAGATCAATATCAGGAGAAAAGACGCAGGGTATCATTGGCATTGGTGGATTTTGGGAAAGTGGGTAGTCAAAATAATAAAGGAGTGCAAATACAAGTAGAGAGGAAGGAAGGAATGAATGGTTTGAATTATCAAGGTGCAGGGGTAGTTTTGCAGAGGATTAAAGTCTGGTTAGCAGAGGAATGTGCTGAAACTGCTGAACAATACCTAGCAGATCGTGAAGGATGGATGGAAGCCTCAGTCCAAGAGGTTTCAGACGGAGAGCTTTTCGAGCAATATTCAGGAGATCATATTCTGGATAATCGGATGCATGGTATTCCAGTGAGCCATTGCCAGTCAAGGAGATTCTCTAGATGGGTGGAATTGGAGCAAAGAAAAAGGATGAAGGAACGGCCAGTGAGGGAACATGACAAGTTGTTGGTAATCAGTATAGAGTATATCTTGGCACATTTTGTCCACAAAAGTAAGGTTCCTTTTGCTCATGGTAACTTGTATGTGGACCCCTATATTGTGTTTGTGCACCCTCAGGCTTGCAGATTTTTGTGGGCTTGTTTGTCTGCATTCAAAGTGGTTCTGTGGTCAGAGAAACCTAGAGGAGTGCATGATTTGGTCCTGCAGCACATTTTGGGAGGCACTACAATTTTTGGTGGGATACTTTCTTATTCAATCGAGGACTGTGCCATGACAAGAATCAGCCGAGAAGGCGATGAATTCCATGGATGTTATAAGGATTTGACTACAGTCTGGGAAGATCTGGGAGACTATGGAAGTGCAAATACGCTTTTGATTGATACTTCAAATGTGGCCATGCTTAAAAATCAAGAGGGAAATGTGATTTGCCCTATTCCCTACAGATATCAAGTGCAGGCTTCTCACTGGCAATTGGAGACCTATCTCTTGCCTTATCTGGAATGTTTGGAGTCGGTGCAAAGCATTCCTGAATCTGTAAAGAAGTTCCCATTTATCCCGCAGAAGGAGCACACTTGGGAATGGTCTCCATTTGAAGAAGGTAGGGTTACTACTTCGTTTCCATCTCCTTTTCCACCATGTCGTCATAGAATTGCGAAGAATTGGAAAATGTTTCCGAGTATTATGACAGAAACTTCAAATTCTCACCTGGAATTTTTGAATATTCAATGCTCTGAGACTGGGTATACTGGCCAACAACTTCCCATCACAGGAACCAGTACCTTATTTTCAGAGTCAGTTCCAGCTTCTGCTAACATAGGAAGTTTTGAAATGTATCACGGAAACTCTTCGAGAGTGTTCACGGGTTTCAACGATAATACACCCTTTTCATTTGAATTTTGCTTCTCCGAAACTATGGAGAGGAGAGACATGGAGGAGTTACAACCATACGTACTGCCTCAACAACCCACAAGGTGGCTGGAAACGGATAATCCGGACAAGCTCCAAGCGCTGGACAAGTCTGGGTTGAAGCCTTACGTTGTAAAAGCGGAATCTATCAGGCAAGTCCTGGGCCAAGTTTGGGACTTAGTTGAGGAGTTTTGGCTGAATTTCGAAATTAGCTCAAGCTGTTCTACAATGTTTGGTTACAGAATATCAGTGGAGCAAGAAGACATTTTCAGGGCAACCGGCCTGCCTAACGAAGGCCAAAAGTTGGGCTACTGGTTTGAAAACAAGAATTTCGTTGTCAAGCAAAATGGAAAGGAGGTTTGGAAAGAAAGGTTTGCAAGGAGATTGAAAGAATTGTGTGGAGTTGATGACACGAGGTTCATGCACGAGCTCCCAATAGATATGATCAAGGATGACACTACAAGGTATGTGGCTTCTCTGGTTATGGAGCATCTCTCCGGAGTTTCTAATGTTTCTCATTGCAACTATGGATTTCTTGATGCCATTGAAGAAGGCATGAATGGAAACGTCACTAACTGGTCCGCCCATATTACTAAAAAGTTGGGAAGTGTCAAGAAGTTCTACCGAAAGGGCCTCGTTTCAGGCACAGAGGAAACACAATATGGATCTTCCTATGTAGTTGTCATTGCATTGCTTGTTAGAGAGCAGGCACCTGATTTGTGGCATCAGGTTGTAGAAAATGGGGGGTTGGATGTTGAATTATTGAAGAAGAGAAAACGGAATGAAATCACTGGGTTGCAGGAAATGGAGTTGTTGAAGAAGAGGAGAGTGAATGAAATCTATGGGACGGAGGATAATGAATTGTTAAAGAGGGGAAACATGAAAGGGGAGGGGAAGATTGAAGACGGAGAAGGAGATCAATATGGGGAGAAATGGCAGAAGTTGTTGTTGCCATCGGTGGATTTGGAGGGGAGGAGTGCCGATAATGAAGGAGTACGAATGCAAAAGGGAGTGGAGAGGAAGGATGGGGAAATCAATAGTTTGGATTCCCGAGTTGCAGGGGCAGTTTTGCGGAGAATCAAGGTCAAGTTAGCTGACGAATGTGCTGAAACTATGGAACAATATCTTGTGGACTGCAAAGGATGGGAAGCCTCTGTCCGAGAGGTTTCTGATGGAGAACTTTTGGATCAGTACATCAGTAATCTCAACTTTCGTTCAGGAGATCATGGTGTGGGGAATCAGATGCAAGGTATTCTAAAGGGGCTGTCAAGGAGATTCTCCGGACGGGCAGAGTCGGAGCAGAGAAAGATGATGAAGGAAATGAGAGTTAGGAAATATGACAAGTTGCTCGTAATCAGTATAGAGTATGTCCTGGCACATTTTGTCCACAAAAGTAAGATTCCCTTTGCCCCCGGTGGTTTGTATGTGGACCCTTATATTGTATTTGTGCACCCTCAGGCTCGCAGATTTCTGTGGGCTTGTTTTTCTGTATTCAAGGTGGTTCTGTGGTCAGAGAAACCTAGAGAGGTGCATGATTTTGTCCTGCAGCACATTTTGGGGGGCAGTAGTTCTGGTCGGATTCTTTCTTATTCCATTGAGGATTGTATCATTACGAGAATCAACCGACAGGGCAATGCAGTACATGGATGTTATAAGAATTTGACTAGAGTGTGGGAAGATATGGGAGACTATGGTAGTGCAAATACGCTTTTAATTGATACTTCAAATGTGGCCAGGGTTAGAAATCAAGATGGAAATGTCATTTGCCCCCTCCCCTACCAACATCATGTGCAAGCTTCTCATTGGCAACTAGAGACCTATCTCTTGCCTTATCTGGAATGTCTGGAATCAGTGCAAGGTGTTCCTGAATTTGTAAAGAGGTTTCCATTTCGCCTGGAGAAGGGATACACTAGGGAACGATCTCAATTTGAAGAAGGTAGGGTTATTCCTTTGTTTTCAATCCCATGTCCACCACACCATCATGGGATTGTAAAGAATTGGAATATGTTTCCTAGCATTGTAACTGAAACTTCTAATTCTCAGTTGCATCTGCTTAATATTCAATGCCTTGGGATTAGTAATACTGGCCAACAATTTCCCATCACAAGAACTAGCATCTCATTTTCTCAGTCAGTTCCACATGCTGCTAACTTCGGCATTTTTGAAATGTATCATGGAATCTCATCAAGAGTATTCTTGGGTTTCGGTGATCAGATACAGAGTTACAGCAACAGTAATAATACGAGGGAACTGATTAATCAGGGTGCTGACAATATGAAGTATATGAGGGAACTAGATCAGGGGAAGGTTGAATTACATAACATGACTTGTGAAAAGGAAAAATTGGAAAAGACACTACAAGAAAAGGAGCACTATCTACAAAAAGTGGTAGATATCTTGAAAAAAGTAAATGAAGAAAAGAAAAAGGCAGAGGAGAAAAATGCTGACTTATCTAAAGCATTTGTAGAAAGGGGTAGGGCTTTGAAACAGGTGAAACTAGAGAAGAACTTGAGAATAAAACAGACAGAAAACATGATTTGTTCTTTGCGGGGAACTGTCCAAGTTCTGCAAGAAAAGTTAGGAAGCTTTGAGAAGGAACAGGAGTTCCAAATGTTTGTCAAAAGGGAAGTTGAGAAAGTCAAAGAAACAGCTCAAATTCGTTCCACTTTGACAACATTTCCTGGAATGAAACAAGAAGGACATCCTGTGGTTGGAACACAAAAGCTGATTAACGAGTCGATGCAGCAATGGGAAGTAAAACATCAATCAAAGGAAGTAAAACATCAATCAAAACCTGATCAGTTTATGTTGATAATTAGTCCAGATGTTCAACAGTCGACAGTGGAACCTTACCAACAAATCAGTAAGAGTACAAGTTCTCATATGGCTGGAGATGAGAGCACAAGTGATAGAAGTCATCTACTTCTTGCAAGTGATACTGAGGCTCTGCATTGTTCTATTTGCATGGAGCAGTGGACAACTGCAGGGAATCACCGTATATGGTATGTGCAATAATGCTACCGAGAAAGGCCAATCTACTTTTTGTTGTGTCAAAACTATTAGCAAAGTTCAGCAATGTTTTCTCTGGCATTCCAAAGACTATATAACACTACCTTCTATCAGTAAATTAATGTATACAACATAAAATCTTGATAATGGGTGAAATCTGGATTTCTAATTCTTTCAGTAAAGAAAATTACTGAAACTCTGATATAAGCTGGGTATGTGTAGAAGCCTTAAGTTACTGAAACTCTGATATAAGCTGGTTATGTGTAGAAGCTACAAGTTGTCTCTAAAAACATAGAGAGAGCTGCAGGAGGTAGAAACTTTCAACCTTTAAGGAGCTTACATATTTGTTCTTTACAATTTGATGCGTGTCTGTAAGGAAATAAAAACAGAGATTTTCCACCACTTTTTCATGTCTAATATAACAACCATTACAATTCAGAAACACCATAATCTCCAACAGAGAAGCCTAAATAATCTCGTGCTTTTTTTTTTCTCAATTGAAAATAGCTGTTCTGTAATCAAAGAATCATTGCTGTAAAGAAAAGCCTCGGGTTTTCTTGTCTCTTGGCCTATTGTGGTTTACTTAAGGCAGAGTTAAATCACAAAATCTCAGCTTTTCTTGTCTCTCGGCCTATTGTGGTTTACTTAAGGCAGAGTTAAATCACAAAATCTCAGGTTTTCATGTCTCTCGGCCTATTGTGGTTTACTTAAGGTAGAGTTAAATCACAAAACCTCAGTATCACATTAGTTGCAGCATATAATCATGTTAGACTAAACCTTTGCATAGAATCCCTCAGGCAAGGACTTTGCAGTCAATATTGTTTTACTCAGCTGTTTCTTCATTAGAGTGCATGGACCGGATTCAGTTAATAATCTTCTGTTTGTTTGCTTTTTGTGTCTTGTTATCAGAAAACAGTTAAATTATCTTTTCTTACATTGAAATTTTGATTTCAATTTAGAATAGATCTCAAATGTCCAAATGCTAACATTTGAAATATGGAAATGCAGCTCCCTTGCCTGTGGACACATGTTTGGCATGTCTTGTATTAGAGAGTGGCTTCAGCTACATGAGAACAATGTTGGCCAGGTAAGAATATTCAAGCTAGCAATACCCAATTTCCATGGTATGATGTTTAATGAACTGGCAAGACTATAAAGCTTTTTAAAAAGATCAAGTTAGTTTCCATTCTTTTGTGGCAATTAAATCTGGGAGATTATAATTTTCTGTTTCTGTAAACAATGTGTAGTGTCCACAATGCAATAAGAAGGCCGAGTTGGGAGACATCAGAATTCTTTATGTCCCAGTTATAGGCGTTACTGTTCGACAATAATGACAGATCAGTCGTCTTTGTTGTAATACCTACAGTTTGCTTTTATCAGAAGTAAGCTGGAAATAATTTTTTTGAAGGAATAATTTTTTTTGAAGGGATTAAAGAATACTTCCCTCCCCAGTTTCTGGACTTATTTGTTTGGCAAATGATAATGGTTCTGACAGGAAGGAAAACTTGCAAAATTCTGAGGCTATTGTAATTTCTGTAATTTCTGTAATGCACCTGAGCTCTTTTCATTTCTGTTATGCACCTGAACATTATTCGCTTCTAAATTTTGTATCAATAACATAATGTTTATTAATGCTGTGTTGTCAATAGGACATGCCTGGTTGGAAAGTTAGTTGTTTGCTGAGAAAAGCCAAGTGCTCTTACAAGCTGGGGTGGTGTGTAAATCTAATGAACGAAAATATCACGCTTTGAAAAATTAAAAACCTATGAATAATTAAAAAAGATAAAATAAAATTGGGATCCCATTTTAAAAAAGTAAAACTCTCCCAATTAGTCATCTCCTTCCCCAAAAAAAAAATCCCAAAATATGAATAAATAAAAATAAATTTACACAAATTTGTTTTCATTCAGAATTTACACCTTTAAACAGTGAGGTGTTTGTGTTTCTGGTTTTTAAATTAATTTTTTTAAACCTTTAATAAATTTAAAATTAAGATGAAGAATCTATAATATGGTGAGGCATCCATGTACATCTTTTACTATTATAAATAAATAAATCATTTAAATTTATGATTTTAGTATATATATTTTTTAAATTTAATAGGTTTATTATAATTTTTTATTTTATTTTAAAATTTTCTTGGTTTTAATAAATAGAAAATTTATTCTATAGGGTCTGGAATGGGGTGTTGGATAGATGGTGATTGGTTGGGCTGTTAAGGTAATTCTAAATGTTAAGTGATCAGTTCAGTTCAATTATCGGTGTTGTTCAGGTATTTCTAAATGTTAAGTGATCAGTTCAATTATCAGTGTTATTTTGAATTTGAGTTTCTAAATGTTAAGTAATCAGTTCAATTATCAGTGTTATTTTGAATTTGAGTGTTATTCCCATTCTATTTTGATGTTATTTTTAGACATGACCATAATATAGCCTCCCCTAAATTATTAATTTGTCTAACCATAATATAGCTTCACCTAAATGATTAATTTTTTATTTATTTTTTAAAATATATATTTATTATAATATCTTTTATTTTTATTATACAACTATGCTCTAAATTTTAAAAGATAATTGTAACCAGCTGCATACCAGGGGACTCTTCTAGTTTGCCAATCATCTGTCCATTGGCACCTTATAATGGACACCTTATTTAAATAAGGTAAATATGGGGATTGGCAGGTTCTTATACCAGGGGATTCTTCTAGTTTGCCAATCATCTGTCCATTGAGACCTTATTTGTATATGGTAAATATGGGGATTGAGGGGATTCTTCTAGTTTTCCAATCATCTGTCCATTGACACCTTATTTGTATAAGGTAAATATGGGGATTGAGGGGATTCTTCTAGTTTGCCAATCATCTGCCCATTGACATCTTATTTGCATAAGGTAAATATGGGGATTGGCGGGTTCTTATACCAGGGGACTCTTCTGGTTTGCCAATCATCTGTCCATTGACACCTTAAGGCTTATTTGTATAAGGTAAATATGGAGATTGGCAGGTTCTTATTCATGGATTAGTAGTTTGCCAATCATTTGTCCATTGACACCTTATTGGTATAAGGTGGACACCTTATTTGTATAAGGTAAATATGGGGATTGGCAGGTTCTTATTCATGGATTAGCAAAAGTCACTGACTTCTCCCCTCCCTAGCTCCAGACCTGGATGACCCGGATTTCTCACCTCAGGAGGTCTCCCTGTCTAAGTTGGGTATTTCTGATACATATGGCTATATGTATTATACTCTCATGGAAGCTGAGCATATCTGTCTAAGTTGGGTATTTCTGATACATATGGCTATATGTATTATACTCTCATCGAGGCTGAGCATATCTGTGCCGAGGGCTCCATCCCTCTCCCATAGCTGCTACTTTTCTCATCTCTGTCTTAGATAAATATGCTTTTGTTTTTTCCTGTTGCAGACAATGATGGACAGGCTCGACATTTTGATCACTGGTTTTTGATGGAGACTTTTACTCTTCATATTTTTGTTATATAGACAATGATGGACAGGCTCTACATTTTGATCACTGGTTTTTAATGGAGACTTTTACTCTTCATATTTTTGTTATATTGCTGTGCCACGGGTGGGTACCTATAGTTATATGTCAATATGATCCACACTATATCTACATTTGTGACAGTTTACAACTTTTCATCTGAAAAAAAAAATTGGCTGCAGCCAACCTGTGTAATTTCCTACTTGGTTTCTTAAGTTGGTATCCTCGGTCACGAAGCTATAGAATTTTACCGACTCTTAAAATCATTTTCCCCTTAGTAATCTTACATTACCTTTCAGAAGTCAGAAATTGCTCTCTGAGGTCAGATAGCCCCTCTGACTTCCTCCTGGCTCCTCCTTAGTTTTGGGAGAGCAATCAGAGATCGCTCTTAGCAGATGGCCCTTCTGAATTCCTCCTGGCTCCTCGTTCGTTTCTGGGCAGCTTGAACGGGCAGTGCCCCGGGATGTAGGGATGTCTATGTATATATTAATAATAATAATAATGCATTCAAGAACGCCAAATTGTAGTAATAAGTGTAGGTGACTCGACATATTTGTACATAATTTATATAATTCATCATTTTTTATTTATATAAATAATTTAATTTAATGCGAAATTTTTGGAAATGAAATGATTACAAAATAAATATTTTCTCAAATTTTCATATATTTTTATTAATAAAAAATATAAAATTAAAATGAATTTATTATGTTGAGCATAATGTCTTTCAAATTTTAATTTTCATATATTTTTATTAATAAAAAATATAAAATTAAAATGAATTTATTATGTTGAGCATAATGTCTTTCAAATTTTCAAATTCAGTGACAGTAGTAATACAAATTCGATTTCAAATTCATAGTAATACAAATTCAGTAGTACTACAAATTCAGTGACACAGTAATAATAAGTAATAAGTGCAGATGAGTTAATATTAGACACAGTAATAATAAGTAATAAGTGCAGATGAGTTAATATATTTTTATAATATTAGGTGATTTATATAGATTTAAATAAGTATAAATTTATTTTAATTTTTTATTTGTTAAAGGGGTAAATATTTTCTCCATTATAAAAACTAAAATATTAAATTACATAATTTAATGAGAAACACAAAATTAAAATGTATTTACCCTAATTCCTAATTCTTTATGCGTGTGTTGAGCATAAAAGAGATTACACATCTCTTTAAAATTCAAGGAAGTTCAATTTCACATGGGGATAGAGTATGTACACCAATCTAAAGGGGATGAGGAAGAAGAGCTTTTAGATTTGGCATAGTTAAGTGAAAAGCCTTGTGGATTTAAGAAATTGAATAGTTTTAAAACGATATATTTTTGTGTAGAGTGATGGTGAGAAAGGCATGAAGGTGATGGTCAATGTGGTGAAGGGGATGGTCAATGTGGATCTTGTTTCGGTAAACTTAGTGGCTAAGAGAGCCATCTAGAAGGCAATAAATAAGAACATCCAAGAAAACTTAGTGGCTAAGAGAGCCATCTAGAAGGCAATAAATAAGAACATCCAAGAAAACTTAGTGGCTAAGAGAACCATCTAGAAGGCAATAAATAAGAACATCAAAGAAGGGGACAGAGTTCTCATTTTGAAATCCATAGTAAATTACATATGGGGAGAGATGTTGTTAAGATGGTTTAAGAAAGTGGTTAGAAAGGTGTTGAGTAAATTACATATGGGGAGAGATGTTGTTAAGATGGTTTAAAAAAGTGGTTAGAAAGGTGTATTCAACAAATTGAAACTAACATTTAGGTTTAAAATGAAAAATGTTTAAGGCTAAGGCTTTGAAATGTTCTATAAATATATTGATGACCATTGGGGATAGAGAAGACCTTATGGTTGTAACTTGGATTTATTCAGAGCATACCCAATTTAATTAAGAAAAACATGAAGATAAGAAGGATTAATGAGGTTGAGGGTTTCAAGGTCAACAAGTGTGGAGATAATATCAAGCAGAAAACATGAAGATAAGAAGGATTTTAATGAGGTTGAGGGTTTCAAGGTCAACACGTTTGGAGATAATATCAAGTGGCTTCTGAACAAGATTCTTAGTAAATAATGAAACCACATCAAATAACTTATCGTGATGTCTTGTTCATCAAAGTGAAGATGCCAAGTTCTTTGAATAAAGTTGGAGGAATATTTAATAAATGAAGGGCTTTTTTTTTTTTTTTTTTTCCAACAATTGATAGCTTATCAACGATGAAATGAGTTAGAGAATAAGTGGAAGCTCCTACGGTTCTCACAATTGATCTAAGAGGAATGTCTTTATTATTATTTGTAAATGCAATCATAGTGACAATGACTTGACTTTGAAAGCTTCACTGGTAATTCTAATGAGTTATAGATTCCTCTGGACCTAAAAATTGTTTTTTTGTTTGTTTGTTAAATGCCACATATATATTGAATACAAAAGGAATTACACATATTTGAGTATAATTTTTTTATACATGACGTTTCAACTCCATTTGAAGGAATTACACCTCTCCCTCATTCTAGGTTGAATTTTTATTTTTTATTTTTTAAAGTAATATATTTTTTTAGTTTCGGTATATATATATATATAGAGAGAGAGAGAGAGAGAGAGAGAGAAATGGATTGAGTGATGAAGGGTTGCAAAAACCCTAGGTTTCCTCTCAAAACTAGTTTTGTTTTGGTTTCAAATCCTATCAAATGCACTTGACATCATACTTTGTAGGTTCCCATGTCTCCAATTAGGCACATAGTCTCCAACAGATGGGGGTTTTAATGGAGTTGGATGAGTTAGATTTTGAGGATGATTTTATTGGTACAATAGACATCTTCTTTAACAACAAAGATTTTGTCCATGCATAGGTGGAGAAAAGGTTGAAAAGTAAATGGGTTTGCCTCCATGATTGAGCCTCCAACTGGAATCCCTCCTTCAATTGATGTTAATGCATCGAACATGTATTTACCCATGTATTAACCCTTGGGCCACATTCATCTGACATTTTCTCTCTATGCTTCTAGTAATTCTCTCTCGAAGGCTCCTATTAACTTGTCCATCCATGGTTCGATGAGTGCCTTGCCTCCTCCACATGCACTTTAGAGCGACTATGGGACTAAAACAAATAGGTGGTGCATGAAAGCACACAAGAAGAAATTAAAAATGGTGGTGGGAGAGGATGTCCCAGTTGAATATATCCATAATCTCTTAGGTTAAGCTATCATGGGTAGATTTGGAGACAGGTGAGTTGGTCTAAGCACATTGCAAGGGTGGATATTGGAGAATTGGTATGATTTTATGGGGTATTTCCCATATTTTCATGTGTTGGTATGCAGTTGGATCTATTTTGTCTTCAAGATGAAGGAGGAATTGCATGAATTTATAGCAAAATTTGGTTTTGGTGTCCTAAGGCCCTGTTCTTAAAAGTTTTGGAGGTGGAGTTCAACCCAAGTTGAGATCACTAATTAATGATTCAACTATGGGTTATTCTTTCAAGTCTTTATTCTTTTGGAACCCAGAGGTTTTAAAGGTTATTGGAAATGAAATTAGGAAATTTTAAGGTTGGACAAGGTTGGTAGTTGAAGCAAGACTGATGTTGAGGTTGGATATAAGTTGAAGTGGATATGGCGAAGGGGTTATAGGAAGATATTGAGCTTGTAAGAGGATATTTTGTGTGGGTTTAGAAATTAGATCACTGGTAGGTTCATTCAGTTGCTACATATGCCATGAGGTGGGACATCTAATCAAGGGATACAATATTCCTTTCCCCCTTGGGTAGAGGCCAAAGAAAGTTTGAAAGTCCAAAATTCGGGTGGTAGAAGGTTCAAAATCTAGAGAGAAAATTGTATCACTTGAGGAATTTGAAGGGAAGCTAGTCCTCGCTACTCTCATGGGTTTCAACATGGAAAAATTGGAGTGTTCACATGATAAATCCAGTATGTATGTTGTTGTTTTTGACGTATCGTTTTCTCTTTTGGTTGTTAATTCTAAGTCTTCCCCGGCCTTCGAGGCTTTTCTAGCCCCTAAGGGTCACCCCGCCCCTCCATCTTTTGTGCCTCACCCCCTATGTAATCCATGTTAAGGAAGGATCATCCTCCTCTTCCCCTCATAGGATTTTGGGTCTAAAAGTGCAAATATCCCTTCCGCTTTGGTAGTTTGTTCCCCTCCTATGAAACCCATGCTTATTGTTGACCCATCCCTTGATGACAAGCCCTTAGAGAAGTCTAGGCCAAACTTGAGGTCAAGATTAGGGCTCAAAGCAGAAGGATGCATTGTTGGGGACCTCACCCTTGACAAGCCTATTCGAGCTTAGATGGGAAGGAAATGTCACTTATCTATCACATAGATGCAAGTAGCTATAGATATTAGAATGGGAAAAAGACTACTATTGTTTGGGCCCTTAAGGTGGGGAGTGCCCATGGTAAGAATTCCTCGTGAGTTTTTATTATTATTTTGATGTCTAGGGTGTTGGGGATGTCCCCAAGATGTTTTCCCTTCACTGATTGGTGTTTTCTACCTCTCAGTGATATTATCATGATCCAAGAAACAATGTGTCCTACTGCAAAGGCAGAAGAGGTTCCTTCTCCTGGTTGAAAATTTGGTCGTTCTTCTCCTTAGATTATAAGGGTTTGAGTCGATTCCTCATAACATCTTGGAGCCCTCAGCTTAAGGCTATTTCTTCTTATTCCTTTGGCTCAAGAGTTTTGGTTGAGATAGCACACCCTTCTTTGTCCTCTTCCTTCAAATACATTAGCTTATATGGACCATATTCAGGAAAAAAAAAAGGTTTATTTGGAGGGTCTCAATTCGTCTGGAATTTTGTTGGCTCCTAATATAATTTTGGGAGATGATTTAAATACCACCCTCTTGTTGCAATAAGTTTAGGATGATAGTACCCATAGGGATCCTTTGGAGGATTTGTTTCTCTCACCTCTTTTTTAATACTAAATATTACACTGAGAGGGAGGGGGAGTGAATTCGTGTAATGGAAATTTCAACATCTCAAAATGATTTCATCAATAATTGAACCAATTTCAAGCAGCTTTAACCAAAAACCAAAACAAGAATTGATGCAGAAAAACAGAACGACATATATACACTATGAGGATATGTACAATGGGCCATCATAGCCTGCTATCAATGCTGGAAGTAAGGCTTGAGAAACTGTCTATTGATAGGCATCTCGAGTGTATCTCCTTCCAAATTCTCTAGCGCAAAAGTATTGTTGCCTTTGACCTCTGCTACCCTGAATGGACCAAACCAGAGGGGGTTGAACTTCCCATGCTTCCCTTTGTCTGCTCGCCTGATATCCCATCGCAGCACCAAATCCCCAACTCGGATTTCTCTGTCTTTAGCTCTTTGATCAAATAAGCCTTTCATTTTTTCTTAATACTTTACTAGTCGGAGGCCTACCTATTCTTGTGTTTCATTCAACTCCACCGATTCATTCTTCGAATAAGGTCATTTGTCTCTTCCTCGCTTTCTTGTAAGAATCGAGCCACAAGTAATGCAAGTTGAATAGGGAAGACTACGGCTCTGCCATACACCAGTTCATAAGGGGACTTTCCTGTGGATCTTTTAGTGGTGATGCAATTTTCCCAGAGTGCAAAATTGAGCTGGGAATCCCAGTTCTTTTGATTTTTGTTGATGGTCTTCTTCAAGATCCTCACTAGTGTCTTGTTAGATGATTTTGCTAGCCTGTTCCCCTATGGGTAGTACGCAGTGGAGTGTCCCAGCAAGATGTTGTAACGCTAACAAAAATTTACAAATTTAGCCGACTTGAAAGTCTGGGCATTGTTTGTAATGATTTTAGTTGGGCATCCAAACCTAGCTATTATGTTCTCCTCTAGGAACTTGATCACCACGGAGTCTGTAGCATTTCTTGCGGGCACGACCTCTACCCACTTAATGAATTAATCCGTATCAGTGAGGATCAATCAATGCTGATTGCTAGAGGTCAGGTGAATCTCTCCTATGAAGTCAATTCCCCACTGTTTGAAAGGTTCTTCAACATGTACTAGGATCGATGGGAGAGGTGTGTACCTTTGTTTTTCAGTGAATGTCTGACACTTCTCGCAGGCCCGGACACGAGAATGTATATCACCAAACAGTTTAGGTCAGAAGAAACCCGCCCTCAGGATCTTGTGTGCAGTGGATCATCAGCGATAATATTCGCCACATATCCATTCGTGGAATTCGGTCATCACTTGGTCAACTTCTTGCTCTGTTAAACACAATAGTAGGATCCCCGCCGGGTCCTTCCAACACAGTCGCCCATTTGCCACGATATACTTTTGAGACTTCAACCTCAAGGTGCAATACTTGGCCTTATCATAGTTAGGAGGGCATCTCAGCGTTAACAGATATTCCACTATATCTTTATACCATGAGGATAGAAGGTACTTCACATGTGTTTTTTGAGTGGAAGATTCTATGCCTTGATGTGCACCTATATCCTCCTATGCCTGTCATCCTGTCATAGAAAGATTTATCCCCAAAGCTTGACAGTTGGATTCTCATAAGAATTTTGCCAGCCCTTGGCCTTTAATGAGATTGGTAGGCTTTATCTCCAGTTCGTACTCTTGAATCTTGGCTATCCACTTGCCCCTTTTTCCTTAATTGTCGCCCTGCACCAGGATATCCTTCACCGCTGCTATGGGAACATAAGCGGTTATGGCATATTTTAACACATATACCCAGAATGAATTTAGATATTTGACCATAGTGTAAGCTTACTTCTACAGGATATCGTATTTCAGTTCAACTTCTTGCAGGACTTGGCTGAAGAATGCAATGGGTTGTTCATGCCCTTTGGCATTTTTCTGTAAAAGTACTACAACTATTGTGTGAGGAGAGGCGAAAGAGAAAATCATAAACGACTTCCCATAATCTGGACCGACCAGAACTGGAGCTTTTGTAAAGGCCTTTTTGATCATGTTGAAAGAGTCCCTGGATTCAGGAGTCCATCTAACTTCACTATTCTTCTTCAACATCCCAGTGATGTTTCAGACAATCTCGGAATAGTTGGGAATGAACCTTCTGAGGAAATTTATTCTTCCCAGGAATACCTGTACTTCCTTTTTTTTTCTTGGTAGGGGAATGTCGTTTATCACCATTTAGCTTTGGGTCGATCTTCACTCCCTCCTTAATCACTATGTGCCCCACTAACTTTCCTTCCTCCAAGGAAAACATGGATTTTGGGGATTCAGTGACAGGCCATACCTACGACATTTATCAAAGTTTCATCAAAGGTGATCTATGTGTTCAACGTCACTCTTTGAAAAGACGGTGATGTCGCCCAGGTAAATCACCACAAACTCATCTTGCTCTCCTATGAAAACAATGTCCATCGCATGCTGAAATGTGGCACCAGCGTTTATCAAGCCAAAGGGCATTCAGGCTTACATGAAGGTTCCCCAAGGCGTAGTGAACATCGTCTTATTTTGTTCTACCGAGAGCATTGGCACCTTATTATATCCTGAGAATCCATCCATCATGGACATGCAGGAGGGTGTTGGGGATGCCCCCAAGATGTTGTCCCTTCACTGATTGGTGTTTTCTACCTCTCAATGATATTATCATGATCCAAGAAACAATGTGTCCTACTGCAAAGGCAGAAGAGGTTCCTTCTCCTTGGTTGAAAATTTGGTCATTCTTCTCCTTAGATTATAAGGGTTTGAATCGGTGTCTCATAACATCTTGGAGCCCTCAGCTTAAGGCTATTTCTTCTTATTTCTTTGGCTCAAGAGTTTTGGTTGAGATAGCACACTCTTCTTTGTCCTTTTCCTTCAAATACATCAGCTTATATGGACCATATTCAGGAAAAAAAAAAGTTTATTGGGAGGGTCTCAATTCGTCTGGAATTTTGTTGGCTCCTAATATAATTTTTGGAGATGATTTAAATACCACCCTCTCGTTGCAATAAGTTTAGGATGATAGTACCCATAGGGATCCTTTGGAGGAATTGTTTCTCTCACCTATTTTTTAAGACTAAATATTACACTAAGAGGGAGGGGGAGTGAATTCGTGTAATGGAAATTTCAACATCTCAAAACCATTTCATCAATAATTGAACATATAACAATGCGTAAATAAATAAAATACATCACGGCGGGGAATAAAATTGTGCATCAAGTGACAATCATCACATCAACAAATGAGAACACCAACTTTTACACATAAACCCTTGCAAAAGAAAACCAAAAATTCATTTTGTCTTCTTCAATTTGATTACATAGATTTTCACACTAACCTATTGCAGGCACCCACCCTCAAAATAAATTTGCAGGCACCAATTTGCTAGATGCGCTGACCCCCAAAGTGTGCAATCACAAAATTGCAATAGGCTACAACCTAGTTGATGCGCCAACCTTGAAAAATTGCAATCATCGACTTCCAATAGGCTTCAACCTAATTTAGGCTTCAACCTTGATGAAGGCACCCACCTCCTCATTCAACCTAATGTGGACCACTTTTCACAATATTTCAGACTGGATCCACAAACATAAAAAAACAATATAAGTCTTCATAAATTGATTATACCAATGCTATCAGAACCATATTAATCAAACTATCATAATATATTAATCAATATGTCAAAACCTATTGTTGTTGAAGAGTTCTGGAAAATTGTGTGTTATGTTCATGGATTTTCCCAACGTTTTAGGTGAGCCGTTCACCCATATTCAGGGGCTAGAAGCTTATTTGTGGAAATATCCATGATAAAATGTCACAACCTGTTCAGAAAGTCGTAATGTTGTCATACCTTATTCATCAATATGTGATGTTGTATTATGATGTTCATTAATCAACTTGTTCATCACAACAACTTGTTTATCAATCGAGTACCATAACACCTTTCCCGGATCCTGTTTAGGTCATACATACAACATTTTCTCATAAGATCCAAAACGAAAAATATAGCTCTACAACATCAAAAATACATCTTCATGACCCTTCATATCCCCTGAAAAGATCACAACTGAATTATGGTCATTTCCTCTTTTCCAAAATTCAATTTGACTTAAAAAATAATTCCAAAACCCATATAAAATTATATAAAAATAAATCATTCAAAAAAATAGAAAATTCTAAGTGCGTTATATAGAATGGCACTTTAAGGGCTCTATAGAATATCTTAACGATTCTACAAAACAACCATTTACAGTGCACTAATAACCCTATTTAAAAATAGGTAAAGCGACTTGTCTAAGGATCGAACTTGTGACCCCCTGCATAAAAAACAGTTCCTACAACTGATCTGACCACACAACACGTCGTGTCATCCTGTGGCTTGTAGCTACTTTTTACTTTTGACCCATTTTTGTATGCCACAAAAATGAATCCCTCCGAAAAATTGAACCACATACCTTCAAAGAACCAACACAAACCACAAAGCCATAGAACCAACAGACCAACGCAAACCATAGGGATTCATAGTCTCACATAAAAGCACCGGTGTGTAGTCTCACATAAAAGCACCTGTGTGCAGTGTCGCATAAACGCATTGAGATTTTTAATTGGTTTTGGTATTTGTGCAGAGCCCATAGGTCGTAGAAACACACTGGTGCGCTGCAGCATACAAACGCACCGATGTACAGTAACTGAAATGCACTGGTGTTCATTTTGTATTTTTTTAGAAACATCGACATGTGACAGTGAAATTATTGTGATTTTTCTAAATTCATTATTCATCAAAAGTCAAACACTTCTTATAACAATATTCATATTAATTATTTTTTTATTAATGCATTTGAATGTGATGTTTGGATTAATTTTTTTATATCATATCATAATTATTGTGATTTTTTGAAATTCATTATTCATCAAAAGTCGACGCATATATATTTTATAACAATATTCATATGAATTAAATTTTTATTAGTGCATTTGAGAACAACAATGGAGTACGCAATAGCGACAATGGAGAACACAATAGAATAAATTAAAACATATATATATATATATATATATATATATATATATATATATATATATATATATATAAGACAGTATTTGTCATACAAAATGGGACAGTTATTGGTATCCCTTTGTCTTTCAATTGGGACACTATGTCCATTAGCTTAAACAAAATCTCTGATTTCACAGACAAATATTTCAAAAAATACAATGCTTTGCTTTGATATCCAAAGATAGTGATCATCATTCTTTGCTTGAATTGTTGTCACTACTAGAGCTACTTCCATGATTTGAGTTGTTTTCAGGAATGTTTTGTTCACGGTGTTGATTATTTTCTTCTTCTTCACCTTCCATCTACAAACATAAAAATAAACTGAAATGAGTGTATATACATTGGTGAGAATTATGAAAATTGCAATATTAAATAATATACATCAATGTAAATCAAAAAGAAAAATGACATACCATAGCAACAATTGACTCATAAACTATACACATTCTTTCAAAACCATGTACCATGCCATCTTTCAAAATTTCATCTGTTGGCATAGTTCCATACTTTATTTCCTGCAAGTTTTATATCCCATAACAAATCATATATTTAATATAAAATATTTTTTTGTTTTATTAATTATAGACAAATAAGTAAAACAAGATCGATAGATGCTTAAAATTTCACAATTAATTTTTGATATGCCAACATATACTCACAGCCCATATTTAACCCAATTCAATGAATTCGTATGATGGTTCTTCTTTGTATGTTAGCACCTGTTTGAAGACATTCAATGATGATTTTTGTAAAACAACTAAATAATACAAAAATGAAATCTAGTTAAGTTGCTATAAGAAAGTAACAATTACTGACAAACTTAGATATCAACCCTTTTCTTCCTTGTCGTCCTGTTTTATGTGCTGAATAGGTTCTATTTTCTTTTCTTTTCTGGAAAAAAATTCTTGAAAATTAATATTTAATGCTAAATTGTTTATTTATTGTACCTAATGATCGAAAAAATCAATGATTACATATTACATTTGAAGTACGTTGTTGTTTAGATGACTTCTCTCGCAATGCAATTTTGTCCATTTTTTTGACCATCTCCTTGTACACCTTTTTGGACATTCCTACTGGCATATTTCTGATATCAACTTGTTCATCTTTTGAGATTTTCATAATCTTTATGAAAATGTAACATGAAAATAAACTATATAATTTTTATATTGATATATGAAAAATAAATATAACAATTTAGTGATATTTATAAATAATTCTAGAAAAACATTTAAAGGAATATTACTTTTTCATTTTTTTATTTTTTTTTGTACGTTTTTGCTATTAAAAGTCTGACATGTCTCATTGACCAATTCTCTGGAAACTCTTTCTATAGTTTAGATAAAATTTGGTTCTTGGAATCATTGGATTGGTTTTTGTATTGTAAGTGGAAAAAACATCTATACATTCGTTCCACTAGATCCCTCAAACTTTTGTAAAAGTTTTTCCCCCTTTCGTTAACCTCCAACACCACTCTAGATGAGCTAAGGAGCAATTCATTTTTATTTGCATGTTCTATTTTGTTTCTTTTCTTAGAACAACATTCCTTTTATGAGTTGTTGGTCTCTGTAGAACATTAAACACATTTGAATTAATAGATTGTTTGACACATGCTATCTAATAATTTTAAGTATATTATTAATGAAAATTAAAAAAAGGAACTCATATTGGATCGATGGTATTTTTTCATTCATTTGATTCATCATTTTGCAATTTTTCCATCAAGTTTTTACACTCTTCCGGTCGTAGATAAGAAATAACCTTATCGAGCTTTGTCATTTTGTGGCTCTGCATGATACACAGTAAACAATACATATTAGTTAAACTTACATATAGTTCAAAAATAATATTTTTTGTAAATAATTTACAAAGAACTTGCCTTTTTTGCTTTTCTTGATGTGTTATCAGTATTTTTGTTACTTTATCTCTTGTCAATCATTTCTTTATCAATATGAAACCTGTATCATATCATTAACTAATATATTTATAAATAAATTGTCAACTTTTCAGGTAAAAAATAAATCTCAAGAAACCGATGTGCCTTTCATGTTGTACACACCGACGTCAGTGCGTGGGGGTATTATAAACGCACCACAAAAACAGTATAATAGACCGTACGATGTTATCATCGTAAGATAGCGCACCAGTGCCCTATTTTAGATATGGCGCACTGATTAAAAGAAATTGTTTTTAAATTTTTTATTACATGGTACTTGCGCGGTGCGCTATGTTACGTAGGGCGCACTGATAAAAAAAAAATCCATTTTTTTCAAAAATTCACGCAAGGGCCGACATGGATTGGGATCCGACTATGCAAGTCATCCTGTGGGTTGGATGTCAATCTAAAATGAAAAACCCTAATTCTGAAATCACAAAAATAGGGAGAAGAAAGAGAAGAAACAAAAAAAGGGGGGTTTAAGGTAAAATGGATAAAACTGTAGAAAAAGTAAAATAAAATTGCAAAAAAAAAAAAAAATCAAATTTAATCACGAGATCGTTTGAAATTCTATGTTATAGGGTTTGAATCACCAGAGGTTTGGATTTTGATTGTCTGAATACTTCTGTTCGAACGTATTTCATTGCTCCACAATGCTCTCGTGTTCTCTTGCTCCAGGTATGTCTCCTACAAATCTCTCGCTGAAAATTTTAGCAAAAATATTAAAATAATGAAAAGTGTTTAGTATTTAAAAAATTGTTTTATGAAATTAGATTTTTGAAAATATTTTTCCACCCATTTTTCAATTTGTCATTTTTTTTTTCACTTAAAGAAAATAGAGTTGTGTTTTTTTATTTGCGTTTATTCGTCACCGATGCGTCACTTAATAGCACCGCACAGGTGCATCCATTGGTAACATGACATTGGTGCGTAGTAATTAAAACGCATCAGTGCGCAATAACTAGAACACACTGGTGCGATTATCTGTACATTAGCACCGATTTGCAGTTGAGGCACCGAAATTACTTTTACTTGTGTACACCAAAATTAGACATGTTGGAAATGTACATTTTGCTATGAAAATCTTTGGGCCATTTATTTTCAAAATTGCACCTCTTTTTCTTTAAGAAAAAGAAACTTGAACCTTTCCAAAACCTGCAACAAGAAAAGGTGCTCCATGATCTGCTTTCTCATTTGTAAGTTCCTCCTCCATCTTGGCATCCAATTTCCTCTTTTCTACTTTGTGATTTCTATCTTGATTTTAACAAAATTTATACAATCTCTATTTTACGAAAAACTGACCTTGAATGTTCTGGGAGCAATGACAACGAGTCCTTCATTATGCATTTGTTAGTAGAAGAACACCGATTTTCGACTAGACGATGTAGTTATTACATGTGGAGGAAAAAATGGGCTATTACATTAGATTTTACAATAGGAAACCGATTTGTAGGTGGAAATATGGTAGCTACAGGTATCTATGTTTTTCTTCCCATAGAAATGGTCACTAGATTTCCATTTATAATACAAGCATAATTTTTACTGGTTTCATCCACAGAGCATCATTTTCAATAACAAATGGAACCAGGGAATCCTTAAGTGTATCCCATTCGCATTTTGTTTGGCATTTCGTTCTTTGATAAATGCTAATTCACCTATACTTTCAAAAATTTGGATTTTTGAGTACCTTCCATGTGATATTCCTCGTTATCCACAGGACCACAACTCAGATAAGTTAGAGATGTCATTCAGGTTCAATTGAAAGTTGAAGATGTGATTTTATGCGACATCGACTTTGTCAGTAAAAGTTTATGTAAGCCAACCGAATATCGGACAATGCTTCCAACTGCTTTTAAACGCATTCTGGAGAATCTTTCCCTTCATGGGACCTACCAGCCCGATCAAAAAGGTTAATTGATCTTTGTCTGTTGTCCTTAAGGGAATGAGAATCCTTCCCTTCATGTTGCCTCAGCTTTATCGACTACCTCGATTGATCTTTCTCTACTGTCCAATATTTCCTCGCCATCCTTGTAAGAATGAGAATCATTACCTTCATGTGATCGTCTGCATCTCTGTAATCGTCTTTTTCCGTCTTTCTGTTTGAATCACTCATTTTCTCTGCTATAAACTTCTCAGCCGAAATTCGAACTCTCGTCTTTTCAAACCCTCATCTCCTTAAAAATATTCTTTCCCACGATTCAAACCCTCTGCTGCTCCAATACTGCACTTTACAGAATAAATTTGTCTTCTTAGAAAAGATATTTCAATGACATACCTGGTTTGCGCAAGATTTTATTTAACCTTGTTCTAGCGCGTGGGGTTTTATAGGCGCATCAGTGCGGTTTCGTAAGATCATGATTTATGTTTTGGCCCGATGTTTTATGATGCACCAGTGCGCAAGAGTTGTGAAGCATCGGTGCACTACAGTACTAAGACGCACCAGTGCGGATTATGATGATAAGCTCACCGGACGAAAAACTAGGAATCTCCGCTAGAAATGGTGTACTGTATAAAGTTTTTTTTTTTTTTTTTGGTATGTAAGGTCATAATAAAATAATCATAATTCTAAAGTACATGAATTTATTTGCATTATTTTCAAAACTTTATTATGTTACAAAAATTCATATTATTCTAGATTTATTATTTTACAATTATTTACAAATTTACAAATTTAAAAATTTTAATAAAATCATTTCACATTAATACAATCAAAATTTTCACATTAATACTATTAAAATTTTACAAATATTTTACATACAATTACAATTAGAATTACAATAAAAATTTTACAATTTCACATACAATTACTATTAAAATTAAAATTAAAATTTTAGAATTTTATAGACAATTACAATTAAAATTAAAATTTTACAATTACAATCATTTCACAGTAATACAATTAAAATTTTACAAATATTTTACATACAATTACAATTAGAATTAGAATTACATTTATAATTACAATTACAATTTTACAAATATTTTACATACAATTACAATTAAAATTACAATAACAAATACAATTACAATTTTAGAATTTTACATACAATTAGAATTAGAACTACAATTTTACAATTTGTCATATATACAATTACAAAAAAAATTACAATTTATAATCATTTTACAATAAATTAAATATTACAATTACAATTAAAATTTTACATTAAATATTTTTCATACAATTACAGTTAAAATTACAATTACAAATACAAATACAATTTTACATCCAATTAAAATTTAAATTTCAATTACAGTCACGACATAATATTTAAAATAAATATCATGGTCATTTAATATTAAATTAATTAATAAACATCAGATCATGATAACCATCATACAAACATCATATTCGACTAAAAAACACATTCAAATTCGCTAACATCATCGTGATCATGATTATCTAACAAAACACAATTAGCATTGTATAACATCATCACAACACAAACATCACATGTCAAATAACTCATGCTATCACATACACATTTATCTGCAAGCTGCACATTAAATGAATATATCTAACATGACCTAACAATATACACATCATGATGATCACCAACGTGTAAATTAAGTACAACTGAAACATGAACATAAAATACATGAACATAAAATACATGGACCATATATATATATATATATATATATATATATATATATATATATATATATAAAACTGAATAATGTTAAAAATATACAACTGTAATATAAATGTCATGGATCAATTGGTGGTATAACATCAATAGCAGTTCTAGTCGAGGCCTGCTCAGTCAATGGTGCAACCTCGATAGTCAATGGTCCAGCCTGCTCATGATCATGAGTACTGTTGGATGCTGACTGATGGTCCAGCCTCATCTCCATGATGACTGATGTTAGATGTTAGTGGAGGTTGCTCATCTGACACGGCACAAGGTGAACGATAATGAGATGATGAGTCGTTGCTGCGGACTGTAGAGCATGTGCTGCATCTCGACCACGCCTATAACGTACAACAGTCCTCCTCAGCCGCATAACTAAGGTTGTAGCTCCTACGACATGTCGCATCAACCTGTACATGTCACGCGGCATGCCTCTCCACATCTGTAACAGCCTACCATTGGCTTGTATGTCTCTGATATGAGCGGGCCTGATGCCTTCCTCAACAATCAATGCAGTGAGTTGGTCGCTCAAATCCATCCTATATCTAGTATCAAGTCGACCACGCCTAGAAAAAGGCAGTACCGGTGCACCAGTAGGAGCAGGCTCTCTGCACCGGCCTCTTGATGATCCTCGTCATCTAGCATGCCCTGATCATCATTAGGATCCACACCTGGATCATGTGGTGGTGCCAGAATGTCCTCGCCATTAAAAGACTCAATATCTGCAAAATATATATAAGTACACAACAATAATTAGACAATTTCATTACACAATTTAATAAAAACAAGTTAAAGAACATGTTAGAATAAATTTAAATAAAACAGTAATATTACATTTATCATCTGGCGGCTCATCATTTGTGAAGAGGATGTTGGCACACCCTCGCCAATCTAATCCAGCATAAGGACAGGGGACCATAATGAAGGGATGCAACTCGTCAACACTGGCTAGCAACTCCAATGCATCATGCGATGTCCTCGTTGGAAACACAGTTTCACCCCTCTTGGGCATCATCTGCCCCCACATGTGCATCCATGCCTTGAACATCGGCCTACGAGGCTGCCAAACAAAAGTAGGCTTCGTCTCTGGAAACCTCTCAAAAAATAAAGAAAAAATCTCAGAAGCAAAAGGGAAGCTGACCCTCCCTTGTGCATGAGCATGAAATCTATCTAAGGTTGTACAGAACTGCCACAAAAAAATGGCATACCACCTGACAAGTCGTGACTCATGTACTAAAGAATCAACATAATATAGAAGTGAGAAACTAATGTGTTTCCTATCACTGGTGTTGTGTGAAATGGTCGAAATCAAAAGTGAGATGCACCTCACCTCCTCACTACCAAATGCACCAATACGTAACTGACCTCCAGTGACCTGAAAATCTGAAGCAAACAGTACATCTGATGCAGTGTATCTCTAGGAGTACACTAACTGAATCCCTGCTACACATCCAGCTGGAACTTCTGGGAATGAGGGAAAATCCACCCCTCCTTGATAGCCTTGTAATGAAATATATATCCTCCTCATTGAGCGTGTACCATTGGTTAGGACCAACCTGGAAAGCCTATCGGTGGGCATTCCACCTGCGGATGAGATGTCTCAAAAACACACCATGGCCCTTTAGGGAAGTAGCCTCCTTATAGAACTTGAGGAGGGCTCCCTACCTTAGGAGCCCCTAGGTAGCTGCTGTAATAGAGTAAGGGTACGCATCTCTCTCCCTCTCTCGTGCCTCCCACAAGCGAACCATGTCATACTGCTCCACCTGTTGTTGTTGTTGTTGTTCCCCCTCTTCTTTCTGAATGATTGACATATTAAATAATATTTTTTATTAAATGAGACATGTATTTAGAAATATACATATATAATTTTTTTTTGGAAAGCAAAAACAAAACAGTCGGTGCGCCACAAAAACAGTCATGCACCAGTTCCGGTGCGTCTTTTGTTTGTCGCGCACGAGGGGCGGTGCCCTAGATGACATTCAATGCACCGTAGGTGGTGCACCTAAAAATTTTAAGAGGTCGTTGACTATGTACAGTTTCAGGAGTGCAGTGCGCTGACTAAAATCTACACCCCGACGTGTATAGTTGTGTTAGCGCACCGACCTCCTGACTTCATTACATAGTCAACGGTGCGGTCATTTACTAGGGCGCACCGTTGACCCTATTGGAATGCTGAATGCAGTGTGCTAAAAAACACCGGGGTGGATATTTCCGTCAACGCACCGCATTTCCGCTATTCCACATGGTCAACAGTGCAGCCGATTAAATGACCACACCGCATTTTTTTTTTTAAATAACGCGGTGTGCCTTTCGGTACCGCCCCGGGAACGGTGTAGATACCATTAGCATTGGTTGCGGTGTGGCCTGTAAATTTTACAAGAACCACCGCTTACCGGCACGAGCCGAATAGCTCGAGCGCACCGCGCGACAACTATTTTTTTTTCTTTTAAATGGTTAATTTTAAGGTTATTTGAAATTCTAATCCGCTAAAAATCTTAATTATGGAAAAACAAGAAAAATACATGTACATTTGACCGTCGAGGAGGCATCTTGGCTGTAAAATTTGCCCACCATTTTGCAAAATGCAAGCTGGAGATTGGTGGGCAATGCACAACAACAGTGTGTGCAATGGGAGCACCAATGTCAGGGTGGCTCAAACAAGGATAAATTGCACCAGTGCTTGAGAGCTCTGGAGCACTGAGAAAAGTGAAAAATGCAGTTTGTGGCTGTAATTTTTTATTTATTTAACCATGTTCTGGTGCACAGGGTTTTATAGGTGCACCGATGTGGTTTCTTAATACCGCACCAAGTGATTTCTCTTTTGGCGCGGTGTTTTATGACGCACCGGTGCGGAAGAGTTGTAAAGCACCGGTGCTCTACAATAATATAACGCACCAGGGAGGTGTGTGCGGAGCATACAGTGTCCGGTGTGCCAATGTTTTGTGCACAGCGGTGCTTTCTCTTGTTGAGCGCACCGATGCGGCTTTAGATGATAAGCACACCAAGCAGAGAACATCCATAAAACCCTCCGCCCACCAACCTCCTCTAATAACCTCTGCAAGAAACAAATGTTTGGGGTATTTTTATAAGGGGTTCCTCAAAAACATCCGCTAGTGGGTATTTTCCTTGTAGTGTATGCTAGATGATGAGAATTGTGCCAAACAAGATTTTGGGCACCGTGGCCAACACACCCTTGATCAAACATGCCGGCAGGAGTTGATGGAAATCAATTCCGTTGATATTTTTATGCCCTTGGTTTAAGTTTTCCACGTGTCCCTGAATGGTGTTGGGAAGCGAGTTGAAACTCACCATAACTGCAAAATCGAGGCCTGATTGGAAAAACCATCAGTTATGTTGGAGTCGTGACATAAGAGTATCCTATGTTGTTCTTAGGTAATGGAAGCACAAGAAACTAGCCTAAGTTACGTATTGAAAAGGAAAACTTATGAGTTAAACTTAATTACAAGCATTTTATATGTCTTAAAAATAACCGACACTTACTCCAATTATTGACAGAGGGGCTCACAGGCTTCAAGGCATCACCATAGTATGTGTAAGTTAAAATCTATCCTAAACCTAAGATTATTGTTGTTAGGTATTGGAAGTACACGAAACTATCCTAAGTTAAGCATTGAAAAAAAAAACTTACGAGTTAAACTTAATCTATCTTAAGGAAATTATCCAACCAAAATTCCAAAGTAAATTAAACTCTATTCTAATATGGTCTAAAAAAGAGTATTTCCAAAGATGAGGGATATGTCTTTGAGTTTGACGATGGAGGTGTTCAAGAAATTCTTAAGGATCGCAGATTTTTGGGGTTTAAGAGAATGAAGGAACTTATGGGATTCATGATGAACTAGGGTCTTTTAACTAGCGTTCAATATTTAAGATCCATTCATATGCTAACATGCCATGATAATACCTCAAGGAAATACATAATGTTTCAATGTTAAACAAATATTTAAAGATGAAAACTTGAAACCAATCTCACAAAAACACATAGTACATCATAAACCAACAAATTTCATCACCATGAGCATCAATTCCAGAACAATGTTTCTCTTCCTCAATAGTAGTAGAATTCCAAACAAGAAAAAGCAAAAGGTAAAATATAATGAACTCATTTCTCTTGTCACCAATGTGTTACAATTTACAAATTAGAAGTCTCTTCCTATTTATACATGACCTAAGATACCTTTGAAATGTGTGGAGAACATGCCTTCTCACATACAATGAAATATGTCCTCATTAAATTTGGGTGGAGAATAACTCATCCTCATTAAATTTTCATTGTGCATGAATACTCCAAATTGGAAATTGTTTTTATAAGGTAAAAGTGATCTGAAAATGGAACTATTTATAATGCTATGCAAAGTATCCATTTCCATATAATTTAGTGTGCAAAGTGTTCTCCATGACTTGCAGGTTAAACAAAGTGGTTTTGGTAATGTTTCTGAGTTTTATGTGTGAGGATTTGTTAATTAAATTTATTGTTTAACTTATAACAACAGAAATACATAGCAAGTAAAATTCACCCTAACATAACACAACAAATTGTTGAGGCAGTTCACCTCTCCTGGGCTACATCTACCAGTCCAAAGCTCCCCAATGGCATGTCCTTGCTCTATTAAATTGCTCAAAATGGTTACACAGTGAAAAATATGCCTAAACATGCAAAACCAACTGTAAATTTGACTTCATAAGATAGAAAATAGCTAGAAATGGCTTTTGTTTCACCTTAAACAGTGAAATATAACCCAAAACAGTGCCTCCTCCATGATGGCCTTGGTGGCTCCTTCCTCTTCTCTGAAGAAAAATCTGGTGTAAAACACCTCTATTCTCTCTGAAACCTGTTCCAAACTCTCCAGAAGGTTGAAGAAGCCCAAAATTGACTAAAATTTCATCTTCTTTGGTCGAAAATGGAGAAAGTTATGACTAAAACAAATTTTTGCCCAGTGGCACTAAAAATCCTCCTCCAAAACTGGAGGAACTCCAATTAACTCCTTCAAAATAGTCAGACAGGCGGAATTGGCAGAATCGCGCTCCAAATTAGGCGGTATCAATAAATTTAATTGTTTTTTTTTTTTTTGGCGCGTTCACATGCGCATTTTCTGAACAGTTAACACGCTGGCAGATAAGGTTGAGCCCTCGCCCATGGTCACGGGTCGAAGGTCCTATGCGGAGGAGATAACCACTAGGGGCTTAACCCTTTTTCCGCCGGTGCAAAGGCTCTAAGCCATCGGTTCATAGCAGTGGTCACATAGCTTTTGGGGCTTAGCCCTGAGGGCTAACCTTCAACTCTCCGCCCATTCAAACAAGTCGACCCGACTCTCCGTTTACTCACTGCATGATTGTTCGTTTATCCTCCGCCCGATTCAAATGCCGACGACCCGACTGCACATTTACTCTGCTTGCCTGTCCATACACTGATGACCTGAATATACGTTCAAACATCGCCCAAATCGCCCAGCGTTCAAGTCTTGCCCATAGCGTGTTGGTTGGGTCAACCCTGCCCGTGTAGTCGAGTTAGCCCTCCCAGTGTAGTCGGGTCAGGGTTCGAAACCCATACCCTCCACAATTTTACATAGAATTTTCCACCAATGGCCTGGGGCCACATGGCGGCCTCCAGGTAGGCCACGTGGCACCCACGGATAGGCCCACAATATAATAAAAATTTAACTTTTCCATAATAATTTTTTTTGTAAAAATTGACAAAATCAATTAGTCAAAAAGTCTTGTTTTGGAGGTCACTGGACAATTTCAAAGCTCATTAAATTTCTCATACGAACTTGGTTTTGAGAACCGTTCATGGCACCAGAATCGCAACGACGAGGCCTTTTCGGTCGTTCAGACTGCAACCATTTTTGAGCATTTCCAGTTTTGAGAATTTTCTTCACTTGGATATGATCTCCTGATCACACCTCCCCAATGGGAAACATTTGGACCCAAAAATATCTCTGAATTACATAAACTGAAGATGAGGAGACTGATTCTCCACTCTTCCAACCTTGAATCACTGAAATCTCCCTGATTTCATCAAATTGAGCTTCTCATAAAAAGATAAATTATTCCTTGAATCGGTTGACCGACTGTTGCTAACCTTGATTGTGTCATGATGCAAATTTTTGAAATTTGTAGAACAAAAACTAAACTTTGCAGAAAACATATTGTTCCTACAATGGTCTATATTCAAAGGAAACCAGAAATAAGATTCACCTTGCCAACTGTCCTTATCGCGAATTTTTGTCGAATGAGCCATGTACTTGTGTCGATTCTCGACCAAGTTTTCTTACCATAGTACCCTGCCATTATGAAACCAACAATAATCCTTGCTGAACTTTGTGTCCTCTTTGCTTGTATGATTTTCCCTTTCTTGGATTCTTGCACCACTTTGCACCGACACTTTGTTCTTTGCACCGATCGACACCAAAGAAACTTTCTGCAACATCTTGTCATCTTCTTCCAAAGACGACTTGCTTTCAGACTGAAACATTTCATCATTTACATAAGAAATAACATGAAAAGGATTATGTACAAAATATTTTTTCTTAATTATCAACAAAGTCAAATTTTGACTTGCATTGACAAGCCTTTTCAACTACCCTGCATTCACTAAATAAGATTCTAGCTTCTTCTGATGTGCTCTCACAATAAACTCCTTGCCATCCTTGAATAGATGATACTTATTCTCATGGTGACGAAAGATCGCTTTTCTGTCATATAAGTAAGAACTACCCAACACCATACCTGTAATGTCAAGTGGTAGCACATCTAAATCAACCATGTCAATATAATGAGTTGTTATGGCGAAGCGCAACATGCACTTCCTTGAAACTTGTAAATTAACATCCTTGCAAATCCATCCAAGTGGATATGGCTTTGGATGTGGAATGGTCTCAAGTTTCAGCTTCTTGACTAAGTCTTCTGAGATGAGATTTTCTTGTCACCCATTGTCAAATAGTGTGTCTGTCTTTGTGTGTTTGGAAATTATCCTCACATGAAACAACTCAATCCTCCTCTCTTCATTTGGAGCTTCTATGTGACAGTTTAAAGTGCTAGAACTGGGATTTGTTTCTTTTACAATCTATTTCCCCTTTATGTTCTTTAGTACCATGTCTAGGCTTTTAGTTTCATCTCCTGATTCAGACCCTAAGTCTTGTTCAGCTATTGTAACCGTCTTGCCTTTTTCTTTGGCCTTATCTTTGGTTTTAAATTTTTCTGGCTTCAACTCCGGATGAAGTTTCCAGTAATGGTCTTCATCGTGGCTTGTTTTGGAACAATTTTTACAAATTCATTTTCATTTTTATTTGCTAGAGTTTTCATTTCTTTTTCTCCCTTTGCCTTTAAATTCACTATCCTCGTTCCCATCAAAATATTGTTTACCTCTAGCCTTTAAATGTGTCTCTTGGACAGAAACCTCATCTAGACTAGTAGGATTGAACATAAGGATAGTATGTATAAGATAGCTGTGTAAACCACCTATATATTTCAACTAAGTCTCTTGTCTATGCAAATCAATTCCTAACAAAAGAGCCCTTCTTCTAAACTCTTGAGTGTAATCTTGAACATTTTGTCCCTTAAGTTGTCTAAATTTGCCAATTCATGATAGCCTTTTGTAAATGAGTCAATGGATAAATTTTTTGTTTAATTACATAAATAAATTCATCCCATGATAAAGTGATCTTACCATGTTTTTTAATTTCATCCTTGGTCTTGGCTTCCCACCATACCAATGCTGCTCTTTCCATTCTCAAAGAGGCTAACTGAATCTTGGTGTCGTCTTCATGAAGGTTTTGTATCCTCAAATAAACTTCCAACTGCCTTATCCAATTGTCAAGTTTCTCTGCATTGACCTCATCATTAAACATAGGCAACTCAAATTTAACATCAAGCTTTAAAAATGGACTTTTATCAGTGGTTTTAGACTTGTGAGATTGATTCACCGAAGTAGAGGATGACGATGAAGAGGAATAGGATGAAGATGGGGATGGTGGATCACCATTTCCTCCGTGCCATTTCTTTGACTTGTCATCACTTTTCTTTCCTCCTGAAGAACCCTCTCCTTCTTTCTGAGGTTTAGACCCTTCTCCTACAAGCCTGTCATTCCTTTCTTGGTAGAGTATCCTCACCATCTCCGTCATGTCCAAGAAAGCCTTTCGGATCACCCGTTCTTCTTCTTTGGGATCAATGTCTTCAAGAACTTCTCCTTCTCTTGAAGACATGCTTGAGGCTTCATCTATGGCTCTTGGAGGTGGCTCTCTGGCCCTTCTTGGTTGAGGATTACTTTGTGCTTTAACCAAGTGTCCTCCCCCTCTCTTGAGTTTAAGCCTAGTAAGCATCAAAACTTGCAAACAGTGAACTATATATTTTCATAAGAAAAAATGTAGAGTAAAACTATAGCTCTGGTACCATCTGATCTGAAAATGGAACTATTTGTAATGCTATGCAAAGTATCCATTTCCAAATAATTTAGTGTGCAGAGTGTTCTCCATGACTTACAGGTTAAAAAAAGTGGTTTTGATAATGTTTTTGAGTTTTATGTGTGAGGATTTGTTAATTAAATTTATTTTTTAACTTATAACAGCAGAAATTCATAGCAAGTAAAATTCACCATATCATAACACAACAAATTGCTGAGGTAGTTCACCCCTCTTGGGCTACAATTGCCGGTCCAAGGCTCCCCAATGGCATGTCCTTTCTCTATTAAATTGATCAAAATGGTTACACACTGAAAATTATTCCTAAACAGGCAAAAATAACTGTAAATTTGAATTCAGAAGATATAAAATAGCTATAAATGGCTTTTGTTTCACCTTAAACAGTGAAATATAACCCAAAACAGTGCCTCCTACATGATGGCCCTGGTGGCTCCTTCCTCTTCCCTGAAGAAAAATATATTTTAAAACACCTTTGTTCACTTTGAAACCTATTCCAAACTCTCTAGAAGGTCGAAGAGACCCAAAATTGACTAAAATTTCATCTTATTTGGTCGAAAATGGAGAAAGTTATGACCAAAACAAATTTTTGCCCAGTGGCACTAAAAAATCCTCCTCCAAAACTTGAGGAACTCTAGTTAACTCCTTCAAAAATAGTCGGATAGGCGGAATTGGCGGAACCGCGCTCCAAATTAGGCAATATCAATAAATTTAATGGTTTTTTTTTGGGCGCGTTCACATGCGCATTTTCAGGACAGTTAACACGTTGGCGGATAAGGTCGAGCCCTCACACATGGTCACGAGTCGGAGGTCCTATGCGGAGGAGCTAACCACTAGGGGCTTTACCATTTTTCCTCCAGTGCAAAGGCTCTAAGCCCTCAGTTCATAGAGGTGGTCACATAGTTTTTGGGGCTTAGCCCTGAGGGATAACCTTCAACTCTCCGCCCGTTCAAACGAGTCGACCCGACTCTCTGTTTACTCATTGCACGACTGTTTGTTTATCCTCCGCCCGATTCAACTGCCGACGACCTAACTGCACGTTTACTCCGCCTGCCTGCTCATACACCGATGACCCGAATATACGTTCAAACACCGCCTGACTCGCCCAACGTTCAAGTCTTGCCCGTAGCATGTTAGTTGGGTCGGTTCTACCCTTGCAGTCGGGTCAGGGTTCGAAACCCATACCCTCCAAAATTTTACATAGAATTTTCCACCAATGGCCTGGGGCCACATGGAAGCCTCCGAGTAGGCCATGTGGCACCCACTGATAGGCCCACAATATAATAAAAAATTAACTTTGCCATAATAATTTTTTTTTTGTAAAAATTGACAAAATCAATTAGTCAAAAAGTCTTGTTTTGGAGGTCACTAGACGATTTCAAACCTCAGTAACTTTCTCATACGAACTCGGTTTTGAGAACCATTCGCGGTGCCAGAATCGTAGCAACGAGGCCTTTTCGGTCGTTCAGACTACAACCATTTCATAGCATTTCCATTTTTGAGCATTTTCTTCACTTGGACATGATCTCCTGATAAAAAAGGAAGGGATTGTATACCTCAAATAAATGCACACTGGGACCTATAATTAATTGGAAATGCAAAAATAATAATTTCATCCTAAAGATACAAACATTTTCTACAACATATCGTAGTCATTATTCGAAAAATAAAATAAAATCTTACTTACTAAAATCCAAGTCTCTCAATGCAGTAATTCATCATATCCGCCAATGTTCAATTCAGAACAAATGTGTACTCCCAGTCTAAACAAATTATACTCTTGGTAATGAAATTTGAAATGGTAAATTATTGGACAATACCTAACCTTAAGATATAACCTTACACCATGCCTGACAAATATCCTACATAAGTATGTTTCCCACTTATACACTAATTTCACATAAGGCAAGTCAAAGCAAGACTTAAAATGTTGTATGGAATATGAAGTATAAATATTTGAGTAAAAAGTAAATATGTAATAATGTAAAAGTGTGTGAAATAATTAAATAAACAATCTACAATTCGAATCAATCAAATTGCTCAATAAATGAAGCATGGTCGTGCATTTTAGTGAAGCAAGGCAATTTTGGCCTGCTTCACAAAAATGCACGCCTAGCCTTCATTTCAAGGAAAAATTGAATGATTCAATTATGAATTCTAACCCATTTTTAGGCCCAACGTTGGAACTATGCTTTGATACCAATATGTAGTGTCCCCAATCCCCAACCGAGAAACACCAATCATCTAGAACTACATAATTGTATTTAATTTAATTTGCGGAAGCATGTAAATACTCAAGTTTGTCTTCATTAATACCATGTACCTAACAAGTACATATAGAATGAAATGCAATTCTATATGTCGTACAAGCATTATGCATCACATACAATGTAATTTAGATAACATTAACATCAATGAGCTTGAAACCATAAAACTAGGGTCTAAAAGTAAAAATAGTAAATAAAAAAAACACATAAATAAATTTTCATATGTAAGAACATGGTTACTTATCTGAGAAATAATAGCTGATTGGCTACGGGCTCTCCACGTTCCTCCCATCCATAGACCTAGTGGTTCATAATCTCAACCATCGGTTACCCTCGAGTTGGGACAATAACTCTATAGGAAATAATAGAAAAACCAATACAAAACCCTAGTTTAGGCACCAATCCTAGCAACCTCACGCTCCAACCACACACTCACGTCCCCCTGACCGAAACATAAGGGGTGCAATGTGAGTCTCTCACTGGTGCCCACCTTCCAGGGCGACTTACAGTCAACCAAGATTGTCTCAGCCCACAACTTCAAGAGCTCTACCATTGTTTGGGTGTCCAAGTACCAACAATTAAATTGAATTAACCCCACAGCTGATGCCAGAGCCCCACCAGGGCTCACCAAATATCTTATAACCAAGCTCACACTAGAACTCCAAGGCCCATCAAGCCATGATCAGAGCCACCAATCTCTCGAATCCAACAAAGAGGCTCACATCATAAGCATGATGCATCTAGCTTGACATTATTAACTGAATAACCACACCTCAGTTAGTCTCAAAATTCACCCCATGACTCACTAACTAATCTATAACCAATTGAATGATTAACTGATTGAATTCCCCTGTAAAAAATAATTACGCTTCTTTATGTATGCATGGCCCTAACTTGCCATGTGGCACCTCTAGAACCCACATGGGCCCCAGGTGCAATTTTCACCCAAAATACCTGACTATCGCATTGTCCCTAGAGTTTCGTCCCCATACGCTTTTCGTGGAGTGGGATCCACAACAAGCCTTATTTTATTAATATTATAATATGTACAAATTTAAAATGTTGGGCCCAAAAACGTGACTAAAAATAACTACACGGGCACGCAAGCCACATAATAAAAAATTTGGCACACCAGCCTAAGAGTCACGAGCATCAAGGCTCAACAACCTCATATCAAAAATACATATATTTACATCGTCAAATAGGTGGGGGTATTACAGAATGTAAGAAACTTGACAACTAAAGACAACAAGTGGAAATGTACCAAAGGGGCCTTTAAATCAAACTCATAGAGCAATGAGTCAAAGTTGATTGGAGTATACTTGTTCAAGAAAGAAAATATTGAATCCGTTGGACCAACATATGGTAAAAAATAATGAATATGTAGACAAAGTCTTGGAATAATTAAGGAAATAATCAATTATGGATTTCCACTACATGAAATCCAAATGGCCTAATGGAAGTTCACATAGCCAATGACCAATAACGAAAATCATTCTCAAGGGTGAGATGTTGCACCAATGACGAAATTGGAATCCAAAGTATTAACACAATCTAAATTGGTGCAAATAAATAAACTATTATAAAAAATAATGAAACTATTCAATGAGGAACCAAAAATGAAAAGAAAATAAATTGATTATGCCAATATGCATGTCTATTTTAAAATAGGGCTTCCAAAATTTTAATTTAATTATCATTAACGATTGGTAGATGGTAGGGATTTAACCTCCAAGGAATATTTTAGAATATTCCTAGTAGTATTTACATATCAAAGGTAATTATGTCCTTTCTTCCCTATTAATTATTAAATTGATAGATAAATATATATATATATATCATATGGATAGTCATATGAACATGAGCTATGGTTTTTTAGGCATGTGGCACTAATAAGCCATGGTATTAAGAGCATGTAACAATTAGACACTTTTTCCTTTTTTGATGGAATCTAGCAATAATTTTTTGGTCATGTCATGAATTTTGGTTGTTTCAAATGTGTTTTACACCTTAAAAAACCTCTAGGGCACTCAATTTTTATGTTTGGCCATGTTGTGAATTTTGGTTGTTTCAAATGTGTTTTACACCTTGAAAAACCTCTAGGGCACTCAATTTTTATGGATTACACAACTTAAACTTAAATTTCCAAGAAATCCCTGCTTGGTTTTAAGTAAAATTGATCTAAAAAAATATGCCCCAGAAAAAAAAGATAAAACCTCTAACAATAGTAAAAATCTCCATGATAAAAATTCTTGTTACATATTTTTAAAATTATATATATTTAACTCATATATTAATTTTATATAATTAATAATAATAATGATAATTTAAAATAAAATTATAATTTTATTAATTTTATTGGTTTATTTGTTTATTATTATTTTAAATTCTACCATATAATATATATTAATTGTTTTGATATCTATAAACATTTATCAATCATATAATTTATATAATTACAATAATAATAAAAATAAATATTAAAACATTATTAATGTTTTAATAATTTTATAGTTAACCTTACAATTTATAACCATCAAAAAGGTAAATTGTAAATAAAGAGTATATTAAAGATTTCGCACTAGCATGTTCACTAATTCAACAAATCTTGAGTTTAAATCTTTGTTGTATTTTGAATTAAAGAGACCAATCTAAGCATGAGCACTAATTCAAACAAATCTTGATTTTGAATCTTTGTTGTATTTTAAATTAAGGGGGCCAATCTAAAAGACTTAGGAATTATGAGTTTGAATCTCAATAAAAATATAATATTTTTTTGATTGTGCAATTTTTTCTACAACAAAAATTTATGATATTGATCAAATTATCAAAAAATAATTAGAATATTTTAAATGTTTTGTTTTGTTTTTTTTTTAATATATATTTTTAAATGTGTATTTGTTTAAAATTTAGTCAAAAATCATTGAAATTGTAAATTGAAGTTGTTAATTTTGTATGGACTAAGTGTTTTGAGGATTTTGAGACTTTTCAAAAATATAAATTCATTAATAATAGATTCAAAAATATATTTTAAATAACAAAATAAAAAAAAAATTCACTAATTTTTTTTTTACTAAATTTTAATTAAAAAAATATCAAATTTTACTACAATAATATCATTACTCAAATATGTATATGTTTATTTATTTTACAATAAAGTTTCCAGAATTTTAATGTAATTATCAATAATTAATTGATGGATGATAAAAATTTAATCTCGTGTTAAAATTCTAAAATTAAAAGTTATTTTTTCTATAATTGCAAAATAATTTTTGGTATTTTTTCCTTTAATTAATTAAAAAAAATAGAATATGAACAAGTGTCATATGAATTAAATAATAATTGTTAGTAAATAGAATATTAATAAATCATAATATTAATTATAATATTGTAACAAAATCTATTTACAAATCAAAAATCTCCATATTAAAATAATATAAATAAATCTCTTAAATAAAATAATTATATATTTTTTAAATAAATACATTATTTAACATAATAATAATTATTATTATTACAAAAAATAGAACTATAAATAAACTAATTATTATAATTTATTTTTTAATTTTAATAAATTAATATATTATAAAATAAATATATAATATATTTTAATATTTATTCAAATTAATTTTATTACATTTATCAGCCATTTAATTTATATAAATATACTTTAAAATCGATACATATAAAATTGCAGGTTTTACCTGCATGCCACGTATCAACTTTTATCGGTAATCCCAGTTATGGGAAAGGTTGCACACCACGTGAAATTTCAAACTGGTGATAACATGGAAAATTCGTACAACTCTGTAAACCTCTGAAACCCAGGTAATAAGACGATGCACACATATCAAATTCATACCCATGGAGCGTTATTTGCCGTCCAATTGACTTGAGAATCCGACATACGCCCTCTTCGTTTGGGTTTTAATTCTCAGAAAGCCATGGAGAATAGAGACATGAAGGAGCTACAGTCTCAACTACCCACAAGGTGGCTGGAAATTAATAATCCAGACAAGGTCCAAGCACTGGACAAGTCTGGCTTGAAGCCGTACATTGTAAAAGCGGAATCCATCAAACCAGTCCTGGGTAGAGTTTGGCACCTCGTTGAAGAATTTTGGGGGAATTTCGAATTCGGGTGTTCTACAGTGTTGGGTCACAAAATATCAGTGGAGCAACAAGACATTTTCAGGGCAACGGGACTGCCCAATACAGGCCACACCGCAGGTTACTGGTTTGAAACCCAGAAATCCAAAGTCGAGCGAATGGGAAAAGTGGCTTGGAATGCAAGGCATGCTATGAGATTGAAACAATTGTGTGGAGTTGAGACGAATTTCAAGCACGAGCTGCCTGTGGACATGATCAAGGACGACACTACAAGGTATGTGGCTTCTCTGGTTATGGAGCATCTGTCAGGAATGCCGAGTGTTTCTTATTGCAACCCTGGATTTCTCGATGCAATTGAACAAGGCATGAATGGAAATGTCACCAACTGGTCTGCCTACATTTCTGAAAGGATGAAATATTTTGAGGTGGTTCGCCGAAATGTTCTCATTTTTCACACAAAGGGGACCCAAAATGGTGTTCGCTATGGGGTTGTCACTGCATTGCTTGTTAGAGAGCAGGCACCTGATTTATGGCAGCAGGTTGTAGAAAATGGGGGTTGGTATGCTGAATTGTTGAAAAAGCGAAAATGGAATGAAATCAATGGGTTGCAGGGTATGGAATTGTTGAAGAAGAGGAGATTGAATGAAATGAATGAAGGTCGGGATATTGAATTGTTGAAGATGGGGAACTTGAAAGGGGAGGGGAAGATTGAAGGCGGAGAAGGAGATCGATTTGGGGAGAAATGGCAGAAATTGTCATTGGCAGATTTGGAGCAGGGGAAGAGTGACGATAATGAAAGAGGGAAAATGCAAGAGGAAGTCGAGAGGAAGGAGGGGGGAATGAATGGTTTGGATTCTGAAGCTGCAGGGGCAATTTTGCGGAGGATGAAGGTCGAGTTAGCCGAGGAATGTGCTGAAACGGTTGAACAACATCTTGCAGACTGCAAAGGATGGGAAGCCTCTGTCCGAGAGGTTTCTGATGAAGAACTTTTGAAGCAGTATTACAGTAATCTTAAGTTTCGTTCAGAAGATTATGTTGTGGGGAATCAGATGCAAGGTATTCCAAAGGGCCTGTCATGGAGACGTTCTGTGCCGGGAGAGTCTGAGCAGAGAAATATGATGAAGGAAATAAGAGTGAGGAAATATGATAAGTTGCTGGTAATCAGTATAGAGTATGTCCTGGCACATTTTGTTCACAAAAGTAAGGGTCCTTTTGCCCATGGTGATTTGATTGTGGACCCCTATATTGTGTTTGTGCACCCTCTGGCTTCCAGATTTCTGCGGGCTTGTTTTTCTGTATTCAAGGTGGTTCTGTGGTCAGAGAAACGTAGAGAGGTGCATGATTTTGTCCTGCAGCACATTTTAGGAGGCAGTACTTCTGGTCAGATTCTTTCTTATTCCATTGAGGACTGTATTATAACAAGAATGAACCGACAAGGGGATGCAGTTCATGGATGCTATAAGAATTTGACTAGAGTGTGGGAAGATCTTGGAGACTATGGTAGTGCAAATACGCTTTTAATTGATACTTCAAATGTGGCCAGGGTTAGAAATCAAGATGGGAATGTCATTTGCCCCATTCCCTACCAATATCATGTACAGGCTTCTCATTGGCAACTAGTGACCTATCTCTTGCCTTATTTGGAATGTTTGGAATCAGTGCAATGTATTCCTGAATTTGTAAGGAATTTTCCGTTTCGCCTGGAGAAGGGACAGAGTTGGGAACGGTCTCAATTTGAAGAAGGTAGGGTTATTTCTATGTCTGCAATTCCATGTCCACCACAGAGTCATGGAATTGTAAAGAACTGGAATATGTTTCCGAGCAGTGTAACTGAAACTTCTAATTCTCAGTTGAATCTATTTAATACTCAATGTCTTGGGATTAGTAATACTGCCCAACATTTTCCCATCACAAGAACAAACATCTCATTCTCGCAGTCAGTTCCACCTGCTGCTAACTTCGGTATTTCTGAAATGTATCACGGAATCTCATCAAGGGTATTCTTGGGTTTCAATGACCATATACAGAATTATAACAACCTTAATTATATGAGGAAACTGATTAAGCTGAGTGATGACAATATGAATTATGCGAGGGAACTAAATCGGGGGAAGGTTCATTTGCATAACGTGGCCTGTGAGAAGGAAAAATTGGAAAAGAAGCTGCAAGAAAGGGATCAATACCTACAAAAAGCGGTAGATGCCTTGAGAAAAGTAACTGAAGAAAAGAAAAGGGCAGAGGAGAAAAACGCTGACTTATCAAAAGCAATTGTAGAAAGGGGTTGGGCTTTGAAACAGGTGAAACTGGAGAAGAACTTGGGAATAAAACAGAGAGAAAACATTATTTGTTCTTTGCGGGGAACTGTCCAAGTTCTGCAAGAAAAGTTAGGAAGCTTGGAGAAGAAAGAGAGAGAGAGACAAATATTTGTCAAGATGGAAGCTGAGAAAGAAGCGGTTCAAATTCGTTCCACTTTGACAACTGTTCCTGAACTGAAACACGAAGAAAACTTTATGGTTGGAGCACAAAGGCTGAATAAAGAATCGAGGCAGAAATGGAAAGTAAAACATCAGTTAAAAACTGATCAGTGTATGTTGGTAATTAGTCCAGAGGTTCAACAGTCGACAGTGGAACCTTATCAACAAATCTGTAACAAGGGAAAAAGTTCTCATATGAGTGGAGATGAGAGCACAAGTGATAGAATTCATTTACTTCTTACAAGTGATGCTGAGGCTCTGCATTGTTCTATTTGTATGGAGGAGTGGACAACTGCAGGGGATCACCGTATATGGTGTGTGCAATAACGCCACTGAGAAAGGCCATTCTACTTTTTGTTGTGTCAAAACTATTAGCAAAGTTAAGCAATGTTTTCTTTGACATTCAAAGACAAACACTACTTTCAATCATTAAAATAATCTATACAACATAGAATCTTGATAATAGTGAAATCAGTACTTCTAATGCTTTTGGGAAATAAAATTACTGAAATGTTGGTATAAGCTGGTTATGTATAGAAGCCACAATTTGTCATAAACAAAGAGAGAGCTGCAGGAGGTATAAGCTTCCAACTTGTAAGAAATTTGCATTTGTGTTCTTTATAATTTGATGTATATCTCAAAAGAAATGAAAACAGAGATTTTCCACCTTTTTCATGTCTAGTTTATCAACCATTACAATTCTGAAACACCATAATCTGCAATAGAGTAGCCTAAATAATCTTGTCCTTTTTTAGATTGAAAATAGCTTTCTATTATCAAAAAATCATTATCTTGCCATTGTTTTTTACACTGAAAGGAAGATTCGCTGCAAAGCAAGGCTCAGATTTTCTAGTCACACGGCCTGTTGTGGTAAAGACGGTAGAGTTCATCACAAAATCTCAGTATCACATTAGTTGCAACAAATAATCATGTGAGATTAAACATTTGCATAGAAGTCTTCAGGGAAGGACTTTACTGTTGATTTTGTTTTCCATGACTGATTGTCCCAATTCTCTCTTTCCTCAGTTTTTCTTCAAGAGTGAAGCTACCAGCTTCAGTTAGTACTAGTAGTCTTCTGTTAGTTTGCTGTTTATGTCATGTTATCAGAAATCATATAAATTATCTTTTTCCTTACATCAAAATGTTTTGTTCATTTTATAAAAGCTTTCAATTGTCCAAAGACTGACAATTGAAAAATGGAAATGCAGCTCCCTTGCTTGTGGACACATGTTTGGCATGTCTTGTATTAGAAAGTGGCTTCAGCTACATGAGAATAACATTGGCAAGGTAAGATTATTCAACCTCGAAATTGTTGATTTCCATGGTCTGAGTTAAATGGACTGGTAAGGCTATAAAGTTTTTGAAAAAGATTAAGCTTCTATTGTTTTTGTTGCAACCAAATCTTGGGGATTCTAATTTTCTATATCTGTAAACGTGTAGTGTCCACAATGCAATAACAAGGCTGATCTGGATGACATCAGAATTCTATATGTCCCAGTTATAGCTGTCACTGGTCGACAATAGTGGCAGATCAGCGGTCTTTGTTGCAATACCCACACTTTTCTATCATCAAAAATCAGCTGAAGAGAATTTTTTTGAAGGCATTAGAAGGCTACTCCCTCCCCAGTTTCTGTAAATATTTGTTTGAAGGGTAAAGATTCTGACAGAAAGGAAAACTTGTGAAATTCTAATGCTCTTTTAATTTCGGTAATGCATCTGAAAGCTCTTTTGATTTCTGTCATGCAACTAAACATCATTTGCTTTCAAATTTTGTATCAGTAACACGATGCTTATCAATGCGAAGAAGCACAAAGCATTAGACTAAAAGAACAAAAGGTTAAACCGAAAAAAGCTAATTACAAATCTTGATCATTTCGGCCTTACCTGGGGAAATTGTTACCAAATTTTGTTGATTTTAAAAAGATCTACCATCTTCAATGAAGGATGTAATAGTCTTAGGTTCTTGGTATGGATCTGTATGTTTTGTATTATTAAGCATAGACAAACATATTCTAATGTGAAACGATGTAATAGTCTTAGGTTCTTTGTGTGCACCTGCATGTTTTGTATTAATAATCATAGACAAACATCTTCTAATGTGAATATTAAACAGAGACAAACATCTTCTACTGTGAAATGCTTGAACTAGGGACATAACACTTTATCTTGTTAAATAGATGTGAAGCAGAAGTGCTAAAAAGATTTGAAGCAGAAGTACCATTGCAAATGATTTAATGAGAAACATACATGTGGAAGTGAGAAAGTTCTTAAATGTTTTATGTTTTTGTCTTTTCTATTTTTGATATATTTTTCGATGGTTTTGTTTGAAATTTGGTCAAGACTGATTGAAATAACAGATTTCAGTTGTTAAGTTTGTACAAACTGAATGTTTCAGAGATTTTGCAAGGTTTTGAATCTGTTTATGCATTTAAAAATGTATTTGAAATAACAGAAATTAGCAATATTATCAATAATTTTATCGTCATATTCTGATGAAATTGGTAAAAACATAAAATAGTTAGATTTTGTCTTGTAATAATATTCTTATTGAATTGGCACTGACCGAGCTCGAACCTGTAACTTGTCTTAACAAGGCAATACTCTAACCAATTAGAGAGAGTATACACTACTAGAAATTAGGGTTTTGCAGAGGTTTTTGCTTATATGATTTTTAGGGTTTTTTTCATTGCATAATTTATGAAAGGGTGAAGTTGAGAGTTTTTCTTCTATGGATGTTTTTCAGCAGAGGTTTTTGGCAGGTGTGGCGACCAAAGTTTTTGGAAAACCCCAAACGCTTGAGGGACAACGACACAATGACATTTTCCATATGAGAGTGTGGTCAATGGACTATAGCACCATCGAGAGATGTCATTTGCACAGAAAGAATCATGGTGCACTGACAAATAAATGATTGGCCATAGACAATGATCCCTGTCATATAAATTGCTCTATTTCCAATGTTCTTAGTTTTCATTTAATATCAAATCTATACACTGCTACATTTTCAAATAGCGAGTGGTCGTTATTAGGTATCGATGTTGGATACGTGCACCATTTGTGACAATTAAATAAGTAGGAGAGGGATCATAATTAAAGAAATGCAAGAATTTTAATTGCATCAATAAGTTGATATTGGATTTGGATTTGGATTGATGACTTTTTGAGATAATGTCGAGGAAAGCCATGGAGATTATTTCCTTCCAAAGTGATAGGGTTGCATCATGAAACTTTGCTGAGAGCAAGGAAGAGCTAACATTGTTTTATTTTAGCTCCATTGCCCATCTTTATGATTTTGATCCCTTCCTTGATCATTGTGTGATATTGATTCTCATTTTGGTCACCTTGAATAAAGATTTTAATCCCATCCTTGATTATTGTGTGATATTGATTTTCATTTGTGATCACCTTGAATTTTTGGGAAGATGAATGAGCTTAAGGTTCACCTTCCAAGGGTTTGTTCATAAGGTTTTGGCCCGATTGAATTTTAACCATATTTACTAGTTATCTCATTCCCAATAAGGTTGGATTTGACAAATTTTATCACTAGGATATTACCTAATGACCCTACATTGGTCATCATATGATTAGCTCTGTCTCATTCCCAATAAGGTTGGATTTGACCACTTTTATCACTATGATATGACCTAATGACCCTACATTGGTCACCATATGGTTAGTGGAGCAAAAAGTGGTCATCATATGGTTAGTGGAGCAAAAAGCATTGCCACGCCACTTGATATCACTTTGGAAGGATTTTCTATTGAGGCATATACTAATAACAATAATGGCATCATAAAAGTTTCCCCATAAGATTTTTTCTAAAGGTTTTCACATAAGATTTGTTCTAAAGGTTTTCAGTGAGTTATCAAGATTCCTATTAAGGAATTTGTAATTGAAATTCATGTTAATGAATACATTGTTGCTTGTGATGGTTTAAGGCATTAAACCTTGTTAGGTTACCTTGTAAGGAGAGTCCCCGAAGAATCTATTATCAACTCTGGGGTTAAAGAAGTTTGGGAGCCTAACAAAGAAATACGCATGCCCACTAGAAGCCTGACAAGGGGATTTTTTCCAATTTTCTTTTAATGATAAAAAACATGCCACAAAGGTGGTCACGTGTGTTCCCTAGTTGTGCAATAACATATTGGATGTACTGTTGGAATGGTATAAAAAATGTTTAAGATCTACTCAACTTTATTATCTGATTTGAGTTGAATTCTTCTTGGGCCTCCTAATGAAATACTGGGTTTTCTCAAGCCCATTCTAGCAATCTTTGGGCAATGCATTTTCCATGAGTCTTAACATTTTTTTACCCTAACCGTTAAAAACCTTTTTAAAACTAGGGTTAGCATCTCTCTCAAATTGTAGGAACAATTTTATATTAAGGTTGACCCTAAGGTAATTCATTAAACTATTTGGCACACCAACCTATTCAAAACTTGTTTTCATTGCAAAAGTCCAAACCATAGAATTAGATATTTCCCCTATTATACAACGTATATTCCTTGGATTGACCCCTATTATTCAAGGCAGATTCATTAGATACTCCCTTTGTTGCTAAACCAACCCTCAAACTCAAAATGTTTTAGCCTCTATTAAAGATGGAGTGTGGATGAAGAGTGGAATCAAGATGGGAAAAAAGGAAATAAGAATAATGTGGCTCATGAAGATTTGGCTAAAAGAACACTCAATGTTGGGTTAATACCTCCCAAGTTAGTCGATGCAACAATGAGCAAGGAACACATCACTGTTCACTGTTTCTCACTCTATTCCCTCCCATGGGGGTGGCCATAGGTCTCTTCCTAATTTGTAAGCTGCCTTGGAAAATCAAATCTAAACTTTAAAAACTACAATGATCTTATGCTTCACTGCACCATTATCTATTTGTATTTTTTTATGGTTTGACATAAATAGAACACATTAGCAAAGATACACACAATGGAACATAAATTGTAATGTATTTACTAGTGGAACAATAGAATATGAACAATATTGATAGAAATGTAAGTGCAAAAAAGAAAATACAAGAGACAAAAGTTGTACCCCGATGGGGGTGACTAATGAGATTTTAAAATCCCGTGACATAGGTGGAAATTCCAACACCAGACGACATTTATGATGGGAAAAAGTATGAGGGCCTCCAAAGGGATGAAGGTTCTCAAAGTCCTTCGACATATAGCTGCTCTTATTCAGAGGGCGGGAATCATTGGTAATCAACGAGCGATGAAGATGACAGGCGTTGGGGGTTCAATTACTATAGGCACGAAGGGAGTCTTTCCAGCCAAGCCCTTCCTTACTCCTGGACCAGTGTTGATTGTCTTAGGCAATAAGAAGCATAGCAAAATTGATTCAACCAAGCTAGTGAAACTGCAGAGTTTTATTTGGTACCTTGGGCTGTGCTTTGTTGAGACAATCTGGAGGAAAGTCGTCAGACGGAGAGAAGCGACAGCCTCTAAGGGCGGGTTTGTCCTTGGATGTGTCCTTGGGTGCCTTCACTATGTTCTGGTAATTTCTTCTGCTCAACACGTAATTTTTCTTCGTGTTTGGTTCACATTGGTGGGCTTTGGTACACCATTAGTCATTGTGTTGGAGGGTTTCTTTTCCCAGTTCAGGTTTATGTTTTGATGTCTGGGGCATCTTAGCGGGCTTCAAACTTTCTTCTGGATCTTTTATTCGCTAGGGCGGGTGTGTTTTCCGTGGCCTCTACTGTGTAGTTTGGATTTGGCTCTCTAAAGCGTGGGTGCATCTGGGGCCTAGGTGGGGTGGTTGTATTTTCAATCTGGGTAAAACTCTCTTGAGGTCAGGATCTTCCACCCTATAACCCTCCCTGTGTTTGCATTTGACTTGGGGATGCGTTGGGGGTGGTGAAATTATCATTGTTGGTTCTTGGGATGGTCTCTTCTATTGTGTTTCAGGTTGGCATAGTGGTGGTGGGGTCCGTCAAAGCTTGTCCTTGAGTGTAAGCTTCTTGTGGTAACTATTGTTTTCAAACAAATAGGTTAGTGTTTTTTACATCGTGAACAAAGTATATTTCCTATGGATATTCGAGAAAATATGATATCGAACTCCCTCCAATATGATTCTCTTCGCTTTTTCCACATCCTGGAGAAAGATCTTAGGCATATGATGCTAGGGGTTTTTATAACTCTACCTTGATGTATTGTAGCACCCCATTATCATCCAATACTTCCTCCGTGTGGATCTTTCATGCCACAAAATTTGTGGTTCCTTCCAAAGCATACTCGAGCCTAAGTCCATTGAAAGCCATCTTCTTAGTCCCAGAGAAAACTTGCAACATTGATCTTCAAATTTGAGCCTCCTCCAATGAAAACTTTGAATTCTCTTCTCTACCGTGAATATAACTTTGATAACCTATAGAAATTAATGTGTATATCCTAAAATGCTCATGAAATTTACTAAATCACAAGACTAGAATCTATTCTACCAATCTGTGGAAGTAAATTCATGATCAAGATCACAAATCATTAACATGCATCAATATTCAACACGCATACATAGAGATTTATCTAGGGGAAATCAATTGCTCAAAACCCCTTACTATCTATAATGTATGAATCAAAGAATCTGATTGAATACAATATGCCTTGCTCAACTTGCACCTATATCTTCTATCATCTGCCTGACGAATTGACCTTATCCAATACTTAGACAAAATTTCAAGCCTCCAAGCCCCTATTTCCTTGCGTTGTTCCTCAAGTAACTATCCCCTATTATTTAGAAAATTCCTCAATCTGGATTATGCAATTCCATTAGGCCCTTCTTTGTCTGCATGCATGAATTGTACAACTTGGAATCTTTTAGAAATGATAGTACAATTCCCTTGAACTCCAATCTCAACTAGGTAACTTGAATTTTATGCATGTATGAGTTAATTTAGGTTGATTGATCAGTTAACTAGTTAAACATTGAAGTTACACCCCACAGTTAGACCTCCCACTAGTTCCTCCAATAGTTGGAATAGTTCCTCCAATAGTTGGAACTAGTTTAACCTACCTTAACTCAATTTAACTGAATTAAATTTTTACAATTGAAATTAACTCAACCTAAGCTCCTAAAATTTAGGAAACATTGTAAAAAACTCAAGTTCATTCCCCCAACTCGAATTAGCTAAGCTAAATACGTAATAACAACCATTTCAACTCAGTAAACTCATTCAAGTTTTCCTTTGATGTGGAATTTTGATTTTCTCTTAATTTAATCAAAGACAAAATTAAATTAGGAATTTCTCGTTGAATTTTCAACCAGATGACCAACTTGTTGAGGACGCTATAGAGGAGCGAAGAACATAATATCTTATTGCAACACTAGAACCAACAAGAGGAGCTTTGGAGAAAGGGTATGTTGTTATCTTTAAAGTCTACTCAGAAGAGGAAGAATAGATAGAGGTTGTTGTTCCTAAGGAAATCATTCTTGCAACACCCAAACTCAAGGATCCTAAGAAAGTAAGTACCTTGTGTTCTTTTCCATTATATGCAGCTATTTTAAGAAGGAATAAGGCATTAGAAATGGAAAATATGGAGCTTAATGTTCCTATCAAAACATTAATGGATGGGACAGAGGCGATAAGGTCCTTCGAGAAACTTGACTACCTTGCATAGGTAGCAAGTTCTCTTACTGAAGAGGAACCACACACTGAGACCATAGAGACAACTCAGATCCCCAAGAAAGAAACATGAGATGTAGTTTTCCAAAAATCATACCTCATGCCTATTTTTAGTGATGAGACCACTCATACCAAGCAAAAATAATAGAAGATAAAGATATACAAGTGAATACCTCAGAAAAGTGGGTGAAGACAAAGGAAGGCAAATGCAACCACTTGTTGGCTTCATATGAGAAGAGAGTGATGCCCATTAATGAGCATCACCAAATTTTCAAAAGTATGAGAGAAAAGTGGTATGAATTCTATGAAACCCACATGAATATATGGGAGGAAGAAAAAGAAGAGAAGAAGTTGTTTCACTTAGAGAAACAACAAGTCAATAGGTTGGAAATAGAGAAAATAAAACTTGTCTTATTAGTAGAATATTTTCTTAGTTGCAAATCCCCTTCTCCACATTACAACATGGTTTTTACAGATAATTTCATAATAGTCCATAGAAAATCCATCATAACTAGTAATCCATTTTAAATCACAAGCCCAACCACATTTCTGGAGGCTTACTATGCTTGTACCAATGAGGAGAAGAACCTCCTCTATGAGCTTTATCAACTCAATGTCTTGTGATTTCATGACCTTGTTTGGAACCCCAATATTTTTGTTGGGGATGTACAATAGAGAACATTTCTATCATAGTTTAATAAGCATGTTGTTTGGGCTTTAACCCATAAAATTTCACAACATCATTTTTCCGATAATCTTTAGGTAAAAGGAGAATACCACATGCCCTCACCTGTCATTAACATTCATAAGCAGTGGGATTCCTCGGCTCAACATGTAGATTTTATATCTAAAAACAAATAGGTAGCCATCGCACACTATAGGGCATAGATTGAAATAATGGAGAAACCAACCATGGAAGGATGTGTGGAAAGATGGAAGCAAGCTACAAAAGACACCCAAGAAAGAGACCACTTGAATCCCAACAATCCGAAGATAACATTGGAAAGAGTGCTCAAATACATTAAATGCGTGGAGAATTGTGGAAGCAGTTGGATTGGGTTTAACTTTCACTATCCTATGATCTAGCTTCCAACCAATGAGTGAAGGAAGGCTTATAAGTTGACAAAGAAAGGAGAAGTAGCTTCTTGGAGGAAATGTAGGAAAGAGTGGATATTTTCATGTAGATGAGGTAGGAAAAACTAATTTCAACCTCAGTGACCTCCATAGGACCCTCTCCTTCTCAAATTCAGATTGACTACTAGTCTCATGAGGACATTAAATGAGTTCGGCTAGGGGAAGATGACGGGTTCCTAAATTGACATATTTTTAACATCCATTTAATGTTTTTTTGTCCACCATTTTCCCACTTTTCATCCTTTCTTATCACCTTTTACATCCATATTGATACATTTTTTTGTCAATGTATGAATATCCTTTTATGTGCCATTTTAATGCTTATTCATATGCATTTTTTGGAAAATTGTTACCTTTTTGCACTGACAATGGCATACAAGATTCAAGGACTACACAAGTACTACTCAGCATAGGGTCTTGACAATAGTTGCAACTCCTTATAAGTGTTGTAACTCCCCGTAGGTGTTGCAACTCTCTGTGCTTAGGAAAGGTTCAATGGTTGCAGCTCCAAGATGTGACCATAGTTATTGTGAATCTCCATTATTGCTATAATTACTAACTGTTGTTGCAACTCTGGGATGTGATTGCAAATAGCTACAACTTCGATTGTTGTCATCATTGTTGCGACTCTAGTGTTGTGGTTTCTATTGCTATAAATCATGTTCCCTGACATTGTTGTTGTAACTACTAGTGGTGTGATTGTTGCAACTCTATGTTTTTCACATTGTTGCAACTTTAGCAACAGTGCTGCAAATTTGCACCTCTTGTACCAGCGTAATAGTCAACCATCAGGCTATCAATTTTGGACCGATAAGACAAGTTAACAAAAAAATTTCTAATGTAGGAAAATGACATGAACAAGTGGATGACCAAGAACAATAGTCGACTCAGACACCACTAGTTGCACAACTGAATTGAGTCAATTAATGCATGTTTTTACCATTTTCTAAGGAAATCAATGTAACAAGATGAACACCATGATTTTCATGGTTTTCCATCCACCTATTATTTAGATAAAAGGATTGTTTTTATAAAAAACCTTGTTCTCCTTGAGTTGGGTAACCTATAAGCTTGAAGCTAGTAGCTTGTAATCAAAATTGATGATTTTATTTCTACAGTTCAATTTGTTTTCCACTCCAATTCGAGTAATGGTGTGCTAAGTATTCACATTTTGTTGTTTTTCTAACCAGTGCCTCGTCTAAGGGGGTAGGCCCCCCTCCTTAGTGAAGTACTATCTATATCCATAATGTAGTTGTAATTATAATTTATGTTTTTATTTATTTCTAATGTACACAGTTTTTCATTTTTATTTTTTTTGTAAATAAGGCTAAGTTCTATTGATAATGAAACATAATGTACATAGAGGCTATGGCCTCAACGCAGTTGGCATATGTGGTAGCCATAGTAACAGCAAAATAGAAAAAGATTCAAAACTAGCGCTGCCCACATGGGGAAACCAGCCCAGGTAGAGTATATGGTGCTGCCTCGGAGAGGAAACCAGCAATATAAACTGTAAGTCAATGTACTTCGAGCAAACAAGAACAAAAAACAAGACTGTAAAACTGTAGGTCCAAGACCTAAGGAGACCTGGTAATTTTCACATCAAGAGTGACTGGAGGAGGTTCTTCGACAATCAAGCACCTGTACTCATCGTCCTCGGCGAACTGGGGTCCAGTAGCTTCTTGCTGAGGAGCCACGGCTACCGCATCCTTGCCATCAACCTGCATCAGCTTCTGTTGGTAGTAATTGGAGTTGTTGTCGCTATGCGAGTTGGAGGTGCGCATAGGCGATGCTTGCAGGGTTTTCGCAGCCTTCAAGGACTCGGGGTGGCCATGCTCGCTGGAGGGCGAAGGGGGTTGACAGGGGACCGAGCCAGCACCATGGATTTCGTTGAAGGAGATGGAGACAGGGGCCACAACGAGAGGGCTGAAGGAGGTGCATTGGAATTGAAACTGGGTTGAGGCTGGGAGATGAAGGGGGGGAGGAGCAGAGTGAGGCACAGAGGTAGGGTGGCGAGCCTCAGAACCAAGAAGACGACCTCGACCTCTACGAGTGTCTGGATACCTGCCTCCCGAGTGAGTGAAGGAGGAGGACGAGGTGCAGGGGGAAGAGGAGGAGATAACGTGCGTCGCTCTGCCTCTGCTACCACCTCTTCGGCATCGCATTCGATGTCGCAAGCGAGGCATGCTTGCAAAGCTCGGGTGCCGAAGGCTACGGAAGACGGAGAAGGTTGAAAGGGCGTGGGAGAGCCGAGAAGGGGTGAGCGAGGAAGAACCGAAAGATGCAGAGAAACGAAGAAAGCAATGAGGACTGTGAGAGTGGTGGATGCCAGGCCAGAAATCGAAACAGCCCCAGAGATTACAACGCCTTCCAAAGGACGCGTGAGTGCAGGGGTCAGCGGCTACCAAAGTGCAACCACTGCGCAAGGGAAGGATGCAAGTCGGCATGAAGTTCACAGAGGCCGGCTGGATTGCCGCAGATAACACAGGAGCAAGAGTAGAGGGTCGAAGGGAGCTACCGGATGGCATTTTGAAACCCAGGCAAATGCCTCGACAATTGTAGAGAATTGAATGCGTCGTAAGGTGACGGCGGGGTATGTTTAATACAGGAGGAGGCCAGTAGGTTGGCATGGCGGTGGCCATGTGGCCAGGCCACGTGCCGTCCCACCGCCTATCTCCCAAGTCATGCACTATTAACACCCGCATCCGGGACACATATTACTGCAACTTTAAATTGCTAATTGTTGCAACTTTGATAAATTACTAATTGTTGCAACTACGATAAATTATTAATTGTTGCAACTCTGAAACTTTAGGTGTATTGTTGCAACTGAGATGTTAATGTTATCTTTATTCATTCACTAATTGATTTCATGAATGAATTACATCATTGTTGTTGTAACTATGACACAGTGTTAAAATTTCTATGTTTCCAAAATTTTAACAATTATGTATTCCTAATAGTTTGGATTAGTTATTTTATGCATTTGGTTTATGGATTCAATTTCTTTACAAGTAAACACGAGTTAATGGTTTGTAATTAAATGTATGGGTCCATTACATGTGCGATTGCATATTAGTTACAACAACAAGATTATGTTTAATACTTGACCAAGTCACCCTTAGTTGTTGATGTGAATTACTTTTACTACAAGTGTGATTTACTTTCTTGCAACATAAATTAGACAATGTGTTTTTATATTCTTGCAGTATAAATCCTATTGAAAGTGTGATTTAGATTACTTGATAACTTGTAAAAACATCTTTATATTTTAAAGTGTGACAATCATTTAGTTACTACAACTTTAAAACACTACATGATTTGCTAGCATATAATTCACAAATTACACTACAAACTTTTGGATTGACAATTAACTACGATTGTGTTTTTAAACAATTTAAAAAGCAATTAAAAACCATTGTGAATATAATTTAAAATTTATGTAAATATTTCCAATATGCACAAATTTATTGAAAATATATTTTATTCTCCATTTTAGGAAGACTATTTTAATAAATTAAAGAGAAACATAAACGTTGTTTTTAACTTGTCTTTTTAAGTGAAAAATGAGTTTATTTTTCCTTATAAACATGTATCCACTTTAAAATTAAAGTCCAAATCTCATCAGATTATGTTTTGTTTAGATATTTGAAAAAGTCCAAATCTCATCAGATTATGTTTTGTTTAGATATTTGAAAGGAATGAAAGACTGCTTTTTTGGGAACATATCATCAAAGACATGGGGAGAATTAATTTATCTTAAATCTGAAATCTCATTAGAATATATTTTCTTTAGATATTTGATGGAATGAAAGAAAGCTTGTGAGGAGCTTATCATCAAAGACATGGAAGATTTCAACTTTTTACTAAGTTGAGATGGACTTGGGATGGACTTTTATTAATAGTGAAGCAATTATAATTATTATTATAAATGTTGTTGTTGTTGTTGTTGTTGTTGTTTTTTTTTTTTTTTTTTTTTAAATAATAATTAAAAAATAAATAAATAAATAAATTTTACAAAATTTATGAGTTTATTTATTTATTTTGGTTGATTTTAAATTTATAAATTTTAATCTAAACAACGTTATAATTAAAAATTTATAAATTTTAATCTATACAATGTTATATAAATCTTAATCATACAATGCTATAATTAAGATTGGGAGCACTTATTATTATAATTGTTGTCTTTAATTTTATCTTATATTATGAGAAAATTTATCATAATTTCCTTGTTCACTTCTCCCCAATGTCTCTGTCTCTGAGTCTCTTCAAAAAAGAAGAACTCTGAAAGAAAAAACATGTTAAGATATTTTTTATTTTACTTAATAAATATAATAAAATAAATCATTTAAAAATATATATATATATAATTTAATAAAAAAACTTAAATATAAGTAAAATTAGTTAAAAATTTAAATTTTATCTAAAATGACCTAAATTTTTTAAAAATTTAAATTGATTTATATTATTTTAAATTTCAAATAAATAAAATTTCAAATTCATGTATATTTAATGTTTTAGAATATATGTTTTTTTTTTCAATTATAAATTCAATTCATAATAGGTTAATGTTAAGATTTTTAATCTAATGTCGGCCAAGCCAACCAAATTGGTGTAAACCCAATATAAATTTAAAGCATAAAGAATGTTACGAACACTCAAAAAATAGGTATGGTAAATAAATAAAACTTATTTGTATACTTACTGTAGAGGTATGTTAAATAACTAAAAATATAAATAAACTAAAGATATGGTAAATAAATAAAATCTAATTTTATATTTACTCCATAAACCTTTTTATATTTATGGTCACGGCCAAGCCATACACCAAATTGATGTATGAAACCCTCTTGTTGGGCTAAATATTATGGGCCAAATAACATAATAAATAAAAGAGGTATGGTAAAAAAATAAAACCTCTTTTTATATTTGCTCCATAATAACACTCAAAAAAAGGTTTTATTTAGGTGAAGTCTGTGACACCCTCAGTAAAAGACAATTAGTTACAATTGGTTAAAAAGACTGTTAGTTTAATTATTCTCTTTAATTTTATTTTCTTTTATTATTATTTTGGACAAGGAAACTTAATGGAAAATTTACTAATGTCATAAAATATTATCTGTTACTAAGTTAATAGATAAAACAGAAAATAAAGAATGGAAAAGGGGAAAACCTTTCTTTTTGAGACTGTGGGTGAAGTTTTCCAGGAATAGGAAGTGGTTGGGAAAACAGTTGGAAAACAGTTACCTATCCTCTGGAATAAAAGGAATTCCAGAATAAGGGTAGGGGTTATGTGCATTTGCTAGCTAAGGGTGAAGTACTTCTTGAGCTGGTGAGAGACCAGTTGAATTTACTTCTGCAACCCTAAGGGCAAGATTTTTTCTGCCTGTAGACTGGATTTAGCAATCCTGAGGTCTCAGCAGAAAAGAATATCCACTGATTCCCGTGGCGCTGTCCAAGTCTTGGAGCTCGGGGGAAAGAGGCGGACGTTATTGCCCCTCTTAATGGTTGGGAGGACCACAGTCAGGATAAGGAGTTTCGTCTTTATTCAGATAAGTATTTAGAACCTGTCAGTAATTGCAAGTGGCTGTGCTGAACCGATTTTATCGTACAGACTAAATGTGAGTTAATGGGCTCAGTGCAAGTAGATATTACAGGGAAAACTATTTATAGATATCAAGTTTTACATGGAATATAGGTGACCATGGATTCGGCCATGGAATAGCCGAGAAATATTATTTATCTTTGTATTTTCGGTAAAGATTATAGTAAAGTTGAGTTTGATATATATTTTTATGTCGATGAATTTCGAAAAGATTACCGTATGAGTCTCGTGTTAATCGAATATTGATTTGCTGTCTTTTCCATAACATGCAAGAAAGTTAACGGAAGTCTTTCGAGACTTCCCCATCATGTGGCTTTTTGTATTTTAATAGTAATCTTTAAAGAAGAACCTTTCATGAGTAGAGGACAATAAGAGAGTAGGACAGAGAATGCCTAAAACAGGAAAATAGAAGTAGTATTTTTCAGTAGCCGAATTATCTTGAATGAAAGACGCTAAAACCCTACAGTAGTCACAGATTAATTGGTCTGTTCAACTTAAGGAAAGCGCATAGAGACAGGATTCAATTCCTTGGAGCGGCGGCTGCAACCTCAAATGTTAGACTGAGTTCCGCCCTTCTTTATTAACAAAGTAAACTGAAAACGCTATTTATCTCTCTAATAATAGTGTGAAAATAGTGGGAAGATTTAATAGACTGTAACCCTCTATAATCTCCAAGATAGAAAAGAATCCTTATAAAGCATTAAATTCCTTAACAGGAAAAACGAGAAAGTATATATATATATGTGTAACTATACATGCTAAAAGAACCAGCTTTAAAAGAACAAACTGGGAAGAATAATTAAGTAATCAAACCGGAAGCATCAGGAGACAAAACTAAACCGAAAAATACTTTAGAAGTAGTAACAGCAGTATCCTTTGAGTAATATTAATAATAATTCAAGAGTTACAGTTCATGGGTGCGAAACCCTGAGCTTAAACAGAGGAAAATGTAACATTTACAGACTTGGAAAGATCTTAAGTCCCCGATAACCGTACTGCCCGATAGGCGAGAAACAATCACAAGGTCTAGGTAAAGAGACCAAACTAATAACTTCTCATAGCCGTTGTATCTATTCAAACTTCTACATAACTCAATACTAAGTAAACCTAGCTATGAAAACTACATAAATTAATCTTGTTCCGACCCGCAGGCGGAAGAGTTAAACCAGAGTCTAAATTCGTATGGAATTCCGAGGTACCTGCAGGTAAGCGTCGGTGTTGTTAATGCCGTAGTAAGCTCGAGGCCTTCTCAGAAAATTAAAGCTTAGGGTTTCGAACACACCTGTACAAACAAACGCAAGAAAAAGAGCAACCCTGTCAAGAAATTAAATGTATAGGAAAACCAAATAGCAGAACTCCACAGGCGCGCCATAATTCGAAACAATATTTACGTTTGTGGATTTACCTGTGGAGAAAAGACTGTGGAACCCTTTGCAAGGAGGCAGTTTTCTGTGCCAGAGGAAAAAGGACGGAGAATCATATGAAAACCCTCAGATAGGGATTGCAGTTTATAATTATCAAAAACAAAAATACAATAAACCAGAGCTGGAAGGGGACGATTTACCGGCAGAAAGGGCAATGTAGCAGGTTGAACCTGTTGGTGGCGGAAGCCATGTTCTCCGAGTCTGCAACCTGTTTGGTGATAGAGACGCCCGAAGCCATAGAACTGAGATGCAAGAACTGTTTAGAACCCTGTAGCTTTTTCAGAATCATAACTTGCGTTTAAAAAAAAAAAACCAATTGTATTTACCCTGTGCGTGGAAGAAGGGTTACCTTGTTCCGGAGAGATTTGTTTCCCGCAGGTCCGTCAAACCCTGGAGCAGAGCAAACGAATTCCGGAGACAAAACCCTAAAGCCGAGCGAACGGGAGGAATGGCGCAAATGCCAACTACAGGTTCGAGATTACCGCGGGAAGACCTATCGTGATAACCGAGAAAAGCTGGAAAGTAATTGCATACACCTGTCAGCATTAAATTTGCATAACACTGGTAATACAGCGTTAACCGAGCCACCCGACTTGGCAGCCGGAGGTGATGCCAAGTGGCTGTTTCCATGCGCCCTTAGTCCGGGCAGTAAGGATGAAGAGATGTGAATTATTCCAATTATCCACGGAGTATATATATGTTATAACCTCGTTTCCATGATTCCAATCAATTCGAGCATGTGACAGGCTTTACAATTGTTTATTACACAAAAACCAAAGTATCATAAATGTGTCAGATCTATGGTTAAGCGTTTGGTTAATGAAATTCTTATGTTATTGCTTTTACCATAGTGTAATTACAACTAAGAAACTTTTATATAGTGTGTGTTGCGTAGATTATAAAATTTTTTTTATATGTGTGAAAATTGGAGTATGATTGTGACAAGTGGTATCGGAGCCTAGGTTGCTACACTGGGATCTTAAGGGGTCTACTAACAGAATGCTTGTGATTAGTGCACCAAGGGGAGCAAGCGATATGACAACACCATCACAACCTGAGGGGACTCAAATCCCCACCATTTTAAACCCGGAAATGTGGGTTCAATTGACTGTAGAACAGCACCAAAAGACTAGCCGACTGCTTGAGGAACAACAGCAGCAAACTACATTTTTGCTAAGCACGGTACAACAACTTCAGGAAGAAATGATAAGGGTTCGAAGGGATAATGAGAGGTTGCTACAAGATCAAGAGAAGATCCTAAGGATTTTGTCAGATAGACAGAATCAGGGGATGAAGCACCCCAGTGCTGAGAAAGAAGTAACAACAGAGCTAGAGGATCAGCAGACTCAGAATAATGCTGAAGACAGAACTGAAAGGAGTTTCTCACAGAGGAGTAAAAACAGAAACTATAATGAGGCAGAGTCGGGCAATTTGTCCAGTCAGCAAGACAAAAAAAGACAAAAAGTGGAACTGCAGGGAGAATTTCGTAAGATCAAGCCACCGACATATGATGGTGAGGCGGAAGAGGCGGCTGAAGCTTGGCTGATAAACATAAACAAATATTTCCAGGTCTATGAATACAACAGCAATTTGAAGGCCAGATTGGCCATATATCAATTACGAGAAAAAGCAATCCTGTGGTGGGAGGAAGTGAAGAATGTGCGCATCATTGATGAGCGCGACATAACTTGGGAACTGTTCCAACAATATTTTAAAGATAAATACCTGACAGAAAGATTATGACGACAAGGCAAAGGAGTTCCATGGCCTTCGGTTGGGACAAATGACAATAGATGAGTATGTGTCAAATTTCACTTCGCTACTGTGTTATGTACCTTATCTTCGAGAAGAGAAGGCCAAGATACAGAGATTCTTAAGCAGTCTACCTGCTCATATGAGAGAGTGGATAGAATTTGTTAACCCTCAGACTATGGATGAAGCTATCCGAAAAGCACGGTTGTGTTATCAGCAAAATAAAATTAAGAGTGATGTGGGAAAAGGCTGGCAGCCGAAGAAAGGGCAGAAAAGTAACTCTACCTTTAAGAACAGTAAAAACAAAAGTTTCAGAAATGCAGCACAAAACACAATCAGCAAGCAGTTTGGGAAAAACCACCAAAGAATTAAGTGGCCAGCTGAGGAGAAGCCCACAGAGGCATCGAGTAAGCCTGAATTGGGACAGAATACTAAACCTCCCTTACAGTGTTGGGGCTGTGGGGAAGCTTACTATTATAAGAACTGTCCCAGAAGGAACAAAAGTGAAATGGTAGCAAATCTACAGGAGGCATCTATAGTAGGAGACGTGGCGCGTAGCGTGCATCGCATTAATGCAACACTAGAAGATCGACAGGCTGATTTTCAACCTACGATGATTGAACTTGAAGGTACATTACTAACTAAGCCTGTTTCAATTCTGGTTGATCCTGGAGCAAGTCTGAGTTACATCAGTCCTAAGTTAGTAGAGTTATGTAAATTAAAAGAACAGAAATTTAGGAATTCATGGCTGGTACAGTTAGCCACAGGGGCAAAACGTAAGATAACAGCGAAAATTCCTAACTGTGTGTTGGAAGTGGCAGAACAGCAGATAGAGGTAGATTTAAATATCCTACCATTGGGATCGTACGATGTGTTACTGGGTATGGATTGGCTGGAGAGCCATTGGACAGTAGTGGACTGTAAGGAGAAGACCATCTCATTCAGAAAACAAGATGGTACGCAGAAAGTGGTACAAGGAATTAAAAAGCCTGTACAAATACGACCAATAACAGCTTCGCAGCTGGGTAAGTGTATTAGAAAAGGGTGCCAGTTGTATGCTATTCAAGTAGGATACGTAGATTCTAAGGAAAAGGCTTCAATGCTGGAAGATATTCCTGTAGTGCAGGAATTTTTGGACGTATTTCCAGAGAAAATTCCTGGACTACCACCCAAAAGGGATATTGATTTCACTATTGAGTTGCTGCCGGGTGCCTCACCAGTGTCAAGAGCCCCGTCTAGGATGAGTGTGCCGGAGTTAACAGAATTAAAAATACAGTTGCAAGAGTTACTAGACAAGGGCTATATTCGTCCAAGTGTGTCACCATGGGGCGCACCGGTCCTTTTCGTTAAAAAGAAAGACGGGACGTTGCGCATGTGTATGGACTACAGGCAGCTTAATAAGCTGACTGTTAAGAACAAGTACCCCTTACCAAGAATTGACGATTTGTTTGACCAGGTAAGAGGGGCTAAGGTATTTTCCAAGATTGATTTAAGATCCGGATATCATCAAGTTCGGATTAAAGATGAGGATATATGCAAAACAACCTTCCGCACCAGATACAGTCATTATGAATTTGTTGTGCTGCCCTTTGGCTTAACCAATGCACCAGCAACTTTTATGAGGCTAATGAATGGCGTATTTCATCGATTCCTAGATAATTTCGTGCTCATCTTTATCGATGATATCCTGGTGTACTCTAAAAATGAAGAAGAGCATAAGGAACATTTGCGCATAGTGTTGGAGACACTAAGAAAACATCAGCTCTACGCTAAATTCAGCAAGTGCGATTTCTTTAAAACAGAAATTCAGTACTTGGGACACGTTATCACCGCTGAAGGGATAGCAGTTGATCCAGAAAAGATTAAAGCCATCATGGAGTGGCAAGTACCTCGGAACATGGCAGACATTAGATCTCTCATGGGCTTAGCCGGGTATTATAGAAGATTCATTCAAGGGTTCTCCAAAATTGCATTTCCCATTACAACGTTACAGAAGAAAGGCAAGCTTTTTAGATGGACAAAAGAATGTCAGGACAGTTTCGAAAAATTAAAACAACTCTTAACTACAGCTCCAGTCCTAAAGGTGGCTGACCCAGAGAAGGACTATGAAGTCTGTACGGATGTTAGTAAAGGAGTTGGAGCAGTTTTAACTCAAGAGGGAAAAGTGACAGCCTATGAGTCAAGGAAGCTTAAGGAGCATGAGCAGAAGTATTCTGCTTATGATTTGGAGCTTACTGCAGTAGTCCACGCCCTCCGGGTATGGAGGCACTATCTACTGGGTAAAATATTCGTGCTGAAAACAGATCATAGCAGCTTGACCAGCTATTTCAAACAAGCATATTTAAACTCTAGACAAGCGAGATGGAATGCATTTCTGAGCGAGTTCGACATGGACATTCAACATGTAAAAGGAAAAGAAAATAAAGTTGCCGATGTTTTAAGTCGGAAATTACATGGTCTGTTTGCTCTATATTTTAACCAGTTGGAAAGCCAACTGTTGAATCAATTGAAAGAAGAAGCTCAAAGTGACCCAGAATATAAGTTCCTGTGGCAGCAAATGAAGAATGACAAACAGCAAGACAAAGTTACAGAGTTTGGAGAGAGTGAGGAACAGGCTTTAACCTTTCGCGGAAATATTTATGTGCCTAACCGCACTAATCTTAAAGAATTGATCCTGAATGAATTTCACCGCAGCAATTACGATGGTCATCCTGGATATCAGAAAATGCTTACAGCTGTAAGGAAAGCTTATTATTGGCCAGGAATGCGTAAGGATATTGTTGTATACATAAGCAAGTGTCTAGAGTGTCAGCAGGTTAAAGCTGAACATCAGCATCCTGCTGGGTTATTGCAGCCAATACCCATTCCTGAATGGAAGTGGGAAGTTATTTCATTGGATTTCATTACAGGGTTACCACGAACAAAGAAGTGTTAACTCCCGACTTTACATGCCAGGTAGTGGTAGACAGATTAAGTAAGTCTGCCCATTTTATACCTGTGCAATCTACCTTTAAGATGGTACAGATTACGGATATATTTATGAAGGAGATCTTTAGGTTGCATGGTATACCTAAAACTGTGATCTCAGATCGAGACGTTAAGTTTACATTTGCCTTTTGGAAAACTTTATTTTCTGGATTGGGGACCCAGATACACTTTAGTACTGCTTATCATCCTCAAACAGATGGGAAGTATCAAGGACAGAGCACGTAAATCATGTTTTAGAAGACATATTGCTAATGTATGTGATGAACAACCCACCAAGGGAAGATTACTTCGCACCTGGTAGAATTTGCATACACAATGGGTATCGGAGTCTTCGAAAATGAGCCCCTTTGAGGCATTATATGGTAGGCAATGCCGCACGCCTATAAACTGGAGTAGTCCCGAAACAAAACTGTTATTGGGACCTGATATGCTGGCTGAAATGGAGGCAGAGGTAAAACAGATAAGACAGAATTTGAAAGTCGCGCAAGATAGGCAAAAGGTATATGCAGACCGGAAAAGATCTTACCGAGAATTTGGGGTAGGAGACCACGTATATGTACGAATTAAGCCTAAGAGAAGCACTATGAGGTGGACCTCTTGTGCTACGCTGGCTCCTCGGTACTGTGGCCGTTTCCAAATATTGGAAAGAATCGGACCAGTAGCCTATAGGTTGGCATTGCCCAGTCACATTCGAGTACATAACGTGTTTCATGTATCCTTATTGAAGTGATACATACATGATGAGAAACATGTAATACATTGGCAGGATATTCAGGTAGGAAGGAGGATAAAATAATCTTAGATTGAAGATTGATTATCTTTAAATATACTGAATTGGAAATTATTTTGTGTCTTTCAGGTAGAACCGGACGGAGAGTTCCTGGTAGAGCCTCTACGCATACTTGACCGGCGGGAAATTGAACTCCGCAAAAGAGTAGTCGTTCAGGTGAAAGTGCAGTGGAAGCACTTTGAACCAGACGAAGCTACCTGGGAGGACGAAAAATTTATGCAGGAAGCATACCCCGAACTCTTTCCAGAGAGGGGTTGAAACACCGAGGACGGTGTTACTTCCAGGGGGGGAAGCTGTGACACCCTCAGTAAAAGACAATTAGTTACAATTGGTTAAAAGACTGTTAGTTTAATTATTCTCTTTAATTTTATTTTCTTTTATTATTATTTTAACAAGAAACAATGGAAAATTTACTAATGTCATAAAATATTATCTCACATTAAGTTAATAGATAAAACAGAAAATAAAGAATGGAAAAGGGGAAAACCTTTCTTTTTGAGACTGTGGGTGAAGTTTTCCAGGAATAGGAAGTGGTTGGGAAAACAGTTGGAAAACAGTTACCTATCCTCTGGAATAAAAGGAATTCCAGAAGAAGGGTAAGGGTTCTGTGCATTTGCTAGCTAAGGGTGAAGTACTTCTTGAGCTGGTGAGAGACCAGTTGAATTTACTTCTGCAACCCTAAGGGCAAGATTTTTTCTGCCTGTAGACTGGATTTAGCAATCCTGAGGTCTCAGCAGAAAAGAATATCCATTGATTCCCGTGGCACTGTCCAAGTCCTGGAGCTCGGGGGAAAGAGGCGGACGTTATTTCCCCTCTTAATGGTTGGGAGGACCACAGTCAGGATAAGGAGTTTCGTCTTTATTCAGATAAGTATTTAGAACCCGTCAGTAATTGCAAGTGACAGTTAAACTGATTTTATCGCGGTAATTAAATGTGAGTTACTGGTCGAGTATGAGATATTACAGGGAAAAACTATTTATATAGATATCAAGTTTTACATGGAACAGAGGTGACCATGGACGGTCATGGAATAGCTGAGAAATATTATTTATCTTTGTGATTTCTGTTAAAGATTATAGGGAGAGTTGAGTTTGATATATATTTTTATGTTGATGAATTTCTGGAAAAGATTACTGTATGAGTCTGAGTTAACTGAATATTGATTTGTTATTCTTTTCCATAACATGCAAGAAAGTTAACGGAGTCTTGAGACTGCCCTACTGTGCAGGGTTGTATTTTGAATAGTAGTAATCTTGAAAGAAGAACCTTTCTGTGAGTAGAGACAATAAGAGAGAAAACTCACGGTAGAATGCCTAAAACAGGAAAATAGAAGTAGTATTTTTCAGTAGTCGAATTATCTTGAAAGAAAGACTCTAAAACCCTACAGTAGTCACAGAGTTATTTGGTCTGTTCAACTTAAGGAAAGCACATAAAGACAGGATTCAATTCCTTGGAGCGGCGGCCGCAACCTCAAATGTTAAACTGAGTTTCGCCCTTCTATATTAATTAAGTAAACTGAAAACGCTATTTATCCCTCTAATAATAGTGCGAAAACAGTGGAAAGATTTAACAGACAGTAACCCTCTATAATTTCCAAGATAGAAAAGAATCCTTATAAAGCATTATTTCCTTAACAGGTAAAACGAGGAAGTATACATTTGTGTAACTGTACATGTTTAAAGAACTAGCTTTAAAAGAACAAACTGGGAAGAATAATTAAGTAACCGAACCGGAAGCATCAGGAGAAAAACTGAACCGAAAAATCCTTTAAGAAGTAGTAACAGCAGTATCCTTTGAGTAACATTAATAATAATTCAAGAGTTACAGTCCATGGGTACGAAATACAGAGCTTAAAGAGAAGAAAATGTATTATTTACAGACTTGGAATGATATATAAGTCCTCGATAACCGTACTGCCTGATAGGCGGAAACAATCACAAGGTCCAGGGTAAAGTACCCAAAACTAATAACTCTGCAGCGCAGACCATTCAGCTTCTACATAACTCAATACTAAGTAAACCTAGCTATGAAAACTACATAAATTAATCTTGATCCGACCCGCAGGCGGAAGAGTTAAACTAGAGTCTAAATTCGTATGGAATTCCGAGGTACCTGCAGGTAAGCGCCGGTGTTGTTAATACCGTAGTAAGCTCGAGGCCTTCTCAGAAAATTAAAGCTTAGGGTTTCGAACACACCTGTACAAACAAACGCAAGAAAAAGAGCAACCCTATCAAGAAATTAAATGTATAGGAAAACCAAATAGCAGAACTCCACAGGCGCGCCATAATTCGGAACAATATTTACGTTTGTGGATTTACCTGTGGAGAAAAGACTGTGGAACCCTTTGCGAGGAGGCAGTTTTCTGTGCCAGAGGAAAAAGGACGGAGAATCATATGAAAACCCTCAGATAGGGATTGCAGTTTATAATTATCAAAAACAAAAATACAATAAACCAGAGCTGGAAGGGGACGATTTACCGGCAGAAAGGGCAATGTAGTAGGTTGAACCTGTTGGTGGCGGAAGCCATGTTCTCCGAGTCTGCAACTTTTTTGGTGACAGAGACGCCCGAAGCCATAGAACTGAGATGCAAGAATTGTTTAGAACCCTGTAGCTTTTTCAGAATCATAACTTGCGTTTAAAAAAAAAAAAACCAATTGTATTTACCCTGTGCGTGGAAGAAGGGTTACCTTGTTCCAGAGAGATTTGTTTCCCGTAGGTCCGTGAAACCCTGGAGCAGAGCAAACGAATTCCAGAGACGAAACCCTGAAGCCGAGCGAACGGGAGGAATGGCGCAAATGCCAACTACAGGTTCGAGATTACCGCGGGAAGACCTATCGTGATAACCGAGAAAAGCTGGAAAGTAATTGCATACACCTGTCAGCATTAAATTTGCATAACACTGGTAATACATCGTTAACCGAGCCACCCGACTTGGCAGCCGGAGGTGATGCCAAGTGGTTGTTGCCATGCGCCCTTAGTCCGGACAGTAAGGATGAAGAGATGTGAATTATTGCAATTATCCACGGAGCATATATATGTTATAACCTCGTTTCCATGATTCCAATCAATCCGACCATGTGACAGGATTTACAATTGTTTATTAAACAAAAACCAAAGTATCATAAATGTGTCAGATCTATGGTTAAGCGTTTGGTTAATGAAATTATTATGTTATTTCTTTTACCATAGTGTAATTACAACTAAGAAACTTTTATATAGTATTTTTTTTTTTATATATGTGAAAATTGGATTATGATTGTGACAAGTGGTATCAGAGCATAGGTTGCTACACTGGGATCTTAAGGGGTCTACTAACAGAATGCTTGTGATTAGTGCACCAAGTGGGGCAAGCGAAATGACAACACCCTCACAACTTGAGGGGACTCAAATCCCCACCATTTTAAACCCGGAAATGTGGATTCAGTTGACTGTAGAACAGCACCAAAAGACTAGCCGACTGCTTGAGGAACAACAGCAGCAAACTACATTTTTGCTAAGCACGGTACAACAACTTCAGGAAGAAATGATAAGGGTTCGAAGGGATAATGAGAGGTTGCTACAAGATCAAGAGAAGATCCTAAGGAGTTTGTCAGATAGACAGAATCAGGGGATGAAGCACCTCAGTGCTGAGAAAGAAGTAACAACAGAGCTAGAGGATCAGCAGACTCAGAATAATGCTGATGACAGAACTGAAAGGAGTTTCTCACAGAGGAGTAAAAACAGAAACTATAATGAGGCAGAGTCGGGAAATTTGTCCCGTCAACAAGACACAAAAAGACAAAAAGTGGAACTGCAGGGAGAATTTCGTAAGATCAAGCCACCGACATATGATGGTGAGGCGGAAGAGGCGGCTGAAGCTTGGCTGATAAACATAAACAAATATTTCTAGGTCTATGAATACAGCAGCAATTTGAAGGCCAGATTGGCCATATATCAATTACGAGAAAAAGGAACCCTGTGGTGGGAGGAAGTGAAGAATGTGCGCATCATTGATGAATGCGACATAACTTGGGAACTGTTCCAACAATATTTTAAAGATAAATACCTGACAGAAAGATGTTATGACGACAAGGCAAAGGAGTTCCATGACCTTCGGTTGGGACAAATGACAATAGATGAGTATGTGTCAAAGTTCACTTCGCTACTGCGTTATGTACCTTATCTTCGAGAAGAGAAGGCCAAGGTACAAAGATTCTTAAGCAGTCTACCTGCTCATATGAGAGAGCAGATAGAATTTGTTAACCCTCAGACTATGGATGAAGCTATCCGAAAAGCACGGTTGTGTTATCAGCAAAATAAAATTAAGAGTGATGTGGGAAAAGGCTGGCAGCCGAAGAAAGGGCAGAAAAATAACTCTACCTTTAAGAACAGTAAAAACAACAGTTTCAGAAATGCAGCACGAAACACAATCAGCAAGCAGTTTGGGAAAAACCACCAAAGAATTAAGTGGCCAGCTGAGGAGAAGCCCACAGAGGCATCGAGTAAGCCTGAATTGGGACAAAATACTAAACCTCCCTTACAGTGTTGGGGCTGTGGGGAAGCTCACTATTATAACAACTGTCCCAGATGGAACAAAAGTGAAACGGTAGCAAATCTGCAGGAGGCATCTATAGTAGGAGATGTGGCGCGTAGCGTGCATCGCATCAATGCAGCACTAGAAGATCGACAGGCTGATTTTCAGCCTACGATGATTGAACTTGAAGGTACATTACTAACTAAGTCTGTTTCAATTCTGGTTGATCCTGGAGCAAGTCTGAGTTACATCAGTCCTAAGTTAGTAGAGTTATGTAAATTAAAAGAACAGAAATTTAGGAATTCATGGCTGGTACAGTTAGCCACAGGGGCAAAACGTAAGATAACAGCGAAAATTCCTAACTGTGTGCTGGAAGTGGCAGAACAGCAGATAGAGGTAGATTTAAATATCCTACCATTGGGATCGTACAATGTGTTACTGGGTATGGATTGGCTGGAGAGCCATTGGACAGTAGTGGACTGTAAGGAGAAGACCATCTCATTCAGAAAACAAGATGGTACGCAGAAAGTGGTACAAGGAATTAAAAAGCCTGTACAAATACGACCAATAACAGCTTCTCAGCTGGGTAAGTGTATTAGAAAAGGGTGCCAATTGTATGCTATTCAAGTAGGATACGCATATTCTAAGGAAAAGGCTTCAATGCTGGAAGATATTCCTGTAGTGCAGGAATTTTTGGACGTATTTCCAGAGGAAATTCCTGGACTACCACCCAAAAGGGAAATTGATTTCACTATTGAGTTGCTGCCGGGTGCCTCACCAGTGTCAAGAGCCCCGTATAGGATGAGTGTGCCGGAGTTAACAGAATTAAAAATACAGTTGCAAGAGTTACTAGACAAGGGCTATATTCGTCCAAGTGTGTCACCATGGGGCGCACCGGTCCTTTTCGTTAAAAAGAAAGACGGGACGCTGCGCATGTGTATGGACTACAGGCAGCTTAATAAGCTGACTGTTAAGAACAAGTACCCCTTACCAAGAATTGACGATTTGTTTGACCAGGTAAGAGGGGCTAAGGTATTTTCCAAGATTGATTTAAGATCCCGATATTATCAAGTGCGGATTAAAGATGAAGATATCTGCAAAACAGCCTTCCACACTCGATACGGTCATTATGAATTTGTTGTGCTGCCCTTTGGCTTAACCAATGCACCAGCAACTTTTATGAGGCTAATGAATGGTGTATTTCATCGGTTCCTAGATAATTTCGTGCTCATTTTTATCGATGATATCCTGGTGTACTCTAAAAATGAAGAAGAGCATAAGGAACATTTGCACATAGTATTGGAAACACTAAGAAAGCATCAGCTCTATGCTAAATTCAACAAGTGCGATTTCTTTAAAACAGAAATTCAGTACTTGGGACACGTCATAACAGCTGAAGGGATAGTTGTTGATCCCAAAAAGATCAAAGCCATCATGGAGTGGCAAGTGCCTCGGAACGTGGCAGACATTAGATCTTTCATGGGCTTAGCCGGGTATTATAGAAGATTCATACAAGGATTTTCCAAAATTGCATTTCCCATTACAACGTTACAGAAGAAGGGAAAGCTTTTTAGATGGACAAAAGAATGCCAGGACAGTTTCGAAAAATTAAAACAACTCTTAACTACAGCACCAGTACTGAAGGTAGCTGACCCAGAGAAAGACTATGAAGTCTGTACGGATGCTAGTAAAGAAGGAGTTGGAGCAGTTTTAACCCAAGAGGGAAAAGTAATAGCCTATGAATCAAGGAAGCTTAAGGATCATGAGCAGAAGTATTCTGCTTACGATTTAGAACTTACTGCAGTATTCCACGCCCTTCGAGTGTGGAGGCACTATCTACTGGGTAAGAGATTTGTGCTGAAAACAGATCATAGCAGCTTAACCAGTTATTTTAAACAAGAATATTTGAACTCTAGACAGGCGAGATGGAATGCATTTCTGAGCGAGTTCGACATGGACATTCAACATGTAAAAGGAAAAGAAAATAAAGTTGCCGATGTTTTAAGTCGGAAATTACATGATCTGTTTGCTCTATATTTTAACCAGTTGGAAAGCCAACTGTTGAATCAATTGAAAGAAGAAGCTCAAAGTGACCCAGAATATAAGTTCCTGTGGCAGAAAATGAAGAATGACAAACAACAAGACAAAGTTACAGAGTTTGGAGAGAGTGAGGAACAGGCTTTAACCTTTCGCGGAAATATTTATGTGCCTAACCGCACTAATCTTAAAGAATTGATCCTGAATGAATTTCACCGCAGCAATTACGATGGTCATCCTGGATATCAGAAAATGCTTACAGCTGTAAGGAAAGCTTATTATTGGCCAGGAATGCGTAAGGATATTGTTGTATACATAAGCAAGTGTCTAGAGTGTCAGCAGGTTAAAGCTGAACATCAGCATCCTGCTGGGTTATTGCAGCCAATACCCATTCCTGAATGGAAGTGGGAAGTTATTTCATTGGATTTCATTACAGGGTTACCACGAACAAAGAAGCAGAATGATTCTATTATGGTAGTGGTAGACAGATTAAGTAAGTCTGCTCATTTTATTCCTGTGCAATCTACCTTTAAGACGGTACAAATTGCGGATATATTTATGAAGGAGATCTTTAGGTTGCATGGCATACCTAAAACTGTGATCTCAGATCGAGACGTTAAATTTACATCTTCTTTTTGGAAAACTTTATTTTCTGGATTGGGAACCCAGATACACTTTAGTACTGCTTACCATCCTCAAACAGATGGGCAGACAGAGCGCGTAAATCATGTTTTAGAAGACATGCTGCGAATGTATGTGATGAAACAACCCACTAAGTGGGAAGATTACTTGCACCTGGTAGAATTTGCATACAATAATGGGTATCAGGAGTCTCTGAAAATGAGCCCCTTTGAGGCATTATATGGTAGGCAATGCCGCACGCCTATAAACTGGAGTAGTCCCGAAACAAAACTGTTATTGGGACCTGATATGCTGGCTGAAATGGAGGCAGAGGTAAAACAGATAAGACAGAATTTGAAAGTCGCGCAAGATAGGCAAAAGGTATATGCAGACCGGAAAATATCTTACCGAGAATTTGGGGTAGGAGACCACGTATATGTACGAATTAAGCCTAAGAGAAGCACTATGAGGTGGACCTCTTGTGCTAAGCTGGCTCCTCGGTACTGTGGCCCTTTCCAAATATTGGAAAGAATCGGACCAGTAGCCTATAGGCTGGCATTGCCCAGTCACATTCGAGTACATAACGTGTTTCATGTATCCTTATTGAAGCGATACATACATGATGAGAAACATGTAATACATTGGCAGAATATTCAGGTAGGAAGGAGGATAAAATAATCTTAGATTGAAGATTTATTATCTTTAAATATACTGAATTGGAAATTATTTTGTGTCTTTCAGGTAGAACCGGACGGAGAGTTCCTGGTAGAGCCTCTACGCATACTTGATCGGCGGGAAATTGAACTCCGCAAAAGAGTAGTCGTTCAGGTGAAAGTGCAGTGGAAGCACTTTGAACCAGATGAAGCTACCTGGGAGGACGAAAAATTTATGCAGGAAGCATACCCCGAACTCTTTCCAGAGAGGGGTTGAAACACCGAGGACGGTGTTACTTCTAGGGGGGGAAGCTGTGACACCCTCAGTAAAAGACAATTAGTTACAATTGGTTAAAAGACTGTTAGTTTAATTATTCTCTTTAATTTTATTTTCTTTTATTATTATTTTGGACAAGGAAACTTAATGGAAAATTTACTAATGTCATAAAATATTATCTGTTACTAAGTTAATAGATAAAACATAAAATAAAGAATGGAAAAGGGGAAAACCTTTCTTTTTGAGACTGTGGGTGAAGTTTTCCAGGAATAGGAAGTGGTTGGGAAAACAGTTACCTATCCTCTGGAATAAAAGGAATTCCAGAAGAAGGGTAGGGGTTCTGTGCATTTGCTAGCTAAGGGTGAAGTACTTCTTGAGCTGGTGAGAGACCAGTTGAATTTACTTCTGCAACCCTAAGGGCAAGATTTTTTCTGCCTGTAGACTGGATTTAGCAATCCTGAGGTCTCAGCAGAAAAGAATATCCACTGATTCCCGTGACGCTGTCCAAGTCCTGGAGCTCGGGGGAAAGAGGCGGACGTTATTGCCCCTCTTAATGGTTGGGAGGACCACAGTCAGGATAAGGAGTTTCGTCTTTATTTAGATAAGTATTTAGAACCTGTCAGTAATTGCAAGTGACAGTTAAACTGATTTTATCGCTGTAATTAAATGTGAGTTACTGGTCGAGTATGAGATATTACAGGGAAAAACTATTTATATAGATATCAAGTTTTACATGGAACAGAGGTGACCATGGACGGTCATGGAATAGCTGAGAAATATTATTTATCTTTGTGATTTCTGGTAAAGAATATAGGGAGAGTTGAGTTTGATATATATTTTTATGTTGATGAATTTCTGGAAAAGATTACTGTATGAGTCTGAGTTAACTGAATATTGATTTGTTATTCTTTTCCATAACATGCAAGAAAGTTAACGGAGTCTTGAGACTGCCCTACTGTGCAGGGTTGTATTTTGAATAGTAGTAATCTTGAAAGAAGAACCTTTCTGTGAGTAGAGACAATAAGAGAGAAAACTCACGGTAGAATGCCTAAAACAGGAAAATAGAAGTAGTATTTTTCAGTAGCCGAATTATCTTGAAAGAAAGACTCTAAAACCCTACAGTAGTCACAGAGTTATTTGGTCTGTTCAACTTAAGGAAAGCACATAGAGACAGGATTCAATTCCTTGGAGCGGCGGCCGCAACCTCAAATGTTAAACTGAGTTCCGCCCTTCTATATTAATGAAGTAAACTGAAAACGCTATTTATCCCTCTAATAATAGTGCGAAAACAGTGGAACGATTTAACAGACAATAACCCTCTATAATCTCCAAGATAGAAAAGAATCCTTATAAAGCATTATTTCCTTAACAGGTAAAACGATGAAGTATACATTTGTGTAACTGTACATGTTTAAAGAACTAGCTTTAAAAGAACAAACTGGGAAGAATAATTAAGTAACCGAACCGGAAGCATCAGGAGAAAAACTGAACCGAAAAATCCTTTAAGAAGTAGTAACAGCAGTATCCTTTGAGTAACATTAATAATAATTCAAGAGTTACAGTCCATGGGTATGAAATACTGAGCTTAAAGAGAAGAAAATGTATTATTTACAGACTTGGAACGATATATAAGTCCCCGATAACCGTACTGCCTGATAGGCGGAAACAATCACAAGGTCTAGGGTAAAGTACCCAAAACTAATAACTCTGCAGCGCAGACCATTCAGCTTCTACATAACTCAATACTAAGTAAACCTAGCTATGAAAACTACATAAATTAATCTTGCTCCGACCCGCAGGCGGAAGAGTTAAACTAGAGTCTAAATTCGTATGGAATTCCGAGGTACCTGTAGGTAAGCGTCGGTGTTGTTAATGCCGTAGTAAGCTCGAGGCCTTCTTAGAAAATTAAAGCTTAGGGTTTCGAACACACCTGTACAAACAAACGCAAGAAAAAGAGCAACCTTGTCAAGAAATTAAATGTATAGGAAAACCAAATAGCAGAACTCCACAGGCGCGCCATAATTCGGAACAATATTTACGTTTGTGGATTTACCTGTGGAGAAAAGACTGTGGAACCCTTTGTGAGGAGGCAGTTTTCTGTGCCAGAGGAAAAAGGACGGAGAATCATATGAAAACCCTCAGATAGGGATTGCAGTTTATAATTATCAAAAACAAAAATACAATAAACCAGAGCTGGAAGGGGACGATTTACCGGCAGAAAGGGCAATGTAGCAGGTTGAACCTGTTGGTGGCGGAAGCCATGTTCTCCGAGTCTGCAACCTGTTTGGTGACAGAGACGCCCGAAGCCATAGAACTGAGATGCAAGAACTGTTTAGAACCCTGTAGCTTTTTTAGAATCATAACTTGCGTTTATAAAAAAAAAACCATTTGTATTTACCCTGTGCGTGGAAGAAGGGTTACCTTGTTCCGGAGAGATTTGTTTCCCGCAGGTCCGTCAAACCCTGGAGCAGAGCAAACGAATTCCGGAGACGAAACCCTGAAGCCGAGCGAACAGGAGGAATGGCGCAAATGCCAACTACAGGTTCGAGATTACTGCGGGAAGACCTATCGTGATAACCGAGAAAAGCTGGAAAGTAATTGCATACACCTGTCAGCATTAAATTTGCATAACACTGGTAATACAGCGTTAACCGAGCCACCCGACTTGGCAGCCGGAGGTGATGCCAAGTGGCTATTGCCATGCGCCCTTAGTCCGGGCAGTAAGGATGAAGAGATGTGAATTATTGCAATTATCCACGGAGTATATATATGTTATAACCTCGTTTCCATGATTCCAATCAATCTGAGCATGTGACAGGCTTTACAATTGTTTATTAAACAAAAACCAAAGTATCATAAATGTGAGAGATCTATGGTTAAGCGTTTGGTTAATGAAATTCTTATGTTATTGCTTTTACCATAGTGTAATTACAACTAAGAAACTTTTATATAGTGTGTGTTGCGTAGATTATAATTTTTTTTTTATATGTGTAAAAATTGGAGTATGATTGTGACAAAGTCTATGAGCCAAATTATTATTAATATTATGCCTAAAAAAAACATTATTAACCTTAATATTAATATTATTATTAATTCTAATATTCATATTAATATATTATAATATTAATATTATTAAATTTAATAAATTTAGATTAATACAATATTAAATTTGTTATATTATAATATATATTAATATATCATGATATATATTAACTCTAGATATATATGGGAAGGAAGAACAAAGACACAGTGATAGAGGTGGAGAAATAGTGGAGTCACAAGGGAGAGATGGAGATAAATTGAAGGAGAGGAAAGAGAAGGAATGAAGAGAGAGAGAGGGAGAGGAGTGAGAGAGGTGGAGAAGGGTAAGAGAAGGAGAGGGAGACACAAAGACGGAAGGGGGAGAGAGGGAGGGAGAGAGAGAGAGGTACAAGAGAAAAGGAAAGAGAGGAAGGATGAGAGAGAGGAGGAAAGAGGGAGGGATAGAGAGATGGAGTTGGAGGGGAAAGAATGAGGGAAGAAGAAATACATAAAGAGTGAGAAGTGGAGAGAGAGGGAGTTACAAGGGAGATATGGAGAGTGTGTGTATGTTTAAGGGTGAGATAAAGAGACAAACAAGGAGAGATGGAGAGAAGGGGGGAGAGATTGAGAGATAATGAGAGAGGGAGAGAAATAGTAACAGAGAGAGAGAGAGAGAGAGAGAGATGGGGGAAGAGAGATGATTGGAGGGAAAATAGAGAGAGAGAGAGGATTGTAGGGCAAAGAAATAGAGAGAGAAGGAGGATTGGGGGGAAATAAAGAGAGATAGGGAAGAGAGAAAGGGAAGTAGGAGAGAAAGGGAGAGATATGAAGGATGAGAGAGAGGAGGAGAGAGAATTGGAGGGCAAAGAGAGAGAGAGAGATAGAGATGGGGGAAGAGAGATGGAGGTATGAGAGAAGGGGGAGAGAGAGGAGGAGAGAGGGGGGATAGAGAGACAAAGTTGGAGGGGGAGAGAGGGAGGGAATAAGAAATACATAGAGAGTGAGAAGTGGGGAGAGAGAGAGAGAGAGAGAAGGGAGAGATGGACAGAGAGTGTGTATGTTTCGGGGTGAGACAAAGAGATAAAGGAGAGATGGAGAGAAGGAGAGAGGGATGGATATATTAGCAGTGTTGGAGGGTGAAAAGAGAGAGAGAGAGAGAGAGAGAGAGAGAGGTGGGAGATAAGGGATGGATATATTAGCAGTGTTGGAGGGTGAAAAGAGAGAGAGAGAGAGAGAGAGAGAGAAAGAGAGGTGGGAGATAAGGGATGGATATATTAGCAGTGTTGGAGGGTGAAAAGAGAGAGAGAGAGAGAGAGAGAGAGGTGGGAGATAAAGGGGGAGAGAGGAAGGAAGAGAGATGATGTGAGAGAGTGGAGAGAGGGAGGGAAAGAGAGATGAAGTTGGAGGTGGAAGAGAGAGGGAGGTAAGAAGAAAGACATAGAGAGAGAGAAATGTGGAGAGAGAGGGGGGGAGTGATAGATAGAGAGGGAGAGAGGACAACAAGAGGAAAGAGAGAGAAGCGGGGGAGAGGGATATAAGGGGAAGAGAGAGAGAGAGGGGGGGGGGAGGGGATAGATAGATAGATTGGAGAAAGAGTGTATGTTTTGGGGGTGATATAGAGAGACAAAGGTAGATAGAGATATTGATGGAAGGTGAAGAGAGGGAAAAAGAGAGAGACAGAGAGAGGAAGGGAGGGATAGAGAGATTGATAGATATGGATTAAGAAATCGTGTGTGTTTGGGGGGGTGAGATAGAAATATAAAGAAGGAGAGATAAAGGGAAATATAGATATAGATGGAGGGGGATATAGGAAGAATATTTATTGCACTAAATGCATTTATTTTAGTGTAGATGGTGATTTCTAATCATATTTGATTGTTTGCACTAGATGCATTGATTTTAGTGTAGATGTTGATTTCTAATGATATTTGATTTCTTGCACTAGATGCATTGATTTCAATGTAGATGATTTATAATCCTATTTGATTGCTTGCAATAAATTCATTGATTTGTGTAAATGGTGATTTCTAATCCTGTTTGATTGATTGCACTAGATGCATTGATTTCCGTGTAAATGTCACTTTTATCCTATTTTATTGTTTGCACTAGATGCATTGATTTCAGTGTAGATGATTTTTAATCCTATTTGATTGCTTGCACTAAATTCATTGATTTCAGTGTAGATGGTGATTTCTAATCCTATTTGATTGCTTGCATTAAATGCATTGATTACAGTGTAGATGTTGGTTTCGAATCCTATTTGATTTCTTGCACTAAATGCATTGATTTCAGTGTAGATGGTGATTTCTAATCCTATTTGATTACTTGCACAAGATGCATTGATTTCAATGTACATGTTGATTTATAATTATATTTGATTGTTTACACTAGTCTATGCATTGATTTCAATGTAGATGATTTCTAATCATATTTGATTGTTTGCACTAAATGCATTGATTTTAGTATAGATGGTGATTTCTAATCCTATTTTATTGCTTGCACTAAATGTATTGATTTCAGTGTAGATGTTGGTTTCTGCTTACATGAACTAGATGCATTGATTTTAGTTAGACGTTGATTTCTAATCCTATTGATTGCTTGCATTTGATGCATTGATTCCAGTGTAGAAGTAATTTTCTAATCTTATTAATTGCTTGCATTAGATGCATTGATTTCAATGTAGATGTCGATTTGTGATTTGATGGAATTAGATGTGTGATGGTACATTAATTTGAAAGCGATTGGATTAAAAATGCACATTGATTTCAGTGTAAGCACAAAAAAGTATTGGCAATGTAGATAGTTTTTTGTGTTATAGTAATTCAACCTAATATTGGAGAGCAAGAGAGACAAGGTATGATGTTTACTACAAAATCTTGAGCTAAATATTTAAATGGTTTACGATTTGAACTGTCCTTTTCATATTTTCATATAATAAATATGAGAAGATGAAAAAACTAACAAGGGCGACAAAAAGAATAGTAGAAGAAAATAGTTTGAGATTGATCACAATGAAGAATTTTTGTAATTGACTACATTCTTATTATTCAGATTTTCTATCATTCAACATTATTACATTGTCACTTTGCATTCAAATTTTGTATTTCATCATTAAAGTTATTAACAATATTTATCATCTAAACTAACTAAGAAATTTAAAATTAAAATGACCAAATTAATCTGAGACATATTTAGCATATTTAAAATGGCTATATAAATATTAGAATTATTTACATATTATTGATAAAATTAATCATAGCTTCGACATCATTGGGAGATACATCAAAACAGATACACAATGTTTGGAGGAAAGGATCTATACCTTCACATACATTTGTGTGGAAGTTGATCTCAACAAAGGATTACTGGAAAGCATAAAGGTGAAAAATAAACAACAAATCTGGACACAACATCTAGATTATGAAAACACTACATTTCGATGCAGAATTTGCAGGCAGACCAGAGATTTACAAAACACATGTCTAGATGCAAAAAGAGATATAAAAGAAAAAAAAAGAAAAGAAAAAAAAAGAAAGAAAGAAAGAATGGGAAGGCACCTAAAGGGTGGCAATTTCCCCCCTGTGATCCAAAGGAAGATGCAGAAGAGGAAGCAGACGAACCCACCCCCAATGAGAACGAACAACGAGCGACAGAATCAAAAGCACAAAGGAATGAATCACAATATCCATTTGACTTACAAAAACCCCCGAAAAGGCCTGCAAAGAAGTAAATGGATACATACAGCAGAGGTATTAAACGACATCATTTATGAGATACCTCACATTCAGACAAGGATAATGGAGCACACATAGAAGAAAATTAGTGTGCCTTTGTCTCTCCTACGCCATCACAAGGGGCATGGCGCAAGGTCGAGAAGGAGAAAAGGAGAAAAACTTAAATTTCTTCTCTTTTTTATTTTTAGGATCTCTTGTATATGATTTTTGAACACCAGTCTTGACTGGTTGTTGGACAACTACTTGTTGATGCAACGTGTAATTTTATTTTCATTAATAGAATTGTGAATTTTTCCTTAGAAAAAAAAAATAATTATATTTTCTATAGATTTTCCTTGGCTGATATCCATTTTAACTGCGGACCTATCAAGCCTCGAGAAGGATCAAATCTCTCAAGGTGCAAACTTTTCCTCAAGTTCTGCACTATAAAAATGATATTTGCAAATTTGATCCCTATTAGAGCTTGATAAATCTAGAATTAAAATAGATCTAAGTTGATAACTAAAATTCTAAATATATATTAAAATATAAATATTAATGCCTAGAAGTGTAGTTTAGTTGGTAATCCCCTTATTTCCAAAGTATAAAAACAAGAAATTCAATGTTCAATTTCTTTTTGGTTAAATTAAAAAAAAAAAAAAAAAAATACAAATTTTAACATTCAAATTAAATTTATAAAAAAAAATTCCTTTTAAAAATTTTATATAAAAAATTAAACAAAATAACCAAAAAAAATTACATCCTTAAAATCCTTTAGCAAATTTTATCATATAACTTAACCATAAATTGGGCAGATTCACCCAAAGGATCACATCCTTGACCTCCTTCCATAACAAATTTTATCATAAAACTAAACCATAATTTTAAAATTAAATTATTATGGAGATGGTTAAAATTTAGAAAGAAATTGTATGAACCAAAAATTATTTTAATTGAAATATGAAGCGAAAAAAACTGATGACGCTGCGTATCCACGCTGTGACCCATCTCCATCCGTTAAAATGAATTTGTCGGGCATCTTAACCCACTTCATTACAATATACAGATCAAGTCTAAGTTCAAATCCACGTGTTTATAAGGTGAATAAATGTACTTTTCTTGTTAATCACAATTTAATTCCAAATTACCGAATAAGTGAATAAATGTACTTTTATTGCTAATTCCAAATTCCACTAAAGAAAAGGCGGCAGCATACGCGATATTGTACACAGTTATGACCGTTAAATTTTATAAAATCGTGCAAGCTTGTTAAACCCTGTACTTCGATGATGATGAAACCTGCGAGACCCTGTAAGAAAATGATGCGCGCAGCATTGCACCTTTTGTCATTCAAAATCAAAATCATGAAGCCTTGTTATGATCTGTTTGACTTGAGGATCCAGACATGCACCATTTTGATTCGAATTTTGCTTATCCGAACCCTATGGAGAGTCGAGACATGGAGGAGTTACAGTCTCAACTACCTACAAGGTGGCTGGAACTCGATAATCCAGGCAAGCTCCAAGCGCTGGACAAATCAGGGTTGAAGACTTATATTGTAAAAGCGGAGTCCATCAGGCCATTTCTGGGTCGAATTGGGCACCTGGTTGAGGAGTTTTGGGAGAATATCAAATTTGGGCGTTCTACAGTGTTGGGTCACCGGATATTAGTGATGCAAGAAGACATTTTCAGGGCAACGGGACTGCCCAACAAAGGCCGCACGGTGGGTTATTGGTTTGATAAAAGGGATTCCATAGTCAAGCGAATTGGAAAGGAGGCTTGGAACGCAGAGCATGCGATGAGATTGAAAGAATTATGTGGAGTTGAGACAAATTTCAAGCATGACTTCCCTGTGGATATGATCAGGGATGGCACTACAAGGTATGTGGCTTCGCTGGTTATGGAGCATCTCTCGGGATGGTCTACTGTTTCTGATTGCAGCTATGGATTTCTTGATGCCATTGAACAAGGCATGAAGAGAGAGGTCACTAACTGGTGCGCCCATATTGCCAAGAGGATGAAGTTGGTCAGCCTAAAGGTGCGCACTGCACACACAGAGGGAACCCGAAAGGAATTTCGCTATGGGGTTGTAATTGCATTGCTTGTTAGAGAGCAAGCACCTGATCTGTGGCAACAGGTTGCAGAAAATGAGGGGCGGGATCTTGAATTGTTGAAGAAGAGAGGAAGGAATGAAATAAATGGGGTACAGGATATTGGGTTGTTGAAGAAGAGAAGGATGAATAAGATCAATGGGGTGCAGGATAGGGAAAGGTTGAAAAAGAGAAGGATGAAGGAAATCAATGGAAATGGGTTTGAACTGGAGAATATGAAAGCAGAGAGGAAGGTTGAAGGCACTGAAGTAGATAGATATAGGGAGAAAAGGCCAATGTTGCCGGTGGGATTGGTGGGATTGGTGGATTTGGAGCAGGAGGTGAGGATTGAAGATACTGAAGGACTTCAAATGCAAGGCAAAGTGGAAAGTAAGCAGGACAGTTTGGGTTATCAAGGTGCAGGGGCAGTTTTGCAGAGGATCAAGGTCGGGTTAGCTGAGGAATGTGCTGAAACTGCTGAACAATATCTTGCGGATCGAGAAGCATGGATGGAAGTCTCTGTCCAAGAAGTACCAGATGGAGAACTTTTGGAGCACTATTACAGTGATCTCACCTTTGGTTCAGGGGATCATGTTTGGGAAAATTGGATGCATTGTATTCCAATGAACCAGTCGAGAAGAATCTCTGGATTTGCTGAATCGGCGCAGAGAAAGAGGATGAAGAAAAGGAGAGCGAGGGACTATGACAAAATGCTGGTAATCAGTGTAGAGTATATCTTGGCTCACTTTGTTCACAAAAGTAAGGTTCCTTTTGCTCATGGTGACTTGTACGTGGACCCTTATATTGTGTTTGTGCACCCTCAGGCTTGCAGATTTCTGTGGGCATGTCTGTCTGTATTCAAGGTGGTTCTGTGGTCAGAAAAACCTAGAGAGGTGCATGATTTGGTCCTGCAGCATATGTTGGGATGCACTACTAGTTCTGGTCGGATTCTTTCTTATTCCGTTGAGGACTGTACCATTATGAGAATCACCCTAAAGGGCAATGCAGTGCATGGATGTTGTAAGGATTTGACTAGAGTGTGGGAAGATCTGGGAGACTATGATAACGTAAATACACTTTTAATTGATACTTCACCTGTGACCATGCTTAAAAATCAAGATGCAAATGTGATTTGCCCCATTCCCTACCAGTATCATGTGCAGGCTTCTCACTGGCAACTGGAGGCCTACCTCTTGCCTTATCTGGAATGTTTGGAATCAGTGCAATGTATTCCTGAATTTGTGAAGAATATCCCATTTTGCCTGGAAAAGGGACACGCTTGGGAACGGTCTCAATTTGAAGAAGTTAGGGTTACTCCTTTGTTTGGAACCCCTTGTCCACCATGTCGCCATGGAATTGTGAAGTATTGGAAATTGTTTCCGAGCATTGTAACTGAAACTTCAAATTCTCAGTTGGATCTGTTTAATACTCAATGCCCTGGGATTAATAACACTTGGAAACAGTTACCCATCACAAGAACTAGTATGTCATTTTCACAGTCAGTTCCACCTGCAGCTAACTTACGAATTTTTGAAATGTATCACGGAATTTCATCAAGAGAATTCTTGGGTTTCAGCAATTATATACGGAGTAATAACAACATGAATTATAAGAGGGAACTGATTAAACAGAGAGATGATAAGATGAAATTTATGAGGGAGCTGATTAAAAGGGCCAAAGACGATATGAAATATACGAGGGAACTGAATCAGGCGAAAGCAGATTTACATAACATGGCACATGACAAGAACAAATTGGAAAAGAAGCTCCAGGAAGTGGAAGATGACTCGGAAAAATCACATGAAGAAAAGATAAAATTGGAAAAGAAGCTCCAGGAAGTGGAAGATGCCTGGGAAAAATCACATGAAGAAAAGATAAAATTGGAAAAGAAGCTCCAGGAAGTGGAAGATGCCTGGGAAAAATCACATGACGAAAAGATAAAAGCAGAGAAGAAAAATACCAACTTATCAAAGGCATTTGTAGAAAGGGACAGGATTTTGAAACAGATGGAACTGGAGAAGAACTGGGAATTGAAAAAGAGAGAGAACATTATTTGTTCTTTGCAGAGCACTGTGCAAGCTCTGCAAATAAGTTTTGCCCAGAAACAGGAGGAGTTTCAAATATTAGTCCAAAGGGAAGTTGAGAAAGAAACAGCTCAACTTCGTTCCATTTTGACAGATATTCTTGGACTCAAACAAGAAGAGGATCCTGAGATTGGAGCACAACAGCTGATTACAGAGTCGAGGCAGCAATGTAAGGTAAAACAAAGCAATAACAAGGGAACAAGTTTTCATATGAGTGCAGATAAGAGCACAAGTCCTGGAAGTCATCTACTTCTTACAAGTGATACCGAGGCTCTGCATTGTTCTATTTGTATGGAAGAATGGACAACTGCAGGGGATCACCGTATATGGTATGTGTAATAATTTCACTGAAAAACGTCATTCTATTTTCTGGAAAGGATTTCGCTATCAATATTGTTTTCCATGACTGATTGTCCCAATTCTTTCTCCTTCCATGACTGATTGTCCCAACTCTTTCTCCTTGTTTCTTCAAGAGAGCACATAGACCAACTTCAGTTAGCAGTCTTTGTTCGTTTACTGGTTTTTAAGTCCTCTGTGTCAGAAGTCTGATAAGATACCTTTCTTACAGCAAAATGTTATTAGGTTTACAAGAAATCTCAAATGTTCAAAATTCAAATACTAACATTTGAAATATGGAAGGAAATGCAGCTCCCTTGCCTGCGGACACATGTTTGGCATGTCCTGTATTAGAAGGTGGCTTCAGTTACACGAGAAGAATATTGGCACGGTAAGAATATTCAAGCTTGTCAATTGTTGATTTCCATGGTGTGATGTTATGAACTGGTAAGATTATAAAGTCTCCGTGTGTAAGTTTTCACAGTTATTTAAAGTCTGAGTGTGTAAGTTTTCACAGTTACTCATAATGTTGCTTGAGCTTTAGAGAGGTGAACTGTGTAAAAGTTTTCAACTGTTATGAAACGTCCAGAAAACTCAAGCAACATCAATACAATAATAAGTGATTGCAAAAGTTCAATTAAATGTTAGTGTTTTTGTTGCAATCAAATCTTGGAAAATTATAATTGTCTTTCTGTAAATAATGTGCAGTGTCCACAATGCAATAACAAGGCTGAGTTGGATGACATCAGAATTCTTTATGTCCCAGCTATACCTGTCACTGAGAGGAAACATTGACAGATCAGTTATCTTTGTACTACCCACAGTTTTTCATCACCAAAAATCAGCTGAAAATAATTTTTTGAAGGCATTATAAGGTTACTTCGTCCCCAGTTTCTGTATATATTTGTTTGGCGAAGAGTATGTATATATTTGTTTGGCAAAGAGTTTAGGTAATGGTTTTGACAAAAAGGAAAACCTGGCGAAGAGTAATGGTTCTGGCAAAAAGGAAATCTTGCAAAATGTTAAAGAGTTTGTTGCAAACTCCTTCAGTTTATGTCATGCACCTGAACCTTATTTGCTTTCAATTTTGTATCAGCTAATCATTTTTGTTGATTGATGTTGTGTCTCCATTCAGAAATGACAGCTTGGCTGGAAAGTGGTGTTTAAAAATATGAACTAGCACAATTCCAGTGAGATTGTGAGATTTGGTTGGAAAGCGGTATTTAAAACAAAAACAGGTTTGTATTTTAGTCTCTCTGGTGCTTGAAAGAGAAGAAGTTAATATGGAAGTCCAAGCTTATGATGGAAGTCCTGGTGTTTGATAAATAAAGAGTTAAGATGGAAGCCCTGATAGTCGTGATAGTTTGCTGCCTGTTGCAAGCTCTTCGGTTTATGTTTTGAAGCTAAACCTTAAACAGTTATAAAGGTTGTTTAGAATAATAACTTAAATCTTACCACTGTTACATTACAAAGCTCTTCGGTTTATGTTTTGCAGCTAAACCTTAAACAGTTATAAAGGTTGTTTAGAATAATAACTTAAATCTTACCACTGTTACATTACCAATCAGAATCAGAAGTCACAGCTGGCCTGAGCTATTGTTCTTAGCATCATGGTCAGATTGCTCTTATTTGTTCCTAATTAGTTTTGAGAGCATAACCACGTCCAAGTTGTGGTAATTTATTGTCATTATTCTCCATTAATCATGGTCTGTACAGAAATAGTTATATCGTGATCTAATTAGGATTATAGGTTTACAAAGTGTTCTATTTGTGGTTGTGTTTAGCTATAACAGTTTCTTGGTGCTGGTAAGTTTTTTTTTTAATCTTCTGTTATTCTAATGAAACTTGAGTGTATTTTTTTTCAATATTATGTAATTCAATATTTGGCTGTAAACTTGATTCTGTTGTTATAGAGATGGTGTAAAACAGTTCATGATGGAAGGCTTGTTATATGGTGTAAAAGCAGCCCATGATGGAAGGCATTTGAAAAAGTTATGGCACTCCACAAGGGATTGTGTGAAATCACCCCACTGTTATGGTGCTTCCCAAATGCTATGGTGACATTTGGGTGCTTTACAAGGAATGGTGTAAAATCACTCCCCAAATGTTATGGTGTTTGCTTTACAAGGAATTGGAATGGTGTAAAATCACTCCCCAAATGTTATGGTGTTTGCTTTATAAGGAATTGTGTAAAATCACTCCGTAATGGAAGGCATTTGAAAATGTAACAGTTAAAATGTTATGGTACTCCTCAAGAGATTGTGTGAAATCATCCCAAATGTTATGGTACTCCACAAGGGATAGTGCAAAATCACTCCATGATGGAAGGCATTTGAAAGTGTGTGAAATCACTCTAAATGTTATGAAACTCCATAAGGTATTGTATAAAAACCACTCTCATCATGGAAGGCACATGAAAGCAATGAATCCAAATTGGTATTTGATCTAAGTGCCCTCTTATCTAAATGGGGAAAATTATGCTTTATGCCTTTAGATAGTGTCAAATTAAATCTTATGTTTTGAGATGAACATGTAATTCGATATTTGGCTGTCTAATCTGGATTTTATTATTATATAGATTGTGTAAAATCAGTCCATTATGGAAGGTATTCAATGTATTTTTTGTTTGTGTCAATATTATGTAATTCAATATTTGGCTGTCTAAACTTGATTCTTGTTAGATTGTGGAAAAGCAGCCCACGATGGAAGGCACTTGAAAATGAAAATGTTATGATAATCAATGGATTGTGTGAAATAATGTTAAGGTGTTTTACAAGAAATTGTGTAAAATCACTCTCCAAGTGTTATGGTGCTTTGCTTCACAAAGAATTGCGTAAAATCACTTCAGGATGAAAGGCATTTGAAATTGTTATGGTACTCTAGAAAGGTGCTGATTGCTATAAGTCCAAAGTGGTATTTGAATTTAAGTGCCTTTTTATTTTCAATGGGCTGACCCTAGGCACCCCATCCCTCATGCTTTTTGAATAAATAGATTATGTTAAATCATATCTTATTATCCCGGGAGTAGACAGAGTATAAACGCATTAGATATTTCGTTCACTTTTAATTAGTTTTACCTTGATTAAAAACTAAAATATTATGCCTAAAGTTAACATTAACAAAAACAATTCAAATTATTATTTTTTAAATATTTTATTTTATTTAACCTGGATATGATTGGTTGTAGTCTTATTTTTCTGATTGTGTAATGATTATTAATTTGTATTCCTCATCCTCGGGCAGGTTGGATTGTTGTACAACCCAACTTCCACTTTGTACTATGTAGTTAGAGGTTGAGCATAGCCTTGAGGGTGAGACACATTTTTAGGCAAAGCTTATTTTCTGGGTTATTGCCATTTAATAAGGTGTGGCATATACTGCTCATCGTTAGATTTAAATTCGTTTAAATCTAGGAGTGAGCAATATATGCTACACTGCATTAAATGATGAATAACTCAAGAAATAAGGCTCGTCCACACTTTTGATGCCTTTTTCCAGCTCTCAAACATATACAGTTATACCAACCCCTCAAACAAATACCAACACTACAGGTGATGTTGGTGTCAGTCGATATTTTTTCAATGTGAAAAATACTCTAGTTTATATTGAGTACCAGAACAACATTCAAAAACTTTGATCATAAACATTTTCATGTTCATTACATATCATTTTCTTTGTTAATCATGACTTGCCTATCCAAAAATAAACAGGGCTATTAACAACAAAAACAACCCTACTATGTCAACAAAATACATGTCCTGCTGAAATCATTCAGCGATGCCAAAAACTCAGACTTGATCATCGAAACACAAAATACCATTAGCTTATGCTTGTATCTAGTAGCAGAAAATTAAAACAAAAAGTTTATCAGCCAATAGACAAGAAAAGACACCCTCTCATGGAAGGTTTACTGCCATCCACCTTGTATAGCTGGTAATGCATAATACCGAATTTGCAACCCAAACCTTTCTTTGATAGATGATCTGCAACGGTGTTCATCTCCCTATATACATGACGAAAAGAAATGGTTGTGAATCAACTTTTTAAAATATTGATTCTCTCCATCCAATGGGCAAGCGATCCTAAATTGATGTGTGCTTTCTGATTCATGTGGTCGATCAGTACTTTAGAATCACTGGCAAACCATAGAAGCCCCCGTAATGCTAAAACTTCAGCCCTCATATTCGTACATGTTCCCCATTCCAGAAGATGTTATAGCGACAATCAGGGGATAAAATTAGTGAAGCCCCACATCCACAATTTAACCGCTGTGATGCCCCATCGAAGTATCCAACAAGGTAATGGATCTCATGAGGGTGAAATCTCTTCGATAGATCTCCAGGGAGCTTGTGGGCAGCCTTCATATTGTCCCACGAACTATAAATCAGGACATCGCTCTATAATGACAATCTGGACATCGTACTTACAATTGAGAATTGGACACCATTTAACCCTTGTGTTTTGTTCAACATATGATACCTCACAAGATATGACATATGTTTGCATCGGAAACGGAAGTTCATTTACCATATCTCATTATTATCCCTGGCGCATTATTGTGTTCATTTAGTGTGTGATACAAATTACAGTTCGTTGGATGTCCTATGTACATAGGACGAGACTGAGTTTTAAGTGGCATTCTATGGATTATCTTTGTTGTGATATGGTGAGATACGGTTTAAAAATGTTATGACCAAGAGTCGGGGATGAAACGCCTTGTTGGAGGTACAAAACACCATGGATAACAAGTTGGTAGCCATGTAGATGGCATATTGAAAATTAATGGGGCAGTGTTACTTTTACGAATAGACAAGTACTGAAAATAGAGCCACGTCTCTTGGCAACTACCTGCATGGGTATTATTAGTGGTTTGTTTTCCATTCTTGTCAAATAAAAAGAGTAAGTTCAGAAGCTTCATAATTGGTAAGCTTAGTTGTTAGCGTGCAAATAAAAAACTACGTCGCAATCCGAACCTCTTTTTTAGATTAGCTATTTTTTTAGCATACACAAGAACAAGTATGTAAATTTGTGTCAATTTTCTTCCAATGGTTATTATATTCTTTTTAATAATTTTTTATATCTGGGTTTTTTTTGCTTCCATTCAAATTCTTAAATAAAACATTTTTGATAATAAAAATTTACTTTTGAGTTGGGTAGAATTGTCTAGGGTGGGTGCGGTTTGCCAAATAGGAGTTTCAAAGTTGTGGACTGGAGTTGGCAGTTGGTCAACCTCTTTCCTCTAGATTCTCTTATTTTTTTAAGCATACACAAGAATAAGTATGTAAATTTGTATCATTTTTCTTTTAATGGTTATCATATTTTATTTAATAATTTTTCATATCTAGTTTTGTAGTGCTTGCTTTCAAATTCTTAAATAGAACTTTTTCCATAATAAAATTTACTTTTGAGTTGGGTAGCATTGTCCTTTTCAATTTTGTAGATGGTTTCTTGTGGGCAGCCCATTATGCCCAGTATGACCCCGATGTTGGGTATGTCACGTTCTCAAAAAATAAAAAATTTTACTTTTTCTAATGTCGACCAAAGCATTAACCTAACCTTGAATTTTATATAACTTGAATATTTAGATTATATATAAATTTTTTAACTTATTAATGCGTTGAGATTAACTATTAAAATACAACTATGTATTATTTATATAATTTGAATGGATAGTAAATTATCTCAACCATTTAATAATTGCTTTATTATATACGTTAATTTGAATGGATCATAAATTTACCTTTAACAAAAAAATTTACCACATTGAATTTCCAAATTAAGTTAAATTTTAAACATCTTTACTCTTTACTAAAGTCAATACCATTTCCTAAATAAAAGGAAAAGAGTTAATTCAACACAAACAATCAAAATTCAAAATCTTTTAATATTTCTTTTAATTAAATATTTGTAAAATGATTCTTTGAAAAAAAAACCCATATTCTATGGATAAATTAAAATATTTAAAGACATAAATATTTCCCCATGAAAATTGCAATATTTTAAAATTTAAATAAATATAAATATAAATAAACATGAGGTATGGTAAATAAATAAAACCTATTTTTACACTTATGGTAAATAAATAAAAATATATAGGTAAATAAATAAAAATTCTTTTTATATTTACTCTATAAACCTTTTTATATTTCAAAAAACTTAAAAAAAAGGTTTTATTTAGATGAAGCCTATGGGACGAATACCATGGGACAAATTAATATTGATACCATGGGCTAAATACCATGGGCCAAATACCATATTTATAAAATAAGTATGGTAAATAAATAAATATAAAAGAGGTATAAAGAGGTACGCTAAATAAATAAATATAAAATATGTATAAAGAGGTATGGTAAATAAATAAATATAAAAAAGGTATAAAGAGGTATGGTAAATAAATAAATATAAAAGAGGTATAAAGAGGTAAGGTAAATAAATAACAATATATCAAATAGGATTATAAATAAAAATCTAATTATATAACAAGCCTATGGACCAAATACCATAGTAAATAAAAGAGTTATGTTAAATAAATAAAAATATAAATAAACCAGAGGTATGGTAAGTAAATAAAACCTCTTATCATATTTACTCCATAATCTGCTTTATATTTACGAATATTTAAGTTCATTAGTTTACATAACTAAGAAGAGAGAGAGAGAGAGAAGTGGGGAGAGAGAGAGAGAGAGAGTGATAAGGGAGAGATGGAGAGAGAGTGTGTATGTTTAGGGGTGCGATAAAGAGACAAAGTAGGATGTATTGAAAGAAGGGGGGAGAGAAGAAGAGAGAAGGAGAGAGGGAGGGATATAGTAATGTAGTTGGAGAGAGAGAGGGGCAAAAAGAGAGAGAGAAAGAAAGGGAGATGGGGGAAGAGAGAGAGAGAGGATTGGAGGGAAAAGAGAGAGGGAGGTAGGAGAGAAAGGGAGAGAGAGGAAGGATGAGAGAGAGGAGGAGAGTGATGGGGGAAGAGAGAGTATTGGAGGGAAAAGAGAGAGAGAGAGAGAGAGAGAGAGAGAGAGATCAGGAAAGAGAGAGGGAGAGAGAGAGAGAAATGACAAGAGAGAGGACTTGAGAGAGAGGAGGAGAGAGGGATCGATAGAGAGATGGAGTTGGAGGGGGAGAGATGTAGGAAATAAGAAATATAGAGAGTGAGAAGTGGAGAGAGAGAATGAGTGACAAGGGAGAGACAGAGAGAGAGCGTGTATGTTTGGGGCTAAGATAAAGAGACAAATAAGGAGAGATGGAGATAAGGGGGGGGAGAAGGAGATATAAGGAGAGAGGGAGGGATATAGTAACATAGTTGGTGGGTGAAGAAAGAGAGAGAGGGAGAGAGATATGGGAGAGAAAGGGAAAGAGAGGAAGTGAGAGAGTGGAGAGAGGGAGGGAAAGAGAGGTGAAATTGGAAGGGGAGGGAGGTAAGAAGAAAGACATAGAGAGAGAAAGGTGGAGAGAGAGAGTGAGTGAGTGATAAGGAAGATGGAGAGAGAGGGAGAGAGGGAAAAGGAGGAAAGAGAGATATTAGTAGGGGAGAGGGAGAGAAGGGGAATATAGAGATATAGATGGAAGGTGAAGAGAGGGAGGAAGAGAGAGATGGGGAGAGGAGGGGATTGACAAAGAGATTGATATATATGGAGTGCGAGAGCGTGTGTGTTTAGGGGGTGAGATAGAGAGACAGAAAAGAAGAGATGGAGGGGGATACAGATATGGATGGAGGGTGGAGAGAGGGAAGAATCTTTCTCACACTAGATGGATTGATATAAGTGGAGATGGTGATTTATAATCCTATTTTATTATTTGCACTATATGCATCGATTTTAGTGTAGATATTTATTTCTAATGATATTTGATTACTTGCACTAGATGCATTGATTTCAGTGTAGGTGGTGATTTCTAATACAATTTGATTGCTTGCACTGAATGTGTTGATTTCAATTTAGATGTCGATTTATAATTATATTTGATTGCCAGCACTACATGAATTGATTTCAATGTAGATGATTTATAATCCTATTTGATTGTTTGCACTAAATTCATTGATTTCAGTGTAGATGGCGATTTCTAATCCTATTTGATTTCTTTTAGTAAATGCATTGATTTTAGTGTAGATGTTGGTTTCTATAGAGAGAGAGATTGAGTGATAAGGAAGATGGAGAGAGAGGGAGAGAGGAAAAAAGGAGGAAAGAGAGATATTAGTGGGGGAGAGTGAGAGAAGGGGAAGATAGAGATATAGATGGAAGGTGAAGAGAGGAAAGAAGAGAGAGATGGGGAGAGGGGGTGACTGGCAAAGAGATTGATATATATGGAGTGTGAGAACGTGTGTGTTTAGGGGGGTGAGATAGAGAGACAAAAAATAATAGATGGAGGGGGATATAGATATGGATGGAGGGTGGATAAAGGGAGGAATATTTCTCGCACTAGATGGATTGATATAAGTGGAGATGGTGATTTCTAGTCCTATTTGATTATTTGCACTAGATGCATCGATTTAGTGTAGATTTTTGTTTCTAATGATATTTGATTACTTGCACTAGATGCATTGATTTCAATGTAGGTGGTGATTCCTAATACAATTTGATTGCTTGCACTAAATGTGTTGATTTCAATTTAGATGTCGATTTATAATTATATTTGATTACTTGCATTAGATGAATTGATTTCAATGTAGATGATTTCTAATCCTATTTGATTGTTTGCACTAAATGCATTGATTTCAGTGTAGATGGCGATTTCTAATTCTATTTGATTTCTTTGAGTAAATGCATTGATTTCAGTGTAGATGTTGGTTTCTAGAGAGAGAGAGTGAGTGATAAGGAAGATGGAGAGAGAGGGAGAGAGGACAAAGGAGGAAAGAGAGATATTAGCGGGGGAGAGGGAGAGAAGGGGAAGATAGAGATACAGATGGAAGGTGAAGAGAGGGAAGAAGAGAGAGATGGGAGAGGGTGTGATTGACAAAGAGAATGATATATATGGAGTGTGAGAGTGTGTGTGTTTAGGGTGGTGAGATAGAGAGACAAAAAACAAGAGATGGAGGGGGATATAGATATGGATGGAGGGTGGAGAGAGGGAAGAATATTTCTTGCACTAGATGGATTGATTTAAGTGGAGATGGTGATTTATAATCCTATTTGATTATTTGCACTAGATGCATCGATTTTAGTGTCGATATTTATTTGTAATGATATTTGATTACTTTCACTAGATGCATTGATTTCAGTGTAGATGGTGATTTCTAATACTATTTGATTGCTTGCACTGGATGTGTTGATTTCAATTTAGACGTCAATTTATAATTATATTTGATTTCTTGCACTAGATGCATTGATTTCAATGTAGATTATTCCTAATACTATTTGATTGTTTGCGCTAAATGCATTGATTTCAGTGTAGATGGCGATTTCTAATCCCATTTGATTGCTTTGAGTAAATGCATTGATTTCAGTGTAGATGTTGGTTTCTAATCTTATTTGATTGCTTGCATTAGGTGCATTGATTTCAATGTAGAAGCTATTTTCTAATCTTATTTGATTGCTTGCATTAAATGCATTGATTTCAATGTATATGTTGATTTATGATTTGATGTAATTGGATATATGACGGTACATTAATTTTAAAGTGATTGGATTAACAATATGCATTGATTTTAGTGTAAGCACAAAAAGTTATTGACAATGTACATTGATTTTTGTGTTATAGTAATTTAACCTATTAATATTGGAGAGCAAGAGAGATAAGGTATCATGTTTACTACAACAACTCGAGCTAAAGATTTAAATGTTTTACGATTTAAATTTTCTTTTTCATATAATCGATATGAAAAGATAACAAAACTAACAAGGGTGGCAATAAGAATAGTAGAAGAAAATAGTTTGAGATTGATCACAATGAAGACTATTTGTAACATGAGTACATTCTTATTATTCACAATTTCTATCTTTCAACACTATTATTGTCACTTTGCATTCAAAAAAAATATTTCATCATTTTTCATCATTATAGTTATTAACAATATTTATCATCTCAACGAATTGAGGTAACTAAGAAAAGTTAAAATTAAAATGACCAAGTTAATCTCAGAAATATTTAGCATATTTAAAATGATTATATTAATATTTGATATATTTACATATTATTGATAAAATTAATCATATCTTCGCTAGATTTTCCTTGGCAGCACACAACTGAAACCAGCCTAGATCCATTTTAACTCCGAATCTATCAAGCACCGAGAGGGATCAAATCTCTTGAGGTGCAAACATTTCCTCAAGTTTTACACTCGAAAAAGAGGTTTGCACCTCGAGATATTTGATCCCTCTCAGCGCTTGATAGATCCAGAGTTAAGATGGATCTAGGATGGTTGTAGATGGTTTCTTGCGTGCCTTGTATGATTGTTGTTAGGCAACATTGTCCTAGCTTTCTACGGGAAATTATAGAGTTTATCGAGTTTTTTTTTCACTTAAGTTTGTGAATATATATATATAATTTTTTTTCCTTTGAATGTTGCATTTCCATTAAAAAAACATTGTGGTTAAATGAGTGCTCATTGGTGATTATATGGAGAATGGTTGTACATTAATTCTTACTCTATTTTTGAAAACCTTGTGTCGAAACATGCATTTCTCGTTCGTAAGTTAGGTTTTCGACTTTCTGATTCCCTGGATCATGCAGGACTCTTGTTCTCGAAAAATTTTGCATAGTTTTTTGCTTAATTTGTATTCTCGTTTTTCCAATTGAAAAGTTATGAGACAATGAAATTTTAGATTGTAGCCTAAGTTTTCAAGTTTTTTATTACCCTCGGACAAAGATATGCAAGTCTATACAAAATTCTAGTTCAAATAATGCTATATCATTCTCGATGTTAAGAAAATTGGGAATATTGGAATTTTTTTGTAGGCATGTGTTGTGCTTGAAATTTAGGTTTTCTGGATATCATGTAAACCTCTCATCACATTTTGCAATTTGACAGTTTTGACGTTCTCCTTGGCTCATGCCATTCTAGGTAAATTAATAAAAAAATATATATTTTTATATAAACGTTCACTGATTTTAAACTAAATTCATTTTTAAAAATTTAGTATTAATTTCATATAGCATAGGCAACAATGTTAAACTATATTCATGGTCTACACATTATGTTTAATTATTTTAATAAGGATAATTTTAAATTATACATATGATCTCATGTTCCCCATGAAACTAATAACTCCCAAGTCTCCTTCATTTTATCCATTCTCATATTTGTTATTGTGATAACCTCAACTTTTCAATAGAATCTTGCCAAAGGAATCGGTCGTGTTATTTATAGTGTAGTGCTATAATTACAGAGATTTTTTATAGGGAGTTATAACAACATCCCTTGACTCACAGTTACAATGGAAAACACTATTTCTCTTCTCAATACTTTGCTAGAGTCTATGGCTTTTGTTTTCTAAGACTCTTCTTTACTATGCATACATATCCATATTAGTGCAAGCAACAAAAAAATACATCCAACAATGATCAAGAGAAGAGCAGCGAGTTATATCATAAATAAACTAGAATTTGCTGATAATCCAATGTATGGGAAAGGTTTTCCTAGCATTTGGAATTACAACATTGTTCGTTGGCCTTCTATGTGCATTGGCATCATAATGATGTCCAATGAAACAAATGATGGAAATTACTCTTTCCACACAATATCCCTAGGATTAGTCCAATAATTGGTCATTATTCTCCTTTCTTGAAGTTTCTTACTACTTTCATTATATGTCTTTTCAATGCAATTGAAGTCCTTTAGAATTTTCGTTATACATCCATTGAATTGAAAAATGGCACAATCGACCACTTTTTGATGTTCCTCCGCTGTAATATTCCCTTTCTTGATCTGGTCAAAGTGGACGAAAACGATCCATGGTATTATCGTGGTATTTTCCCATGGTATTGGCCCATGATATTTGTTGACGATTTTCAAGGGAAAATAATAAAATAAGGTCCATCAAGCCTATATAAGGAGATAGAAGCAAGGCATTTAGAATCATTCTGGTATTGTCTATCTTATTGTGTTTGGGTTGAGAACTTGGCCTGGCCAGTTCTAGCATTGATCTTGGGACGAAAACCCCGTGGTGAATTTGTCTGGTGGATCCATCCAGGGTCCATGATTGTGCTTCAGTATTGGTTTTCTGTTTTAATGAGCAGCCGAGCATGCCACTACAAAGGCTCAGATATTTTTGGTGTGGGCATGTATCTTTGTTTTCAGTGAATAATATAAATAAAAGGCTGCATTTCCAGATCCCGTTAATGTTCATGGTTTTTACTGAATGTAATTTTATTGAGAACACTAGAATGTGCTAGATCTGACTAAATTATTAAGTTTTAGGATATTACAGTGGTATCAGAGCTGTGCATCCTGCTAGCCTGAGGAGTTTAGTTTGCACGATCGTCCTTCGGTGGGATTCTTCTCACCCTAGCCGATAGTCTCCATCTTCAGTGATATATGGTATCACTCTAGTTGGTCTCTTACTTTCCAATTAATTTTGAAGTTTTTCCTATTGACAGTTCAAAAATAAAATCTAAATCTGTATTGGGGCATAGAGTTTCTCGTTTTAAAAGAAATTCCTGGATTTTTGGCATCGATCATTTTGGTGGTTTGAGGCACCGGTTCATTGATTTATTTCCAGGGTACTTACCATTGCAGGATTGAGCTTGCGCTGCCATTTGAAGCAATGTCAGGCCATATTGTGGCCGATTTTATTATCACGATGTGTTGTTTCAGGTAAAGACTCAAGGGCCGATCTATCGACTTTTGTCAACAAGCCACGAGTCAAGGTTTTGCTGCTGCATACAGTGTGGGCCAGTTATCGTTGTTCTCAGGTTATTCACACATTTGAGGGCTCTTATCTACATTTACTATTGAATCTGATAACTAAATTTTGGTCCACTTCCAGTGTGGAATTGTTTGTAGTGTGGTTGACGTCGATGTTGCCTCAAGAGGCTATGCATTTAGGGGGCAGCAACATGGAATTTGCTTGGAAACTCAGATCTTAGTTATTCTGAGGATTAGCAATTTATTGCGTGTGGAGGCATTGTGAAATCAGTTACCACTGGGGTTTTTTTTTCCCTATCAAACAAATTATTCGAGTATTTTCATTAGCATAAGAATATGGTAAATGTCACTTTGTCGCCAAACTTGTTGAAAGAACGAAAAGTGCATATTCCAGATCTAGGGATGGAATGGATATTGGGTATGGTGGTTGTCGTTTAATGGGCATGCATGAACGTGTGAGATATAACGAATTTTGCTAAAAAAAAATTGGAATTATGCATCATTTATCAGTCACGTGAGCCAAGGTGTGTGCCATTAACAAAGGAGATGTCCAGACTGTGGATTCATTGTGCACAAGGGTGCACCATCAGGGAGCGAGACGAGATCTGGCATGAAGAGCGTGGACCGAGAAATCGGGCTAAACGCAGGAGTCGGGAATCTCTAGTGTGAGACACAAAGATCCTTGGGTGAAGAATGAAACCATCCAGTGTTCATAAGGGCAGATATATCCTTTACAGGTATTGGTTGGAATTTAGGAGATATAAGGATTTAAAAGGGGTTTGATTTATATCCTTTACAGCATATGAGTTTCCATTGGTCAATAAGGCATACGTCAAGTATCCATATGGTGCATAGTATTAACACTTCTATTCAAAATAGAAAGGTCATCGATTTCCTTATGGAGGCTGAAGATTCAAGCCTAGTTCTCAAAAGGGTGTAAATCAGTTTTATTGAAGAAAGCTGAAGAGAGAAGAAAAAGTATTGAGATCCATTGATGCCAAACCACAATGTCATCATTTTACTCTTGGAAACACCACAAGAATCAACATAATGATACATCAATCGATTCTATGGGCTACAATACTTTTGTGGATCACATATGGCAACAATATACATATCAAAAGCTAAATCAAAACAAGAAGCCTTTCTCTTGAAAGGTCCATGTTATCCTTCAGCAGTCAAAAGATATCTGAAAGGAAGATGTAACAAGAAAGTGTCTCTTCGAACTTGGATCCAAATTGCAGGATACAAAGTTAAAATATTTCCTCCTACAGCTAGACACATTAAATATGGCTTTGAGCTTGACAGAGAAATCAGAATGGGAAGGGTCAAGTTGGGCCTTGAAGCCATCCATGCTTGCTGTGATACAACCTAGGTTCTTGGAGCATTCTTGTGAAAAGGTTAGGCTCACAGTCGCCTCTTGTCTCAGTAAAATCATAGCCTTAACAGCACCGCTATTGCCCTACAATGATAACATCATGAGGAGGAATTTTAGGGTAATGGTAGAAGCACTCCAAGGGTTGGACAACACCACCCTTATTACTTTTTTTTCAGAAGCGCACAATTTTGGAACGCACGGCGAAATTCAGATTTGGTATACTTATGCTGGATCTAGAGTGTGATCACTTAATCCTTCATATGCTCCAATACTTTTGCACTGGAATCACAACATCTCATCCAAACTTCATCAAAACAGACATGCAAAAGATCATGCCTCTAATCTTAGGAGAAGATAGGGCCATTTGTGAACAATTGAGATCCAAATTGTTGGCCATTTGGAGGAAGGAGCTAATTATATCACCTGCTACTTATGAAATAGCTGAGGGGTTGATCAAACAAAGCATCAAACTACTTAGAAAGAAGTTAACCAAGGAGGAACTAACAAAGATTTGTGGAGACATCAATAATAAACTAAGGAGGAAAGGCTTATGCTTTGTATGCAAGGGAGTTTGGGCCCTTAACCATTCATGTCAAGGTGATAAGGAGGCAACAAAGACAGAACAAGAGGAGATTCCTTTATATCATGGGGAGTCTTTTCTAGCCGGGTCTATTGATCTTCAAGATGGTGAGCAACATCATGACATTATTCAGGGAGGTTTGCAAGATGACAAGCATTTGGAAGTGCATGAGGAAATTCTACCTAATGGCATTGATGAGGTAGACTCCTATACAACTGAGTTCATAGATCCCCAAGGGAATATCCATAAATAATATGAACAATCAAGTATAGATAAAAGTCCACCAATGCATCTATGTTTGACAGTTGAAAGGGATGAACATATTGTCTCCCCAGATGGAGGAGACTAGGGAGATTTGAGTGAGGATCCAGCCATAGTGAACCAACATGATGAGTATGATCATGAGGAGAAACATGACAAACATAATGTGCAAAATGAACCATTCCTAGAGAGTTGGTCAAAGGCTCAAGTTGAAGCTGTGATCATGGGGCATCCGGTGCAGTCAAATACAAAGACATTCAGCAAGGCACTAGAATTGACAGTGAAATACTTCCAGGAAATGATCATGCATTTCAAGATAGATCTGATAACGTTGAAGCAGAGAATCGGGACAGTTCGATACATTGTCTTATAGGAGAACGGGAAAATTGAGGAGCTCATAGGAGTATGTGCTGAATCAATGACCAAGCTATCTAGTATTGAGAAACGACTCAAGTTCCTCACAAGGTAGCAAGAGGAGTATAGTTTGGAATTCCAAAGCAACCCTCTACAAGAGTACATAGATAAGTCTTGCAACACTACCAACAACCCACCTTTATACATTTGGAAGAGCAGGGCAGAGTTCTCCAACAGCATCATGTTGGGTAACCAAGTAGAGAAGCATTAATTGAGCATCGAACAACATCAACATAGTAGATTTGCAGATATTCATCCTTCCCCAAGTATGGATTGGCGAGAGATTATGAGTTGGTTTTCTATTGATAGGTTGATTCTTTGGAGGATACTCACAGCCGAGGGCATATTGCAGCTTGGGCCCTTTGGTGTGGGCAGTGATGGAGGGCTGAAATGGTACCATAACCCACAAGTCCCAGGATTTAGGTGGCATTGGGATCCGAGAGAATCCATTGGGGCCAGGATTGACGAAAGGATTGTTCGAGATCCAGGTAAATCTTCTGAGGGGAGGCTTGGTCGGAGGATTGTTTGGGATCTAGGTATCGGAGGATCCATTCAGGACCATTTGACATGGAGGGATAGAATAGTACATCGAGTTGCATGGTTTCCTGGTATCAATGTACAAATGCTTCTGTTGTGGATAAAAGTGGATCGCTTGAGAACAAGCAATCTTTGGGCCAGAGGATTTGTAATATTCCCTTTCTTGATCTGGTCAAATTGGACGAAAACAATCCATGGTATTATCGTGGTATTTTTCTATGGTATTGGCCTATGGTATTTGTTGACGGTTTTCAAGGAAAAATAATAAAATAAGGTTCATCAAGCCTATAAAAGGAGATAGAAGCGAGGCATTTAGATTCATTCTGGTATTATCTATCTTATTGTGTTTGGGTTGAGAACTTGGCTTGGCCAGTTCTAGCATTGATCCCAGGACGAAAACCCCGTGGTGAATTTGTCTGGTGGATCCATCTAGGTCCACAATTGTGCTTCAGTATTGGTTTTATGTTTTAATGAGCAGTTGAGCATGCCACGGTAAAGGCTCAGATATTTTTGTGTGGGCATGTATCGTTGTTTTCAGTTAATAATATAAATAAAAGGCTGCATTTCCAGATCCCTGCATTGTACATATTTACCTCTGCCGTGGCCTAAAGTCTCATGACCCTGCTTGATATTACTATCTTCGCCCGAAAATCTGCTTTACAATGGTTAAAAACCCAAATTTAAATATATCGGGCCGAGCCCCTAAGAGTTTAACTCCCTCCCGCTTTGGCCTCCATATGACCCGAGTCTGAAAACCATAAGTCAAAACGAAAAGGGGCCTATTGTTTTAACGATCGGGCGCAATGGCGACCGTCCGATCGAAGTCCAAATCAACGGAGCGGTGAATGTTTCATATGGAGGGCCCGGCGCGCAGAAAACCAGTGGATTGCCCTCCGATGCAAGTTTAGTCGTTGATCTTGTTTTGAGATCGAACGGTCCTGAGTCAATCGCAGCCCTGCCCTCAATCGCAATCGGAACTTCCGAAATGTGCCACCCCAGTCTTCCCGCTCCGCTTTGCGATTGCGATTTCCGAATTGGGTCCCACCTCCTGCAGTCGTGTCATCATAATTTCCAAGTGTGCGCCGTGTTCCTCCTCCACCATTCATATGTTCCGGTTATGTGTCATATTTCAATGTTTATGTTATGAACCATTGCCCCGTTCATTCATTGTCGCTCCATTATATTCTGCATTGTCACCCTCCATTTCTCCATTATTTTTATGCATTTCCTGTCACCCTGCATCGTCTCAACATTTCGCCTAGTCCGTATCACCGCTTCCATGGCCGCTGTCGTATCCACACTCCCTGTCTCCGAGTCAATTTTCTCTAATGTTTTGCGGGTTTTGCAAGTTTTAAAACGACTTAGTAGGCGCTTTAACTTGCCGCCTCCGTTGCAAAGATCAGGAGCATACCAAAGGACATATTCTGCTGGCGAAATTAAAGGAAGAAGCTGAGGGTAGGTGGGAGAGGTGACCGCCATTAAAGAAGACACAGATATGGATTCTCAGAACCCTCCAGATAAATTCGCCCCGCATTAAAGATCCATGATTCAAATCCAAAGCCAAGGGCCGAGAGTACAGTACAGAAATGCAGATTATTTCAAATCTCTTACGGCAGCAGATTTTCCCTCAGCCGCAGGCAACATATTGTATATATTTTATTATTTCTATCTTGTATATAAGGAGATTTTTATCTCCCAGCATTTATTTCCATAGACAGGTTGTCTAGTACAGTCATTTACAATTAGTCATTCGTAGAGTGGGCGCGAATGTTTTCTGCCATTTTATTCAAATTGAGTCATTAATTGTGTTTCAGCTACCTCCTCCTCTAGAATTCTCCATCATTCCTATAAAGACCAAAAAATAAGACATTGAAAAGGCTCCGGATTTCTATCAACAAACTGTGTAGCGAGAAAGACTTCTGTATACATTTTTGTAATATTTCTGTATGAAGCTTCAGAGCCCGTAGGGTCTCAGTGAGGAGGGGTTATAACTGTAATGAGGATTCTGGTCTCTGGTATTTCACAGTATGTAATTTCTCTTATGTGTTAATACAATATCTCTTTCATGCTATTTGTCTTCTTGTATCATGTTCTAGAATGCGAGTGGCTCACTAGTTTGCAGTAAGGATTCATCCTTTTTGATGCCCTTTCTGGAATTAGTCAAGCGCTTTAAATAGGCCTAGTCATGGTATACTGTTCCATGTTCACTCTTTTCATATTTTCTGCTATATTAGTTGCTTGACGAGGGTGCTTTTAAAACGCCATTGTCATATAAGGATTCGTAAATTGGTGCGCCCTTATGTGGTTCTGTTGTGTATCTGGGTATCAGTCTCATGCCAGCTAATATCTTCTTATGTTTCCTCACTGCACTCACTTCCTGATATCTGATTTCTGTGATATATTATCTGAATCGGCCCTCTTTACAGTAAGCGGTCTCTTAACTGTCTGATGCTTGCATGCTGAAGTTTTACATGATGTTCCTACATTATTCTTATCTTTGTATCAGCTTCTAAGAGAGATTGGTCCCATTCAAAACTAATTTCCTTGTTCAAACAAGAGATAGTAAGTGAGCTCTTGGATTGACAACCCAAACTATAAAGGGCTCCTTGCTATATTAAGATGTCCTAGGCACTGGTCTATGGCAACTCTAGGCTGTCTCTAGGAGGGTGACAAAATCATCCACAACATCTTTCTGGCGCCGTTGCCGGGGAACGAATTCAAGAATATCTGTTTCCCTGGGTTCGACATCTCATATTCACTCTCTAATCAGGTGAGCACAGAGAGGTGAAGAGTTGCAGATTTCTCACCTTGGCGACTCCACTGGTCTTTATTTGATAAATTTTATTGGAAGTTCTGGCTTCCCGGAAGCCCCATTTGAGGTCGGATACCTCACAGCCAAAAACACCTGTGTCTGATCCGGAGAAGATATTTCATAAAAGAGTTTGGAAAGAGAAGAAGTCAGTTCGTTCTGAAAACCCTGAATATTCCGTTGAAGATCATCTGCCCTCTTCTTCTCAAGAAGTTAGAACAGAAAAACCCGAGTTTTACTCAGAAACTCCACGTAGAGGAAATACCTGGATTGAAGGAGAATCTCATCCTGCTTTCGAGGCTGAAGAAATTAAAGAGGTCACAGAAGTAGCTGCTGTTAACCGTGAGTTATTCCCATCTACACCTCAGGCTTCTGTGCAATATATTCCCATTGTTATTCATACTCTGCTTCCTCCTACTCCTCTCCCTTCATCTGTATCTCAAATTGTTGTGCAACCCCTGCCTCCCCCAATGGCCAATGTTCCTGCTTTTCTATTAAATAAATATGCTCCTCTGGCCTTGCCCCAAGTGCTAAATGATATGCCACAGGATTACTTGAAGATTTTGCCAAGATTTAATGGTGAGAATGAAGTTGATGCTCAGAAGCACCTCGAGACCTTCTGCTCTTTTGCAGAGAACTTAAATGTTGAACATCTGGATGTGGTCCTGAGGTTATTTGTGCAATCCTTGGAAGGCGAAGCCAGAAAATGGTTCAAGACATTGGCAAACCATTCAATCACCACCTGGGACCAGATGGAGAATGCTTTTCTCAGGAAGTGGGGAGAAAAGAAAGATCACGGGCAGTGCCTCGTCGAATTCAATACGCTAAAGAAGAAACACAACGAGGGGGTGGCAGAATTTATCAAAAGGTTTAATAAATTATATCTGAACCTTCCTGCTGATATGAAACCTCACCAAGCTGTTGCCAAAGTTGTTTTCATAGCAACTTTTGACTCTGATTTCGGTTTCTCTCTGCGGGAAAGAATGCCTGTCACCCTGGATGATGCTCAGACAGATGCTCTAGAGTTGGAGGCAAATTTTGCTGCCACTGGGAAGTTAAAAGGAAAAATTGAATAGGAAATTAGAAGAAAAGGCAAAGAAGAGGTTTCTACCTCTAATCAAGAAAAGGATTCAGATAAAATGGATGAGATAAGCAAGATGATAAAGAAGATGGTCAAGCTAGAACTGGAAGCTAAGAATGCAGCTCCCAAGAACTATTATAATGCTCCAAACAGAGGATATTATCCTCAGTACAGAAAGCCTCCATTGCAGATATTGCCAAGGGAAGCGAAAGAACAGCAAGATCAGGTACCTCATCCCTTGTACCTGGAAGGACCAGCAGATGACTCCACTGGAGATACAGCCTACGGATTTGAAGATTCAAATCTGGCTTTTTCGAATAATGATGACATGGAGTGCCCGCTGCAAGAAGAAGACGAAGAAGAAGAGATTGACCATTACTGCAAGCAATTTGCCGATTTCATGGAAGCACAATTCAACGTCAAATATGATCTCAGATCCTCAAGGAAGAGGACCAGAACTCAGGAGCAAGAAGAAGAACCACCTCAGAAAGAAGCATCTGCTCAGAAGGAATCAACAACAAAGAGATGCATAGAAAAAGGTAAGAATCCTCTAAACAACCCCTTGCAGTCTAATGATAAGATTCCCTCTTCTTCTAAAATAGTCAGTCCTCCTAATGCTGAGCCAGTGTCAAAAGAAGTCAAGTCTTTAGTTGAAAATAAGGAGTCGAAAGAAATTGTGACAGAAAAGCTCCCATCTGCTTTCAATTTGCAAAAAGAACTTGAGAAGATTAAGATTCATGTCCCTCTGACTGAGTTATTAAAACAACGTGCATATCAGTCTCAAGTTACCTCTTTTATACTTCCTCCTGAGCTACCAATTGTACCTGATAGTTTAAATCTTCAAGAAGAAAGACCCATGGTAGTCTTTGGCCCACATGTCGAGGAGATAGACCCTTCTACTCCTCCTTTTTATGTATCCCTAGTCATTCATGACCTGCTGTTACATAATTGTATGTTAGATTCTGGGGCTTCCCATAATCTTATGCCTTTGTCTGTCATGGAACAACTAGGGCTGCAAATTACAAGACCATATAAAGATTTATATTCATTTGATTCTAAAAGGGTTAAATGCTTGGGAATGATTAAAGATTTAGTGGTCAATTCGGCTCAAATCCCAGCAAAGAGTGTGGTCATGGACATTGTGGTTGCTGATATCCCAGCTCGCTTTGGCATGCTGCTGTCAAGGTCCTGGGGTACCAATATTGGGGGATCAATCAAATTGGATTTAACATATGCTACTGTCCCAGTCTTTGGAGGTCAAGAAAGGAGGTTATACAGGGAGACTAGATTTGTCAAGATGGTAACTAAGGTTGACTGCTCAGATAATTCCCTAGTTTATAACAAAGAGGGAGACTTTTCATGTTTAATGTTGGAAGAAAATCAGAATTATGCACATGAGCCCCTTTTTGGTCAGATTCAAGCTGAGCAGCCTAAAGAAGAGCAGGAATCAGAAATTTGGACTTTACATTTTGATGGAGCTAACTCAAGAGAAGGCAATGGAGCTGGGGTATTGTTGATTTCTCCTACAGGGAAATGGGTGCCACTGTCTTTTAAACTGGAGTATGAGGCTACAAACAATGTAGCTGAATATGAAGCACTATTATTGGGACTGCAAACAGCTAGGAACATGGGCATCCAGTGTCTGAAAGTGTTTGGAGACTCCGAGCTGGTGGTAAGGCAGATAAAAAATGAATGTCAAACTAAGCATCCACGGCTCAGAGCATATAGAAATGAAATATGGGACATGATAGAGAATTTCTTCTCAGCATTTAACATACAGTTCATGCCCTGGGAGCAAAACAGAGTAGCAGACTCTCTTGCTGTGGCTGCCAGTACTTTCCGTCCTCCTCAGAATCCGCTTCTAAGATATGAAGTGGAGGTACGGTACAGACCATCCATTCCAGATAATATAAAGCATTGGCAGGTATTCGAAGATGATGAACAGATGAAAAGATTTATGGAGACTGTGGGAGAATTCTCCAATATGGAGATTGATGATAATGAAGAGGAAGAAGCTGAAAATATTGTTGAAAACAAATGGGAAGAAAGAATAGCAGGTAATAAAGTGCTGCAGCTGAAAGGAAATGTTATACCTAGAGGGTTGGTACCTCTAGAAAGGTTATTCAATAAAGATGATGTTCCAATGCAGCCAAACAAAGTAGTAGAAGAAGATCAAGTGGGAGATTTGAATCTGGGTACTTCCGCTGACCCCAAAATTGTTAAATTATCCAAAAGAGTCCCAGAAGAATACAAAGAAAAATATTTGAAGTTATTTCAATCTTATAGAGATGTTTTCGCTTGGTCCTATCAGGACCTAAAATTTTTTGATGTAAATATAATACAGCACAAGATTCCACTGAGGGAAGACGCAAAGCCTTATAAGCAGAAGCTCAGACAGATCAATCCTCTGCTGCTTCCCTCTATTGAAAAGGAAGTCAAGAAGTTACTGAAGGCCAAAATAATTGTGCCTTTGAGGTACTCAGAATGGATAGCGAACCTTGTTCCTGCTCGAAAGAAGAATGGAGAAATAAGGTTGTGTGTGGATTTCAGGAATTTAAATAGAGCATCTCTCAAAGATAATTATCCACTGCCTAAAATGGATCACATCCTGCAGAAAGTAGTGGGAGCATCCAGAATGTCAATGATGGATGGATTTTCGGGCTACAATCAAGTAGCTGTGTTCCCAGAAGACCAGAAGAAGACTGCATTCACTACACCATGGGGAACCTTTATGTACGCCAGGATGCCATTTGGATTAATTAATGCAGGAGCTACTTTTCAGAGGGCAATGGACATAGCCTTTGTCGGAGAACAGGACAAGTTCTTGGTGGTGTACCTTGACGATATCACAGTGTTTTCAAAGAATGATGATGAGCATATTGAGAATTTGAGAAGAACTTTTGAAAAATGCAGAAGGTATGGCCTTTCTCTTAACCCTCAAAAATCTTTGTTTGCATTAGATGAGGGAAAACTCTTAGGGCACATTGTGACTAAAGATGGTGTGAAAATTGATCCTAAGAGAGTTGAAGTGATAAACAACATTCCCTTGCCAAGAAATAAGAAAGAAGTACAGGTGTTTTTGGGCCGAATAAATTTTTTGAGAAGATTTATTCCTAACTATGCTGAGATAGTTAGGCACATAACCAATATGTTGAAAAAGGAAAATGAAGTAAAATGGTCCCAGGAGTCTAGAGATGCATTCACAAGGATAAAACGGGCATTTGCTGAAGCTCCTGTGCTAGCAGGGCCAAATTACAAAAAGCCATTTATAATTTTCTCATTTGCTTCACCTCATACAATTGCTGGAGTGTTATTGCAGAAAAATGAAGAGGGATATGAACAACCCATAGCTTTCTTCAGTCAAGTGCTTTATGATGTTGAATTGAAATATAATATATTGGAGAAGCAGGCATATGCCCTGGTGAAGTTCCTTAAAGCCTTTAGAGTGTATGTTTTGCAATCTCATATTACTGCATATGTCCCCATAGCAGCTGTCAAAGACATTCTGGTTCAGGGAGACAACGAAGGTAGAAGGGGAAGATGGATTGCAAAAATCCAAGAGTATGATTTGGATATAAGGCCTACTAAGTTGGTGAAAGGACAGGGACTTGCCAAGATGTTATCTGAATCAAATCATCAAGCTTTGGGCATTAATCTGTCTGTGATAGCAGGTGAAGAATCAGAAAAAGAAGAAGAGCAGCATGGACTAGAGATGGCTACTCAAAAAATACACATGAAATATTTAACTAGTCCCTGCTATAAGGAAATAGTTGAATATCTTTTAACACTCAGCTGCCCTTCGGGCTGTGACAAAGTGAAATACAGAGCTGTAAGGATGAAATCTCAGAAATATGTAATTGCCAATGGACAGCTCTATTGGAGGGGCCCTCTCGGTATATTGCTGTTATGCCTCACAGAAAATGAAGTGCAAAATGTAATGACAGAATTTCATGAGGGGATATGTGGAGGACATTACAGCTGGAGGGCCACAACTCATAAAATCTTGAAGGCTGGTTTTTACTGGCCAAAATTGTATTCAGATACTTTTTCTTGGGTCAGAGCATGTGACAAATGCCAAAGATTTGCAGAAAGACAGAAATTAGCAGCATTGCCCCTGATTCCCATTCATGTAAATGAACCATTTCAAAAATGGGGATTAGACTTTATAGGAGAAATACATCCCCCATCAAGTGGCTAACATAAATGGATACTGACAGCAACAGACTATTTTACAAAATGGGTGGAAGCCATACCTACAAGAAATGCTACAGATGCTGTAATCATGAGGTTTATAGAAGATAATATCATATCTAGGTTTGGTTGTCCTGCAAGAATTGTAACTGACAATGCACAGGCTTTCAAGTCTGCCAGGTTTGTAAATTTTTGCCAAAGATATAACATCATCCTGACTCATTCTACAGCATACTATCCACAGGGAAATGGTCTAGCAGAGTCATCCAATAAAACCCTGGTGAGAGCCCTGAAGAAGACAATAGCTGAAAATCAGAAAAACTAGGACTCTCAATTAAAGTTTGCTCTATGGGCAAATAGGATAACCAGCAAAAGAGCAACAGGGAAGTCACCTTATGAGCTGGTGTATGGGCGGGCTGCAGTGTTTCCTTTGCAATTGGCATTGCCAGTGGCACATTTTATGCAGGAAAACCAGGAAGAACCAGATGACATGATCTGAAGAATTAATCAGCTGGTAGAATTGGAGGAAACAAGGAACCAGGTAGATCAGAGATTGATAGAATACCAGGAAAAAATGAAGAATGTCTTTGATCAGCACGCAAAGGATAGGAATTTTCAAGTTGGAGACCTGGTTCTTACATGGGATGTTCGCAGAGCAGAAAAGGGCAAGCATGCTAAATTTGATCCATTGTGGTTCGGGCCATTCAAAATAGTGAAGCTGGGAAGAAACAACACCTTTTCTTTAGAAAATTTATAGGGTGATTTCATGGATGCACCCGTGAATGGCCAATTCCTCAAGCCGTATTTCCAATTATGACCCAAGCGGAGAATACCTGATTGTATATATTGTATATAGTTTGTTTTGGTTTTTATTTTTATAAAGGAAAAGAATGTTGATAATTACTTGAAGTAAGAGCGCAGGGGAATTGAAAAAATAAGATGAAATATTTAATGGTCTGCGTGTTCTCGACATGCCCGAGGACGAACATGTCGTCCCCAGATGGAGCCGATGTTGTACATATTTACCTCTGCCGTGGCCTAAAGTCTCATGACCCTGCTTGATATTACTATCTCCGCCCGAAAATCTGCTTTACAATGGTTAAAAACCCAAATTTAAATATACCGGGCCGAGCCCCTAAGAGTTTGACTCCCTCCCGCTTTGGCCTCCATATGACCCGAGTCTGAAAACCATAAGTCAAAACGAAAAGGGGCCTATTGTTTTAACGATCGGGCGCAATGGCGACCGTCCGATCGAAGTCCAAATCAACGGAGCGGTGAACGTTTCATATGGAGGGCCCCGCGCGCAGAAAACCAGTGGATTGCCCTCTGATGCAAGTTTAGCCGTTGATCTTGTTTTGAGATCGAACGATCCTGAGTCAATCGCAGTCCTGCCTTCAATCGCAATCGGAACTTCCAAAATGTGCCACCCCGGTCTCCCCGCTCCGCTTTCCGATTTGGGTCCCACCTCCTGCGGTCGTGTCATCATAATTTACAAGTGTGCGCCGTGTTCCTCCTCCACCATTCATATGTTCCGGTTATGTGTCATATTTTATGAACCTTTGCCCCGTTCATTCATTGTCGCTCCATTGTATTCTGCATTGTCACCCTCCAGTTCTCCATTATTTTTATGCGTTTCCTGTCACCCTGCATCGTCTCAACATTTCGCCTAGTCCGTATCACCGCTTCCATGGCCGCTGTCGTATCCACACTCCCTGTCTCCGAGTCAATTTTCTCTAATGTTTTGCGGGTTTTGCAGGTTTTAAAACGACTTAGTAGGCGCTTTAACTTGCCGCCTCCGTTGCAAAGATCAGGAGCATACCAAAGGACATATTCTGCTGGCGAAATTAAAGGAAGAAGCCGAGGGTAGGTGGGAGAGGTGACTGCCATTAAAGAAGACACAGATATGGATTCTCAGAACCCTCCAGATAAATTCGCCCCGCATTAAAGATCCAGGATTCAAATCCAAAGCCAAGGGCCGAGAGTACAGTACAGAAATGCAGATTATTTCAAATCTCTTACGGCAGTAGATTTTCCCTCAGCCGCGGGCAACATATTGTATATATTTTATTATTTCTATCTTGTATATAAGGAGATTTTTATCTCCCAGCATTTATTTCCATAGACAGGTTGTCTAGTACAATCATTTACAATTAATCATTCGTAGAGTGGGCGCGAATGTTTTCCGCCATTTTATTCAAATTGAGTCATTAATTGTGTTTCAGCTGCCTCCTCCTCTAGAATTCTCCATCATTCCTATAAAGACCAAAAAAGAAGACATTGAAAAGGCTCCGGATTTCTATCAGCAAACTGTGCAGCGAGAAAGACTTCTGTATACATTTTTGTAATATTTCTGTATGAAGCTTCAGAGCCCGTAGGGTTTCAGTGAGGAGGGGTTATAACTGTAATGAGGATTCTGGTCTCTGGTATTTCACAGTACGTAATTTCTCTTATGTGTTAATACAATATCTCTTTCATACTATTTGTCTTCTTGTATCATGTTCTAGAATGCGAGTGGCTCACTAGTTTGCAGTAAGGATTCATCCTCGTTGATGCCCTTTCTGGAATTAGTCAAGTGCTTTAAATATGCCTAGTCATGGTATACTGTTCCATGTTCACTCTTTTCATATTTTCTGCTATATTAGTTGCTTGAGGAGGGTGCTTTTAAAACGCCATTGTCATATAAGGATTCGTAAATTGGTGCGCCCTTGTGTGGTTCTGTTGTGTATCTGGGTATCAGTCTCATGCCAGCTAATATCTTCTTATGTTTCCTCACTGCACTCACTTCCTGATATCTGATTTCTGTGATATATTATCTGAATCGGCCCTCTTTACAGTAAGCGGTCTCTTAACTGTCTGATGCTTTCATGCTGAAGTTTTACATGATGTTCCTACATTATTCTTATCTTTGTGTCAGCTTCTGAGAGAGATTAGTCCCATTCAAAACTAATTTCCTTGTTCAAACAAGAGATAGTAAGTGAGCTCTTGGACTGACAACCCAAACTATAAAGGACTCCTTGCTATATTAAGATGTCCTAGGCACTGGTCTATGGCAACTCTAGGCTGTCTCTAGGAGGGTGACAAAATCATCCACAACACCGTCTATGTTCATGGTTTTTACTGAATGTAATTTTATTGAGAACACTAGAATGTGCTAGATCTGACTAAATTATTAAGGTTCAGGATATTACATTTGCCAAGGTCACATAGAAGTAGTAGAGTCGTTTTATTACAAGCTAGCACTTGATTTCTTATATCAACTTTATGGAATTCATGGCGTCGATACATATTTGTGTAGAATGCATCTTTCTGCTTCAAATTCTACTAGTGGAAACGAACAAGGACTATGGGGAGATAAATTTTGCATATGCTGGATGGCCAAATGGTTGAATTTATGAATAGGAATCTAGTCAATCACGAAAAAAAAAAAAATCTCTTCAATTCAAACGAAACTACAAACCTATTGCACATGTTGTTCCATGATGTGAACCCTCTTAATGGACACTAATAACCATTGTTGTACAAAAAAATAGGGCAATCCATTGTAACATTCAATGAATGCTTATCTCCTTCCTACAAGATCACAAAGTTATTGAGAAACGATGAATGATAAAATGAAAATCCATGAATTTCATAAGGGAATGAATACTATATCCACTTGTGGTGATAGCATGTTCTCTGCACTTTGTCATTTGATAGCACCTGACTTTGATGTAGAATGCTTAAGACTTTACAATGTGTAGTCATTATGCAATTCGATCATCTGCAATTTACAAGATGCATTGCATTGTTTACAAAAACATCTATCAAATGATGCCATAAAAAGTCAAAAAAAGTTGTAAATTGGTAAGGATACCTTATTAATATGGAAATGGCATATGAAAAAGGTAGGGTTGAAGGAAGGTCATTTTGTTTGCAATGAGCAGAAATAACATTCAAAGTAGACATACAAGAATAGTCCTTTGTAACTAGGAGTGTTGTCAATTAGTTCCCATGCAATAGTAATTCAAATCAAAGATACAATATAGTGTCATTTGAAATAGGCCCATTGCACACCTATTATGCACCTTTGTCAATATATAAACATAACAACAGAAACAAAGTACATTGTCAAATGGTGCCAACAGAAACAACCTCCTTGCAGACACAACATGGACCTATGTTGACAAATGTGCATATGCAACAAGACAAATTGCACTATGGTATGACGCCAATGAGAAAATATAAAAACAATAGGATCAATGTTCATAGATTAAAACAACTATTGTGTTTAAAAAACAAAAAAGGATAAAAAATCATGCAAACAGAAGTTCCAAAGTCAACATCCTTACTTATCCAAGAAAAATCCTTTAACACTTTGCCTAGACAAGATACAAGACACACCTAAGAAGAAATGCCCAATATGTAAACAATTGCATTTTCAAAATAATATGGGGAGCATTGGACAATACTTGGAACAAATATATGTAAATTTATTTGAAAACCATAGAAAATTTCCCACAATTTACTTCGCCTAAGAACATTAAGTGAAACAAACCATTGTCATTGTATCCACACTCAATCAACTTGAAGAATGTCTCGTAGCATTAAGAATTACATTTGCATAAATAAGACTAGGGGCACAAACGATCAAAAATGGGTTTAACATGGTCGATTATCAATGTTCATGTCCAAACAAACATTGTTCAAACTACATTTCCACAATCTATGAAAGACACAAAAACATTTTTTGTTGCATTGAAAAGAGGGTTGGAATACAAAAATGAATTTCAAACAGGAAAAGTTTGTGTGCACAATCTCATGAAAGCATTGAAAAAACTATGTTCTTGGAACCTCTATCGAGCTACAAACATATGCATAAGTAAAAATTGGGATAGCATCCTACAATCAATCGCTTAGAATGATCCAATTGAAAATGTAGACGTTGAACAAAAAAATGAAACAAGTTGTGAGTCAGAAAATGAAACACCAACTTAAGCATTGGTGCACGAATACATAGGGTCCCAATGCATCCATGATTTGCAAGACAAACTACTTGAACTTGCTCCAGCTAAAGGGGAACGCCCCCTTGGAATTTTCAAAGACAAATATGCAAAGGAAATGAATTTCCCAACCCTTTTCTTTGGAGACCCGCATGATAGTGACATTGTAGAAAGATTTCACTACCAAAAAATAACGCAATGGGTATTAATGCACTATAATGGTGATTTTTCTTACCATACAACTAGTTTGTTTTTCAAAACATTGTGAATAATAATTGAAAATTCATTTCATGCATTTCAATAAGAATCAGAAAAGGGAAATTAAAAGGAAGAAAGTTACTAGAAAAATATGTTAAATACAACCAAACTTGGAGAACCTTCTTAAAAGTGACATTGGTTACATGGATTTCAAGCACATAATAATTTCTCCTAATTTCCTACAACAAATGAAGAAAAATATATTTTCCATGATACGTCAACAATACCCACCAACTTTCTTTGTCACATTTACAAGCACTAAACATCAATGGAATCCATTGGTTAACACATTGACTAGATTACATTACAAAAGGAAAAAAAGAAAACATTTTGAAACAATAGAAGATTGTAACATTGACTGTCTCATAAGAAATAATCTAGTAACTTGTACTCTTTACTATAGGCATAGGATTTATGCTTTAAAGCAAATGATATCTCAAGAAAAACCATTCTTTTGAGAGATAGTGGATTACTACTTCGTAACTGAATTCCAAAATAGAGGAAGCAAACGTGAACATGGGTTGTTATGGGTAGAAAATGAACCAATATATGGAGTCAATAGTAACTTTGACATTGAAACTTCATCAGCAATTATTTAATTTGTAACACATACCAGCTTGATCCAAAGCTTGCAAAAATACATGAACACCACCATAAAAAAAGTTGTAAAAAGAGAAAAGCCTCACATTGTAGATACAATTTCTCAATGCCACCCATGAGAAGCACGAAAGTTCTTGAACCAATTGGCTCATTAGATGACACATTAAACTGAAAATCAAAATTGTTGTATAGCATCTTGGAAAAGAAACAATATGAAAACAACAATTCCTTTGACTAATTTTTGGATGAATTACATTTAACCGAATCTAATTTCATTGTAGCAATACAAATTATATTGAAGCAACTAATGATGTCATTGGAATGAAAACCCTCTCACATTTGTAACAAAAGCTTTGAAAACAATATGCCACAACTATGGAATGCAAATAATGTGCCCAATTTATTCTTAATGCATATACAGAGACATCATATTTCACATATTACATGACAAAAGTTGATAGATCAATGAAAAATACATTTAAAAGGATACCGAGAGAACATGAAAAGAGAAAAATAAATGTTGTCGAAATAGTTCATTCACTGGACAATGCTTTCATAATCCCCAAAATATCTTAGCTCAAGAATCATTCCATATAACACTTTCTCTTTCGTTGAATCATAGTTCATGAGAATGCATATTTATACAACATCATTGGATGAACGCACATTTCTCCTCAAACCATCGTTTCTGCGAAAACAGAAAGATGACAACTACAAAAATGTGGTGTGTAATTACATTATTGATCTGTTACTCTATAATGACAATTTGCACAATTCACTCAAAACCAGCAGCTACACACCATTTAACCCTTGTGTTTTATTCAATGATGCTTTCATTGGAAGTGAAAGTTCATTTACCCTATCACATTATTATGTTAATTTAGCGTGCGATACCAATTATAGTTCGTTGGATGTGGTATGTACATAGGACAGGTTTCTGTTTTAAGTGGCATTTAATGGATTATATTTGCTTTGATATGCTCACATATGGTTTAAAAATTTTATGAGCAGGAAATGGGGATAAAATGCCTTTTTGGAGGTACAAAACACCATGGATAGCAAGTTGGAAACCATATAGATGGCATATTCAAAATTAACGGGGCAGTATTACTTTTATGAAAAGAAAGACACTAAAAACAGAGCCATGTCTCTTGGTGACTACTTGTGTGGGGATTATTAGTGGGTTTTTTGCATTCTCGTCAATGAAAAAGAGTAAGTTCGGGAGCTTCAGAATTGGTAAGCTTAGTTGTAAGCTTGAAGATAAGAAACTATGTTGCAATCGCCGAGTTTGGGTTCAGTCTTCGATGTATAGGAGATTGAAAGTTGTGGACTAGAGGTGATAGTTATGTTTAATGATTTTAATAATGATTATTTCAATTTATACAGATTATCTTGCATGTTCACCATCAAACTAATAACTTGGTTGTTAGCTTGGAGAAAAAAAAAATTACGTTGTAGTCGTTGAGTTTGGGGTGGGTCTTGGCTGAATAGGAGCTTGAAATTTGTGGACTGGAGATTGTAGTTGGTCAACTGCTTTCCTTAAGATTCACTAGCTTTTTTAGCATCCACAGGAACAAGTATGTAAATTTGTCTCATTTTTCTTCCAATGGTTACCATATTCATTTTAGTAATTTTTCATATATGGTTTTGTAGTGCTTGCATTCATATTTCTACATAAAACATTTTCCATAATAATTTTTTATTTTTTATTTTATTATTATAATTATTATTTTTTATTAGGGAAAAAGTCGAAATCTTATTAATGAAAATAAAAGCACATGTTACAAAAGCTAATAATTGACCAACAACCACTCAGGATTGGTATTCCAAAATCATACAAAAAGTTCATAAAAATATAATTGGAGAGAAAATCAAGTTTTTCTCCCTGTTTTTCTTTTCTACCTTGCGCCATTCACCCTGTGATGGCGTGTAGGAGACAAGGGCGAGCTGATTTGCTTCTATATGTGTCCCATTATCCTTATCTGGGTCTGAAGATTCTGATGTATGAGGTCTCTTATTCCTTCCATTGTCCATATCCATTTTCTCTTTTGTAGGCCTTTCCGGTGCCTTTTGTAAGTTAAATGGATCATGTGATTCAGTCCTTTGTGCTACTGGCTCTGTCATTGGTTGTTCATTCTCTTTGGGAGTGGGTTCTTCCACTTCTTCTTCTACATCATCCTCGAGACCACATGGGGAAATTGCCATCTTTTTGGAGCCTTCCCATTTTTTTTTTTGTTTTCTCTTTTTGTGTTTGGGCATGTATTTTGTAGATGTTCGGTATGCCTGCGAATTCTGCATCTAAATGCAGCGTTTTCATAATCCAAATTTTGTGTCCAGTTTTTTTGCTTGTGCATCAACTGAATGTGTTTCGACAATCTTTTGTTGAGATCAACTTCCACACATATTCATGTGAAATTATAGATCCTCTCCTCCATGCGTTGTGTATTTGTTTTGATATATCTCCCAATGATATTTCCAATGGCTATTAGCACGCATTCATTCCAATAATGCATGGGAGGTTGTGTAACTGGACCCACACCAACATTTTCGAAACAAACATGGCATTAGCATCAAAATCTAGAAACCATGGTGTAATGAAGAGACCTGTTGAGCCCTAGAACCACTATCCCTCACGGAATATAGGGTCTCTAAATTCCGATGTTGTAAATTTGACTATAAATAATTCTTTGGAGCAGAGATGGATTTCACAATCCATGGTCCAAGTCGTGAAAATCTAGTTGAAGAGGTCCATTGGTTTGGGCCAAAAAAAGTTGAAGCAACATATGATGGCTTGTGCTTCATATGTAGTGCATTGATCATCTATATCTGGTACGTTTATGGCCAGTTCTGCTATTTGGTTCAGTTTCTCTACTATGTATGGGCTTGAGATATTGCCCGCTAGTTCTGTAGATGCATTTTGTTTGTTTTTCCCTTTCAGGATGTTCTTGTAGGAGTAAAATCCTTTGGTCTGTTCTTGTTTTGAGTTGATGTTGCCCCTGGCTCCCCTGGGCCTTTGGATCTGCCCTGTTCCATGGCGGCTCCTCTCAGCCTCAGGTTAGTGGACCCTGAGCATATGGTACTCCTTGATTAACCTGTAATCTCTTAAAAATTTTCTGCCACTGATAAGAGATTGCAAATGTATAGGATATCTGATCTTATAAAAAATGCTCTGTTTCAGAGCAAGGACCTTCTCGTTTTCGGATACCATAGTATTATGTGTTTCCCTTTCGAGGTACTAACAAAAACTTGAAAATAGCTTGGTAATACCTGTAGGTTGTTGTTCGATACCCTTTGGTTGTCATGTCTATGCGCATTTGTGTTATGTTTGGTTCTATGGCTCCTTGGCGAGGGTCGGTCAATCCCTCCAACAGTCACCGCCAATAACGAGAGGCTCGGGAAGGTATGTTCGATTGATACTGAGACTTATTCCAGATCAACGTCCTGTCTATGTCTTCCTGGTGTGGTAGCTCCGGTACTGTGGGGTACCATTTGATATGTGGGTGCTGTGTTATGCCGCACAGTACCGACCGGTGCGTAAGGTAAGGCAGAGGCAGAACGAGGGTGCGACGAACCCACTCAACACATATTTCCATATTAAAACAGCCGATGAAGGTCCCAGCCTCTAGACCTGACCTGCACTTGCAGCCCGTAGTAGCAAGAAATGACAGGGGTCTGTTCGACCCATCCGCCGCCACCTCTGGAGTGTCGCATCCAATCCTAAACCACAACGCAGTGCAGTCCATTCCAGACGAACCGAGGGTTCTTATGCAGATTCAACTACATTTTTCCTATAACGTTTTTGCCTCCTATGTTCTCCCCTGCTGAGGGTCTGAGGATCAGCGAGTGTTGGGTTTCCTCCGTCTGTATATCCAGGGTGTCCTCGCTCACTGATACAAGTCTTGCTGCTTCCAAAATCGACAGCCCCGTGATGGTCATGGCCGCCATACCAAGGTTGCTTCACCTGTTCAGCGTGTGCCTGCGAGAGGCGGCCACGATGGGGGCTGGAAACCTAAGGACGGAAAACCTAACTCCTACGCTCTCCATCTTTTTCAATAAAATTTATTTCTTAGGTAGCATTGTCCTTTTCGTTTTTGTAGACGATTGCATGTGTGCCTTGTATGATTGTTGTTAGGAAACAGTATTCTAACGTTCAACAGGAAATTATAGAGTTTATCGAGTTTATTTATTCACTGTGAATAGGAGTTGTTTTTAGTGCGATTTTTTGGAGTTTTTGGTGCTAGAATCCAATGAAAAAATTTAAGATAAAATTTTGATTTATGTTATTTAAATTAGTTTTTTTTACTGTAAATATGGATTCAGCACCCTAAAAAATCTCTTGGGCACTTCAATTGTGCAAGGTTATCCATCAAACTTATGTTTTCAATGAATTCCCGCTGGATTTTAAAGAAATTAGAACAAGAAAATCCACCAAAAAAAACCTTCAAAAATTCGCACTAAAAACTACTCGTTGTGAATATATATAATTTGTTTTCATTTGAATATTGCATTTTCATTAAAAAACATTGTGGTTAAATGAGTGCTCGTTGGTGTTATGTGGAGAATGGTTGTACATTATTTCCACCTTTGATTTTGAAAACCTTATGTCGAACGTGCATTTCTAATTCGTAAGTTAGGTTTTCGGCTTCTTGATTATAGGTATCTTTGCATCAACGATGTTAGGTATTTGGAATATCCTTTATCCTGGATGGAGAGACTCTTGTTCTCGAAAAAAATTTCATGGTTTTTTGCCTAATTTTTTTTCTTGTTTTTTCCAAGTTCAAAAGTTAGAAGACAATGAAATTTTAGTTTGTAGCCTAGGTTGTGAGGTTCATGATTTCTCTTAGATTGAGATATGCAAGTTTATACAAAATTCTCGTTCAAGTGAGGCTAGATCGTTCCCGATGTTAAGAGGATTGGGAACATTGGCATTTTTTTTCTGGGTATGCATTGTTTTGAAATTTAGGTTTTATGGATATGATGTCTTATCATGATATTATTTGATTTGGAAGATTTTGTGTTCTCTTTGGCTCATGCCATTCCAAGTAAATTAATACAAAATTATATAATTTTATATAAACATTAATTGATATGAATATTTAGACTAATTTCATTTTTAAAAATTTAGTATTAATTTCATATGGCATAGACAACACTATTAAACTATGTTCATGGTCTGCACATTATGTTTAATTATTTTAATAAAGATAATTTTAAATTATACATATGAATAACATGTTTCCCATGTAACTAATAACTCCCCAATCTCCCTCATCTAAGCTATTCTCATATTTATTATTTTGATAACCTCAATTTTTTTCAATAAAATCTTGCCCAAGGAATTAGTGGTGTTATTTATCATGCTATAATTACAGAGATTTGTTATAGGGAAATTAGAACCACATCCCTTGACTCGCAGTTATTGTGAACAACAATATTTCTCTTCTCTATACTTTGCTAGAGTCTATGACTTTTGTAGTTTTCTAAGACTCTGCTTTATTTTGCATACATATCCATATCAATATGAGCAATAGAAAAATATGTCGAGAAATGATAAAGAGAAGAGAAAAGAGTTATTTTTTTTCCTCGAGAAAAAAGCGTAATTTTATTTCTGCAGGTGAGAACAAAATTACAATGAAAAAACACATAGATATGTGTTCAAAAGGGACAAACCCCGAAGATTGTTTACAAAAAACAGTGCCAAAGTGACACCAAGACAATGCAGACCCAGTAAAACTGTCATATACAAAGCTGTACCTAGAAAAAACTATTCTTACAGTCCCATTGTGGACCAATAACTGATCAAAGACCCAAATAATACATCTACACCTTCAGTTTGACATAGCTCTGTCCACCAAAAGGCCAGCTGTAAGTACCCAACTATTGTGGCCCAAAAAAAAAAACTGTAATGAAACGCTCCAGTCTTCACTGATTGTCGAATTTTTTACAAGCCCTCAGATTTAAATGAATGCCGAGGATTATAAACAGCTCCCCAAGTGTATGCGCTCCCCAAAAGTGAGTAGCAAAACACAGATCATAACTATTAGAACCAAAACGACCTGTAGCAGTCTAATGTCGCATAAGGAGCCCAGGAGCAATCTGTCCATCGCACAAGGAACATCAGCATAATATGTGTAGAATAAAACGCAGCACCTGTATATGATCTAGTAGGTACAAAACGTCCGATCTACCAAGGAGACTCTGTAGCCATACCTTCAGAAATATAAGGTTATAAAAAACAGTGATAAAAGCCTCCAGTAGCTTACTGATCCTCCAGAAACCTACGACAGCTGAAAGCTCATAACAAAATGTGCAACCCATAGAAAAATTCGTGTAGAGTTTGAACCAGCCCAAGCATACGAGTCAACCAACAAGAACATCCAAGTAAAAGAGAGTGATAAAGCACACCCACCAACATCGACTTGCTGTAGATCAAATGGCAGTTTGTTGTCTGATCACAAGTAATAGATCCATCCACCCTCACCCAGCTTTTGACACAGCACATAAGGTGTAATAAACTGTTTGCAATGTAGACAACACATAAACCCGTAGCCTGTTAATCAAATAAGGAAGGATGGAAGTATTCTGAAATTTCACCATCCAGATGTTCCCGAATCCTCCATAGACCTTCATCCAGCATAATCCCCCTCTTAGAAGCACAGTCAGCCTTTTCATTATTTTCTCAATAGATATGCTGGCATGAGAAGGATATAAAAGATTGGAGGATCTCCCCAACAGAGCGGAACAGATTTTGAAGATGATGAACTCTGCAAATTTGGATACCTTTAACCCAGTTAATCACATTCAAGGAGTCCCCAAAAACTTTTAAATGCCGGCATCCTTTCTCCACAGCAAACAAAAGCAGAATCTTGAGGCTCAGTAGTTCGGCAAAATTATTTGTCCCTTCCCCTAGCCCAGCAAAGATCTCATACCAGTGAGATTCCGAGAGAAACAGCAACGCTCCACCACCACAGACATTTTGCTGCATCGCACCATCAAAAAAACCCCAAGGGTTCCTACTATCAATATCCAATAGAAGAATCTCCCTCTGATTGGCAGCACGGATATGTATAGGAAAGGCAGAGTGTAAACCAACAGACATAGCACCAACGATCTCCGGAGTACTGACAGAACCATAAAAAAGAAGGCGATTACGAGCCAACCAACAACCCCAAATAATGAGGAGCGGCAGAGCTTTATGATTCTGCTCACCAATAGATATCCACCACGATTCCCAAGCATGAGATACAGTATTGCCCTCCCACCTAAACTGGATACCCAATAACCTGGAACACTCTTGCTAGGTACCTTTAATAAAAGGACAGGTGAGGAAAAGATGATTAACAGATTCTACATCAGATTTGCACAAACAGCACCATCCAGGGCCCTGAAAACTTCTGTTTTGCAGCACATCCCAAGTAGGGACTTTATTTTCAAGAACACACCACATGAAAAGCCGAGTCTTAGGAGGACAATGTAGTTTCCAGAGTTTCTTCCACCACCACCGCTCCTCACCCAGGACAACCCCAACACTTAGTTTTGTGTAGCCAGCCCGGGGAGTATAGGTCCCCGAAGGATCAAAGTCCCAAGCAACCTTATCATCCCTATCCCAAAGCACAAGGTGCGCCTGTTTAATAGCACGGATATAACCAGCCAAAGCCCTCTCATCAAAATCCTCAAGCCCCAAAGAAGAGGCCTGTAGCCAAGACTGAATGCCCAACCTTCTCCGGACCGGATCCGCAAGTTGGGAGAGAAAAGTAATCCCCTTCTGCCTTAAAGCATCAATCGTGCGCCCGGGAAGGAGATGTTGAAGAGCACTTCCCATCCAAGGATCTTCACCCACCCTCAGCTTCCTGCCATTTCCCACATCCCAGACCAGACTTGTATCCAGAATGTGGAAAGATTTAACAAGAGACTTCCAAATCACCGATCCCCCTGCAAAGGATTTTCTTGGAGTCCTAATCCATTCAACAAGAGAAAATGTGTTAAGTCCCTATATTAATAGTGTAGTCCCTTATTATGTTAGTGTAGCCCCACTTATTTTTATTGTTGTACCCCTGTGTAACCCCCATATTGTTATTATTGTGCCCTTACATTATTATTGTCAGGTCGGCTAGGATTACATTGTGGCCCACTAGGATTATATTGTGGCCCCATGGACTCCTATATATAGAAGGAGGTTTTGTTCATTTGTATCATCCAAGATTTGATCATTCATGTAATGTATTGGAGGTTGCCCCCTCGAAGTGGCTTATTTCTAAGGCGTTGATATCTCATTTCTTCTCTCTTTGGAGCTGGTTACACAACATTTGGTATCAGAGGTTTGGATTCTAGGGTTTCGCTGCTCCAAACAGGTCATCGTGGCATTTTCGCTATAACTTTTTTTCTACGAAGTTTCAGAAACTGAAATTTTTTGGGTGCGAAGCCGAAATCCTGAGGAAGCTTGTCTAAAAATTTCAGAGCTTGGTTCACAATATTTTCAGAGATATCATCTGTGGAAGTTAGGTCTTTGTTCAAGCTCCTAAACAGGTCATCATGGAATTTTCGCTATAAAGTTTTTTCTACGAAGGTTCAGAATCTGAAATTCATATGGTGCAAAGCTGAAATCTTGAGGAAATTCGTCAAAAAATTTCAGAGCTTGGTTCACAATATTTTTGGAGATATGATCTGTGGAAGGTAGTGTTTTTTCAAGCTCCTGAATTTCATCTCAAAGAGGTGATCGTGGGAAAAGTTCAATAACTCTCTCTTTGGGCATCGGATTGGAGTGCCGTAAAAAGTGGTCACAAGTACACAGAATTTAGTTTATGGGCTATCAATTTCAGAGACAAAGGAAAAAACAGTGACACGTGGCAAGTCGTACAAGTTCGCTCTACTGAACCAGTCCAGAATTAGGTCATTGTGGGAGATTGGAAACAAAATTTGTCTTGGAGAATCCAAATCAGGTCAGACCTGTGGTATTTGAAAGAAGCTTCAGAGGGCTACTACAGGGCAGAATTTTAGATATCGAAGATTTTCAATTACAGAGATAATTCAATTTCAATATCGAGCTCCTTAAAGCAAGTAAAAGGTGTGTATTTGTTTTTTAAAATTGCATAACGTTTGTTTGAAAAAGAAGTTTGAAGTGATTCCAAGGGAATATTGAAGAATATTTATCAGCATTGGGTTATATAATGCCTCCAAAAAATAATTCCATACCCATAAAGCCCTCAGAAATCTATACAATGATGCATGAAGAGGAAGAATTGCAGTATGAGATATCAAAATTACGGTACCAAGTGCAACAAGTTTCGATCTTACGAAGAGCAATCGAAGATGAAATAGATGGTTTAAAAGTAGAAATGGAGGCTAAGTTGGATGGTTTGAAGGATAAAATAATAGCTAATATGGATGATAAATTAGTGGAAGATCACAACGAGCATCAACAACAAGTTCTCCAACTCTCAAAGGATAACCTAACTTTGGTGCAGAATCTAATGAAACAACAGGAATATCAACATCACATTGAAAGAAGTTCTGAAGCAGTCACAAGAACAAGAAATCGACAATTACGATCAATTTTAGAGTATCTCAGTAAGTGGAAGAAATTTCCTGTAGAAGATTCCACATGGGAGGATGATAATTTTATACAAAAGCATCAAGAAATAATCAAGCGTTGAGGACAACACTTGTTTGAAGGAGAGGGGCATGTTAAGTCCCTATATTAATAGTGTAGTCCCTTATTATGTTAGTGTAGCCCCACTTATTTTTATTGTTGTACCCCTGTAACCCCCATATTGTTATTATTGTGCCCTTACATTATTATTATCAGGTCGGCTAGGATTACATTGTGGCCCACTAGGATTATATTGTGGCCCCATGGACTCCTATATATAGAAGGAGGTTTTGTTCATTTGTATCATCCAAGATTTGATCATTCATGTAATGTATTGGAGGTTGCCCCCTCGAAGTGGCTTATTTCTAAGGCGTTGATATCTCATTTCTTCTCTCTTTGGAGCTGGTTACACAACAAAATGGAGCAATTTATTTCTGATAGATCACTTGAGTCCAAAGGCTATCAACGTTGATGAGCCTCCACCCTCCCTTAGCAGCTAGAGCCTGAGCGAAAAGAAAGATAGAAGAGAAAAGAGTTATACCATAAATAAACTTGAATTTCCTAATAATCTTCCAATGTATGGGAATGATTTTCCTAACATTTGGAATTTACGACATTGTTTGTTAGCCTTCTAAGTGTGTTGGCATCATGATGATGGCTAGTGAAACACATGATGGAAATTACTTTGTCCACGTAGTATCCCTAGGTTTAGTCCAATAATTTGTCATTATTTTACTTGAAGTTTCCTACTACTTTCATTGTATGTCATAAGTTAATAGTTTCACAGTTATAAACTCATGTGGAAAGTTCATTGTCTTCTTTTGCAGATGTGCTTTGCAAATATGTGGAAGTAACAATGTCAAGTTGATTGCACGTTGCATTATACTTTCCTACTAGTTTTGTTTCATTGTAAATGCAGTTTCTCTTTTTTGTTGCAAATTTATCAATCTTACAACAACAAGAAAATTGCATTTAGCTATGAATTTCAACAAAAAATTTGACCAAAAAACTATACAAAGATGGTTGAAATAATTGATGTTGAGAATTAAATAACCACTTGAAAAAAATGAAACAATGATATCACTATTGATGATGTCTTGAACACCAATAATATTTTTAGGCTTCAAGCATTTTCATACACTCTTGGTGATTGTCTTTTCAATGCAATTTAAGTCCTTTTGCATTTTCATTATCCGTCCATTGAATTGTGAAATGGAATAATAGACCACTTTAGTGATGTGCCTCCAACAAGATCGCATAGAAGCAATAGAATCATTTGATTACGAGCTAACACCTGATTTCCTATATCAACTTCATGGAATTCATGGCATTGAAACATATTTTCATAGAATGTGTCTTTTTGTTTCAAATGGTCCGAATGGAAACAAACAAGGACTATAGGGAGATACATTTTGCATACACTAGCTGGACAAATGGTTGAATTTACCAATCAGAATTTGGTTAATCACAAAAAAAAGTATTTTCAATTCAAACAAAACTACAAACCCATTGCATATTTTGTTCTCTGATGTGAACCCTCTTAATGGACAATGATGAACCCTTGTTGTAAAAAAAGGGTCGATCCATAGTAACATGCAATGAATACTTATCTCCTTCCATCAAAGGTCTACAAAGCTATTGGCAAAGGATGAATGGTAAAATTAAAATCCATGAATTGTATAAAGAAACAAATACTATATCCACTTGTGGAGATGGCATGTTCTTTGCACTTTTTCATTTGATAGCACTTGACTTTGGGGTAAACTCACGAAGTTGGGTTACACTTTTGTGAGAATCGGGGGCGGAAAACTTTTTTTCTCAATAATTCGGCCGAACTTTTATAAAAGTCTAGCCAAACTATTCAAGAGTTCAGCCGAACTTTTGAAATTAGTTCGGCCAAACTCATTCTGTCGTTTACATTGACGACGAACTGACGGCGTGGGAAAATAGAGTTTTGGCCAGATATGGGAAAACCGAAAACAAAAGTTCGGCCGAACTTTTAAATTAGTTCGATCGAACTTGTATTTTATAAATATATCTGTAGCAAACTTTTATAGGTTTCTTATTCACATCTATCTCGCGCGTCTATCTGTCTAGGTGTTGTTGTTGCTCTGTTGCGCTCAGTGACAAGGTGATTTTTGTTGATTTGCAGCTGCACTGCGACGACGAGGTGATTTTTGTTGATTTTCAGTTGCGCCATGACGACGAGGTGATTTTTGTTGATTTTGCAGTTGCAGTTGCTCTTTTATTTTTGTAATTTTGTTTTGTTTGAATTTAATTTAATTTTTTTTGTTTGCAGGGAATTTGGTCTACGTCTTCCACGACATCTTCAGGGATCTCCCGGCTTCGTCCTCGTTGCGAATTTCTGCGAATTTCCAGTTATGAAATCCTCTGAAATCCTGTCATTGAAATCCTCTATTAAACATTAGTTGTTAAATAAGATTATATAGGGGACAATAATAATTAATTACTAGAGTGAAACTCTCATCTAAACTGAAATTGACTATGACATTTGGATTCACTGTTATGACACCCAACAAGTGGTTGGAATTATTTTTTCCAACATATTAGAAAAAAAGAAAAAAATTAATTTATGTGATTAAAAACACAAGAAAAACCATGAACGTGGGCCAATAACCCACATACTCACATAGGATTTGAGCCATTAGCAGTTGTATGGACCCGATCACAACTATAGCAGCTATCTGCATATACGTTTGGCAACCATGTGAAACTCCTTTGCAAGAATTTCATATGGTTCTCGAGATAACTATACGAGAAAGAAGACCACCCACTCTAAAAGGCCAAGAAATCAATGGAAAATAAGAGAACATGGAATTGACAAATTATGACAGAGATCATGATTCATGATTCATCAACAAGATCATGTGATCTTCATGAGTTGATCATCCCTAGAAAAGACAGAGTGGCTGTCATGATCTCCAAATGTTTTTCACAGAATAAATATTCCACCTTTTCATGATCTTTTCATGAATTTAAGCCTCTGCAAAAAAGATAATATTTCTTATCATATCAAAACTTCCTTAAAAAATGAATTTCTTATCATATCAGAATTTCATGTGTTGATCATCCCTAGAAAAGACAGAGTGGTTGTCATGATCTCTGGTTGTTTTGCATAGAATAAATATTCCACCTTTTCATGATCTTTCCATGAATTTAAGCCTCTGCAAAAAAGATAATATTTCTCATCATATCAGAACTTCCTTCAAAAAAGCTAATATTTCTTATCATATCATAATTTCATGAGTTGATCATCCCTAGAAAACATAGAGTGGCTGTCATGATCTCTGATTGTTTTGCATAGAATAAATATTCCACCTTTTCATGATCTTTTCATGAATTTAAGCCTTTGCAAAAAAGATAATATTTCTTATCATATCAAAACTTCCTTCAAAAAAGATAATTTTTCTTATCATATCATAATTTCATGAGTTGATCATCCGTAGAAAAGACAGAGTGGCTGTCATGATCTCTGACTTTTTTGCACAGAATAAATATTCAACCTTTCATGATATTTTCATGAATTTAAGCCTCTGCAAAAAAGATAATATTTCTTATCATATCAGAACTTCCTTCAAAAAAGATAATATTTCTTATCATATCATAATTTCATAAGTTGATCATCCGTAGAAAAGACAGAGTGGCTGTCATGATCTCTAACTGTTTTGCACAAAATAAATTTTCCACCTTTTCATGATCTTTTCATGAATTTAAGCCTCTGAAAAAAAGATAATATTTCTTATCATATCATAAATTCCTTCAAAAAAGATAATATTTCTTATCATATCAGAATTTCATGAGTTGATCATCCCTAGAAAAGACAGAGTGGCTGTCATGATCTCTGACTGTTTTGCACAGAATAAATGTTCCACCTTTTCATGATATTTTCATGAATTTAAGCATCTGCAAAAAATATAATATTTCTTATCATATCAGAACTTCCTTCAAAAAAGATAGTATTTCTTATCATATCAGAATTTAAGCCTCTGCAAAAAAGATAATATTTCTTATCATAATATTTCTTGAACTTCCTTCATGATATCTATGGTTGCTCACCTTCGTTCAATATTGGGTAAAAGGTCATGGTCTTACCTTAATTTCTATTCTAATTCCCTTTCCTAACTTTGATTTTCCTTTTGACCTTGGAGATAAACCCAATCATTAAATATGATAGTCATCCCTTCTAGGGAACTTAGTATGGGTTGCTTAGTGGTTTCCAACCCTTATGATGATGTGAGGTGGTGTTTCAAACATGGGAGTAACTTGTGTTTGCATGTGATGCTCACAGGCCATGGTTTCTTTTGTGGGTTATAGAGGGTTTAGTTCTACCTCCTAAGATAAAATTTCTGAAAAACTTCCCTTTATTCCTTAAAGTCAAAGTAGATCTATACTAAAAATTAATCTTCATACTTATTTCTACCATATAAATTCTAACGATAATTAATCACATGTGTTAAAGTAGAATATGAAATAAGCCCTTTTTACACTTGGCTTGGCTCTTAGGTGCATAGATGGGTGGGTTTGGGAATGTGGTTCACATGAAAAGTAATAGGGAATGGATTTAGTGGAAAAATTTTATAAGATCAGGACTCAAACAATGAAAGAGGGAAAAAACCTTTTATATTCAATGTAAAACACATGCATTAACATATAATTGTGATATTTTCCCTTCTTTCCAACTTAGTCCATACTTTTAGAAAAATCCCTTTTAATGAAGCAGATATATCCATAGTGATCCACTGATATTCGTTCACCAACAACTATTCCATTTTGGACTTATATATCTCAAAACTATGCTCATTGAATTTATGCATCTATATCTTTAAACTACTTGAAACTATTTTATTACACCATAGGAATCATTTCAATATATCTCCCATTTTAATGGGGTCTATCACATTTCAAGAAAAACACATTAGCCATAAAAGTCTCCCATTTAAACAAAAAGAAATTTGATACAAAACATAGGTTTTAACCTTATATGGTTAATTGTTTCAAATAGATTCTTAATAAAATGAAAAATATTCAATGTAAAACACATGCACATTAACATATAATTGTGATATTTTCCCTTCTTTCCAACTTAGTCCATCCTTCTAGAAAAACCCCTTTTAATGAAGCAGATATATCCATAGTGATTTACTGATATTTGTTCACCAACAACTATTCCATTTTGGACTTATATATCTGAAAACTATGCTCATTGAATTTATGCATCTATATCTTAAACTACCGAACTATTTTATTACACCATAGGAATCATTTCGATATATCTCCCATTTTAATGGGGTCTATCACATTTCGAGAAAAACACATTAGCCATAAAATTTTCCCATTGAAACCAAAAGTGATTTGATAAAAAAAATAGGTTTTAACCAAGTATATAGTTAATTGTTTCAAATAGATTCTTAATAAAATGAAAAATATTCAATGTAAAACACATGCATATTAACATATAATTGTGATATTTTCCCTTCTTTCCAACTTAGTGGACATCCTTCTAGAAAAATCCCTTTTAATGAAGCAGATATATTCATAGTGATTCACTGATATTTGTTCACCAACTACTATTCCATTTTGGACTTATATATCTCAAAACTATGCTCATTGAATTTATGCATCTATATCTTTAAACTACTTGAAACTATTTTATTACACCATAGGAGTCATTTCGATATATCTCCCATTTTAATGGGGTCTATCACATTTCGAGAAAAACACATTAGCCATAAATGTTTCCCATTGAAACCAAAAGTGATTTGATACAAAACATAGGTTTTAACCTTATATAGTTAATTGTTTCAAATAGATTCTTAATAAAAATGAAAAATGTTCAATGTAAAACACATGCATTAACATATAATTGTGATATTTTCCCTTCTTTTCAACTTAGTGGTTATCCTTCTAGAAAAATCCCTTTTAATGAAGCAGATATATCCATAGTGATCCACTGCTATTTGTTCACAAACAACTATTCCATTTTGGAATTTTATATCTCAAAACTATGCTCATTGAATTTATGCATCTATATCTTTAAACTACTTGAAACTATTTTATTACACCATAGGAATCATTTTGATATATCTCCCATTTTAATGGGGTCTATCACATTTCGAGAAAAACACATTAGCCATAAAATTTTCCCATTGAAACCAAAAGTAATATGATACAAAACATAGGTTTTAACCTTATACAGTTAATTGTTTCAAATATATTCTTAATAAAATGAAAAATATTCAATGTAAAACACATGCACATTAACATATAATTGTGATATTTTCCTTTCTTTCCAACTTAGTCCATCCTTCTAGAAAAATCCCTTTTAATGAAGCAGATATATCCATAGTGATCCACTGATATTTTTTCACCAACAACTATTCCATTTTGGACTTATATATCTCAAAACTATGCTCATTGAATTTATGCATCTATATCTTTAAACTACTCAACTATTTTATTTCACCATAGGAATCATTTTGATATATCTCCCATTTTAATAGGGTCTATCACATTTCGAGAAAAACACATTAGCCATAAAATTTTCCCACTGAAACCAAAAGTGATTTGATACAAAACATAGGTTTTAACCTTATATAGTTAATTGTTTCAAATAGATTCTTAATCAAATGAAAAATATTCAATTTAAAACACATGCATTAACATATAATTGTGATATTTTCCCTTCTTTCCAACTTAGTCCATCCTTCTAGAAAAAACCCTTTTAATGAAGCAAATATATCCATAGTGATCCACTGATATTTGTTCACCAACAACTATTCCATTTTGGACTTATATATCTCAAAACTATGCTCATTGAATTTATGCATCTATATCTTTAAACTACTCAACTATTTTATTTCACCATAGGAATCAATTCGATATATCTCCCATTTTAATGGGGTCTATCACATTTTGAGAAAAACACATTAGCCATAAAAGTTTCCCATTGAAACCAAAAGTAATTTGATACAAAACATAGGTTTTAACCTTATATAGTTAATTGTTTCAAATAGATTCTTAATAAAATGAAAAATATTCAATGTAAAACACATGTACATTAACATATAATTGTGATATTTTCCCTTCTTTCCAACTTAGTCCATTCTTCTAGAAAAATCCCTTTTAATGAAGTAGATATATCCATAGTGATCCACTGATATTTGTTCACCAACAACTATTCTATTTTGGACTTATATATCTCAAAACTATGCTCAATTTTTCCCAAAAACTATGCTCAATTTTTCCCAAAAACGTTTTTTTGGGGCACTACCCTTGAACACTTGTGTGTAGGGAATTTTTCGTCTATATGAAACCCTAAATTCGGGGTCCTTTCTGCCCATTTTATTCCCACCACTATGCTTAGAAAAATATATAGTGCATGGGGGTATTCACATAAAGAATATAACACATACCAAACATCCAATAATTCTCCTTAATGTGACCATCAATGTTGCAATGGTTAGAATTATTTCTACTACCCTTGCATGGATGTGTAGTGGCTATTTTATTCTTATCCTCCTATTTCTAGTTCTTATTCCCCTCCTTCAAAGCTTCTTGGTGCTATTTTTTCTTCAAACCACTTAAGTACCCTTTATTTTGGCCTATGGTTTCTAGATAATGTGTGTATACACATGGCTCATACATTATCCTTAGCTTGGAAAGAATCACTTGTTTTTGTAGATGGTTATATAGACCCCACATATACTTAAGGAGTACATTTGGGCTCTTGGGAAATATATCCAATAATATGTCCATATTTTTTAACTTAGTACACTCTTATACACCCTTATGTCTACGTAAAATAGTGTGAGTGATTCCACGGGTCCTCTACACACTTCATAGGGTATAATTGGGACATGTAGGGTTAACTTCTACAAGTTCTATAGGCAGAGTCTGTAAAGAGCCAGGTAGCCTCTGGATCTCCTCTTTTATGAAAGGTGACATATCCAGTAAATTCCCCTACAGTCAATCTATGGAATAGATCTAAATAGAAGTTCTTCATTTTAATATCCATAAACCACAACCACTTTAAGGCAAATTGTGTACATGTGTCATTTCTCCCATAAATTCTTAGGCAAAGCTTTTAAAGCATACATGTCATGTTGGATTTCTTCCATTAACTTTAAAGCATGTTTTTTGTAAGTGCATAAAATAATTTTGCAAACCATGTAAATGTTATTTCTCCCACAAAATAAAGGCTTTCTCTCATTAATTCAAGGCAAACTTTAAGGCCTAAAAATTGAACCTAAAGTGGTTGAACTCTCATAGGATTTTGAACTTACATAGAATTTTATTCTGTTTGTTGAGTGTTGACTTCTACAAGTTCTAAAGGAAGAGTTTGTAAAGGGCCAGGTAGCCTCTGGATTTCATATTTTCTCAAAGGTGACATATCCAGTAAATTCCCCTATAGTCAATCTTTGTAACAGATCTAAATAGAAGTTCTTCAGTGTAATATCCATAAACCACTACCACTCTAGGGAAAACCTTGTACATGTGTTGTTTCTCCCTTCTCCCATAAAATTTTAGGCAAACTTTAAGGCATGTGTCATTTCTATTTCATTTCTCCTAGAAACTCATAAAGGTGTGACTTTTGACATAACTAGTTGTTTTAGTAAGTGCATAAAAACTGAACCTAAAGTGGCTGAAATTCCATAGGATTTTAGTTTGTTGGTTGAGTCTTAACTTCTACAAGTTATAAAGCAGTCTGCAAAGTGCTAGGTAGCCTCTAGATCTCATCCTTTCTTAAGGCATGTTATTGAACTAAATGTGATTTATGCCATAAAATGTAAGGCAAACTTTCATGCAAACCATGCATGAACCATGTATATGTGTCATAAATCTCCCTTAAACTCTAGGAAAAGCAATCTTTAACGCATATCATTTCTAGATGTGAATTCTACCATAAAATTTAAGTCAAACTTTAAGATAAACCATGCACATGTCATTTATCTCATGCACATGTGTCATTTCTCCCATGCATTTTCAATAAATCTCAATTTAATATATTTTTATTGATTTTTTTTTTAGGGATAAAAAAATCCACTAAATATGGTTGAAAAATGGAATTATGCATAGATGTTTCTTGCTATTCCAATCCAGGGAAAGCAGTGATTACATATGTCCTTTCCAATATTGCGACTAGAAAAGTCGTTCAAAGGAAAATGAATATATTGGGAAGAATAACAAACAATGAGGCATATTATATTGCATTGATAGAAGGCTTGGGAACAACGATGGAGTATGGATCAAATGGAATTGTAGTTTTCACCAATTCTGAACTTGTGTGGAACCAGATGAATGGCGTGTACCAAGTTAAGAAGGAGAGGTTAAAAGAACTGCATGGAATAACAAGAAATATTGTTAGCCAATTTCAATTTTTTAATATAAGACATTGTACAAATGTGAATAAGATGTCTGTTGATCTATTGCATGGGGCAATGAAAATTCGGGATTCATCTATCAAAGATGAATTAGAATCATACGGGGCAATTCCAATGCAAGATTCATCTCTCAAAGATGAATTAGTTTTGAGACGCTCTTCTTCAAAAATTCAAGATTCATCTCTCAAAGATGAATTAGTGTTGAGACACTCTCCTTCAAAATTTATTGATGGACATTGTAACATATCTTGGATATGTGTGTGTTTTGTACTTATAAATCTGTCTTTTTAAATGACCATGTGTTTTTTTCAATTATATACCAAGTGTTCTCCCACCACACCATGTAAAGCGCAACTTGGTGAACTTCACATTTGCAACAAGTGGTGAACTTCACATTTTTATAAAATTAAAACGCGAGGACTTCAACAAATTTTTGTTTAAATGGAGTTTCACGCTTCTTTTTTAATGACCATGTGTTTTTTTCAATTTTATACCAAGTGTGCTCTCACCATGTAAAGTGCAATTTGGTGAACTTGACATTTTTATAAAAAATTTTGCTTAAATTGAGTTTCACACATCAATTATTGCTTTGAAAGTTGTGTTTTACATAATTTGTGTACACTAAATTACATTAATTTTATGAAATTTATTTTGAATTTATTTTAAATAGTAATTGAAAAAAATAATTGTAAATTTCCACTGTAGATATATATATCATGGAAGATGAACGACGAAGATCAACAAAATCCCATATCTCTACGAGAGAGGGGGATCAGGGATTGAGGGATGTTCATGGTATTTAAATATAATATTAAATCTCCATACATGTGTGTATATATGGAATTGATTTTTTATCAACTTTGTGAGTTAAATTAGCTGTTAATAAGTTTCATTTTTTTATTTTTTAGGAGCTAAGAGGAGAAGGGTCTTTACTCTGTCAATGGAGCATGCCCATGGTTCACCCAGTCGTGGTATGGTTCATGCAATTTAATCAATGATTATGTATATGTATTTATATGTATAAACGTATTTTTGAATTGATTATAAATTCATATTTGTTTATGAAGCTTCTCTCTCGTCTCGAGAGGTTGGTGGTGGTTCAAATCCCTTTAGAGGGCCATCAATAAGCGCTAGCAGGTTGCATGAAGGTGGTGATATGTATTCCCCCAGGGGCCAATCAACGAATGGTCGTGTTGGTTTTCAGCAGGGTCGTTCTGGTTCTCAATCACATCGAGGTGGCCATCAATTTGAATATTTTTTTCATTCAATTTGTACAGATTTGTTTACATGTGTTTTTTCTAATATACAAAATTTTATATATTGATGCAGAGGCTGAAAATGCTCCAAATGTTGGTCAAAAAAGACGTAGGGTAGAATGCGTCATTCAAGAAGAAGGTTGTCCACCCACCACGACTTATCCGGCCGAAATTTCCGATATACCTTGGGAAATAAACATGCAACAATGCACCTTAGGAAGGTGTCAACATCTTCATGCAAAATTACAGAGAGAGCTTGTGGCTTTGAATCTACCTGCTGAGAGTCGAGAAAACTTGGAAATAGTTACACACTCTTTAGGCGAAATAGTAGATGTGTACCGAAAGCTTGGGCCAACCATTGATACTTTTGTAAAAGTCATGAGAAAAAAGAAAGGAAACAGTGATGGGTCCCGATAAATGGGAGGTTGTTAAACAAAGAGTTACAACAAATATGGCCAAGTCTATATTTAATTTCAAAGAAGAGCCGAAAAGAAAGATGCTAAAGGTGAAATATTTCAAGCACCCTAATATAGCTCACTATTTGTATGATAGACACCTTGTGGCCTATGGAAGACTCCCATGGAACGACGAAGTTTCGCTTTATTTTACAAAATTATTTTATGCAGAATTCTTTTTGTAAATGAAACCCAATTACAATGACCTTCCCTCTAATTTTTTTGGTCCTAGGAAAGGTCGATTGTGTGACCGTAGGGATGCTAGGCGTGATGTTCAGTTGTCTCGCCCTGAGCCACCATTGGTTAGTCGACCTTTTCATGTCGAAACTTTGCAGTCAGAGATGGAAGCCACTTCTCAAATTAGTCGAGAAGCAAGGGATGCTATCATCAACAATGTTCATAGTAGATTAGGTGGAGTCGATGTTTTTCTGAATGGACAAAGAGCACGTGAGAATGCACACACTAATTTCGTGTATTATACAGATGAAAATATTGACAAAATTGTCGCAATGGTTGGCATGACCTAATTTTTCATGAGGAAGAGGGCATGGTAATGGTATGTGTTAATGGTTAGGGTTTAATTAATTTAACACATGTACAATTTGTAATAAATACATATATACATACATTTATTTGTATACATTTATCTAACAAAAATGTATCATTATATGTTAACACCATTTGCAGTTGTCATGCTTGATGAATGAAGAAAATGTTAATATCATGTTCGGAGCCTCTAGTTCAAACAATCAAGATGGGTCTCACCATCAAGATATGTTGGCAAATGTCAGTTTTTTTTAAGTGATATTTTTAAAATAAATAAGCGTGCACACATGCACATGTACATAAATATAATATAAGTTTTTGACAGATTCTGATTTTGTCCGATGTTTTTGGGATGGTGGTACCTTCTTCTTCCTTAGGATATGTACCTTCTACTTCCTTAGGAGATGTGCTAGATGTGCCAAATCCACAACAAGAAGTATGGATAATTTTTCACTTTTAAAATTTATGTTTTTAAGTTATATATTCCACCTCAAAAAGTTCCATTAAAAAATGAGATATATCTATATCTTGAGTTATTTTAATTTTTTTGAATTTTAGGTTTTTGGAGATTTTCTTTCTAAACCGCTCTTAGGAGATGTGTCAAATCCGACAGCACAAGTATTCAATTTTTCACTTCAATATATATATGTTTTTAAGTTATAAGTTATAAATTGAAGCTTAAAATTTTTATTATAAATTGAGATCTAGAGATTTTGAGTTATTTAAAAAATTTTGAATTTTAGGTTTTTGGAGATTTTCTTTTGAAGCCTCTCTTGGGAGATGTGCCAAATCCACCAGCAGAAGTATTCAATTTTTCCCTTTTAAATATATGTTTTTAAGTTATAATTTATAAATTAAAGTTTAAAAGTTTTATTATAAATTGATATCTTGATCTTGAGTTATTTTATACTTTTAATTTTTTTGAATTTTAGGTTTCTATAAAGGATTTCTTTTCTCCACGGACCCTAGCGATGGAGATAGAAACATCCACACCATTTCAACCATTTGAACAAGTTGTCTAGCTTTTTTTTTTTAATATTATTGAAAATAAGTTTATATATATGCATTGTCATTTGATTTTTTATATTTTATTTTTTACATGAAGTTCTATATATTCTCACTCAATTTTAAAACATCAAATTTTAATGTTTGTACACATTGTGTACAAGTTCCCCATGCTTCGCAGGATAGCTCGCGGATTGAGACTTTGCTGGGAAAGACACTACATCCATATGTATTTGATGGATGATGCACATGCACTATTTGATGGATGATGCATATGCACACGTGCAACATTATATTTTCAATAGATTTAGTCTTAAATTTACTTTTTTATATATTATCTAGATGTAGTCATATATAACTTGATACTTGATACTTGTGAAATCTACAAATTTTGGACATATTTTATGTGAACTACATTTGGTACATGTGAAATATGTGATATATAATGTTTTTAAAACTTAAGTTTTGGATGGTTGAACTACATTTGACATGTGAAGTAATGTTACAGTGTTATATATAATTTGTTTTGTTTTTTAAACTCAAGTTTTGGATGGTTGAACTACATTTAGCATGTGATGTGAAGTAATGTTGTGTTAAATAATTTGTTTTGTTTTTAAAGTGTTATGGTTGAACTACATTTTCCATGTGAAGTAATGTTACTTGATACTTGATACTTGTGATCTATAATGTTTTGTTTTTAAAACTCAAGTTTTGATACTTGTGATCTATAATGTTTTGATTTTATAACTCAAGTTTTGGATATTTGAACTACATTTGGCATGTGAAGTAATGTTGTGATCTATATTAATTTTTTTTTTGTTTTGAAAAACTCAAGTTTTGGATGGTTGAACTACATTTGGCATGTGAAGTAATGTTGTATTATAATTTGTTTTGTTTTTAAAACTTAAGTTTTGGATGGTTGAACTACATTTGGCATGTGAAGTAATGTTGTGATCTATATTAATGTTTTTCTTTTGAACTACATTTGGCATGTGAAGTAATGTTGTGTTATAATTTGTTTTGTTTTTAAAACTTAAGTTTTGAATGGTTGAACTACATTTTGCATGTGAAGTAATGTTGTGATCTATAATTTTTTGTTAAATTAAAACTTAAGTTTTTGATGGTTGATCTACATTTGGCATGTGATATAATGTTTAATGTTTTTATTGGATAGTTGAAATACATTTGGCATGGCATGTGAAGTAATGTTGTGATATAATCAAAAAGTTTTTAAAACTCAAGTTTTGGATGGTTGAACTACATTTGGCATGTGATTATGATATTATGTTTTGTTTTTAAAATTCAAGTTGTCGTTTTCCAAACAAAAAAGAATTCACATGAATATATGTACATGTAGAAATGATTTTACACATGTTTGAATATATATGTTAAAACGATTTGATATGATATATATATATATATATATATATATATATATATATATATATATTAGCCTTTAATCGTTTTTAATATATATTCAAACATGTGAAAAATCATTTCTACATGTACATATATTCATGTGAATTCTTTTTGGTTTGGAAAACGACAACTTGAATTTTAAAAACAAAACATAATATCATAATCAATATACATATATATATATATATATATATATATATATATATATATATATATAAACAATCATAAGATTCTAGGTCTTGTTAGATGTGTTGAAAACAATCATAAAATTTTAAAAATGCATTCTATAATATATATAGATCTAGTACGTGCAACATTTTTCATCAGTGCATGTATAGAAAAGCTAATTTCAGTTAATTCCATTCTAGAACATATATATCCAGTACGTGCAACATTTTTCATCAATGCACATAGAAAAGCTATTTGAATAGTTAATTGCTTTCTAGAACATATATATCCAGTACTTCAACATTTTTCGTCAATGCCAATATAACTTAGCTACTTTCAGTTAATTTCATTCTAGAACATATATATATTCAGTACGTGAAACATTTTTCATCAATGCACATAGTAAAACTACTTAAAAAGTTAATTTCATTCTAGAACATATATATATCCAATACATGCAACATTTTTCATCAATGCACATGTATAAAAGCTACTTTTAGTTAATTGCGTAGAATATGTATATATCTAGAACGTACAACATTTTTCATCAATGCACATAGAAAAACTACTTTCAGTTAATTGCATTCTACAACATATATATCCAGTACTTGCAACATTTTTCAACAATGCACATAGAAAAGCTACTTTCAGTGAATTGCATTCTAGAACACACACACACATATATATATCTAATACATGCAGCATTTTTAATCAATGCATGTATATAAAAGCTACTTTCATTTGATACTAGTGTGCATGTACCAAAACAATGTACATGTGCAAACACTTACACATATAACATAACAAGGCAGCTCAATTTTTAGTTGAGTTCTAGAAGTTCTAAAACATGAATCCAAAGAGAAGAAATTGTTAGGCAGTTCAATCAAAAAAATTCTAATGGAATGCCATCTTCAATGATCCATTCATGATCGGATTTTGACATTTTCTATTTCTTAATTTTCATTTTTTCTTTGATTGAACCTCTATCAACTTTATGCATGTTGCACACACCAAGTGACTATATTGACAACTTATGACATCAGGTTCATAGTCTTCAAAGTAAACAAAATTCTCACTTTGATTAGTTTGTTTGAAAAAATAACCTTTCAGTATAATAGATCATTTTTCATATGGGAACCCGTGATCATTATAGTTTTCTAATAATTTCATTTTTCGTTCAGTGCAACGCATCAAACAATACTTCACATTTTCATCATTGTCAGGGTGCAATTACAACAAAAACATCTCCTACACAATAAAACAAACTTATATATTTAAATTTATTTCTAGATCTCTATCATTTGAAAGCAATTCAAATGTTACCTACTCTAACAAGATCAGAAACTTGATCACCATCAGATGATATTGTAGTCTCCTCTAATTGAATTTCTTCAAACATTGTAACGAACATTTTCCCCTTTATATTTAGCTATGTATGTTTCCAATATTTTACATATATTTTGTTTTCACAAACGTCATTGGATTTTTTATTGTCTATGCAAACATGATAAAAACAATAATATTTTCTTTTATCCAATGCAAACACATTTGTGGACAACTTTGTTTTAATTGAATGTAATTTTCAAGTCCCTTTTATTGTTTCAACGTCATTTCCAATTGATATATCTACATATTTGTTCCCAATATGCCAAAAAAAACTATATATGGAAAATTCAAAGAAGAATGTAAATATGATATAAAAATACCATCAAAGATAATCATTACAAGATAAATGTACATTGTTTAAAATTAGATATCCAATAAAAATTAAATTGAATGTACCTTCACACTTCCCTTGATCAGTTAGTCTCATGGCTTAGAGAAGCGATGCACCATTGAACAACTTTTTTAGCGTCCACAAGTCAATTTGCAGAGGGGTTCATTTGATATCTTCGAAGTGCTCTTTTTATGCATGCCCCTGCACCGTCATGTTCTCCTTTTCCATGGCCAGTCTCAAAGAAATTCTGACAATGTTTAATGTAGGTTTTCTTATGAAGACAACACAACCAAAAGAATAATCGTGAAGATTTGAATTGACCCAGGCATCCATCTGACCATATCCAATGTTCATTGAATTTTATTTGATGACTTTTCAAGGAGTCATAAATCTTTCCCAAACAGTGTTGTACAAAATATGTATCATGTGTACGATTGTCACTGATATAAAAGTGATATTCTTTAATAACATGTCAATTTTCACTGGTGCTTTCTATATGATCGACGTTTTGTTCAACATGTCTATATAGAATATGAACGAGCATGGAGACTTGGTCAGAATGATAGTATTCACTTTGAATTTATTTTTGTGGAACAAATGTGTAGTTTTATGCAAAATCAATTACTGAAAAAATGGTCCCTGGTGGAAAAAATTCACGGGATTTTTTGAATTGCAAGTCTTTACATCGAGCTCTATGGGAATGCTTGGTGTATTTATAAATTTCTGCCTCAAACTTTCTCAAAAAATCTATCACACAAATTTCTTCTTCTTGTAATTCAATTATTTTAGCACTATTTGAACCTTGAATCGATGTATGGATATATTCATTTCTCTTCCATTTCACTTTCCTGTTGGACAATGATTTATCATTTATATCAATATGATATTTGTTTTGAGATTTAGTCAAATTTCCATAATCATCGCATTTTTTACCACCAACACATTTCTTTTCGTAAAATATTTCATCGCTTTCTCTTTCACATAGAATTTGAGATATGAAATCACGGATAGTGGAAGGAGGAGGTGAATATTTCCAAACTGTTCTACCAAAATTAAGAAATGTGTCATAATATAACTTAAATTCCACATGATAACGACAACAACAGGTGTCCCATACAGTGATAGGTTTTACATACCATGGTTTTTGTTTAACAAAAGCACTCATTGAGACATGAATTTCACGATTATCTTCTTTGAACTTGTTGAACAACTCTATCTGAGTGGTTTCTAAGAAATGTTTTCATGTTCTTCGTACTGATTTCGTGCTATTCTTCTTCGCATCACATCCCTTGCATTTGGTGAAACACGTGAATTTTTCTTCCAATATTCATATATTGTTGTTTAAACATTTTCTCCAAGTCTATCTTTGTATGGTTGCCTACAAATAGCTCTCCAACAAGCGAGTTCATCATTTACATCTATTTTCAACCAAAATTTCTGATGTTTGTGCAAAGTTTTTTGTGAGATTCCTAATGCTCGTGCCATAGATTTTACCAAGCGATTCTCTTTAGTACTTGATGAAACCACTGCCATATGTATTGATCTACGTACACCTGAACATTTTTCTGTCTATATCTTCTAATTGAATTTATAGCACTATTTATATTTTGTATCACATTTTCCTTCATTTTTTTATATTTTGTTGATTTTTGAATATGCAATAAAGTCGTATCTTCTTTTAATTTCCTTAATGATAGGATACCTTTCAACATTTGGGCTTGAACTGTCACATTTTCCTTTATGAAGTACGTATCAAAAATGTGTTTAACATTATATCTTATAACATGGTCAGCGCTTTTATCTCCATATGTGTGAGTGTCAACATTTTCTAACATCTCATCATCGACATTGATTTCATCTGTACATATTCGAATGAATAGTACATAATAAGTTTACATATTCGATAAATAACTAAATTAATAAATATGTATAATTTCAATAATACAGGCATGTGTTCAACACACACACACACACACACACACACATATATATATGTCTTGTGTTTCAATTTCTTCACTTGAATTTCTTTCAACATTTTCACCATCTTCAATCATTGGTTCAATATCTCTTTCACTTTCTCTTTCAAAATTTTGTATCTCATCATCAATGTTTTGAGGAATACCTCTTTCTGTTTACATTGCAAAATAATTTTCAAATTAGTTCATCAAATAAAAATTAAGCTTCACATTTTAAACTAGGAAAACTTTAAATATCAAATTCATAATATTTACATTTACATACTTGTTTCAACTTCTAGTTGAGGTTGATTTTCCCTTTCAATATTTGAGAGTGCTTCTATCTTTCTTTCGTGAGATTCTCTCGTCTCTTCTCTACGTTCCTCAGGGTCTTTTTTTCAATCATATTTTCTCGTGCAATTCCTTCGATTTCCCATGATAATAGAGTATGAAGTTCAAAAAATTTCCTTCAAAAATTTAGACAAAAACTCAATTAAAAAAACATCACCAAAGATTTAATTAAAAAAAAAAACTTATTTTAAAAATTTTGCAAAAAATACATACCTCAATCCAAAACACTTACTTTAAAAAATCCGAGGAAAAAAAGTCTTATAAAAATGAAACAAAGCTCAAAATATTTCCTTCCAAGTCTTGCAAAAAAAATTCATTTAAAAAGTTAGACAAAAACTCATTTTAAAAAATCATTATAAAAGATTTACTTCAACCCCAAACATGTACTCTAAAAAAATGTCACTTCAAAAAATACCTCCAAAAAATGTCCATTGAAAATTAATTCCAACTTCTTAAAAAATGCCACTTTAAAAAATACTTTAAAAAAGCCTCTAAAAAATATCACTTTAAAAAATACTTCCAAAAAATGTCGTTTGAATATTATGCCTAAAAAGAGTCCTTTCGGAGTTAAGACTAAGAAGATTACTTTGAAAATTAAGCCCAAAACCTCTAAAAAAAATGAAAATTAAGCCCAAATTCATACCTTAAAAAAAAATGAAGCCCAAAAAAATCCAAAAAATGTATCACATACCTCCAAGAAATGTTGTTTGAATGTACCTTCAAGAAAAGTCCTTAAACCCAAAACAATCATTTGTAAAAATGTCCTTTGAATATACCTCCAAGAAAATTCCTTAAACCCAAAACAATCCTTTTCAAAAATGTCCTTTGAATGTACCTCCATGAAAAGTCCTTAAACCCAAAACAATTCTTTGCAAAATCAGACGAAACCCTTTGCAAAATCAGACCAAATGTGCGAAAATAATGAATGTTTTCGCGGCAATTTATATTGCCGCGAAATGTTTTTTGGAGGGGCTTTGTGGTATTTTCCGACCGATGGAAAGTTGGGTAAAATTTCAACTGAACTTTTATGTCATTAGACTTGACGGACCTTTGGCGCAAAAAACAATTCGGCCGAACTTTTTTTAAGAGTTCGGTCGAACTAACACGTTTACAATTACGCAGAGCTAAGATTTGAATACATAGCTTCAACTTTGGACTGATTAAACTCCAGGAATCATTCTGAATTAACTGTCGGAACCAAGACAAGCATTTTCAGAATTCAATCTACTTTCAGGAAATATAACTTTTATGGAATTTCATAAATATTTACTAATTTTAATTAATTTTGTAATAAAATTGGTGCAAACAATTTCTTAAGGTCATTATGATTAAGTGAAATCATAATTATGTATCTTTCAAAATACACTGTAAAAATAATTGAAAAAATTATGGTGCATTACATTAGTCCGTCATCTGTAATGGGTAGTTTTTAGATTTTTAGTTTATAACTTATATGTTAAGAAATTTAATGCTCGTGAAACATATTCAAAATATGCAGTTTTTTCATATAAGACTAGTTCAAAAAAATCTAGTAATTATGATATGCATCAGTTGGCTTTGTAAATATAATGAAATCGAAGTAGACTCTGTCTAGATTGTTGCAACATATTTTGTTTCTCAAAAACAAAAAGTTTCAAAGAATACAACAGTGCGTATTAACATGACTTCTTATGAATCCTTTGATTGTTAAAAAACACACACTCAAAGAAATGCTAAGTTGACATATCAAATATGTATAAAAAAATTCCAAATAAGTAATAGAAACCTAATAAAATTTCTAACAACTTTTATTTTTATCGCAAAATGAAATTCTAAACAAAAAAATGTTTTGGCTTGCAGAAAGTTGAAGAACAGAAAAATGAGTTTTTTTTCTCAAAAAAGGGAAAAAAGTGTAACCCAATTTCACATTTTCACCCTTTGATGTAGAATCCTTAATACTTTACATTGTGTAGTCATTCTGCAATTCTATCGTGTGCAATGCAAAAGATGCATTGCATTGTTTACAAAAATATATATCAAATGATGTAATAAAAAGTAAAAACAAAAGTTGTAAATTGGTAAGGATACCTTATTAATATGTAAATTTCATATGAAAAATATAGAGTTGAAGGCAGGTCATTTTGTTTGCAAATGGAAGCAATAATACTCAAACTAGACATATAATATTGGTCCTTTGTAACTAGGGTTGTAAATTATTTCCCATGCAATAGTAGTTCAAATTAAATGTACAATGTAGTGTCATTTGAAACAGACCCACTACACACCCATTATGCACCTTTGTCAATAGATAAACATAGCAACAAAAACAAGTACATTTTCAAATGGTGCCAATAGAAACAACCTCCTTGCACACACAACATGGACCTATGTTGACAAATTCTCATAGGAATTAATACAAATTGCACTATGGTATGATGCCAATGAGAAAAGATAAAAACAATAGGATCAATGTCCATAGATTAAAGCAACTATTGTGTTTAGACATAAAAAACCATAACAAATCATGCAAACAAAAGTTGCAAAGTCAACATCCTTACTTATCCAAGAAAAATCCTTTTACAGTTTACCTAGACAAGAAAGAAGACACGCCTAAGAAGAAATTTCCAGTATGTAAACGATTGCAATTTCAAAAGAATAAGGGGAGCATTGGATAGGACTTGGAACAAATATATGTAAATTTATCAGAAAACGATAGAAATTTGCCCAAGAAAGTATTATGCAAAGTTTGCAAAAGAGCACTTCAAAATGGAAAATTGCCACAATTTGCTTCACGTGAGAACATTAGGCAAAACATACCATTGCCATCTCCATCCACACTCTCAGAACTTTAAGAACGTATGGTAGAATTAAGAATTTCATTTGCACAAAGAAGACAAAGGGGGCACAAATGGGTTTAACAGGATCGAGTATCAATGTTCCTATCCAAATAGATATTGTTCAAACCGCATTGCCACAATCTATGGAAGACACAACAACAATGGTTGTTGCATTTAAAAAGGGAGAAGCTCAACACTGCATAGATGGTTTAAGGCTGATCACTAACCAAGGCATTCTCATGGGAATCTTTGTCTCTAGCTGAAAATTTGAAGTTGGTATGGAAGGTTGTGGCCTAGGCTCGCTTGAACTTCTATGTTTATGGCTACAATTTTGAATCTAGTATGGCAGGTTGTTGCTCAGGCTCGTTTGATGTGGCTTCAAAGCTTGTAGATGACCAACACTTCCCCTTGTCAGATACAAGGTGAGATGATGGCGAAAACTCAACTATAAGACCTTTTAATTCTAGAAGAAATTCTGACATATGACTGAAATATCTTCTTGGTTGTTGAAGCCCATTGCTAAGAAGCGATCCATCCAAGATGAATCCTTGTTCTTGCAGGAGGCTTGTTTTTGAAGCATTTGTTTGAAGAACGAGTGTGTTGAACACAATGCTTGCACAGGTGAAGATCAAAACAGTGATATTTCACATGTCCAGCTCGGTCACAATGTTGGCATATAACAATTTGTTTTTGTGGAGAAGGAGAAGAAACTGGAACAACGGAAGGTGAACTGTGATGAAGAAACCTAACACTTCGAAATTGAATGGGCTTGGAATAGTCTGTAATATGAAATGACACATCCTTATCATATCCAAGACGAGTTTTGTGCTTGTTATGGACAAGCTCTTCCTAAGGTCTGATGTTGGGTTTGGGAAGTGCAAAATGAACTTCTATATTTGCATGTAATTTTTCTTTTTAACTAGGTGTTGAAGTTTGCAACAAGAAACAGTGAAATTGGCATCCAGAAACAACATGACAACACCTACACTAGTGTGGGACCAGTAGGTCCAAGCAAAACCTACACTAGTGTGGGAACATAGGTCCAAGCAGCACCTACACTGGTGTGGGCTAAATTTGGTGCATGTCTATTTTAATTATCCCTTAATTAAAATGGGCAATAAAATGTAATATTATCTCAAAATCACTTGTAATAGTTAACTGAGTGTGATCAACTTAGTTAGCTCATGAATTTCTAGTTGAGGGTAGTTGGTGAGGCATGCAAGGTAATTCTAGTTGTAACAGAGTTTGAAGTGCAATTGGTGCATTAGTTAATGCATGTTGTAATCAATTAACTCAGTTAAGTGAGTTAAATTCAGTTGTGCTAGTTGTAACTATTTGATACACTAGTGAGAGATCAAGTGAATTAAATATTATTTAATTCAAAATCAGTGATCTAACATACAACTGATGATCTACTATTATTAGCTGCATGCATGTCAGTTCGAGTGGAGACCCAGTTGAGACTAAGGTGAAATGGAGGTTAACTATCAGTTGTGATATTAGCAGGCTACCCAGATGTAGTTAAAACACCACAGGATTCCCATGATACTCAGCATAGTGTAGGAAGGCTGAAATTCCTTGTGAATAGGGATTGCATTCCTCATGAACTGTGTGAGCAAGGTAGACTGAATACAAGCTAAGAATTGGCTAAGTGTTGGCCCGATTTTGTCTAGATAAGTGTGAGACGATATGCATATTGCAGGGTATTCTTGTGAGAAGAATTGCATTGTAATCGTTTCATGATTCCTTGTGGAATATACAATGTATGATAGAGAGGTTTTGAGCAGCAAGATTTCCCCAAGAAAATATTTGTGTTGTGGTTTGATTTGATTCTTTCTTTGCTTCATGTGATTGGCGATTGTGTTTAATTTCCGCAAGTGATTTGTAGAAGTGATTCAGTATCTAGCTTTAGTATATTGTTAGATCGGTTTGAATCCATGCTATACATATATGTTGTATAATTTCTACACTAGGCACTGAATGTGAATCAACATCAACTTTATATTCTTGGTGTTGATGGGAGTTTGTCTCAGTGTTCTGAACACAAACAAGTTCAGAATGAAGACTCCATTGTTGTAATTCTTCTTGCTAAAGTTGAGACTCCAACTACAAAAATCATTTTTTTCTTGTGCATTTTTTAGACTTGTTCTGATGTCAAAAAAATAGGCTTTTTTGACTTTTACCTATCAGAATATTCACTAACTCTAATACTTCATCAAATTTGGCCATTTTGTTAACAAAAATAAATCCCTCTCTTTAAGAAAAAGCTTCCCACAACAGACTTAAAACGTAAGCAAAGAAGACACCTAATAGAGACGTGGTACTTAAAAATGTTTAGCAGGGAATAAGAGATGTGCTATAATGGAACTAATACTTCCCAACTGGTTTATGGGGGATCTACTATTTTTTTTCAAATCAAAACCAAAAAATTGATGAATTTTATACCATTACCCCTCTCAAATTTAAGTCCATTAAACTTTAGCACACTTGGAAACGAAATTGTTTTTGCGCCGAGAGGCGCTCTACAGCCCAGTATATAGGGATGTGTAGATGTAATGTGTGTAATGTCAATGTCGGCCCAATATATAGAGATGTGTAGATGTAATGTGTGTAATGTAAACTTTTGATATGTCGGGCCCAATATATAGAGATGTGTAGATGTAATGCGTGTAATGTAAAATTTTGATATGTCGAAGTGTATATAGATGTGTAGATGTCATGTGAGTAATGTAAATTTTTGATATATTTACCACTTTAATACCAGAATACCATGGATATATAGAGATGTGTAGATGTAATGTGTGTAATGTAAAATTTTGATATGTCGAAGTGTATATAGATGTGTAGATGTCATGTGAGTAATGTAAATTTTTTATATATTTACCACTTTAATACCAGAATACCATGGGCCAAAGACCATATTTATAAAAGAGGTATGGTAAATAAATAAAATATAAGTAAACCATATATATGGTAAATCAATAAAAAGTCTTTTTATTTTTACTCCATAATCTTATTTATATATATGAACATCAAAAGGTGGTTTTATTTAGGTGAATCCTGAGCTAAATACCATGGGCCAAATTATTATTAATACATGCCAAAAAACATTATTAACCCTAATATTAATATTAATATTAATATTCACATTATTATATTATAATATTAATATTATTAAATTTAATTAATGTAAAAATGTACCACTTTAATACCACGGGCCAAATTATTATTAATACCATATTTATAAAAGAGGTATGGTAAATAAATAAAATATAAAGAAACCATATATATAGTAAATAAATAAAAAGTCTTTTTATATTTACTCCATAATCCTATTTATATTTATGAACATCAAAAGGTGGTTTTATTTAGGTGAATCATGAGCTAAATACCATGTGCCAAATTATTATTAATACATGCCAAAAAAACATTATTAACCCTAATATTAATATTAATATTATTATTAATTTTAATATTCCCATTATTATATTATAATATTAATATTATTAAATTTAATTAATGTAAACTTTTGATATGTCTGAGTGTATAAAAATGTACCACTTTGATACCATGGGTTGAATACCATGGGCCAAATTATTATTAATACCATGTCAAAAAAACATTATTGACGCTAATATTAATATTATTATTATTATTAATTCTAATATTCACATTATTATATTATAATATTAATATTATTAAATTTAATAAATTTGGATCAGCGTAGGTGGGTATTTGAGTACACTATATGCATTGCCTATATCAGGTAACAATAAACATATAAACGTAAATGTAAAAATAATGTTTAATATTTAACATTTAAAATTTAATCTAATGTCAGCCCTAATGAAAAATCACTTCTCTCCCTACATATATAAATTTAACACAAACAAAGTCTCGAATTTTATTTTTGAGGAAGCATCTCTGTGATTTTGCGAACAATGAAATAATATTTGTCATAAAGGATTTCAGGAGTTGTTCGAAAGTGGTAGTAATAATATTTGTGGGAAAGGATTTCATCATCAACGAACTTGTTTCGATTGATGTAGATGTAATGTGAGAAATTTAATGTAAGTAAATATTTGAAATGTACTGTGGTATATTTTTATTTAATTACCAGGAGTATGATAAATAAATAAAATCTCTTTTTATAGTTTATGGTAAATTATTTATTTCTATTGCTCTTGCATTTTTTTTTTTCTACCTTTTTGTTTATGTAATATAAACTTTTGATATGTTAGGGTATAAATTTAATGTATGTAAATATTTGAAATGTACTGTGGTATATTTTTATTTATTTACCGGGATTATGGTAAATAAATATTTCTATTCATATTTTAGGTGGGAATATCTAAGTTTAGGCTTTTATAGTGTTCATCATGTCACTTATTTACATGTTTAATTATTATTAAGAAACTATGTGTATATGTTTAATTCAGTGAAAAGTTAGTTTTTTGTGTAATTGATTGCCCTAAATGCATTGATTTCAGTGATCTAAAAAATTAATTGTTTTTTATGTGCATTGATATTTGTGTTGCAGTAATTCAAACAGCCATGTCTTCTCATAATAAAGAGATGGAGGAAAACAACTTTGAAGAAATGTGTGATGAACAAAGAGAAGATCAAAGAAAGGAGAAAAGTGAAGAACAAAGAGAAATACAAAGAACATATCAAAGAGAATATAAAAGAACATATCGACAAAGAAAGGAGCAAGAAATGAAAACTGCAGAACAACAAGAAGAGAGAAGAGCACGTCAAAGAGAATATCAAAAAAATTATCGACATAGAATGAAATTAGAAATGAAAGTTGAAGAACATGAGGAACAAAGGATAAAGCATAATGAAGAAGTACGAGAATATCGAAAAAGAAAGGCACAAGAAATTTCAACTACAGAAGAACAAGAAGAGAGAAGAGCACGTAACAGAGAATATCAAAGAGAATATCGAAAAAGAAAGACACAACAAATAACAGAAGAAAATGCAGAACAAAGAAAAAATGGACAAGATAACCCAAAGGAAATAATGCCTGAAAAACATGAAGAACAGAGAAAACGAAAAAGTGAACAACAAAGATCATATCGACAAAGAAAACAATATCTGAACAAATCATACATGGTACAGGACGAAGAGGAAAATCCTATGAAAGAAACATGTTTAAAACACACTGATTCCCAACATCAACATGAAAGTTTTGTCGATATGAATATTTCACATCGAAAATTTCGTGATAGGATTGATCGATTGGCTGATGTTCAAATATGTCATGTGTGTGAAGAGTCGTATTCTGGAATTCAAGTACATACGACAAACATAGGTACAATGTGCATGAGATGTAAACGAGAAGGAAGTCATCATAGATTTTCAGCTGATAACCATATGAATCCAGGAGAACAACCTAATGTTCTTGCAGAGCTCACACAAGTCGAAGATATGTTGATAGCACGTGCAAGTCCAATTTTGCAGGTTATGCACTCAATAGGTGGACAATACAAATATAGAGGACACACCATTAGTATTCCACAAGAGGTTAGCAATCTTGCCATGAAGCTACCTCGACATATTAAAGACTTGGATTTGATAATTGTTGTGCGGAAAAAAGGTGCAAAGGGATCAAGTTATGATTTTACTGTCAGGAAAGAAATTGTATTACGTGCATTACACTATAAGATTCATAATGATCCATATTATCGTGGAGTTCAAGTTGATAATGATGCACTTCAAGAAATACCTGAAATTGCAATAGATGTATCACATATGATTAATGCTATTACTTTGCCAGAGAAAGATGGTGACACTGAATTTGCAATGTTGGAAGGGGTTCCAGGGATTGACGATGCATTAGATGGCTTACATACAACTTCATTTGCATCGAAGTTTCCAAATGCTAGACGAGAGATTGATATTATTTGACAGTGGGTAAACAACCCTAATGCAGAGGAACAACCTAATACAAAGGAAGTGCTTAGTTGGCCTGGAATTGGCTCATCTCCAATCAATGAGTATAACACTGTGGGATTATTTGATATGGCATTTCCATCATTATTCCCAAAAGGTGAAGCAGATTGGTTGCAAGCACGTGAGAGACATGTCCATCTTCATGAGTATGCAAAGCATCTTTTTAGATATCGTGATAACAGGTTTGGAAGGCACCCACGATTTAGATACTTTTTACTCAATATCATCATGAGACATCGTGCTCAAGCTTCGTCTGCAGTATTTGTGAAGAAAAATATGACAGATTTACCAACAACAGTGGAGGAGTTACGAGAACATTTACAAAATATTCCAGATTCACGAATTGGAGAAAGATTGATGCGATTTGGCACTGTACTAAGAGGCACACGTGCATATTGGAATAAGTGTCGTGCCGAGCTATCGGACATGGTTCAACAAATTGGGAGTCCTACAATATTCTTTACATTAAGTGCGGCAGATATGCAATGGCCAGATTTACATAAATTAATGCCAGGTACATGTCCTAGAGATCCAGAGGAAGCGAGGAAATGGAGACGTCAAAATGTAATTGATAATCCTCATATTGTAGCACATTATATGCACTTAAGACATACAATGTTTCGAGATGAAATTTTCGAACGTTATCATCAAGCTACAGATTATTGGCCTCTATTCTTATTATTTGAATTTTCGATCATTCAATATTCTAACATTGCATTTTCAATCATAATATATAATCTTATACATATTAAAAATTTTTAATATGAGCGCATTAGGTAACTAATAAAATTTTAAAATTAAAATGACGAGAAAAATATCAGACATATTTAGCATATATAAAATTATTATATTTATATTATCTATATTTCCATATTATTGATAAAATTAATCAAATGTTCAATAGATTTTCCTTGGCCGCACACGACTGAAACCAACCTAGATCCATCTTAACTCTGGGTCTATTAAGCGTCGAGAGGGATCAAATCTCTCGAGGTGCAAACCTTTCCTCAAGTTTTGCACTCAAAAAAAGAGGTTTGCACCTCGAGAGATTTGATCCCTCTCGGCGCTTAATAGATCCAGAGTTAAGATGGATCTAGGCTGGTTTATTCATCTAAAGAAATGGACCTCATACAGTGATTTCATTCATATACAATTACTCATAGAATTCGACATTTTGGGCAGCGCATACATCTTTGACCAAGTGTCATTTAAGTGGGAAGGCATAACGGACAAACCACAACGTAATAATCGAGGCATTCAGAGTATTACTATCTCAACACACAAGACATTCTCAACACAATGGTGGACTGTTAGACACGGGTTGAATCCATTGCCACACCAAAAACCATTCCTTCCTCTTCCATAATTTCTAACAAGATATGGATCAGGCGGGTCTCAACACAGATGCTTCTACCCTCGGTATCGTAAACAAACACAAAGAAACTTGAGTGGAAATTCGGACAACTCAATACCTCAACGTAGCCGAGAACGGAAGAAAAAATACAGCGTTGTTCACTGCATATAATGGATAGGCATTGGTTTAGGCTAACACGATTCGGGGACTGTATGTTACAACTATCGTTTTTATTCGCCAAGAAATAAGCTTTTGGAGAGGGAAAATGATATATACATGGCCAAGCTCGCCGAGAAGGCCGAACAATGTGACACAGTTGTGGAATCAATAAAGAAAGTGGCCAAATTAGGCGTTGAAATGACAGTTGAAGAAATAAATCTTATTTCTCTTTATCAGAATAAATACAAGCAATGCCACTTGAAGCAAATTGACTATTAGCACGAACAAATACCCCAATGTCTAGGATTTTCCCTGCCAGATTCTGGCGCTAGCACTGATGCTGGTGTTGGTGCTAGTGCATACACTAGCGACGGAAAACTGGAACCACCTGTGTTGGGTTCCACAAATTTGGCCTAGAAATATCATGCACCACTTGTTGCTTCTCCGGATTCCAACCTTGGATGTCCTGACAATGCGAAGAACCCTTCTAGTGTACACGTTGTCCAGAGCACAAAAAGGCCCACGAGACGGAATGTTTGGGAGGAGGAGGTTGAATAGGGAGAGAAACACATTATAAGCCGAGGGACCGAGGCTCGAGGGAGAGGGCCGAGAGGCTGAGGAGAGCGTGGTGCGCAATGGTAGCGATTATAACAAATATTGTGTATTGGTTATAATGTAGCAATAACAGATCGTACAAATATTGAATCGACTCAGCAGATGGGATAGTTCTTAGACAGATAGAGGATTTACAAGGGAAAAAATATGAGACTAGCGAACCTGAATATGAGGGAAACAACGCCAGTTTACTATTTTGGGATAATAGGCAAAGGTGGCAGTGTAATGGTTCAAATTATAGCATTTTAGGAATATGCCTGTCAAACATGGACATGGACAAACATGGTATGCAAGATAAGCGTGAGATACTTCTATTATTCACAATGATACATATATATAATACATTGGAGTGACTCTTGGATTCCATATTCTAAGGTCTCTTGGACTCCTCTTGATCGTTCAACTCTCACACTAACTTTAGGAGGATTAGGTGTCCAACAAAATTGAACACAAAAATGAAACATGTAGCGATTTAGAAAACGAAACACCAACTAAAACATTGGTGCATGGATACATATGGTCCCAATGCATCCATGACTTGCAAGACAAACTAATTGAACTTACTCCCACTGAAAAGCATTGCCCCCTTGGAATTTTCAGAGACAAATATGCAAAGGAATTGAATTTCCCAACCCTTTCTTTGGATACCCACTTGATAGTGACATCGTAGAAATATTTCGCTACCAAAAAATAGCACAATGGGAATTAATGCACTATAGTGGTGATTTTTCTTACCATACAACTAGATTTTTTTTCAAAACATTGCAAATAATAATTGAAAAATTCCTTCCCTGCATTTCAATATGAATTAGAAAAGGGAAATTAAAAGGAAGAAATTGACGAGCAAAAGATTTTAAAGACAAACCAAACTTGGAGAACCTTCTTAAAAGTGACATTGGTTACATGGATTTCAAGCACATAAGAATTTCTCCTAATTTTCTACAAGAAGTGAAGGAAAATATATTTGCCATGATACGTCAACAATACCCACCGACTTTCTTTGTCACATTTACAACCACTAAACATCAATGGACTCCATTGGTTAACACATTGACCAGATTACATGACAAAAGGAAAAAAATAAAACATATTGAAACAATAGAAGACTGTAACATTGACTATCTCACAAGAAAGAATCTAATAACTTGTAATCATTATTATAGGCATAGGATTAATGCTTTACAGCAACTGATATCTCAAGAAAAAAATTTCTTGGGAGAAATAGTAGATTATTGCTTCGTAGCTGAATTCCAAAGTAGAGGCAGTGAACATGAACATGGGTTGTTATGGGTAAAAAATGCACCAATATATGGATTCAATAGTAACTCTGACATTTAAAACTTCGTCGACGATTATTTAAATTGTAACAGAAACCACCTTGATCCAAAGCTTGTGAAAATACATGAACACTGTCATACAAAAAGTTGTAAAAAGAGAAAAGGCCCACATTGTTGATACAATTTCCCAATGCCACCATGAGAAGCACAAAAGTTCTTGGACCAATTTTCTCGGTAGATGGCATATTAAACAAAAAAGAAAAAATTGTGTATAGCATCTTGGAAAAGAAACAATATGATAGAAACAATTTCTTTGACCAATTTTTGGATGAATTAAATTTAACTGAATCTGATTACATTGTAGAAATAGAAAGTACATTGAAGCAACCAATGATTTTATTGGAACGAAAACCCTCTCGCATTTGGAACAATAGATTTGTGAAGAATATGTCACAACTATGGAATGCAAATATTGATGCCCAATTTGTCCTTAATGCATCTGCAGTTGTATCATATTGCATATCTTGCATGAAAAAATTTGATAGATCAATGACATGTGAATTTAAAAGGATCTAAAGAGAAAATGAAAAGAGAAAAATAAATTGTATCTAAATGATACGTTCACTGGGAAATGATTTACTTAATCTCCAACAGATCTCAGATTAGAAAGCAGTACATATAACACTTTCTCTTCCGTTGAATCATAATTCATGAGAACGCATATTTATAAACATAACACCAATGGATGAAGGCACATTTATCCTCAAACCATCATTTTTGCTAAAGGGGAAGATGAAAATCCGAAAATATGATTTGTAATTCCATTATTGATTATTACTATAATTAGTTGAACTCATACTATTATGCATATATTCCTTGCTAAATTTTCTTGAAGGTACAATAAAAGTGCTACACCCATTTCATAAAGGAAAAAAATAAAGGTGTTTTGCAGAAATCAAACCTATGGATAGATAATTTTCCCTAAGTGTGGTGGACACACTTAGAACAAGAGATGAAAGACACTTGACCTTGTCCTTAAGATATACAGATAAGAGAACAATACCTACTTGTGATCCTTCGTTATTCTTCATATCCCTTTTATCACTTCTGTCTTTCTCAATCAAACTAAACTCGTTTGATTGGTACCTATAATTGCTAACAAAAGACAAAAAATGACATAAATGCATATGATCTATTCATCTTAATCAAATTGAATCGATTGCATTTGAAAATAAATATATAAAAGCATGAACATATGTATTAGGAAATGAACAAATCTATTTATTATAAGATATAAGGAGAAGTGACAACCAGTTGGATCGATTCGATGTCAAATCGCTCCAACTTCAGTCCTATCCTCATCACATCAGAAACATTACTCCAGTAGCATAACAATACTTGCAAATAATACCTCAAAGAGATATAATCTTACCAGAATAGATCTACAAATTCAAACTCTTGCTCCCCTTTGCACTATGATCAGTGCTTAATTTGTAAGAAATGAAGGTAGTTTGGCATTAATTGGTCACTGAATGGATTTTCCAAAAATGGATGAGGAAGTTTACTTGTTCAATGGGATAGGAGGATAAGTGAGTCAATGGCTCCGTGGTGTTCATATTCGAGGTTATCAAATAGCATGATAGCTGGAAACACTTCTAGAAGCCACTAGAAAGTGGGAAGATTCTCGGAATCCTCTAAACAATTCGCTCCCAGTCAGCCAACGCACTATTAAGTGGGCTTAGATGCTCTGCAATGCTGCTTTGCATGGGAGTAAATGTTCTGCAAAGCACTTACTACAGTCTAGGAGTGCGTTAGTGGCTCAATGGAGAATTTCAACTAGATTTCAAGCAGTGAAACTTTCATGGATAAAAATCAACAATGGGATGACTTGTTTAAGGAATGTAGCAATTGATTAAGAGTATGATAGAATCTATTTATATTGATCTAAGTTTCAGTAGTGATGCCCATATTGACCTGTAACAGTTTCCCCCTAAAGCATGAAGTAAAAAATGATAATGTTGAGTGATATGATTTATGATGTGATGAGTAGGATTTGAAGCGGGCGGTGAACTGCATCAATTACAATACATTACATCATGATATATTTTTCATCTTGGACATGAATTGTTGAGGGAGGAATTTCCATACTCAACACATAAACTATCATAACATCAGAAAGTCGTCTACAAATATAGACCCATGATAGGATGACCATTTGTGTAAAGACATCGCATGAATGATGTGGTACTACTCCTAAAATCGCATCCTGGATGGATGAAACTAGATCTAGGGTCTTCTATCTCATCCACTCGAACGCTCAAGTACGATTCTAACCATGCAAATATGTGATGTGAATTTGAACATGGGAGGACACCTTCTGATTACCAGCCATTAATGATGTAAGTCATTAACGGACGCGAGAGAAACCATCGATAATGATAATGTCTCTCAAGGTACTGCAGTACAGTTTGCATGGTTTGAATAGATTATTTGATGTCGAACACCATGCAAATTCTTTCGGTCGAAGGCCTATGATGTCAACCTATCACCAGAAGCGAGAAACTGGCCATTGATGTATGCAAGATCCAAAGTATCGAAAGGGTGCTTCTAAGTCAACTTCCTGGATGATGATATGATGTTGTTAGGAAGTGACTCATCGATGGAGGGCCTTGATGTATCCCCCATCAACAACACAAAATGAGAGTAATGATTTCAGAGACATAATGTAACTGATGAAGCAATGTTCAGGGATGGCTGTCATGAAATGAAGGTTTATGAGTATTGCAAAAAATGAGGAATTATTGAGTGACTTCTCTTAAACATTTCAGCGACACTGAATAAGTTGGCAGCATTGACCCATAACCAAAGTCATGGATGGTATGATAGACCATATGTATGATAGACCATATGTATGATAGACCATCAAGAAGATAACCCAACCCAACAACCATAGAGTTGAAGTGAATGAATGTCATGTTCAAGAGCGACTTGCTACCATAAAGTGATTTACCCCTTTCCCATTTTCCCCAGTCATTTTTTACCAGTACCTCTTTATTTTTTAACAAGCTTGAGGAGGATAACATACACTTGATGTATAATTTGACCCTTCAGGTGAATCCATCGCTATGTGATGTTTTAACGAGTCTAGCGAAAGTGAAACTCGATATTTTCATGATGGATAATTATGTCGCTATTTGATGTTTTAATGAGTCTCACGACAGTGAAAAATTGGTCTTTTTTCATGTTTAGAGAGTTTGAAAAAAGGGACCAAAAGAAAACTCCACAAGTTCTTTTTCATAAATTTGTCCCCTAGGTCCGAAAAAGCGTAAAATAATACCTGTGAGAACCTCCTAGCCATGTTTGACTAGGGCATTTATTTTTCGTAAATAATCTATCCCAGTCTAAAAAATGGTTAAACTTATACTGAGTAAATGTCATTTCAATTCCTTTGACGAGCTCAAAAGGACAAGTGCTCGATAATATTTTCATGTTTTGGGACTCTGAAAAGAGCTAAAAGAGGACTCCAGGGGGGTTCCTTTTTTGATGTTTAACATATCTCGAAAAAGAGATAAAAGTGTTCTTTGTGGTCAAAGTTCATTTGAAGATCATGCACGTCAAATTCACTGTACGAGTTGTAAACATGCTCAAAGAACCTCCAAACGAATTAAAAATGCATGTTTAATAGTAAAAAATAGGTAAAAAACTATATTATATTCATTAAATATGCATAAAATAATCGAAAATACTATTTAAATAATAATTTACCATGTTATGTCAAGTCCCGCTAGCACAACCAGTTGAGGATGGGCCTCGTCAACAAGGCGACCGATGATCAAACCTCACGGTGGGTGGTTATGCCAAGTGCTAGGGGGAGGAGACGTGCATAAACTCCAGTCAGTAAAAGGGTTGGTGCGGCCCAGGCTGGGTGCGATCCTCGGGTGACTTTGGTGGCTTAGATGCCCCTGGGTTGTGGCTTCTTAGGCCACAGGTCAAGCCTAGAGGATCACAGACAACTTGAAAGACAAAAAAAAAGAATTTACCATGTTATTTTACCATTTCACATTTACCATTCAGTTTTTTAGTGCTCTGAGATAATTTTTCCCTCGAACTTTAGCGCTTGATTGCGACAGATTCTCTGGACCATTTCTCATGTCGTTAGGACCAGGTAAGAGATCTGACCTTTCTCTTTATTTTAGTATCATTATTTTACAGTTTCATGCAAAAAATTTAGGGTTTTGGGGATCCTACGATAAATATACAATGCCCTAGGCCCAACTCACCCTTGAATGTCGAAAAGTGTGTAGAAGAGGGACTGAAAATAATCCCTAGTCCTCTGCAATGCTCTGTCTAGGGAACAGGGGTGCGTTGGGTGCAATTGAAAAATTTGTTTTGTGTTTTATGCCCAAAATATCTTTAGTTTTTTTCATGAAATGGATCCTAACTAAGCTTATGGTTTGATAGCAGGCTTTGATCGGATCAAAATGCCACTTACATGGTTAGAAAGAGAACATGAGGAATAGGGTATGGTTGCCCTAAATGGTCCTGGCACTGTGAGATCCCTCAGAGGCTATGGGTTACTCAAGTACTTTAAACTATCAGGAATGAGGAAACACTTGGAACTATTGCAGTTATTGATTCAGTCATGGGATCCAACACAATAGGAATTTCATATTGGGGACAAAGTTCTCCCAATATTGGTCGATGATATTTACTTTCTGACAGGTTTGTCGAGAATTGGTGCCCCCATTTCCCTTGCAGGTTCCGTCCGTGGAGGTGAGATAGTAAAGGATTACATTCGATAGTTTTGTCGACTAAGTACAGAGCCTAGCAAGGATGGAAAGATAAACATCAGGGATGTGTGTTATATGCCTTTGCGAATGCTCCTTTTCACCATCGCAAAGTTAGTTGGTAACGTGACACTTCTTGTTGTGAATAGATCATACATGCAGTATGCGCTTGAGTGTCTTGAGATGACTGTGTTCAACTGGGCTGAAGAAATACTCTCTCAGATGAAAAAACAATTGACCAAAGTGAAAAATGGCACGATGAATAATTTTAGATATGGATCGATCCTTATTACTTTTGTTTTGGAGCGAATTCCATTGATGCAGCCACAACATGTGACTCTGAGTGTAGCTGGTTCTGGGGATCTGCAAATGCTGTGATGTGTAGAGTTGATGGCTAGACATGCTGGCCAATCATCGATTTCATTCTCTACTACATTATTTTCTTGGATTTGACGACATAATATCTTCATAGAGGAGTATCCATATGTAGGGGTGGATTTTTGCGAAGACCCAGATTTGATATTACCAGCAGGCGCTCAATGGGGTGCTATACGTAAAATGTTCTGACCATGTTTTTTTATTTTTTGGGTTTTTTACATATTTTGTTTCTTTTTTATGTTTCCAAGACTAAACTAAATTTTTTTTATGTATGTAGATGTGGGTAGTGTTTTACCAGTGGGTTGTGCACAGCAGGCGGATGAACCAGCAAAGAAGGTTTTCAGCAGAGTATTCCTTCGAGATTTGGATTTGACCGAGACTCTGGCTGAGTTATTACAACATGTAGAGGGGCTGACTCTCAAGATACTGGATATCTAGATTGAGGATTTACCAATGAGGCTACAACGAAATAAAATTGGTGTGCCTAGCCGATGGATGAGGTTATTGCGCATGATAGCTCAAGCAGTGACCTACTATCATGAGTACCACTAGATCTACTTAGGATATGATATATCTGCATTCATTTTGAGCTTATTTGAGCAACATGTCTTAGACACAAATTTAAAAAAAAACTTGATTATCTATCTATTTTTCTTTCAATGTTTTCCAATGGCTATGCACAATCCTATTCAATTGTGTGATGTGAATTGAAAATATGTTTTTACATATGTTGCAAATGTCTGTTTAACAAGTAATTCGCTAAAGAATCATTCAATGTGTTAAAGTTTCTAGAAATGTGTTGATACTGGATGTAAACAAAATGTCTTTCCAAAATATGAACTCTAAGGAAAATGTGATGAATAGTTGGATTTCAAACAGTATAAACACTAGTAAGTTGTATTATGACAAGTTGTGACTCCAAACTAATGATGATGTGGCGAATGCCAAGTGAAATGGCATCAGAGAGAAGTTCGATCAATGCGCTATACTCATCGATATTGTTGGTGGATCAACTGATAAAAATCCCTTGGAAACTCACTAACTCACCACTTGGAGCGAGGATGGTCCATGCTGCAGAAGATAGATTTTGCATATTACGACTAGCACCATCGGCATAACCAAAAAATGGTTCCAAATATTCTGACATCTGCAACAAAATGAAAAGTGGATTACTAACCACATGAAAACTCTTAAAAGACACATTGTGACACACGCACAATCAAAGCATATATACAATATCCTACAGTGTTTACTACGTAGAATCAAGAATAATAACATTTAAGATACAACCCATTCTGAGTCTGCGACAATGGAATCCCATCATAATCTACCAACTCATAGGCACCCTTTGCAAGAACATGCTTGACAATATAGGGGTCATGCCATAATGGTTCGAATTTCCTGTTCCTATCTTGTCAGCTTACTGATCATAAAGCAAGACCAGGTCTCCTTCCGAAAAGGTGTGAGCCTTAACATTGCGTTCATGTTGCGCCTTGATTCGTCTCTTATGTGCTCCGTTGGCCAATGCGGATTCACGACGTGTTTCATCTAGATGGATGAGATCTAGAAGACGTGACTCTTCATCATAAGAGTCAGATAGCAAGCCAATCACGAGTTTCAACAATGGAATTTCACATTAACTCGGTAAGATAGATTCTAGACCGTAAACCATCTGGAAGGGAGTAAATCCGGTTGCATTTCTCATTGAGGTTCGGTAAGCCCACAAATACAAGTACATGATTAAATGCCAGTTTCATTTATGAACCCAAATCATTCGTTGAAGCATACGCTTAAGAATTTTGTTTATGGCTTTAACTTTTCCATTAACTTGTCGATGATAAGGGGTAGAACTGTAGAAATTTAATACAAAATACATGTATGTCCTATATTCTCCTGATCTAACAATAATATGCTACTGTTAAATACAGAATCACTTCTAAAAATTCTTGCAGAATTTGAAACACAATCGACAGTCACAATATCTTGAAGAAAGATCAATCACACATAACACAGATAATTTACCAAGGGAAATATTATAGCTAAAACCCCACTATCTTCTATTATGTATTATATCATGGATCATGAAACAATTACATACAAAGCTCTAATCCAAGAGCTCTCAGTACATGAGCTAATTGTCTCACACTATCATAAAAAAATTGGCAAGTTCCTTAGCCAATTTATTGTCTCCAGACATCCTGCCTCCACTGCGCAATCCCAGCTGATAGAAATCCCTGAATGAGTGCAATCTTTCCTGCCTTGACTACGCAATCCTCATGGGCACATCCAATGTGTGTGTGGTTGCATGTGTGCAACCAGATAATGTCACAACTGATAGTTTACTTCCCTTTCACCTAGAACTCAATTGGGTCTCCACTGGATTTGACATGCATGCAATTAATATTAGTAAATCATCAGTTTCATGTGATACCATTGATTGTGAATTAATTAATAATTAATTCACTTGATATCTTACCAATGTATCTTCAGTTACAACTAGCACAACTGAGTTTAACTCACTTAATTGAGTTAAACTACTTTAAAACTTGGATAACTGCACTTCCAACTCTGTTACAACTTCAAATCACTCAGTTACAACTAAATCCACTTGCATGTCCCAACAACGAACCTCTTAACTCGAAATTCCTTTAGCTCACTGATTTTCCACTTCAGTTAACTATTTCCAAGTGCTCATTGAGAATAAATTATTGTTTATTGTCGAACTAATATTAAGGGATAATATAGTCAACATAAATCCATAAATAGACATGCAACCTATAAATAGAACTTACACATACATCTATAAATAGACATGCATATATAAATAGACATCCACCTTAAAATAGCTCAAGGCTCCATCCTAGCGTAGGTGCTTAACTTTCACTAGGACCTTCTTGTTGAATCTCAAGAAGAACTATCATGCGATAGTCCTAACTTGGCAGTCAACTTAGTCATCATGTAGTTGCAAAAATTCTTTCCATGATCTGTAACTATGGCTTGTGATACACCAAACCGACTAACCACATGGTTAAAGAAAAAAAATGCAGTTGTCTCACCTGTGTTGTTAAATGTAGGCATCGCCTCGGCCCACTTGGTAAATTAGTCGACGATGATAATAACATAGCCATGCCCCCTGGCCGAGTGAGGGTTACATGTCATGAATTCAATTCCCCATTGGGAAAATGATCCAACATCAATGACAGGATGCATTAGTGTTGGCGACACACGAGTTTTATGCTTAAATATCTCGCAATCACAACAACTTCTGACTGCGAGAATGAATCGTGAAATATGGCAGGCCATAATTAACCAATGCGGAGAATATTCTGCGCGGTAGCAAAACCTGACAAATTTCCACTGCAGGTACCAACGTGGCAATCATTTAAAACTTTCACGACCTCCTGATGAGTGAGCCACCTACGTAAAATCATATTGACACCACGACAATAAAGTGTATCACCGACGATTAGATAATATTTGTCTTGGTATCAAATACATCGTTGTTGCGAGGAAGAGTTATTGGGTCAGAAAGTTTTGATTTTGAGATAGATCAAAAAATCTCCATACCACGGGTCAGATGATGTGATCATAAATAAAGACTCATCCGGAATGGATGGTTCTGATGTAGACTCAGTGTAACTCGAGGTAAGGTCGCAGATAAGCTCAGCGAAAACCAAAGACTTCTTTGACTTGGATTTAATGAATTCCAAATCAAATTCCTGCAAAATGACTTCCATTTTGAGTATTTCCCCCCAGAAATTGACATGAAAGAATGCATTTCATAGGGTTTCAATCTAAAATGACAATGGTCTTCCAAAGTAGGATATAGTAGCAAGATATTTGTATAGCTTGAACGACTGCTAAGGTGATCTTTTAAACATAATTGTACTTAACTTCCATATCATTGAGATTGCGACTCAAATAATATATCGGATTTTCAATCCCATCTTCTTCCTGGACTAAAACCATGGCGATGGTTGTATCTGCAGTGGCGAGATACTGGAAATAATCACTCTAATAATTTAGGGGATACATTAATGATGCTCGGATCAAGGTATCTTTAAGAGCACCACAGGAAGCCTATGCAACCTCATCCCAATGGAAAGGAGTCCCATTTTTCAAGAGACGAGTAAATCCTTTATCCATTTCAGCGTAGTTGGGAATGAATCTCCTTATAAAGTCAGCCTTCCCTTGGAGTCTATGTAACTAAAGAATGCTGGAAGGCACAGGAAAATCTAGAATTTCTTGGACCTTCAAGGGATCAAGTTAAATTTCGTCTTTCGACACGATGAAACCAAGAAAATGACCAAAACCGACACAAAACACACATTTGTGTGGATTAAAGCGTATTTTGTAGTGACGACATCATAAAAAGATGCCTCTCAAATGTACCGGGTGGTCAACCCATTTTCATGAATGGCCAAGTAAGTCATCCAGATAAGGTTGAACAATGTGTTTGATGTCATGGAAGGCATAATTCATTTCCCTTTAAAAGGTTTCCCAACGTTCTTTAAACCAAAAGGGAGTTTTCGATAAGTGAATGTGCCCCAGGGAAAAATAAAATATGTTTTATATTGGTCCTTTGGGCGAATATTGATCTAATTGTAACCAAAAAAACCATCCATGAAGGAAAATATTTCACATCCCACAAATTCGTTAATGATTTGGTTGATAAAGGGAGTGGGATAGTTGTCCTTTAGACAAGCACTATTAACATCCCGATAATCAACACACACTTTAATTGTTCCTTGTTTATTCATAACAGGAACAATGTTGGAAACCCAATCGGTAAGAGGAATAGGGTAAATAAAACCAGCCCGCAAAAGTGTTTCAACCTCTGCTTTAATGGCAACAACCTTGTTAGGATGAACAGGACAGAGACGTTGTCGTATCGGTTTGACATCAGGGTATATTTTAATCTCGTGCTCAACAATACTAGAATTGATACTTGGAATTTCCTCATACGACCAAGCGAATACATCACAAAATTCATGGAAAAGATAGCGGTAATTGTCAAGTTTAGATGGAGAACAAGATGCACCAACATGAATGTTTTCTACTACACCAGGTTTAGTCGAAATATCGATAGAAATTATTTCTTCGATATTTGATGGGTTACGCTCATAATCGATGGCATGGATGGAAATGGAATTTGTAAAGAAATCAACAATTGTAGGGTGATATAGTTCAATTGCACTATCTTCAATGTAAATTGCAAGATGGGATTGGTGATGAGAATATACCCATGGTTCTTCTTCCGGAATCATGGATTCCATAATGCTCTCACCAGTTGAGAATAAAGATGAAAAAGGGTGAGAAGAAGTACCATAATCCAAAGAATGATTGATCCAAACAGTCGGCGACAAAGGATCAGGATTGGCCGCACAAGCCAAAAATATTGATTGCTATGCGAGCTCAATTAGAATTAGTGACATAGTTTCACCCAACCTATCTATTTCATAATTATTGGGAATATTCCATAAATCAAATGAAGTGGAAGATATCATACTTGTTGGCTGAGTGCTTGCAGAACCAATCATGTCGTCGCAGGCATGAATGTCCTTACTAGATGGAGGAACAATAAAATTTGGTCGCGGTGCATTCAAAATATTTTCATAGAGCATGCCAAACTGAGTATAAATCAAATCTAGATACTCGGCACGAGAAATTACTTGCTTTTCAGTGACAACACCACATTTGGCCATGTCCTTGGTGATAGATGGCAACAAGGAATTTATAAACCACTCAGCTAATGGCAACTCTAGAACAAAGATTTTAACCATTTGATGATGACGACGCCACTCATGAATGTGATTTGATATGTGAGTAGTGGTCATCTATTTAAATTTGGTCAAAAATTTTTTTCCAGTTTCATATCTAATGGGTAACTGGAAGTGGGTTAGAAAAGTAGTGGCTAAAGCCATGAAGTTATCAAAACAAACTCTTGGTAATTCAATATACCATTTTGCAGTTTTTCTAGTAAGCATTCACTGGAAAAGATGGAGTCTAACTGAATCATCATTCAAGGAGTTTGATGAACACCATAAATGATAATTCATAATGTGTGTAGATGGATATTCTCCAGATTTTCCATTGAATTTCAGAATATCATAGGGTAATTTATGAGGAATCACCGGCCACCAAGGTAAATAATGAATGGGATCATTAGTGAGCTTGTTTAAATCAGGTGACTCTAGTGTTGCAACAAACGGAAACTGTCGGTTTAGATTAGGTTGAGCATAACCAGGATACGATGGAATTTCCTAGGAAATAGGTCGTTGTGCACCAGCATAAGGATTCTGCTACTGGTAACCTTTATAGGGGTAAGTTTGTTGATTAAACCCTTGATAGGACTGTTGACCAGGACTTGGATAAGCTTGATAGTATTGGAATTGTTGTTGTGGCTGCCATGGGATTTGATAATACAGATGTTTCCCGCCAGGATATTTTGGACTAGGTTGTGAGTAAACAGGTCCAGTACAAACCTGTGACAAGGGTAAACTAGCATGTGGTTGTGAAATTCCCAATACAGATGGTTGTTGTAAACCAACCTGGGAATACAGGGTTTGTAGACCCTAAAATTCAGGGTTAAGGGTTGAAGGACCCACTTGAGAAGGGTGAGCTACAGTCGAAGAAGTAATAATAGGCATATTAGGTATAGATGGAACAGGCTAAACTGGTTGATATTGGTACACAACCATTTGCAGTTGAATAGGCAAGGTAGGTTGCCATTGAAAATAGGAATTCCAGCATAATATTGACCTAAAAATGAAGGAGTATTTCCATATGGGTTAAACATGAGTTTTCCCCCAGGATATGGATTATAATGATATTGAACATATTGACCTTCATATGATGGGAGTCCAGTAGAAATTGGATAATATGGGCATTAATCGGATGGACCGGCCTGATATTGAGTTGAAGATGTAAATAAAGGATCAAGTCGTTTAGTACTCGTAAGAGAGGAACTAGATAAAATTCCAAATGACGACATGGGCGAAGTCCATGGACTGGAAGAGGCACCAGAGTAGGTTCCATTTAAATCTTGGCAATCTTGTGGGATGGACGGACCACCATAAAGATGAGACTCAGGTGTCATAGAAAACATCGAAGAGGTTGAAACAATAGATGTTTTTGCAGCTATAACAAATGGTATAGTCTGGGATGTTGTCTCAACCATGGTTAAATGACCCAATAAATACCCTAAAGAATATTCGAGAACTTGAGACTGAGCAGGATCAATAGGAGAAGTGTAGATCCAAGGAGGAAAAGACAGGTAAAGATGAAGCTCCATCCCAAAATGAGTTGGAGTATTAGGGGGTGTCTCTTCCTCAGTTTCTTCCTCAATTGAAATCAAACTAGCTGGAATTACTTCACCATCAATCCTGAGATAAATTTTCGTTGGTAGACTCTACGGTAAAGAGGAAGACTTAATAGTTACATATGACTGAGGATGCACCGGTTTTTACGACACGAACACGTCTCTAACCTAGACCTCTAAATGTTATCGTTAAGTGAAAATGCTCCCTTAGATTAATTGACATAAATTTTAAGTTGATCTTGCTTAAAAACTTGTGTTTCAGGTTCACCGCGTGATTTATTTGAAATTCCTAGAATGCAACAAAGATGATAAGCATTCATTTCGATTCAATTTTGACAATGAAAACCTTAGCTACAATGGATAGAGCAATGAGATTGTAAGAAATCGGCAATTATCACATCTAAATGCAAATTCCCTAACTATTCCTATGCAGCGCTCACAAACCCTATATGAAAATTCATGTTTTTCTTTTTTATTTGTTTTAAGTGTGAATCAATGAAAAAAAGAATAATATGCACAAACAATCAATCAATACTTTCCAAATAAACAAAGACTAGTACAAAAATTCCTCTTTCTGAAAATAAAGAACTAATCAAATGTGACTTTAAATCTTGGAGATATTGCCACAATGATAAAGAAAACAAGAAGAAACATTGAACAAATAGAAATCCAAAGTGGGCAAAGATAGTAGAATCAATCTAGACTTTAGAGGCAATTAGACACTTGAAACTCAACAATCAAGACACTGAACTAAATGGAAAAAGACAAAAATATGATGAATTTTGTTTGGTCACAAGAGAAATGCACCATTGAGTGGGAGATAGTGCGTTGCAGAGCACTGTCTCTAAGTCTATAGTGTTATGCAGAGCACTGTGTCAAGACCAACAGTGCATTGGTGCCAGAGGAAACTCAAAATAGGCAAGGAAACACACTTATTTCACTAAAATACATTCAAATGATTGAAATGAAGCAAGTAAATTCTACTAGAGGCTGAAAAGCAAGGACAAAACCACTAGGGACAATCAATTCTTCCCCAACGGAGTCACCAATTTTTTTTACGAAATTCAAACCTACAGATAGATAATTTTCCCTAAGTGTGGTCGACACACTTAGAACAACAGATGAAATATACTTGAAATTTTCCTTAATATAAACAGATAAGAGAAGAACACCTACTTATGATCCTTCGTTATTCTTTGTCTCCCTTTTATCACTTCCGTCGCTCTCAATAGAATTGAAATCGTTTGATTGGTACCTACAATTTATAATAGAAGACATAAAATGACATAAAGGCATGTGATCTATTCATCTTAATCAAATTGAATCGATTTCATTTGAAAATACATATATAAAAGCATGAACACATGTATTAGGAAAGAAAAAAATATCTTTGTTATAAGGTAGAAGAAGAATTTATAACCAGTTGGATCGATTCGATGTCAACTCACTCTAACTTCAATCCTATCTTCATCACATCAACAACATTAATCCAATAGCATAACAGTACTTGAAAACAATACCTCAAAGAGCTATAATCTTACCAGCATAACTCTACAAATCCAAACTCTTGCTCCCCTTGGCACTATGATCAGTGCTCAATTTATAAGAAATGAAGGTAGTTTGGAATTAATTGGTCATTGAATGGATTTTCCAAAATGGATGAGGAAGTTTCCTTGTTCAATTGGATAGGAGGATAAGTGATTCAATGGCTCCATGGTGTTCATATTCGACGTTATCAAATAGCATGATAGCTAGAAACACTTCTAGAAGCCACTAGAAAGTGGGAAGATTCTCGGAATGCTATGAACAATTCACTCCCATTCGACGAACGCACTATTAAGTGGGCCTAGATGCTCTGCAACTTTTCTTTGCATGCGATTAAATTCTCTGCAAAGCACTTACTGTAGTCTAGGAGTGTGTTGGTGGCTCAATGGATCATTTCAACTGGACTTCAAGTAGAGAAAATTTCATGGATAAAAACCAACAATGGGATGACTTGTTTAAGGCAAGTAGCAACTGATTAAGAGTATGATAGACTTTGTTTATACTGATCTAAGTTTCAGGAGTGATGGCCAAATTGACCTGTAAAAAAGGGTCATACAGTTCATCAGATACAAAAATCACATTGACTATGAAAACTATTGCAAGGAGACACTTTTGTTATATGTCCTGTTTGAAAAAAGAAGACTATATTGAAACAAAGCTTGTTGTCATGGTAAGTTGCTCATATATTACATGAAGACACAATAAAAATAAATGAATCTAATTTCATATATAATATCAACCCACTATGGTGTGATTTATAAAATGTCATTGAAGAGATCAAAAATAGCTCCATATATCCCACTAATACAATGAAGAAACACAAACCACTAAACATCTTAGTGAAATATATGATTTGGAAATATACTTGAAATGTTCCCATCACCATGAAAAAAACACATATATATGGGATTCCATTTTTCAGAGCATCCATTTCTGCTTGAAAATGCAAAATATCGCAGATTAAGAAAAATGCTCAATGGAGAACAACAAGAAATTATCAAAGACATTGAAATGAAAAAATGTATGAACATAGAAAAACCATTATATTTATTCCTAACTGAAGGAGCCGAAATTGGGAAAACATTCACAAAAAAAGTAATATTCCATATGCTCATACAGATTTATGGTGAACACCATTCAACTGATCCTTTGAAACCAAAGGGGTTGATACTAGCATACACAGGAAAAATTGCATATAATACAGGGTCCATAACGGTCCATTATGAATTCCTTATGCCTTTTAACAAGTCTTCCCCCACACCCCTTGGCAATGAAACATTGGATGCGCTCAGAAAACTTTACCAATAATGAAGACTAGTTTTCATTGATGAGGTTCCCTTGCTTGAAAATCGTTTCTTGTTTTTCATTGATGATCATTTTAGAAACATAAAACATGTCCAAAAAAAAAATTTGGAAATCTTGATATCATATTTTGCAATGATTTCTATCAAGAACAACCTATACAAGATTCATTGGTATTTGAACAACCTATTTTCAACAAACAACCAGTTCCATATGACTTCTGGCAAGAAAATGTAAAGTTTTATGAATTGCATATTACAATGCGCCAAACAAATGTGAAATTCATATCAATATTGAATAGAATGTGAACAAACATTGAAAAAGAATATGATTTGGCATATTTAAACACACATTGTGTTATACCTGTGCCTATTTACCTCTCTTTCCCCTATCTTTTTTATAAAAATAAATATGTCACTTTGCAGAATAAGAAAATGTTGTCCATTGTTCCCGGTGACGAAATTGTCATCACTGAAATTGATCAAGAAGAAGAAAACCATGGAAATTTCCCTTCCCATTCACATATAGCAGCATTGCATTCACAGACAGTCGTAAAATGAAATATGTTAATTGATATGTATGCTATAAATTATGGTTCACAATATGGCCTTGTTAATGGAGCAGAAGGAATCATTAAATCCTATACAAAGACAAACGAAACTGCTATCATATGGATCAATTTCTTTGATGCAAACATAGGATATCGTCTAACCAGAAATTTAGCTCACTTATATATTTCCAAGATTGGATCCCCATATTGTGAATAGAAAAACCAATAACACTACCAAATAAATAGGCAATATAAAAATATGAAAACAATTTCTTGGTCAATTGGCATGTGCATGCACAATCCATAGATTGCAAGGCGACACACTAGATAACCTTGCATATGATCCTATTGGAATACGGGCTCATGGATTAGTCTATACAACTTTATCTCGTGTTAGGAACATGAAATCCTTTGTTCCTATTAAAAAATCTAAAGAAATAAAAAATCAAAGTTAACTAAAAAATAGCAGTTGAAATGGACCATTTTCATCAAACTAAAAAATTGGAACTAGATTACAATTATAAATCTTTGCATAGACATTCATGCACATCAGTTCTCTCTCTAAACACTCACAACCTAGAAATTTATATTGAATATGTCCTTAATAACTATGATCTAATGGAAGCTGACATTTTGTGTTTACAAGAGACACATTTGAAACAAGACATGTTGCAACAAAAGTTCGAAACCTTCAATTTCATGTCAAGCCATAAAAAATATGGATTGATCATATGTTTCAAAGAGAACATAATAATTGTTGAGCATATGTGGTTTCAAGAACACAATGTAGAAGCACTGATGGAAGATATCGTTCTCCATGGAATGCAAATTGCAATTGTTAATGTTTATGCAACACCTTATGCCACATTCCCAATATACTAGATATTATTGAAAAAAAATATTGCAATTTATTTTTTGCTCAACCAATACTCATCATAGGATATTTCAATGTTAACATGCGTCAAAGTAACAATAGAATGAAGACACTAAAAGACTATATGCATAGTCACAACCTCCATTTCCTTCTAGATACAAATGCATATGCATCCACATCTCTCATTGATCATATATGGTCTAACATAACACACAGATACAAGATTTACAAGCTAGATACATATTGGTCAGATCATGACACAATTTTTCTCATAATGGACCTTATATACGCAAATGAATCATAAAACATATCAAAATTTTTCCATATTTGAAATTAACATCATTTTTTCCCTTTTTTTGTTCCATTAAAACTTAAGTATTTATTAATCTTGTTTTGCAAGCATCCATTGCATTCATATCTAAATAAGCTTCTAATGCAATTTCATTTGTGCTATCAAGCTAAAATGTATCAAAATTGTAATGACCAAAAACACAAAAGGAAATTATCTACAAATACTATTTCTACTTCTCTTTGGTTCCTTCTTTTCATATATATATATACATATGTTGTTGATAAAATAATAAATAAATAAATAATTCACTCTATTCCCAATTGAACATATATATTTATCTGAGAAATACGAAATTGGTTTCAATGTTTCCACCCTTACTAATTGCTTTTTCCGCTCATTATCGTTTGAAATGCAACAAATACCTTGCAACCTTGAGCATCAAAGCAATACTCCATAAGAACAACAACAACAAAATACAAAAAGAAGCAACAAGGAAAGTCAATCGATGCCCATGGATAATTTGCATTTGTCACATTTTTAATATACACATCAACATTGTTTCCTTGTTATTAACTCTACTTTGCTTGACATTGTTGAAAATGCAACAAGAAATTCCTAATTTAATTTTCCCTTGAATTAAATTAGGAGAAAATTGTAATTCCACATCACAAGACAACTTGAATGAGTTAATTGAGTTGTTATCACTCAGTTAGCTTAGTTAATTAGAGTTGAGGGCTTAACTTGAGTTGTGTACAACTATTCCTAAATTTTAGGAGCCTAGGTTGAGTTTAATTTAAGTTGTAAGAATTTAATTCAGTTAAATTGAGTTAAGGTCAATTAAACTAGTTCCAACTATTGGAGGAACTAGTAGGAGGTCTAGCAGTGGAGTGCAACATTAGTGTTCAACCGGTTAACTGATCAATCAGCTAATAAATAGCTCATGCATGCATGAAATTCGATTTACCCAGTTGAGATTAGAGTTCAAGGGTAGTGTACTATTAGTTGTATAATTATCCAAATTGTTAGGTGGTACAAGCAGTCAAAGAAGGGCCTATAGGGATTGTTCAATTATGGATGGGGAATTTACCTAAATAATAGGGACTAATTCCCAATGAGAAAACACAAGGAAATAGGGACTTGGGCAAGCAGGAATTTGGTTAAGTATTGACCAGAGGCATCTTGTGAAGCAGTGAGATAAATTATACTTGTGCAGAGGTACTCAGGCTTGAGAAAGCATTGTATTTATTCTCTAATTTATGACTAATGCAATACATATGAGAAAGGGGTTTTGAGCAGTTGTTTTCCCCTAGATAAATCCTCGTGTATGTGTGTTAAATAATGATGCGTGATTTTGATATATGTTCTCAATCGTGAATTGATTTCCGCAGATGAGTAGAGTATATTTTAGTCTTATGTTTTAGAACATTACATCATTAGTCTTGAATGTACAATTAATTTCTACATGGTATCAAAGCTAGATTCACAATAGAAAAGAGAATTTGAAGTTGTCTTTGCAAGAGGAATGAGTTTGCAGATCTATTCTTCAGAGCTAGCAAGATGGCGTTCTATGGTATAAGGCTCGAGTATTCCCTTGAGGGTAGCTCGAATTATATTGCTTGGAAGGACTGCATGGAAGCAGTCATGGAAGATAATGGGTTGAAGGAATTTGTTGATAATGATGTCCCAAAACTAGCAGCAGTTAACGCTCAAATTCTAGCTGATTGGAAGAAGAGTGTATCCAAGGCGAGGAGGATCATATTGGATGAAGTATTAAATAAAGTTCGTAATAAATGCAGCAAGAATTGACATATTTGTTCCAAAATAGTAGTGACCACAAGAAGCTGGCACTCAAATACAAGCTTTGGAATATCAAAATGCAGAAGGCAGACACAATACCACAAAAATTGAGTAGGTTCACACAATGTCGTGATAAAATTGGGAGTGTTGGTGTTACAGTTGTAGAAGATGATATGGTAATACTATCACTTCTAGGCCTTCCCAAGGGCTAGCAAAACTACCAGTATTTGGTAAATGGGAGGAAGAAGCTTCCAAACTAGGAAAGATTATGGTCATATTTGGTACAGCAAGAGTTCAGGCAGAACACCAGAGACGAGACTTCATCCAAGCTTCAAGATGAGGAGAAATATTCCTTGATTGGAAAGGAAAAGAAAGGGAAAGGGAAGAAATCCAAATCCAAAGCAAAATATGGTCAGGCAAGCAATTAGAAAGACTTGTCGAAAATCAAGTGATTTCACTGTCATGAGTTGGGACACTATGCCACGAAGTGTCCACACAAGAAGGCCAGAAATAATCCCTTTGGAGGATTGGTAGGTGAAGCTCAAGCTTTACAATTCGAGTTGGATTTCACCCTCATCTCTTGCATGGTGATTTTGGTGATGGGTAGTGTGTGGTATCTGGATAATGGATCCTCATTCCATATGACGGGAAGCAAAGAGTTTTTTAGTGATTTGTAGCAGAAGGACCTCCAAAAGCACATCGATATGGGAGATGATGGAAGGTATAACGTGACCGGTATTGGTACAGTTACCTTTTAGAGGGATTTTGTATCCCCTTTCAAATTAAAATATGTCAAGTATGTTTCGGGTCTGAAGAAGAATATCATTTCAGTTGCTATGTTGGAATATCATGGCTATGATTTGATGTTTAGAAAATGGAAGGTTTTCCTTAGACACATCGACATAGGACAAGTGAAGCAGATTGAGGTTCAAGTGAAGAACCTATACAAATTAGATGTATAATATTGTGTTGCAATGAACACGAAAGAAAAGAAGGTGCAAAGTCGAGACATCGATGAATTATGGAATAGTATACTTGGCCATTTGCACCATGGAGCTTTAAAGATCATGTAGAATATTTCTACCGGACTTCTCAACCGGTGCACTAGAGCATCGAGATACATGCAAAGGGCGTACATTGAGGAAGTACACCAAAGCCATCTTTCATGTTCGAGACAGTAGAACACAAGAAATGCTTGAAAGGATTCACCTTGGATGTGTGTGGACCTTTCTCAACAGCCTCCACGATCAAGCATAGGTATTATGTTATATTTGTAGATGATTTCTAAAATAAGTGTTGGATTTTATTCATGCAGAAGAGAGACCATACATTCTCCAAATTTTTTGAATTTAAATCACTTGTTGAGAAATAAATTGGCAGGAAAGTGAAGGCTCTCAGGAGCGATAATGGTGGTGAATATGTGTCGAATGATTTTAACAAATTCTATGAAAAGGAAGGAATTCAACGAGATTTAATAGCACCCCATAATGCACAAAAAAATGGGGTGGCTAAGAGTAATAACATAAGTATTATGGGAGCTGCACGAGAGATGTTCCATGATCAGGGCCTACCACTACACTTATGGGTCGAATCATGCAACACAGTACTATATGTGCAAAAAATGAGTCCTTATCGAATTCTCGGGATGAGTACACCAAAAGAATATTTTTCAAGGAAGAAACTAGATGTGTCACACTTCAAGACATTTGGCTCATCATCTTATTTTCATGTTTCCAAGGAATCAAGGAAATATCTAGAGTCGACAACAGAGTTGGGCATATTTGTGGTGTACATTGATGCACCTCAGAACTATCATGTGTACCTTCAATCTCTCAAGATGAAAATTGTTCATAGAGATGTGAAGTTTTATGAATAAAAGGAAATGAGGTGTTCCTTTGAGAGGGATCTTTAGTTGCATGCAAATGAGGAGATTTTGGCTTCAAAGGAAGAACCTTGGGATGTTGTGGAGAATCCACAAGTAGAGGAGCATATAGTGGAGACAAACACTCACGCAGAGACATCCAGAGAAGGAAGGAAGCACAACAGGGAAGTTGGAAGATTATTTCATGATGCTAGAGATAAAGTGGGAGCACCCACATCACAACGCAGGTAGATGAGGTCACCATATCGGTACAATGGGTACGTGGCTCTTATGAGTGAGCTATTTGAGAAAAAACCATCCTCATTCGAGGAATCAGTGCAAAAACCAGTATGGGTTGATGCCATAGTAGAGGAATATGATTCGATAGTCAAAAACATTGTTTGGGAAGTGGTACCAAGACCAGAGGAAAATTCATTGGTAGGTTCGAGGTGGATCTACAAGGTGAAGCAAGTAGTAGAAGGAATTATCGAGAAACACAAGGCGATATTTTTTGCCAAGGGGTTCTCTCAGGTGGAGGGATTTTATTATGAGGTTTCTTTTGCTCCAGTAGAAAAGTACTCTTCTATCATATCAGTTCTAGTACTTGCACTGCATATGGGATGAAATATCCATCAGATGGATGTGAGGACAAAATTCCTCAATGGAGTTATTGAGGAGGAGATGCACATTGAACAACCGGAAGGATTTGAGACCTTCGACAGAGAGTCGCATGTGTGCAGACTCAAGAAAGTGTTGTATGTATTGAAACAAGAACCCCTTGCTTGGTACACTAGGATTACCAACTATTTCACTAGGTTGGGCTTCACCAAAAGTGAAGCAGATGAAAACCTTTACCATATTGTTGTTGAAGGTAATTTTTTTATTATACTATTATATTTCAATGATTTGATGTTAACCGGTGATAAGAAGTTGATCAAATATTACAAAAAGGATCTTGCAAGAGAATCGAGATGAAGGTTATGGAAAGGAGATGGGGAGCAATCTGTCTCTGAGGGAAAGTATGTCAACGAGATATTGAAGATTTTTTGCATTGAGAGTAACAAACCCATGGACCCTCCTCTAGCAGGAAGTCGAAGGAAGGAGGATGCAATTGTAGGTGAGGAAGTGGAGGCCACTATTTATAGGAAGTTAACTAGCTTAGTCAAGAAATGGTTAAGCCAACCAAATTGAATTGAAGGTAGAAAAACATGTGTTGAGATACCTCAAGGCACTACTCAGTATGGTCTTTGGTATAGATGGATAGAGGGAGTGAAGTTACAAGGCTTCAAATATGCAGATTGGGCAGGAGATCCATCAGATCGGAAGAGCACTTCAGGAGGATTTTTTCAGTATTGGGTCAACAGTAGTTTCTTGGTACAACAGGAAGAAGAGATCATTTGCACTTAGTTTAGCAGAAGAAAAGTACATGGTTTCCAATCAAGTAGCTTATGAGGTTATTTGGATGAGGAATATTCTTGTTGGGTTCTTTGTTCAAATGATGGATCCCACTGTGATTTACTGTGACAATCGATTTGTATCAAACTCTCTGAAAAACCAATTTTTCATGATCGATCCAAGAATATTGACATTCGATATCACCATATATGAGATTGTGTGCAGAGGCGGATCATGTTGTTGGAATAAATTCCTACATAGGAATGGGATGTAGATATTTTGACTAGGGATTTTTCAAGAGGAAAATCAAATTCCATAGATGCAGGATTGGGGTATCTGATAATCCATTTATGTTGAGAGGGAGTGTTGAAAATGTAACAGGAAATTTCTAATTTAATTTTCCCTTGAATTAAATTAGGATAAAATTGTAATTCCACATCACAAGATAACTTGAATGAGTTAAATGAGTTGTTATCACTTAGTTATCTTATTTAAGTCGAGTTTATGGCTTAACTTGATTTGTGTACAATGATTCCTAAATTTTAGGATCCTAGGTTGAGTTTAATTTCAGTTGTAACAATTTAATTCAGTTAATTTGATTTGAGGCTAGTTAAACTAGTTACAATTGTTGGAAGAACTAGTAGGAGGTCTAGTAGTAGCTTTAGTGTTCAACCGGTTAATTGATCAATTAACTAATAATTAACTCATGCATGCATGAAATTTGAGTTGCCTAGTTGAGATTGGAGTTCAAGGGCAGTGTACTATCAGTTGTATAATTATCCAAGTTGTGTAGGTGATGCATGCAGTCAAAGAAGGGCCTATAGGGATTGTGCAATTATGGATGGGTAATTTCCCTAAATAATAGGGGATGATTCCCAAGGAAATATGGACTTGGGAAAGAATGAATTTTGTTAATTATTGAGCAAAGGCAATGTTGAACCTCAGAATTGTCCTTTCTCTAACATCCTTGTCATCACTTTTTCCTTACTTTCTCATAAGTCCATACACTCCAATCAATGATAAATGTAATGTTTTATCTTAGGGAATGCATTTAAATGATTTCTATGTTATATTCTGATGTTCTTGTTATTTGACTGGATTTTTGTAACTTGGCTACAAAACGTAGCCTATTCTGCAGCTAATCGTTGGTTCCGCAGCTACTTTCATGGTTTGACAGGTTCCAAGGAACAAATAGAGAAACGAGCCACATGGGCATCTCCAGAATAATTTTCACATGGATTTCTTCCTATCTACTTGATCGAAATTGATAGAAAAGGGTGCATGTGATCGTGGTCAAAGTCCGGTCAAAAGACATAAGCCGAGACTGAAGAACTCTTGATTTGCTCTGACGTATAAAATCAAGAGTTAACCAGTCAAAATTCAATTCTATGTTTCAGTTAGAATAGCCATCTTCAGGTGTAATTAGCTCATTATAGTTATGTTTTATTTTATTTAAATATCAGTTATGTAGAGACCGAATAGTAGTGGTAATTTCTGAATGTTGTGTATTGTTTTAAAACTCTATTCTTTTCATAATACAAGGATCGTGTTCATGGTTCCAGTATTATTTTCATAATTAGCTATTATCTCGACCAATTTTGTCGCAGAGGGCTCCTGCACAGGAGGAGGCTTTTTGTTAATTTTTTTATTTTAATTCTTTACTCTATTTTGTCAATTTTATGAGTAGATTAATATTGTGTTTTAGCTTCTAAATCTAAATCATAGAATCAAGTCATGAATGTTTTCTTAGCATAAATGATAGAATGATTGTGTAATCTTTGCTTTCCTAAAACATCTCAAGAAGGTAGATTTATCTATTTTCCAATTGGATTAAGTTTGAGGCAATAGAGCTCATAGTTGTTTAGTTTTCTTTCATATTCTGATATTTACTTTCCTAGATTAAATCCTCACTCAATTTTGTAATTGCATGCTCCTAAAGATAAGGCCAAGAAGGTGACTTGTCATACTTCCAAATTGGGTGCTTGAGTGTTAAACCTATGCAATCATTGAGCTTTTATTTTACATGCTTTTAAAATATTTTCTAGATTAAGATTCTCAGTCAATTGTATAATTGGATGTTCCTAAAGATCAGGCCAAGAAGGTGACTTGTCATACTTCCAAATTGGGTGCTTGAATGTTTAACCTATGCAATTACTGAATTTTCCTTTACATGCTTTAATTGCTTTCCTAGATTTAAATTTTCAAAACTAAAGTATAATCGGTTGCTTGTACATCATTTCAAGAGGGTGATTACATCATACTTCCATATTGAATGTTGGAATGATTGAACGTACATTAGTTGTTTTTCCTTTGAATCTGCTTTAATCTAGAGTAGCATTGCAATTTCAATTTTCAGCTATAATATTCATATCCATGAAATAGGACTAATGTTAAATTAGAAGTCATTAGAATAGGCACTATGTTTTTAGATCAGACTCAAACCATTCAATAGTTCTTGGTTCATTTTTATGCAAATTAGTTTAACTTAAGAACACTTCCTTTTCTTCCTTCTTTCAAATTTAGTCTTAAACATATAAATTTCACTAGATTCAATTGATTTCTTTCATGGTTTTCATTTCTTGAGATTAACATTTAGACATAAAGCACAAAACCCCCTAAAAACAACATAAAATACATACAACAAAGTAAGAAGAAGGTTAACTAAGAACATATAGTGCACCACACTTCATTAGATTACAAACCTCGGTTGATCATTTATGTAAGCAATTTAAGACATTAAATTGCCTAAACATTTTGGCGCCGTTGTCGGGGAAGAGTAATTACGTAGCCTCATTTCTTACATTTAAAAAAAATTATATGCATAGGGAAAGATATTCTAGGGGTATATTGATAGCTAAAGACAGAAGTTTCATTCCTACAACACCACTCACTCCACCTAGACCACGTAGTGATACACCACCATCTCAAACTCTTATTCCATACTTCACTAGACATAGACTTCCTGAAGTATTAAGGTCAGAAATCAAATTAGGAGGATCTCCTACTTCATCCACTGAGTCATTCTTAGAGGAAGAAGATCTTAGATCTCCAACAGAAGGAGTAATCTTTTTCACCTCAACAGGGGAACATATTTTAGCTGAAGAGTTAGAAATTCCTATTGGAGAAGAAGAAGAAGAACCTTTCTTCAACATTCCATTAATAGAAGAACCAGAGGAAGAACAATTAACCTTATAGATTGAACCTTATATTAGCTTTGAAGAATCTATAATGGCAAGAAGAGGAGAAGGAGGAGAAGGAGAAGGAGAAGTTCTAAATGGAGAAAATCTATATTTTGGAGGAAGAGGTGGAGGATGAGGTAAAGGGAATGCAAGAGGAGGTAGAAGAGGTGAAGAAAATAGAAGAAATAGGGAAATTTATAGTTCTTTTGGATTTCCTATAATTGATGGAGATACAAATTCCACAATGAAAAATATCTCACCTTCTGTCCTTCCAAATTTCCAAGGATTAAAAAGTGAATATCCTGAAACCTTTTTGTTTGAATTTGAAGTTTTGTGTAGAACTTATGATTATTTACAAGACTCTCAAAAACTTAAGTTTTTTCCTTCAACATTGAAAGGAGCAGCTTTAAAATGGTTCATGGGTTTAGTCACACAGTCTATTAAGACATGGAATGACATGAAGAAAGTATTTTTAGAAAGATATTTGGATTATTTCATATCCATTAATCATAAGGATGAAGTATTCAAAATGATGCAAAATGAGGATGAGAATTTGGAGGATTTAACTAGAAGATTCAATTATAACATAAAAAGACCTAAAATGGATAATTTAGATTAAGATACTTTAAAATATCTTTTATTAAAAGCCATTAGAGATGGGTGGATAGATATCCTCAACAATATGGGGAAGGGAGATATCTCTCAACTCCCATTACTTGACATTGTTGAATTATGTATTCATCTCTCAAGAGGAAAAGAAAAAACTGGGAAAATTCCAAGAGATCCTTCTCTTGCTAGAGTGAACAGATTTGCAACTGGAATAGTAAGTAGAGCAGAAATTGGAAAGATGCTTGATGAATTTAAAACAGATATATTAGGGAGTCTTAGTGAACAGATAGACACCCTTAAATTACAAAACAAGCAGAAAGTCGATTTTGATGCTTTAGCTATTTTCTGTCCTAAATGCAGAAAGAAACATGCTTTAAGAGAATGTCCTCTTGATGCAAAATTCATAGAGACCTGTGTTGTTCAGAAAATAATGAAACTAAGAGTTTCCATTCAATTCCAAGTCTTAAGGTTGTTTTTCAAGAAGAAACAACTTCAAATCCAATAGAATCTCTTTACTTTGTCTCTAGAATACCATGGCAGGGGCCACAAACTCAAGGCTTTAACAATCAAATGGATACTCAACCCCCACCAACAACCTTGGCCTCAATCTCAATCTTAGGCACAAGGAATGCAAAATTCCTATGGTAGATACTCTCAATACTACCAATATCCTCCATCCTATCCAAACTATCCTCCCCAACAAAATCTTCAGCGAAATCAACAACCCCGGCTCCAAAACCAAAATCCACAACTTTCATTACCATTTCCACAAAGACCAAAACAACTACCTTCCTAACCATTGCCAAAACCTAATAATAAAATTCCTCAAAATACTTACATGATAGAAGGACAACAATTTCCAACTTATATGATTAATCCACTAGATCTTTATGATGTCCAACTTAGATCTCGTAGAATACTAGAAAAGAAAAAGCCTTATGTGGTTATTCAAGAAAAATATAATTTTTAGGAAGATTATCTACAACCAAATAACAGTTTTGAGGAAGGAACATCTCTTCAAAACCAGAATTCTGAAAATGAAAAACAAAAAGAACAAATAAACTCAACTCATATCATAGAGCAACCATCAGTACTTACTTCTAACTCTCCTTTTCCTGAAAGATTACAAGTTGATAGAGGGGTAGAAAAACATATCATGTTGCCCAATTATGATTTTCTAGATGAATTGAAAAATGTATGTATCGAAATTCCTTTGTTACAGGCCATTAAAGAGATTCCAATTCTATCCAAAACAATTAAAGAGTTGAGCATGAAGAAACCAGGATGAAAAACAAAAGAAATGAAAAGAATTCAACTGGTAGGAAAATTTGCAAACATAATGATGGGAAAAATTTCCATACAAAAATATTTAGATCTAGGAAGTCCAGTTGTAAAAACACATATCAATGGTGTTGAAATTCCAAATTCATTGATTGATTTAGGAGCAGCCATAAACATCATGAGCAAACAAACCGTGGAACAACTCAAACTTCCTAACCTTCTGTATACACCTACATTACTGCAATTAGCAGACATATCTGTAATCAAGCCAGATGGTGTATTAGAAGATATTTTAATATCCTTAGACTATTGGGAGTATCCTGACGATTTTATGATCTTAAATCCTAAGAACAATCTAGGAGCACATCCATTAATATTAGGAAGACCTTGGTTGGCTACAGCTGATGCTTTCATTATTTGTATATCTAGTGATATGTACATATCTGATGGTAACTCAACAAAGAAATTCACTCTATATCCTCTAGCAAAAACAATCACAAAGTTAGAAGATGAAGAATGGATTGATGATGACAATGATATACAACCTCTCTTTACTATTTCAAGCATCAGTGAAGATAGTGAAATCTTAAATTAAATACAAAACTTTGAAACATCTTCAGAATATGAACATGATCAATTTCAAAAACAATGTAATATTGAATATTTTTCATCTAGGCAGATGTCTCTATACTCTATGGAAGGATTTGGTAACTCTACAATTGAAATCTTTCCAAGAAAATCTTTGAACATAAACAAAAAATTGGAAAGACTACAACAGGGAAAGTTAATCAAAACATTACAACAAAATTCTTCTGCATATGCATGGGAATACACTGACATGACACCTTTAGTGATTTTACCCAAAAAGAATGGTAAGTGGAGAGTATGAATTGACTATCGAGAGTTGAATAAAGCCACCCTAAAATATCATTTTCCTTTTCCTTTTATAGATCAAGTATTGGATACATTAGTAAGTAAGACGTATTTCTCATTCTTAGATGGTTTTAGTGGTTACAATCAGATTCAAGTAGCACCTGAAGACCAAGACAAAACCACATTCACTTGTCCAGGGGGAACTTATGCCTACCGTGTACTTCCTTTTGGATTGTGCAATGCACCTGCAACATTCCAAAGGGAAATACTAGGAATTTTTTATGATCTAATACATGATTGTGTAGAGGTATATATGGATGATTTTACAGTTTATGGGAATTCATTTGAAGAAGCATTAGAGAACTTGGAAAAGGTTCTTAAAAGATGTAAAGAGGAAAATGTTTCATTATTTCATGAAAAATGCTTTATGATGTTTCCCAGAAGGGATTGTTTTAGGACATCACATTTCAGTAGATGGAATTAAAGTTAACACATCTAAATTTGAAGTCATCTCCAAGTTATCAATTCCAAGTTTTCAAAAGGATGTTAGAATTTTTCTAGGATTCACAGGATATTATAGCAGATTTATAGAAAATTTCACTAAAATACCATCCCCACTTTTCAATTTACTTACTAAATATTGTGAATTCAGTTGGAATCTCGATTGCCAATTGGAATTTGAAACTTAAAAAAAAAAAAATTGAAGCACCCATCTTAAGAGGTCCAAATTGGAAATTACCTTTTCATATTTCAACAGGTGCTTCAGATACAGCTCTGGGAGCTATATAAGGACAAAATGATTTGATTCCCTATGCCATCTATTACA